>OX376359.1:15740021-16978021 GCA_947369235.1 Udea olivalis
GATCAACATAGGTGGATAATGTCGAGCGAATATTCGCCATGCTCGGCAGGCGTATTGGTAAGTGCACTCATAACACCTTAAGCACTAAGGTTTTTTGGCATGATTATCCAGCCATTGATCGGTCGCCACCCGTCAATGACCGAAAAACGTGATCCCATAAATCCTTTCTTAAACTTCGGAAGTACCTTATATTGCAATAAGCTTGGTCGAAGGCTGGAGAACAAATAAATATCTCGAAAACGAAATTGAACGACTCCCCGCGAATGGCGCTTGACACGTTAATTAAAATATTCATCAGCATGCATTTCCAGCGAATTGGCCTCTCCCAATAGTCCCAAATGGACAGATCCTGACTTCAGAACTTGGAGGTCGGGCCCCAATTCAGAACGTAGTTATCGACTGATTCGGTAAACTTGTTTTAATTCTAGGATAATACTTGGCTGGCGAATTGATCGATAACTTGGTTCTGAATCGAGGGCAGGTCACTGCTGGTCATAACGCCCCATGCTGATATTGACGCATCTACTGAAACTGTCAAATCCAAAAAACTGAAGACATTAGATATCTACCTGTCTTATACGTTCGACTCCATCGTATAAATCATAGAATTGTCCGCTGCCCTTCTCAGGATCAATTCTATTGTAAATAGTGACCCTATCTGGATCCTTGTAAAGCTGAAAAAGTTTGTTCAATATTTTAAAATGTGTATATTTTTTAAAATTCTTAATTGTATAGTATCAAAAGTAGATACAAAACGAGTTCTATAATAGGCAACCACGCTAATCTGTGAATCACGTTTGTTTTAACGTGTTTGCGTGTTAAATGCTCCACAGTTCACACACCGTGATTGGTCGAATTACTCGTAGTTATAATTTTCCTGACAGTAAGTAATTCGATATAAGTACTCTAAATTCACCTGACAGTGTGTTGTCTAGAAAATTATTGCTAGACAAAGCCTGGCTCGAACCCAGGCTTTGTCTAGCAATAATTTTCCTCAGCGTTCATCGATCCGAAGATTTCTGACACCACAACACCAACAGACATCCGCATATCTAACACAAACATACTCCAAAGACAACATGGTTGTAGTCGACGTCGTTGGCAGCGAGGGTCATCTTCGAGGCTGCGAGCTGCGCCAGGGTGCTAATAGAGCTAGATGGGGCCTGAAGCAGCACCACGATGTTGGCGGAGTACGCCGCGTAGAGCAGCATCAGCGCAGTGAACAGCACCCACGTTATTAGACGACCTGGGAAATTTATTTTAGGTTGCATTTTTAGTAGTTAAAGTAAACTGATTGATCTACCTGTCTACCTATATTTTTATAGAATACTTAGTCTGTTGACGCAATATAGCAGCGATCCTGCCTTCAGCGCCGGAGGTCGTGGGTTCGATCCCCACCCATGACAAACATTTATGCGACGTCAAAAAAAAGTCTAAATGTAAGTTTGTATATCAGTCTCTGTCACCCATAGTACAAGCTCTGCTTAGTTTGGGGTCAGATGATCTTGGTGTAATTCTTCCCAGATAATTATTTATATTTTTTATCTAGATACTGTCTCACTGCTGGGCGAAGGCCATCTTTGACATCAAGTGGTTGCTACAATGGATAGGCATTGGCTTAATATCCACGCTTGCGAGCGCGGGTTGGCGATCACAAACCCGGTCAACATGAATGCTCTGTGACAGCTATACTACTCACGTTGATGTATAAGCACTGGGGCCTTAGAATAATTAGAACAATAACGTATAATTAGAGAATAGTCTTAATACAACCGCCCCGTCAAAAATGAAGCACTAACCCCATCCACACGTGCGTGACTATTGCTTGCTTACGTGCGGCGCGCGTTGACATTGAACATTGCGGAGCTGTAATGAACACTGCAAAGTGGTCCGTTTGGAGCCATTTATGGCTCCAATTAAGGTGCTTCAAAATGTGGGGGGCGGACTTGGTTTCTGTATATAATCATTCTGAAACTGGGGCCTTATTACATTCGCTAAACTGAGGGTAGCGAGCAATTTCGTTAGTAAATATTGAGCCTAGGAGATGCGTTAGTGCCAGGTAACCGCTGACTGGCTGGAAGTAAAAAAAGATCATATTACGAAATGACTTGCTACACTCAATTCAGGGAATGAACTTGACGCCCTAGTGGCTCACAGCGCAGTCGAACAGAGACAAAGCTGCAATCTTTTCTATATTGCTTTAAAGAATTACCTGAAAATTTTCTTGGTTCTAAAACGCAGCCTTGTTGGCCTACAGCACTCATTGACAGCAATAGAGCGTCACCGATGCTGCCGTTCAATTGTGTCGGGCTCTGAATATGAATTCAACAATAGGATATTGATAATCTTAAATTATAAGTAGGGTGAGTTTATACGATATCCGTAAAAGTCAGCTTAACGTGTATTGGAACGCAATAAAAATATTTATTCGGACATTTGAGGGTAGTTTTATATTCATCACTCTCCGTTTTCATTCAGTGTTCGATGTGCACCGACCGGGACGGACGCCATCATTGCAGCCTAAAGCAATTACAGTAAATCTTTTCTAGTGCTCGCGAAGTAAGACTATCCATGTGCTACGAATATTTACGGTTTTGATTTATAAGGTGATCTATTTCGTTCCTGCAAGAATGGTGTGCGCGTCGTGTCTACTCAAATTGCGTGTTCTCTAGCTCCTAAGACCAACGAAGGTTTTCATCACTGTTGCTAGAAGGAGAAGAACGTAAAAGGTTTGTGGAATTGACTTTAAAGTATAGGTATATATATACAACGTGTTAATTAAAAAGCGCAAAACCTCAGACACCCCCACTTATTTTTATTTTAAAAGTACTAAGTAAATTATTAAATTCATTTTCGCGGATTGTTTACGACGATATTGGCTTTTTTTTGTTTCTCGTCTTTGTTGCAAAATTAAAAAGTCTACGGTAATAACGCGCGAGCTAGTGCGACGTTGCCGCTTCGCGTGCCGCCGCAATAATAGAGTTAAGCGATGATTAAACATTGCTTAATTAAGATATTTATTTGCTTAAAAATTTACCCCTATTGTTTATTAGTGGAATCGATTCTACTCTGGATTCTGAACAAACTAAATTCAGGTTTTGCGCATTTGCATTAACACTTTGTGTATGTACTTATTTATTAAGCCCAAAACCTCAAGCAAACTACAGTCATCTTCATCGTACCTATTTTTAGTTGACCTATTAACTTTTTGTCGTCCCTTTTCGCATACGTTAGAAGGTTCAAGAGGCGGGAGCTTAGGACATCGAGCGATACCTACCACTGAAAAGGTCGTTAGCGAGGAAGTCGTGAGCGCTATAAACCTTTAACACTGTAAAATAAAACACGATCACGACAACCATGTGCCCCTTAAACAGTACGATTGATCTTTACGCTCCGTCATTTCAGACCTATCGAAACGACAAATCATAACTAGACACTAACGATTCGTCGTTCCGATCGGTCTGAAACATCGGAACGTAAAATCAATCGTACCGTATATCGTACCTTTACGGTGTCAGGGGCCTGTTGGCTTTTATTGTTAGTTCTTTCGACTGACCTATTGGTGCAATGGCAGCGATCCTGCCTTTAGCACCGGAGGTCGTGGGTTCGATCCCCACCCATGACAAACATATGTGACGAACATTTGTGTTTGTTGTGTGTCTGGGTGTTATTATCTATTTAAGTATGTATTTAGAAACATTCAAGTATGTTTATCAGTCTATGACACCCATAGAACAAGCTCTGCTTAGTTTGGGGTCAGATGATCTTGGTGTAATTTGGCCTGGATATTTATTTATTTATTTAGTTCGTGTTTGAATCTAAGGCGCGGTCATAATCTTGCTCATCCTTTCACATGTCGTCGTGAATATCTAAACCCTACTAAAATGCAATACTTACGGCTCCCAGTATACTAATCTCCCACTTGCTAGCCAGACACACAGTGGCTGTTGAAATGGCAGCACACACGGCGATAGCTGCCCACACAGATCTTGAAAACGGCAGCGAGTAAATGTTGGACACATACGATAGGGGGGGCTGCCGGAAGACAAAGCGCACACGGTAGGGTGCCACCATGTCTATGTACGTCACAACGTTGAAACGCTCCTTATCGTAGACGATGCAGTTTGTACCTGAGGGTTAATTGTACTCAAGTGATGTTACACATAGGTCCTGGATGCAATAGAGGGCCTAGTCGGGCATATGTCACTCCGCAATTAAGGTACGTTCGGTCACCTCACCCCACCGAGGGGCTAAAAACAGTAGGTTGCCGATCGCATCGCACACTCCCCGCATCGTCGCGCGGCATTGATTGTTTTGTTGCAAATAGGTACAATTTGTATTTACTGAAGGATAATGACGATTACTAGTACCTACTAAACAATATTACTTTTATTCAATAGTTTTTCATATTTTTTATAATTATATCGGTGATTTGCGACCCTGCGCTGTAACAGCTAAATTGGTTTCGTGTCAGCGGCTCGGCCAGCGGAATATGAACGCGCGTGCAAGCCTTCTTCTTTTAAATTTTATTCGTAGGTTCTGTACGGGAGTAGGTACCTTCTGATTTTCATTCTGTGGTCTAGTAAGAGAAATAAGGGGAGTCCTCCTGTGATTTTAAAGTTTTTGCTTGTGGAAAGTTGATGGGGTTTACTACACTTACCTAAATCGGCTCTTCCCGAGTGAAGGTCATCCACCATACCGGACCACTGACCGTTCTGATTGTACCCCCATCGGTGGCTGAAGATGTACCGAGGAGTGGCGTTCAGCATCTCAAACACCAGCTTCGCGTTCAGCCAGCAAACCTTGGTTATCGCGTCAAATTGGGTCTCTCTATAAGGAAAGTTACCCAAAAATAGCATTCTTGGTAATGCGGTTTGAACATTTATCGGATTTACAAAATAAGTGTTGTGGAAAAGGTCCTCTTTTCTTGCCTGTATTGCAGGAAGGGCGGGTAAGTGAGGATACTGTTTTACCAACTGCAGTGACTTCGTGAGAGAGGACACATGGAAAGTGGAATTAGGTAGACGTTTATTTATTTTAGGAACAATTTACAAATTATGTTCACCTGGTATAAAGAATTATTAGACTAATTAAGTCTTGTTACCATGAGCCTATAATTTGCTCTGCATTCAAATGTCACCTAATTGGTGATCTTAGCTTTTTATGCATTATTACTTGGTGCATAATGAACCTTGATGGATTTTCGACCAAACGATTTCAAAACTACATCTATGTAGGATCAATAGGTCGCATTCAAAAGTCTTACAGTCGGTCTTCTTTTGGCAGATGGAACTGTGTAGTATTGCTGTCTTGAATAACATTGGACATAGTCAGAGGATATCCCATCACGTCTCTCCGTCTTCTGAACAGCTCTCTATGAGGCCTAGAGTCTGTAAAGGTCCCATCAAAGAACCCCCTAGGAGTTGAGATAACAGAACTGGTTGGGGATACTCTATGCACTAAAAAAAACGTTTATTACCACGAGTATAGACTACCTTATAAAATGCAAATACGAGTATAAAACCACAAACGAAATACTACTTAATGCAAAATTATTCCCAACGAGCGGTCAAACGATTTAGTTTTATTCCCTACTTAAAACTAACTTACATTCAGTCATTTTAAATCCATCCTCAACCCTCTCCGCTAATGTCAAGTCACTATCTGTTGGCAAAGGAGATTCAAAGAGAGCGGTCCACCCTTCATTTGTTTTTGATGAATCCGAGAGGATTAACCACCGAAATGGTGAACGAAATAAGTTTTTTGAAGTAGCCTGTATATAACGAGTAAGAATGAAATTATTAGTGTCATAAAAAAATGTTGCACTTCAAATTAGGCAAAAATCAGATTTTACATTTTCTAAAACTTCGTCAACATTTGGACAATTTAGGTCAGCTAAAAATAACGAGCTTTGGTACAAATTTTCAGCGTTCAAATCTAAAACATCCGTTGTTCTGAAACCAGCTTTTGAAATTTCATTGGCTGTTTTCACTTTCAAGCCTGTAAAAAATTGCAGCATAAGTAAAGATGAAATTGACTAACAGCACCCAATAAACAAAACGAATATGACATTATACTTAAACTCCAACACAGATCTTTAAAGACAAGAGAGGTTGGCTTTTCTTCGTTTAGCATGAAATTCTTTATGAAATTCATGGTAGATATGTCCCCTGCGGAAACCCCCATTTTAAAAATCAGATGTAGAAATATTATTGTATTGAACTCCATTTTATGGTCGGCACTTCACGCAGCTAACAGAAAACTGTGGTGGTTGAAACAAGTTCAATGAATAGTCGCCATCGATTTATAAGCGCTACATCGCTTTAGACAACTACCCAAACCCATGGCTGCGCTTGGATTTATTTGATTTTGCAGTATCATTGTCTGGCTGGTTTGCAAGCCATCAAAAACAAAAAATATTCTTACAGGCTTGTTTCGAATTGATTAACATCGTATTACACATGGTGATATTTTCTTGATGTCGCCAAAATTAAACGGAGATTAGTTTCATGGACCCTTTAACACGATAAAAAGAGGGTTTCTTTAATTTAAACAGGTAGGTACTTGAATCTTGAATACAAACAAACCAACTGCTGATTTTGAGAAACAAATGTGCTTGACGAAATAAACATCTTAAATATTAGACGACGTTGCCTCGTTTAAATACTAGGTTTGAATGAAAATTGATTATAAGTAATTGCCTGCTCGAACGGCCAACGGTAATTTCAAGATAGCCATTTAGTGACTTGAAAATTTACAAACAAACATTCTCTTTAGCTATAATTAGGAACTTAATATAACTGTGGACATGGTATAATTTAAAAAAAAATGTTCATATTCATTGTTTTTTCCTATAATACTGTATCTAGCTATATGCAGTCCTACCTAATTGTACAAGGCTTATTTTTAAATGCACAGCAAACAACTTATCATCCATCTATTTATATTCATCAATTTAATTATTTTCTCATCAAATATCATTTGACTGCAAGGAAACCAATTGTATAGCAAAATTAGCAATACAAATATTTCGAATAAAATACATCAATAGTAAGTACTTATATCATATTTTTTCCTCAAACGCGCGACAATAAAATTTTTTGCTATACAAAAAAACGATTTTCATATCAAATATGCTGATTGCACAGCAAATTAACCTGTGCGCACATACATAATATTTACAGCCATAACTAAATAACTATTCTTACGACTAGTTTCATATTGCGCATCTCAAACCCAGCTTGACATAAATGTTTTAGAATTTCAGAAGACACGCTCAGCAAGTTTATTAATCATTTTAACAAAGTGAGTAGTGAGTTTCAAATACCAGTAGCATTCTTTTTTAAAATCGATCAAATTTACTGAAAACCGCTTGCTATCACTTCACGGTCGGCAAAGTGAGCGCGGATCTAAGAGCGAGTGAGAAGGTTATATTTATCACTCTTGCGTTTATGCTTCATGCAGACCACGGAATAGTTGTTTGTTTATGTTTAGTCTAGTCTCTAGTCGACAATTATTAGTTATTTTTCCGAAAGTCACAAATCCGATATTTCAAATTTCCTAATTTGATTAGTAGGTACGAAGGATTAAAAATCCGAAGCTACATTTGTCCGAAAAACGATAGTCCGAACTTCAAAATTCCGAAAATTCATTTCAATTCTTAAAAGTTAACATAAATACTATTTACATTTAAGAAAACTAAGCTCAAAACCCGACTCGCCGTGGTCATCCCGCCGTGATACTAAGACTAGTATCACGGCGGGATGCTCTGGCTCTGGCTCTGGCTCTTCATAATTCACTCTGTAGGGCAGACGCCCTACAGAGTGAATTATGAAGAGCCAGAACCGTTTTTTCGGCAAAGTAACATGTAAAATGTTTATAAAAATATAATAGATTTCAGATTTGGGATTTTTCGGATTTTTAATTATTCGGAATTCGTATTCATGAAAGATCGGATTATTGTTGATTCGTAATTTTAATGATTCGGGATTGTGAAATTCGGAATTTTGACTTTCGGACTTATGAACATTCAGAGTAATGAAATTTCGGAGCAGATTTTTAATATTCGGATTTATGATAATTCGGAATTTTGACTTTCGGGATTCTAAATCATTCGGAATTTTGGAACTCGGCATTTTGACTTTGGGAGTTATGTTTTTCGGAATTTTGTAGTGTAGTGTAGTTTACCCCAAAAATATACCTATTGGCCAGAAAAGGGGGCGCGGAGGTCCAGCCAAGGCAAGGGCTGCTCTTAATATTTAACAAATCTACAGAAAGTAGATTTTGTATGTGATTTTAGAATTTTATTGTTATGGTTAAAGAATATTTATTTCTCGAAAGAATTACAAATTCACTTATTGAGAAATTTATACAATTGATAAAATTTAAAATAAACGCACACACATAAATACGGAAAGCAAACACGTTAATTTGATAATAATGCGGGTTGACAGATACAATATTTTCGAACAAGCAAATGTTGACATACCTACACGATACAAAACGAACACAGTGAAGCCATGTCGTCGCTTAGTGATAACATGGATGTAAGGCGCGGCTGACCGTACCGGATGCGGCATTGATGCTTTCTGAATGTAGGTACATTAATGTTTTCTCAATTTGTCAAAGCATTTTCTATTATAATATTCCTTTAGCTGAAAACCTTCCTCTTTGAAACGATAAGAAGAAGAAAAGCTGAAATTTACATTCCGTTCTGATTTTGTAATAAGCTGTGAGTTTTAAAACCAATTTCAAATTATTATTATTAATTTCATTAGCTTTTATTTTAGAGAATACAATAAATATTTATTTATATTAATGAATAATTTATTTTTAATGGTATATGCTGTAAAATATACATATATCTATATGTTTTTTGAGTCATTTCTAAAATATTTCATAATTATAAAATTGGACCCAAATTAGTACCTATGTTTTGACTATTTTTTTTTTTTTTTTATATTTATGTGCCCACCTGATAATACGAGCAGCAGTATTTAAGTAGACTAAATAATCTTGATCACATTAATAATGTGAGATTTTAGCAACCGTTTGTATGAAGCCATCGATGTTGTGTTTTTTATTGAATCCGGTAATTTGTTGTAAAGTAAAACCCCATCATAATGAATATTACACTTGCCATAGTTTGTTCTAGGATGACGTGAGACAAGATCTTTAGCGTTTCGTAATTGTTTTTTTTGAATTTGGTGTTTTCTCGTAAAAGTTATATTTGTATTTGTCACCATTTAATATTTTGCGAATAAGTACACAAGTAGCATAAACATAGGTTTGGTATAAACTCAATATCCCAGTTTCCTGAAATATTTTGACAGTGGAAGTGCGGAAATTATATTTGAAAAGAATTTTTACCAGTTTGTTTTGGGCTGTTTGTATTGTTTTCAAATTACTTTTATAAGCAGTACCCCATATTTCTATCAGGTAATCTATGTGAGGTTTAATAAGCGAATTGTAGATAAGGTAGCAGACTTTCTTGGGGAGACAATTTACAATAGTGTAAAGCGCACCTGTTAATGACACTAATTTTGATCTGATTTTATCCAAATGTGGCTTCCAACTTAACCTATTGTCAAAGATAATACCAAGATACTTTTCTTCTGACTTTCTTTTAATTGGTTCATTATTAATAAGGAGTTTGAAATTTTCGTCGATTTTTTTGTTTTTGGCCGAAAAGATAACAAAGTTAGTTTTATCCGAATTCAACGTGAGTAGGTTAAATTTAAACCAATCGCTCAAGACATTCAAATCATTTTGAGCCTGTGAAATGATAGTATGCAGTGAGTGCCCATAGTAAAAAACACTTGTGTCATCTGCGTAAAGAGACATATCACCCGTTAGGTTAGCTTTTTGGATGTCATTTATATATATTAGGAACAGAAGTGGTCCTAATATTGAGCCCTGGGGTACACCGCAAGTAATCAGACTCGGTTCACTCTGATAATCTCCTATCCTAACAATCTGTCTACGATGTGATAAATAGGATTTGATTACGTTGTATGCATTACCCCTTATACCAGCGTGGAATAACTTTTCCAAAAGTATTTCATGGGATACAGTGTCAAACGCCTTTTTCAAATCAATAAATATTCCGAGTACTATTTGTTTTTTATCTATTTTATCTTTAATTTTCGTAACAAGGTCAATAGTTGCTGAAAGAGTGTTTGTTTTACGTCTAAAACCATACTGCCTCTCGTAGAAAAAGTTATTTGAATTAAGAAATGTTTCAAGGCACGAGTGAAGAATTTTTTCATATACTTTTGACAGAACGGGGAGCACAGATATTGGCCTATAGTTGCAAGGATCAAGTTTAGTTCCCGATTTATGGATTGGAATCACTTTAGCGGTTTTTAAACTTTCCGGAAAACATCCTTCCTCAAAAGACTTATTTATTGCAGTAGCGAGTTCTTGAGCGATTGTGTGTTTTATACGTTTAATTGATTTTGTATTAATAGCATCAATGCCGCAGCTAGTATTTGCATCTAAGTTGTCTATAATTTTAACTATTTCACTTGCTGTTACTGGAGTTATTTCGTGTAATTGCGTCCGCTGCGATGACCATTCGTTTCGACTAACAGAACTGATTCGGTTATGATACTTAGCTGGGATTTCATTTGCAAGCAAAGTGCCTATTCTTGAAAAGTAATGATTAAACTCCTCGCAGATTTGCTTCTTGTCTGTGATTATTTTTGAGTCCACGTCAAGTTTATCTGGTCCAGAATCTACTTTAACCTTGTTGTTGGTTAAATCACTAATTAGTTTCCACATTTTCCTGGGGTTTCTTGCAGTTTCTTCAAATTTTTTATGATAGTATGTATTTTTTGTTTCCTGAATTATTCTTGCTGTCTCAGTTTTTTCCTTTTTGTAGCGTTCTTTTATAGTTTTGTCATATTTATTTTTTATGTAACTTTTCCATAATCGATTTCTGCTATCAATTTTTTTTATTAATTCATTGTTAATCCAATCTTGCTTAGGAGGATTCAGTATTTTGGTTTTGACAATTTGGCTCTGAGATAAGCAGTATATTAATTTCTCCTCTATTTTTTCATAAGAAATTTCATCTGGGTCCATCGTTTGCTTTTTATAGGAATCGTTAAGCTTATCATAATCGGTTTTTGTGAATTGAACCCTTTTTAACGCTGGAGGTTGTATTTTTTTTGCCTCAAAATATATGTGCTTGTGATCAGACATCGCCGAATTAATGATAGCAAAATGAAAATTACAATTCTTTACATTTGAAATTACATGATCCAGAATAGTTTTTGTTGTTGATGTTTCTCGTGTACAATATTTATCATTAATTTTATTAATCAACTGATAATTATTTTCTTTATACATACTCTTATATTTGCGCGTTGAACTGTCAGAGGTATTCAATAAATCAAAGTTGAAGTCTCCAAAAACAATGCTTCTCTTCGATTTGTTTAGTTGATGTGAAAAAGTATCAAAGAAATTGCTTACATTCGTTCGTCCGGGTTTATAGACAGCACAAATATCCAAAGAAAACCTGGAAACATGCACCCACAGATAGTGATTGTGATCATCGCATATGCTCTCGACAAGATTATGATCAATGCTATCGTGCACAAATATTGAAACTCCTCCTCCTCTGCTTGTTTGCCTGAAGTTATAGTAGTGCGTGTATCCAGGAATCCGCAGTCTTTTGGCCTCATCATCAGTTTTTATCCACGTTTCCGAGAGAACAATTAGGTGAATAGTATCTTGAAATGATTTTATAATGCATTTTATTTCATCTAATTTGCCTAGTTTCATGATACTTCGAGCATTTGCGTAAAAACATTTCAGAGATTTTTTAGTTGTACTAACGTTGGCATAAATATCAGCAGTCTCGTAGGTATTTTTCTCGTTCATAAAAAAGACTGGGTCCCGTTGCTGGCAGTTCCCAAGGATCTTGATGCAGGTACAGGGTTTGTTTCGGGTTTTTGCACTATTTTGGGGTTTCCCTTCACATATTTTATGCAAAGATCAGTTTCACCACTCGCATTACGATTTTCAAGATCTCTTTGCAGCTCTTTCATGTAATTTCGCTGCTGTATGGTTTGGTCTGAAAAAATCTTAATGCCATCGGGTTTTGGGTTTTTAGATCGAAGTATGGTCTTAGTCGCCTCTTCGGTGGAAAAACATACTTTAACTGGGCGTAATTTATCTGGTTTAAATTTACCAAGGCGGATGATCTTATTCGGTTCTGGGCAGTCAGGATTGACAGATTTAACAACTTTTAAAACTTCCTGTTTATCTTTAGCTTGTCTCTTTGTAGGAGTCTCGGTTTCTGGTTCTGGTATGCCAACTATAACAATGTTTCTGGATCTTACGTTTCTTTCTCGCATTTCGGTAATTAAATCGTTGTAGGTCAGTGTAGATGGTGCAGGTATAGTTGGTAAGATCTTATTCTTAAGTGAATTGATATCTGATTCTAATGATTGAATTTTGGTTTCATTGAGATTTACCGTAGTTTTTATAGTATTTAAATCGGTGTTTATTTCTTTTTGTTCTTGAATAATATTTTCCATTGTATTACCAATGTTATCCACCTTGTCCTTAATCGCCGTTATATCTTGACTGAGTTTATTAATGCTCTCTGTTTGCTTACTGCTAGTGGAACTTAAAAGTGTCATCATTTCGGACATTTGCTTCCTTAGTTCAGCCAAATCATTTTTAATTATAGCATTATCATCCTCGGGTTGCTTGCGTTTGTTACGGATAGTTATTTGCGAGGCATCCTGATCACTAGCCATTTTTCTATCGATACCGCATCCAGGTGGTGAGCGCGGTACACTCATTTTACATCTATGTTCTAAGACTCGTTTTAAAGAGCTTTGTCCAGCGAACGCAGAGGCTGTCCCGCTTGCACGTCGATGTATTTGCTTATGCTTGATCGCTCCGTGTAAAAACGGCGTAAAGAACGTTAAACACTGCTCAGCCCAAATACACTCTGTTTAAGTTAAGTTATGGCTCAAAATCGTATAGCATGCAAAAAATATTTTTTAAAGAAACTGTCAACACGTCCGTTCTGTGCGTACGCATTGTTGATCTCATTAACTCCTAATTAATAAATAATTAACTTATTTTTTCAAATAAAAAGATGTTTTATTCATATGAATAAAACATATTTTACTATATAAGTACTGCAGTTTATATAAAGTGCAGTATACGATAACAAAATAGAACCTCTGTTTAATAAAAAAAGGTGTAAATAGTTTACTGTACGTTAGTAATTATTAGGTATACGTTAATTAAAATGCTTTACATTTAAATAAATAGTAATGAGTCACGAACATAAATTGATGCTTAAATATTAATATTTTGAGGTAGCTATTCTGCTGTGCAATAAGTATATTTGATGGGTATTGTGATTTTTATGTCATAAAAAAAGAAGATTTCCCGCTAAGCGCTTTCATCTCTGCCGTTCCATTCCGCAGACTAGACGCTCGATTTCCGGTAAGCGCTTCCCTCGCTAGCTTGCCATTGCGGACCAGCGCTGCCCGTGTGCTTGATCAAAATCAGTGTATTATTGATTACTTTTGCTCAAATAATCGTACAATATTTCTAATGGTCGTAAGAATGGCTATTGTATGTGCAGGTTGTCGCCAAAAGGAGTACAGCAGCTGTCCACCAGCTCGATGTTGCCCCAGATAGAATGCCCACCCATTTCTCAAGTAACAAACACAACAAGCACAGCAATAAATAAACATACCAAAAAATAATATAAAAATAAGAATCCAGGGAACTGTAGCTTTCGAAACTAATATAAATATGATACTTATTTCAAAATATGCAAAGTATTTTTAACAAAACTCACCTTATTGAAGCTTTGATAGAAGAGAAACCTAATTTACAAATAATTTGTATTTCTGAAACTTGGTTGAATAGGAAAAAAGCTGATTTAATGAAAATAGACAATTATTCATTGTGTTCATCCTTCTGTCGAGAAGAACATGATGGCGGTGGTGTTTCTATACTTGTAAAGAATACAGTGGACTACTGTGAAAGAGCAGATATTAACTCAATGTCTCTTGAAATGATTTTTGAGATAAGTGCAATAGAGTTGACAAAAGAAAAATTATTAATTGTAAATGTTTATTGGCCAAATAGTAAAAGAGAGGTTGGAATTTTTTATGCTTGCCTTGAAAATTTACTCAAGTTTATTTCTAAGAAAGATAGTTCCAAAAATGTTGTGATAGGAGGTGATTTCAATGTAGATTTCCTCACAAAAAGTAATGAAAGAAATAGGTTATCGAACATAATGTCATCATATAATTTCCACCAAAAAATTCTAGAATCCACTCCAATAACGCCAACTAGCGCTACAGGTATCGACTTGCTTTTTACAAATTTTAACACTAAAAGTACAAACATTTTGGTTATAGAATTTGGGTTTCCGGACCACAATATATATAATATTTTTCTCAATGCCCTGTAACACATCTATCTTGAAACGATTCAAAAAATATAAACGAATATATAATGAAGTAAATATTAATAAGTTCAAGAACGATATTTCTAATATAGTTTGGGAAAATATATTAAAGCCTGAAAATAATGTTAGTGAAAACTATGGTAAATTTAGGGAAATTTTACAAAGCTCTCTCAATAAATGTATCCCCATAAAACTTACGAAGTCCAAAATAAGATTCAAGTCTTACTCAACGATGGGACTCATAATATCATGCCGCTATAAAAGATTCTTGAGACCATTAATATCAAAATCTAGGAATAAAATTTTAAAAGAACACTACAAAAAATACTGCAATACACTTAAGAAAGCAGTCAACATCTCAAAAAAAAAACAAAAATAGTAATCAATTTATACACTCTTAAAACAAAACTAAATCCATGTGGCAAATAATAAATAACGAAACAAATAAACTAAAAATTAAAAATAGAAACACCCATATCATCACAGAGGACAAAATCACACTCAGTGACCCCGAAGCAATATCTAATGAATTTAACACCTTTTTTGCTTCCGTTGGTAAATCTCATAAAAAAACAGCCTCTGATACTTGTACACATGAACAAAATACATTCTTTTTAAGTCCGATTCAAATTAATGAAACAAGGAAGATACCTAATAAATAATCTTAAAAATAAAACATCTTTTGGCATTGACGAAATCCCCCCTACCTTGATAAAACAAT
The DNA here is from genome assembly GCA_947369235.1 of Udea olivalis. Lineage (NCBI taxonomy): Eukaryota > Metazoa > Arthropoda > Insecta > Lepidoptera > Crambidae > Udea > Udea olivalis. The sequence goes on from OX376359.1 coordinate 15,755,195, forward strand.
GCGTAGACCTGCTCACTATTCCATACACGATTCTAATTAATCAATCCTTTTCAGAAGGAATCTTTCCGGATGCCCTGAAGATATCTGTAATTAAACCTGTCCATAAAAAGGGAAAAACCTCCGACGTAAATAATTACCGCCCAATTGCATTGTTACCAACCTCAGCAAAAATCTTTGAATCCGCTATGATATGCCGCCTAAACTCATTCTATGAAAAGTTTAATATCTTACATGAAAATCAAAACGGCTTTAGGAAAAACCACTCGACTATTTTGGCTATTTATAAATACAGTAATAACATTTTCGAGGCGATACATAACAAAAAAATTGCAGTAGGCCTCTTACTCGATATGAGTAAAGCCTACGATAGAGTTAGCCATAAAATTTTATTAGACAAATTGTATAAAACAGGAGTGAGAGGAGTGGCCCACAACTGGTTCAAATCCTACCTGACCAACCGCTATCAACTCGTTGAAATAGAGCATACTAACTTTGAAACCGGGATAATAACTAATGCTAGATCTGATAAAATACATGTTACAGGCTCTATCCCTCAAGGTAGCGTGTTAGGCTGTTTACTGTTTTTGGTGTATATTAATAACCTTTCAAAGTGCTGGAAGAACAGTGCACCCTATTTGCCGACGACGTCTCTGTCTTGATCCCTTGTTCAACGTATGATGAACTAGAAAGTAAACTGAATAAAACATTGGAAAACATAGTTAACTGGCTAGAAATACACAATCTACAACTTAATCTAAACAAAACTAAAATAATTCACCAACCATACCAAAAAACAACTTTTAAAATCTCTTATAAATTTAACAATACAAACCTTGAAACTGTTGATACCGCTACTCTGTTAGGAGTGGATTTAGATACCCATCTTAACTGGAAACACCACATCCAACAATTGCTAAATAAAATGTCCTCATTCATATATGCTCTACAACAACTTAAAAGAGTGACAGATTTTAAAACCGCCCTTACAGCATACTACGCATACGCGCACTCTAGACTAACATATGGTATTGTTTTTATGGGGAAACTCATGCGACGTGGATAAAGTATTTGTTGTACAAAAGAAGTGCATCAGAATATTAACAAATATAGACCAAATGGAATCGTGTAGATCCCACTTTGTAACACACAAAATATTAACCCTTACATCTATACACATATTAAAAGCATGCAAATTTGTAAGAAAACACAACAAAAAGAAAAAGAAACAAAAAAGAAATAACACAAGAAAAAGAACTAAAAAGAAATAACAGAAATTTAAATAAACTAAAAGTTCCCTTCTCCAAATTAAAATTAGTTACGTCCAGTCCCCATATTATGCTAGTAAAAATATATAACCAAATACCCAACTATATAAAAAATCATGAAAGCCTACAAGTATTCTGTAAAACATTGAAAGCATTTCTTATTAATAAGTGCTATCAAACATTTTACACGTGTAGCCTTTGGATAAGTTATAACCAGCGGACATACAGCGATCTGCGGGTCCAGTACAACAATGCCTTGAGGATATTGTTGGGGTTGCCTTGGCGGTGTAGCGCTTCTGGAATGTTCGCCGAAGCGCATATCGATGGTTTTACCGCTATTATGAGGAAAAGGTGTGCTTCGGCGTTAACGCGTTTACGTGGCAGCACCAACACTATTCTTAAGGTATTTGTTGACCGTTGGGACTCACCGTTCCTTGCTAGATGGATGAGGACCCATATATTTTAATAAATATCATGTACCTACTACTACTCTATTTAAAAATTGTTACTAACTATATATGGGCTACCTGGCCTGAAATAAATGATTTGAATTGAATTGAATTACAACATGCAAGAGTTTTTTAGTGATAAATATATAAAATAACCACATTTAATATTATATAATATTATAAGAATAAAGTTTTATGTATGTTTCCAATTTAGGATGAAATAGTATTTGTTAAGAATTTTCATTTATTTTTTTAATTTAATATTATCTAATGTTATGTTGAGCAAGCATTAACATGCCCCACATGTATTGCCATGCCCTTGCAGGGCGTCACATGTAAACCTTACCTGTACTACCACCATACCTAAACTGTAATGTGACATGCAATAAATGATTTGAATTAGAATTTTATGATTTGCAGTTAAATACTACCCATTGTACAATATCTTAATAATTATTTTAATAGCTGTTCCTTCTTAACGCGGTGTTATTAAGAGCCATCCGTAGGACCATCACATCTTCTTCAGTCGCACAATCAGCCGAGTATTCCGTTTACCATGACAGCATCACTCAACTTTCCTGTCTCTGGCCACCTCATTTAGAATTCAGCTGTGAATGTTTAAATTTTTTTCCTAATTTTTGTTCAGTACTTACTTGGTTTGGTTTAAAAGTACTCGTAATGAATGAAAGACTTGTATTATTGCTAGAACAAGTATTTATTTCAATTATTTTCCTGCAGGCATGTCAATACTCGTAACTTAAAAAATAATATAGTTAAATAAACATGTAGGTATGAATAAAACATTTTTTCATTTCGGCAATTACTTAGTTTTACTTGTAATAGCTTTTTATTAAGTTTATTTAAAAGCCTAAATAAAGCATATTACATGGGCATAAATAGTACATTGTTACCCTAGGGGTGAAAGTAACTTATTTAGTCCCGAGACGGGGTTTGGCGCCCGGAACGAAGTGAGGGCGCCAATAGTTCGAGGGACTAAATAAGTCTTTAACCCGAGGTAAACACTGTGCTTTTCATTACAAATACAAGGAAAGTAAAAATAAAAACATGAATTAGCTAAAGAAAAAATTAGTAAATTTTAATTTCCACTACCGCTTTAGCCTCTTCTCTTATAAAATCAGGCGTTAAATTCATATCAGAATCAGATGAACTCATTTTATAGGTACAAATCTCTGCTATACCTACGTATAAACAAAAGTCTTCAAATCGAAAAAATAAATGAAGATCGAATTGCCGCTCTCCCGCCTATTTTGTTTGTTTTTCTTTCTGTGGCCGGCCAGCTATTGAGCCATTATTTTTTATTTTCATCATCGGAAAAATGGTAAATATTTTGCCCAAATCAAAGTTATTTTAAAGAAATTGTTGAAACTAAATTATAATAAAGTTATTTAAAATATATATATTCTTTAATCAATACTTAACTTTAAGTTATTTCAATTTTACATCGTGGCTATATAGAAAGTTGGAACATGGTTTATTAGTTATGTGAAAAAGAACTAGTTTTTTTTTAAAATTATTTGTCAGCTGTCAGTTGAAAGTGATTCTCCCTAGGGATGAAAAGTTACTTTCATCCCGCTCCTCAGGCAACTTCAGACCTACTTTCAGAGTGTGAGTAATGAAAAATAAGTTTTTACTACAGTATCAAATGTAAATAATTATCTAGTTGACAAGAAAAGTTTTTATTATAACTGTTACATCATAACATAATCTCACGATATTATTATATCTTTTAGACACAACACAGTTTTTTTTTCGACGACCGACTTGGTGTAATGGTTAAGAAGTTGGCTACTACACCAGAGGTCGCGGGTTCGATCCCCGCACAGTACAAACATTTGTGTGCATGAACATGTCTGTTTGTACTGGTCTGGGTGTCTCCTATGTATAATAAGTATGTATTTACAAAAGAAAATGTATTTAAGTATGTTTATCCGTTGTCTAGTATCCCATAACACAAGCTTTAATTAGCTTACTTTGGGGCTAGATGGCGCTGTGTGGAATAATGTCCAGGGATATTTATTTACCCTTAAAAAATGGTGGCCATTTTTTAACTTTGGCTGATTTGAATTTAAAACTTTTTAACAGCGGCATAAGAATTCAGTACCTACATACCCAAGAAATGGAGGGAAGTCAAAGTAGTAAGCCCTCCAGCCGACCCCCTAATGAAGGGGCGAGGCCACGGAAGTACCTGTGTGCTGGTACTTCCGTCGTCGTGGTGAAAGCCGTGCATTGAGGGGAAAATCACTCCCGTACTCGAGCCCGCTGGCTCCCACCGTACGCGGACCCTACTAGGTCCGCAACCACGATCCACCTAAAATACACGGCGTGTAGGTGGATACGCTGGCGCATCTGACGGTGCGGCCCTGCCGAGACGCAGTGCACAGGGGGGGCCGGCCGCGGATCACTGACCCCCTCCAAACGGTTGTGCACCGCGGCCCCCACCCACCTCGCGCCCTAATGCGCTGCGCCCGTGGGCGCCCCTTTAGGCGGGCACTGGTAGGCACCATACCACCACCACGCCCGACGGCAGGCAATGGGTGGGTGGTAAGTCCACCGCGCTGCCATGCCTGAGCCCTCTTAGCTTCCCGGATGGTCCACCTGCCTCCAGTACTAAGCCCCCCCGCCACGACAAGGCGAAGGCTCATGGAAGGGACATAAGCAACACCTGCTCTAAGGCCAAAATGGCCATGATGCAATGCAATGTAAGCAAGCCATAGGACGCACATGGGGAATCAAACCGGCGACTGTACTATGGATATACAGAGCAATAATCCTGCCACGAATCCTTCACGGATCACTGGTATGGTGGCAACCAATCCTTATTGGTTCTTAGTGCCGCCTTATGCCACCATACCTGCTAGACAAGGAGCCTGGAGCCCTGGAGCTAGACAAGGTCCAAAGACTGGTGGCACTGATGGTCGGGTGCAATGAGAACAACGCCCACATCAGCGCTAGAGATCATGCTCGGGCTAAAACCACTGGACCTAGCGATTAAAGGAAGTGCTACCGAACAATGGTTCAAACTTAGGAGTACGCACCTTTGGATCGGTAACCATACGGACAGAGGGCATTTATGCATTGGAATCAAAATCGAGAGCAACATGTCATCGATCTTTGGCAACAACGACCTAACAAGGAAAGAAATTTTTTGTCCAGAAATACAGAGTACACATAGGACAAAGAGACGAATGGAAGATAGACACAAGCGTAACAGTGTGCTACACAGATGGCATCAGGATTGAGTCACTGAAGCTATGTGGCGCGGGTGTGCAAATTAGGTGCGAGGACGGTACAGTGATAAATAGATCAATCTGCCTAGGCAGGTTTGCCAGCGTGTTTCAAACAGAAATATACGCCATCATGGAATGCGCTGAGATATAGGACAACCAGAACAACGCTATCAAGGCCACCATCTACAGCGACAGCCAGGCAGCGTTGAAAGCACTCAGCAAAGCAGAGACGACATCAGCAATTGTCAAAGAATGCAAAAAAGCTCTAGATAAACTCGCAAACAAAATAGAAGTAGTGATTGCTTGGGTTCCTGGACACGAGGTGAATGCCGGCAATGAGCTAGCAGACGAACTAGCCAGAGGTGGTGCCGCAAAAGGCTTAGTGGGCCCGGAACCCAGGCTGCCAATAGCTCACAACATCACCACGGGAGTAATCAAGAGGAAAATCAGAGAAGCAACAAATAGACAATGGAGGACAGCAACAGGTATGCGTCGGTCCAAAGTGTTCATTAGCGCCATGAACACGAAGAAGACTGGTCAACTGATTGTCAAGGAATAATGCACGTACGGTCGTAGAGATCGTCACTCCAGACTTAACAGGCACCTTACAGTGATATGCACCAAAGATGACCCCAAATGCCCGGAGTGCATGGACAGCGAGGAAACGAGTTTCCACCTACTCGCCGAATGCCCGATATACATTCGATGGTAACTCATGGGGTCAGACTCGCTAGATGAAGAAGATTTGAAGGAACTGATGGTGGATCAGATAGCAAGATTCTGCAGAGCAACGAGAAGATGACAGAATGGGACAACCTAAAGACCCCCTACAAGGGGGGCCCGGGGAAATGGGTGAAATGGACCACAACTAGCGGACCGATCACCCGGCCCAATGCTAGCTTGCCAACTTTAAATGTGATTCCGATACTTGCTACTTTATTTATAAGTGCAACGTTTTTCGTATTTTCTTTTAAAACAGACTAGAGGATACAGAAGCGCCGTGTTTCCATACAAACGTAGTCCTCTGGTTCCCCCCTGGATTTTGCTAGTGGAGAAATCGGGGGGCACGGCAGTGCCCCCGCCAAGTCGAGCGCGAAGCAAACACTGCCGTACCATCCTTTACTGGAACCATTTCGCCGCATTTTCAGGCCCCTATTTGAGAACCTCTGGATAAGACCAGAACGCAGAAATTTTCGTCATCCAGTAAGCTATAATCACATACTTAAAATCTAAAATTTCAAGTCTGTAGGTCATTTAGTTCCGAAGTTAAGCGAAAGCAAAGTTTCGCATTTATGACACTCACTCACTCATGATCATCAAAAAAGAACTAGTACTTCCCATAAACTCAGAGAGCTGAAATTTGGTACAGAGTTAGGGTTTAATGGCCACATAAAGGGAAAACTATAAAAACTAGGATAATCGAAGATCTGGAGTACCTGGTGACCCTGATTAGAAAACACAAACCGGCTACGCGTGCCCGGGTACGCGCTATCCGTACGCAGCTTTATATATATATGTATGTGCGCAAAAACTTGCATCTGTTCAAAAAAAACAGTGACACTCATAAACATAATACCAGAAATAAAAACAAATTGAAAACTCCCAGTCTTAGCTGCTACACAAGGTGGGAAACTCATTTTTGGGTCAATCTGTAAAATACTTTAACAAAATACCTTAAAGTCTTGTTGATCTACCTCTTCACAAGTTTAAGTCTGCAATTAAAGCAAAGTTAATGAAACAAGGTTATTATAATGTAGAGGATTACTTGAACGACAAAAGTTTGTGGTCATAGTAGGAATAATCTGCTCCTCTGCTCAATATTGTGTTCTTTTTTCTACTCGCATTGACTGTACTCTGAATTTATTTTTTGTAAAACAAACAAAGTTGAAAAGAGTAACTATCGAGTTTCTTGCCGGAGTCTTCTCGATAAGAAGCAACGTCCGAACCGGTGGTAGATTCACATTATGTATATTCACGACGACAAATGACCCGCCCCCTCCATCATTACCGGGTCAAACCACAGCCAATCAAGTAGCGCACCAGCTCATACTTAATGGAAAGCCTACTGGAAGACTTCCCAAAACACCGAGATCAGCCCAACATACGCAACAGACATGCAACAACATCAGCTTGCCTTTCACACTCACTGATATCACCACAAGCATAAAAGCACTCAAAAACGGCAAAGCTGCTGGCTTGGATGATATCACAGTCGAACAGCTGAAACACCTGGGACCAGTGGCTACATCCCGGCTAGTTTATTTAACGCGTGCATGGCATCAGCGAAGATCCCGAAACTGTGGAGGAAGTCGAAAATTGTGGCCTTATTAAAACCTGGGAAATCTCCATCTGACCCTAAGAGCTACAGACCAATTTCTCTCCTGTGTCATACCCTCAAGCTCTTCGAGCGACTAATACTCAACCGACTCACAGTTACCATTGACCCCACTCTCATCCCAGAACAGGCCGGATTTCGGCCGGGAAAATCATGCACCAGTCAGGTACTTAACCTCACTCAATTCATTGAGGACGGATTTGAGCGGGGCATGGTCACAGGTGCTGTGTTTGTCGACCTCTCAGCAGCGTATGACACAGTGAACATAAAAAAATTGCTGTCTAAAGTATCGAGTGCCACAAACGATCCCACTTTCGTGTCACTGTTAAGTGAGCTCCTTCGTAATCGCCGCTTCTGCGTCCACTTACACGGAAAGAAGAGCAGATGGCGATGTCAGAAAAACGGCCTTCCCCAAGGAAGCGTCCTGGCACCACTTCTATTCAACGTCTACACGAATGATCAGCCCCACCACCCTAATACTCAACGATATATATATGCGGATGATCTTGCACTAACTTGCCAAGATAAGACCTTCGAAACCGTGGAAAGTACACTGAATCTTGCCTTGGAAAACCTCCATGAATATTACGAGCATAACGCTCTAAGGCCCAATCCAAGCAAAACCCAATCGTGTGCTTTCCACCTTCGTAACCGCGAGGCAAACAGGGAGCTGAACATTTCCTGGAAAGGCGTCGCCATCCAACACTGTAACCTCCCTAGATACCTAGGAGTGACACTGGACCGCTCTCTGACTTACAAGACCCACTGCAGAAACACAAAACAAAAAGTTAGTTCTCGCAATAATCTACTGCGCCGTCTCTCCTCCACTAACTGGGGAGCAAACCCAATGGTTATGCGCACTACGGGACTAGCTTTGTGTTTTTCAGCAGGAGAATACGCGTGTCCAGTGTGGGCTAGGTCAGCACATACCAGAGACGTGGACGCAGAGCTGAACGACACCTGCCGCATAGTTACTGGCTGTCTTAAGCCAACCCCGGTCGGTATGCTGTTTCCTCTTGCGGGAATAGCTCCACCCAGAGTCCGTAGAGAAGTGAAAGCGCGCTTTCCTGTTTTTGTTTTTCGCTTGAAAAACAAAAACAGGAAAGCGACCCGAGACATCCACTCTACGGGCTCTCCCCCGCCACAGGTCGGTTGCGAAGCCGCAAAAGCTTCCTGCGATCTACGCAGCCTACCGACGAAATCCCTACTGACATGAGGTGCAGGCTTTGGGCAAGCGAGTACCCACATTCACTGTACCCCCCTGATGAAAATCTGCCTCCAGGGTATAAGGAACCTTGGCCAACCTGGAGAAGTCTAAATAGGCTGAGGACCCAGGTTGGTCGAAGTAAAGATAACCTGTGTCGATGGGGGTACTCAAGCAACGTAGACGCCAGCTGTGAATGTGGAGAACCCCTGCAAACCATGGCTCACCTCACTAACTGTCCCGCGTGCCCGACCACCTGCTCGCGTAATGACTTACTTGTCAGTAACCAGAGGGCTACCACAGTAGCCGCTTTCTGGGCAAGTCGGATTTAGCCCGTGTTCTTGCCGACACGAAAGAAGAAGATTACTTAAATGTAAAACATTTGCATGCATATACGCATAAAACATACTTATACTTACTTATCAATCTGAAGTATTAAAATGTATATACGTTTTAAAGTACTTTTAATAAATAAAAATAAAAAATTGACAACACGTTCAAAATAAAGAAAATTTGCAGAGGTTCCCAAACTAGGCTACGCCTGTATCTTGGGATACCGATTTACATTAAAATTTCACAGTTAAGGCTTGAAAAAAATAAAAACAGTAACATATTATTCATAAATAAGTTTATGTGTTGTTGTGTGAGAGAGAATGTATGTGTTTATCTATTTGAAATAACTGATTCTGTTTCGTCGTAGTTAAAAGATAGAAGCAGTCTTTCGATCGTTAACTTTACCTCCTTAAATTTAACTTTTACAAGTAAGTTCTCAAAATATGTGTTTTACAAAATATTGGCCAAGTACAAAAGGAATAAGCTTCTAGAGAAAACTTATTACCTAGCATTATAGGTACATATAATTTCCATAAAAATATTGAACTACTTACTAATTTTATGAAAATATCTCATTTACATCTTAGCATAGCCCTTAAATTAATAATAACTTCGCTGTAAATAAATTAATAAATTAAAATACTGGTTAGAAATAAATGAGTAAAAACACAATTATCACAATCTGGCAAAAAGATCAACACTAAGGAAAATATGGTAAAAGTAATTACAATAAAACCAGTCCAACTGGATAGTGATACAAAAAAGATACAACGTAATTAAATCACTGCTCTATTGGGAATGCGAATGAAATACTATATGCGGTTAACTAGTCTAAACGAATAATACTATGTTAAACCAACTTTAGTTGATATATAATCGAAAAGTTTATTCCCCAATTCCCCAACCTAATTTAAAGTATATCGGTATATTTACGAGAAAGTGGGTAGACTCTTGTGAAGGCTGAATTAGGACAGCCGGCGTCATCAGGTATCTATGTACATAACAATTTTTAGTGAATTACTTATTTCCATCGAAATGGATAAATTAGGTAGCGCTCATTCTAGTGGCAAGTCAAAAAAGTAGTCAGCAACGTCGGTAAAACAGTATCTTAGACCTTCATTAAGCGCATGCTGAATTTCTGGAGAAACATTCAACCTGTATTTATACGTTCAACCTCAGTGGAGGGATCCAAGACCCTACTTATGGGATCCTTTCAAGTGTGAAGGAAGGGAGTGAACATAAGCATCACATTAATCAAAATAGAAGACGCAAAAGGTGATCTTAGTTCTTGTCAGAGGGAGTTCAATGCTCTTTTTACGATTCTTTTTTATTATTTAATGACGAGCGTTGTTTCTTTTTTTCTCTATGAATTCTATTAAATCAATTCAGGAAGGAGGAATTTCTATCTCTAAAAAAAGTGGCATGCTTGGTTTTTATACAAGCAAAGCGCCTTAAATGGTATAGATTTATGTCTATTGTTTATATAATAAGCAAGAGCCAATTGAGTTTAAAGTCCTGTCAAATTTGAGTGATGTTGGAGAGTTAGGAAATTGGAAATGTTCTAGTAAGTATACTAAAATGGGTACAAATAAATTAACCATCTAATGTTCAACCATAATATGTGTACAAAGTATACAACTCTTAGGTTATTAAAATATGTTAAGTTATTAATACCTATTATAAGTTATGAATCACGATCGCTTACTGGAGTATTTTCTTGTTTATTTTCTATAGTTTCTTGGTTATTTATATTGGGGCAATTGAAGTTTTGGCATAGAGACATGATCTGCAAATAAAAATTAAATCATGTTTTGTGTTCCCAAGAACTTTGGACATTTTTAACAAATAAATAGATAATAATAAATGATACTCCCCACTAAGCAAAGCTTGTACTGTGGGTGCCTGAGACTGATAAACATAGGTACTTAAATATTTCTAAATAGATTATATTATAATACCCAAAATCAAAACAAAATCAAATGTTTGTTACATGAATGTTTGCAATAGGTGGGAATCGAACCCAGGACCTGCGGCGCTAAGAGCTGAAGCGCTACCATTGCACCAACAGTTCTCTATACATAAGGCTGTATTTGCATAATTAAATAAAAATAAACAAATATGCGCCCGACAACACACCACTTGTCATGGTTCCGAAGTAGGGACAAATATTCCTTGTGTTACAAGTTACCAGACAAGGAATCAAGCCAGGGGCGTCTCCCAGCACACCCAGACCCGGAATCGAACCCGGGACACTACAGAAATCGAGGCCTCCGTGGTACAGTGCACGAAGCCAATCGTCTCGTCAAAACAATGACAAAGAAAGGTTTATGTAATTGAAACAACACAGAAAGAGTACACAGAAAGAGTAAAAGAAGGGTTACTTACGGTGTAAAACAATACAGGGACCCCAATCACTGCACCGGCAAGGACATCCCACCAGTGGTGTCTGCGGTCTGTTATCCTCGATATTGCGCAGTAAACCGTGGTTACTATGCTTATGACTTGCACGGACAGAACCGCCTTAGATCGCAGTAGATGTTTCGTTCTTTGGTGAAGGTAATACTGTAAGTAGAAAATATGTACAAAAATGTAATATACTCGTATAAACATAAAATACTTAAATTGCCAGTATTTTCAAAAAGAAGGTCAAATAATTATTTCTGACATTGCTCATCTATAATATAATAATTATTGAATAGGCTCCGAATCTACCGATTTTCTTTCACTAATATAAAGCTACATTATCAGGTAGTGACATAGGCTATTTTTTTTTATTAAGGCTATATTTTGAAGTCCTTCCCTACGCGGCCCACGGGCAAAGCCGCTGATGAACCGCAAGTATTCAATAATTTTATTGATTGTGATATACTTACAGCTATAAAGAAGCCTGTATGCAAAGCAAGTGACGTGTGTCCTGATGGAAAACTGGTGTCAGACTGGCTTAACCAATGGGCCTTCATGCAGGTGTAATTCGACACAAATTCGGACCTGAAAAGATGACATGTGACATCAAATTGCCTTGGGTCTGGGTGTGCTTGCGAGACGCCCCTGGTTTTAATCCTTCTTTGGTACCCCGTAACACAGGATATTCATTCATCCTTACTTCAAAACCATGACAAGTGGTGTGTTGTCTAGTGCATAATTTGTTTTAAGAAATATTTACTCGTATTTTTTTAACTTAGCATTATTCTGTCATTCAATTGACCAATAGAAATTTACGTGCTTTCGGTACAGTGCCTCTAATGAATAAAAATGACATACAAGATGCTGCGATTACTATCATAGTTCTTGTTATATAAACTCATAGCAGGTAACTGTTGGCAACAAGTGATCAGATTATACCACTTGTGTGATGCTTTACCTGGTTATTTTTTTTTCGTGTTAATAATTAATACTCTTACCCTGCGCAACTGAGAGCTTCTTTAGGTCCACATGTGTCAAAGAAATGAGGCCTTGGTGCTCCTACCAAAACCTTTAATGTTTGCACAATTGTCAGGTTTATCAACATCCCATATAGATACTCTTTATACCAGCATAGAGCCTGCTGTTTAGATCTGCCTGACGATCCATCTTTGCAGTATATTCTTTCTACTAGGAGTAACTGCAAATAACAATAATGAAATTATTGAGATGTCATTGTCTAGTCAGCCATATTGCAAAAGTAAATTAATAAACTAAGACGGATAAACTTTAACTATGTGACCCAGAGCAGTCATGGAGGTGTTTGTGGTAAAGTACAATTATCCTTATTACTGAACTGATATGGTTTATTTATAAATAGGGAGGAAGTTGTTCCTGAAATTAACATGAAATAAAATTAAAATTAAACCATTACATAAAATTCAGGGCAGGAGAATCATAACAATTGTGGATATACCCACCACAGCTAAAGGCAGCAGTATAACGGTGGCCATAAGCCATTTCCAGCTAATGGTATCTCCGGTATAGGCATGTGAGAGTGCTGGATCATTGCACTCAAAGCCTTGTTGGCGTTTCGGGATCAGGCGTAGCTCCACAATGAGGAAAACTAGTAATACTGTAACATAAACATGGGCATGTAAAGTTATACTCAAATCTTTATAATAATTTAAGCTTAGGCAATACAACTACTATTAATTAAACCCTTATATCAATGTAATATTATGAATCTAAACAATCATTCAGATTATGTGAAATCTTATGGTGTAAATAGCAGCCAGATGAAAAAACTCTTTCATTTACTTTCCCATCACAGGTACTCAAATGGTGTTTTAAACAGGCATGATCAACATATGCTATGCTATTTATTACACATGCTTAACCAGCAATAAGAAATGTGAGAGAAAGTATGTGTTTATCTACAAGCAACTGTTTAAATAATACAATAATTATGTTACGGTATAACTAGAAGACATACCCCGATGCCACCGGTTCGTTTTGGACCACAAATGTTTCACTCTATCCATTCTTGGACGAATTATCTGATTGAGTGTTCACCACAAGACTATGTCATCGTGCCTCATTAATTCATTTATATCCGCAAATCATGCTCGTAGTACATATTTAATCTGATTATGTCATCTCTGTGGTGTAAAATTAAATCGGTACGGAATCTTCAGTCTTACTGCTGAGTGAAGCCAATAAAACTAGATTTTGTTTAAGATGTAATTTTAACAATGTAACACATTAGATGATGAATGAAATAATCAATCATTTCTTTCTCTGTTTGTCCAAAGGTTTATGAATAAAACTACGAAAATTAATAGATTAAATTAAAATATTTTGGAGCTTCAGTCAATCAAACTAAACACAACACCGGACAAAACTTTTTTGAACTGTCATGTCATGTGTCAATTGAATAATTTGTTGTTGACGTGTTCTGTCAATCTTGATTTGAAAGAACGTTGTTGCGTTCAGAAATTAGTGGTTACATCTTGCACACAGCGACTTGCTTGTCGACGTATACGATACGATACTACCGGAATATATCAAATAACCTCCCTAGGTTAAACACGATTTTACAAGAGAAAATAAACTTTTTTTTTGAAACCTGTATCTAACTTTTCAGCGCTTTTGATGCATAAAATAGGAAAAAAATAACAGTACTATTACAATAAACAAACAATTTGTACAGTTTGGGCGGCCTTATCGCTAGAAAGCGATTTCTCCCAGGTAAACTTTTTAAATACAATTTTACTGCCTTAGGACAAAGTTCCTTAGTTTTATCTCCTGTTTCTTATCATTGTTGATAAGTTTCATAAAACTTAGTAGTTTCAAAGATAGCATTTTCCTTAAATTAAAAATAAATGTTTACATGCTTCATATGATCAGGTGAAAAGGAATGAGTTGTGGTTGTCTTTATCCGCTTGTCGGTTGTCTTTAAGAGTGTTCCAGTGCTTGCTTGGAGGTGAAAAGGTAGAACAAGTGAAAGAATTTGTATAGTTCTACTAGGTTCACGAGAGATGGAAGGCATGAGGGTGATATTGATAGAAGAGTGAATGCAGGGAATATGTAAAATGGAGCGCTGCATGCCATTATGAACAGCCAGAAGGTGTCAGAGAAGGCGCGACTGGCTATTCATGCAGGGGTTTTAGTGCCGACGCTTATGTAAGGAAGTGAGAGTTGGGTATGGCAAAAGAAGGATGAAAGTAGGATAAATGCAGTGGAAATGAGAGCATTGCGAAGTTTGGCAGGAGTGACATTGAGTGATAAAGTAAGGATAGCATAATAAGAGAGCGATGTGGTGTGAATGAGGATGTGGTCACAGAAATTGAGATGGGAATGCTAAGATGGTTTGGGCATATGGAAAGGATGGATGAAAGGCGATTAACGAAGCAAATTTACAAGGCGAGGGTGGATGGAGCTGTTGAAAGGGGAAGGCCTAGACGGACGTACTTAGGACAAGTCCAAGACGTGCTCAGAAAAGATCAGGTCAGGAGGAGGAGGAGGAGCATGTATGAAAGGATTAATGAGAGTGGAAGAAGCGCAAGAGGTGTGTCAGGGCCGTAGCAAGTGGAAAGACGTGGTCTCTGCCTACCCCGTTGGGAAAAAGGCGTGATGGTATGTATGTATTTATGTATGCTTCATATTATTATGTTACTGTCATTCAAGGTGTGAATGTAAGCGACGAGAACCTCAAGAAAAATAAACGTTATTTTATTGTGAAGGATAATTTATGTGGTGAAATTTACTATGTATTATTTCTAAACTTTCTTGGTTTTAGACCATTTTTTGTGATTAGACGACACGATTGGCGTAGTGCGCTGTAGTACGGTTTCTCGCCTCGATTTCCGTAGTGCCCCGGGTTCGATTGCCGGTCGAATCCATTCAGGAAACGATATTTTCTGAATTGACTCGGGTCTGGGAGTGCTGGGAGACGCCCCTGGCTTAATTCCTTGTGTGGTACCTCTTAACACATCGATAATAATCCCTACTTCGAGACAAAAGTCAAGAGGTGTGTTGTCTGGCGCTTATTATATTTAACTATAAAAATAAAAAGTGATTTTATTTTAACTCAAAAAAAAAATTTTTTTATTTACGCTTAAATTTAAATTAAATTGACTGCCATTATCAGCCATTTCTTCCTAATTAAATTATGACTATGATTATCTTTTAAATATTTACTCATGATCTAAAGAAGACAACAATCAACCACAAAAAAAACAAGAATCAAAAAATAAAACAAAAAATCAAATAAAACAACAAACGTTGATAGACTTTTGTCTCTTAAACTTAGAATTTGTGTCTTGAGTACATGGGGAACAAAACGTAAAGCTAATTGTAGATGGCGATACCAGCGAGCCAACTATTCGCGTGTCCCGACATATATATTTTTACGTTTTTCCTTCGCAAGACCCCCAAAACAAGCGTAATTGATTGTTGCTTTACTGACGCCTAAAGTTTAAAATAAGATTTTTTTCTATTGAAATTTTGAACTCGCTTGAGTACACTTCTGAACTAAATAAACCTATATTTTTATTTTAACCAATAGTTTAGTTTAATACATACCTACATATATGAAGTTCCCAGAGACTCCGAATTTGTCAGTTTTCAACCTACAAAATCACGTTAGCGACAGCCATTTTTATGCCCCAAAAGTACAGTTTTAATATCACTATCTGATACATTTTTTATATGAGTTTATGGCGTATTGGGATTACGAAAATATTTTCAAAATTAAGGGAAATTGTAAAATCAATTAGTTTTACCGATTTCATTAAGTAATATGAACTTCAAGGTTGTTATAAGTTATTAAGCTACAAGTCCGAACAAAATCTAAAGTTATGTAGAGCAGTAATTTTTTAGTTGACTTATTATTTGCTGTAGGTACTTCACGAACAAACGACGCGAGCTCCTAGGTTCGAGTCTAACCGGCTGCTAAACTAAAACGTAGTGATTATATTCTCTTTGTACTGAACGACCGACTACAGGTCCATGTTTATATTTATTGCGTCCATATTTAAAATTTATATGTATATTTTTATAAAGAATGCTAGATCTACATTTTAATCATAAAATGTAGTTACTATATTTATGTACACACATTTCATAATTTCATTGTCATTGTTTATATTATTTTTAATAATGTTCGGCGCATTTGGCGCCAGTATGTTTTCACTATCTGGAACTTGTTTTGATAACGCACATTTACACGCGTTTCTACTAGCGATGCGAATCAGTGGTGCGCAGAAAACCATACATGGTTTATAGCGTGCTTTTTAATTTAAGTTAGTTTAAGAAGCTTTTGTAATTGTTTTAAATATTAAAAAAAAATAACAAATAAAACTTCAGCCTTATTTGTAGCATGTGTTTGAGTGGACGTGAAATATCATCAAAACTTACTAAAATATTTAAAGTTGAATTTTTGCCCGTCCACTGAAATAATAAGTGACCACCAAAATGAAAATTACGCCACTGCACACCGGATTGAAATCAGCCCACCGAAATGATACAGCTAAGAACAAATCGTCTGCATAATTAGGGTTCCGTACTTTCTTAGAATCGATTTTCACAAACTTAGTAAATATTATTTTTTGTTATTTTCTAATACTACTTCATTACTACTACTAATTCATTAGAGATATTTTCAAAATAATGATCTAAGCGCGGTAAAGTGAGAAGTTCGTTCTACCTCAGTGTGGCCTAGTTCCAAACGGATCCCTTCCATTCTTTCAAGAAGATGAGCCATTTCAGCTTTATTGGCAGCCAATAGAGTTTTATCATCAGCAAAGCGGAGATTAGTTATTTTGGTGACACCTTTTGTGACTCCATCTTCCAATATAATGTATTTTATTTATTTATTAGTTTTACCAACGTTTGTTAACACAGGTAAATTCATTGTTCGTAATAAAAATAGGTACCTAGGTTTATGTAACAAACACTTCACATCATGCAAAAATGCTTACAAAATAACAAAGTACATAGGTAATAATTCTAAATTGATGTTTTTAAGTGAAACTAACTACTTTTATTAATTACTACATGTATTAAAGAGAATGGGAGATAGAATGCAGCCCTGTCTAGCACCTTTGCCAATGTTTAAGGACCCCGATGTTATGTTCTCGACCCTCATAGCACCCTGATTACTCATATAAAGCGACCAAATGAGTGCTACCAAATGTTCGGGTACCACGAGTCAGTGGCGTGCATTGCTTTTCAGAATTGGTAGGCACTAAAGGCCGCGTGGTGTCTAGTCTAGGCGCTATGACGCTCAATTCTACACGATTTTGCCCAAAAGATATCATAGCCATGCATGCCTGAATATGTTTTTCTGATTGGTTATGTTTTTTTGCAAGATTTGTAAAATTGTTCAAGTCAGCGTAACCAGTATCATTCCAGACAGTTTTTGTTGTGGAAAACAGAAGACACGGTAAACAGAATAACAAATTTGAATGGCAACAGCCAGTTAACCATGTGAATAATGAATAACCAGTATTATAGTAGATACTTCACATTAAAATGCCTAACGAATTTACCTTTTTCTTGCGTTAAATTTAGATTTGGTGTCGGTCTTGGAAATGCAACATTTTTTACTTCATCGACATGAAAACGATCCGAAAGGATTTGACCGCAATTTATTGAAGCAAAGCGATTGATCGCCACACTCTTAGCAGTCTAGGTTATCCATTACACTCATTCATACACAGTAACATGAACAGCAATTAATTCTAACTTAGCCACACTAAAATAACTACAGCAAACAAACAACACGTAAAAATATGGCGCGCGCTTTCCCGAAACAAAACAAATCAGCGCGAGCGAACGGCCATTGCGCTACCTATACTCTCTCCTTGTCGCACCCCCGCGCAGTTAATTATCTATCGCTTTCTTGCTTCACACGACCAAATTACAGACATAACATTTCTGACATTCACATTCGGCCGGTTATTTGAGTAAGCATGCCTACTTAATGGTGATAAATTGCGAAGGTCGAACGTCATAGCATTACGCGTGGGAAGTACGTCATTTTTATTTTGTCGTATTATTTTGACGAGGAATTATTAATGCCAATGATAGTAAATTCTATAGGAATCAAGTAGGCCGTCGGGTGACTGCCTACTGGTCGCGCACCCCGCGTTTTTTAAGAAGGAAGTTTCTGTTATAATAAAAATTAAGTGTGATAAATCGTGATAATTTAGTGAGCTTATAATAATAATTGCGGGGCACAGATACTAAAATTTAATGGTGATTTTTTCGATTTTGCGAGGTAGGCACTGCTTATATGCCTATATGCAATGCACGCCACTGCCACGAGTTCCTCCAGCACTTTCCATAAGGCCGACTAAACAACGCAGTCAAATGCTTTTTAAATAACCGTAATAATTTTCCTATATTTTACTCATTAGTCTGTGTAAGTCTGGTTTACTAGGTTTTGGTTTAATAGTTATTTTGGTGATAATAATATTTAATTTATTTGGTGGCGTGTATCGGAAATATCGAAAATATCGAATGTTCGATACTAGCTAATCTTCAGTATCGAGAATATCGAAATTGGTAAAACTGCCCGGTATTGCGAACCCTACTCTTGATCACAGGAATCTGAAGAATATTGTGAGGCGAGACTTACTACATCGTCAGGCCAGGCCACAAAAACATTGGCTCAGTGGAAACCTCGACTAATTCTCATCGTTCTCAAATGATGGTCCCTTGGGTTTTATAGAACAGTAAGTGCTCGGTCTCAGGAGAAATCTGAAGAACAGGAAGTATTTCTAACTACCGATCTCAACGCTCATGAACTACACACTGATATCTTTCCTGACAAGGAATCTCGCTCGAACTCTCAGAGAGTCCGGACTGCAAGGGATCTGCCTCAGGAGCCTCATGTGTTGTCGCGTGAGTCGTATAAGCAGCAGCTCAAGCTCTCAGAGAGTTCGGACAGCAAGTGCTTGGTTGCAGTTGCAGTTTAAAAATGCGAAAGAAGTCTGGAAGTTTACTGTGAATTAGAAACCAAATTAAGTAGTACTTTATTCCTGCCACCCTCTACTTTCTGTTTTCTAATAAATTTTATACAGAATACCTACACATCAAATACACTCGAAATATCGAACGTACACTCCAAGTTAAGTACATCACAAAACTGACATGATTAAATATTTGACACAAGGATCTCTAAAACTTATGGATTTATCATTTTGAAGGTACATTTCATTCCCGTGGACTGTTTTCGGGATTACCGTCCCCGGATCCACTGAGATGATAAAAAGAGGTTATAGTTTTACATTTAACTCCGAATTGAAATCATTATCAAAATATGTATAAATTCTACTCAAATATAACAGAACTTACGGCGAATTTAAAACACAATTTAATTGATCTAGCACGAGTCATAACGGCCACAGAAATGCAATCATTTTTGTCCCCATAATACTGAAATGATAAACTTACTTTTTTGCTGGAACCCACAACGACCGTGCACCGGTGCGTGTGCTCCGACGAGCTTGTAGCGGACTTATCCAAAGTGAGGAGAGCAAGGGGGGCAGCAACTTAATATTGACGAGGCTATTCTACTAAAACTTACTTACTGTCCTTTGAAATGATAACTTTTTTCAGGACAAAAGTTGACTGCTTGTCCAATGTATTGGAATGAAGATAAACAAACATAATATATATTTTTTAAATATTATAATATAATGTTTTGATACTAATATCGATTTGATTCCAAATAATGATCGTATATTTGCAGGAGAAGATGTTTTATGAAAGGAATGTGGTGAAGGACAGATCACCGTGATGATAAAATGGCACTTTGACATTTATTTTTTGATGTAATAGAGGTCATTACGCAATGATTTTCTTTGCCAAGGTAGATAATTACTTACATTACTAAAAAAAATATTTAATATCATAAACTAGCTTAATGCACTACCGTTCTCAGGATTGCCGTGCATTTTTTTTGCTTGTGCAACTTACCCAGGCGTTCTTTTTAATTTTAGGGAATAGTCATTTTTTATACAGGAAGTACAATCTTTATTTCATTGATTTACCAAGCATTTTATTAGTTTCTTTAAGACAGTTAAACTAGCCAACTAATCAGTATGAAGTTAGGACTGCACTTGGTGGTCCGCTTAATAAGCCAGTAGGTACATATATTATCTACGTGATTGAAGAGAACACATAAAACTTAATTTGTAATCGTCCTTTTTTAAATGAGTACACAACGATCATGGCATCGTTGCTTGTTTGTTTAATACATAAAAACAAAAGGTCTATGTACTCGTAGTATGGATGGACACTCACCAGCCTTTACAGAAGATACTATAGGTGTTAAAAGGTAGGTACTAGCTAGACCAACTAGTAAAAGTCACTGTGATACACGTTCAGGAACTGGAAAATTCATTAATATTCTCTGCATATCTAACATGGTGTCTGTACATCAGTACAATATCTCGGCGAACGTAATGTGGCATAGCCAAGCCAAGCCATGCCATAGCCAAGCCAAGCCATGCCATAGCCAAGTGGGCCTTAAAAAATACCTAATCTTTATTATGCATTGGCGTTTTGAGCCAAATTGTTCTTTCTCGTAAATACAGTAGTAAACTCTGTGATGACTTTGTACCATCGAACATTCTTAAAAAATAAAAATTAAAAGCTAGTCCTGGTCGTAAACCAAAAACAAAAAAACTTGTTTACTTTTCACGCCCCATCGCCGTGTGTGGCCACGACTATGCCGAAACAAAATCCTAGCGATGTTGACCAACCGTGGTCTAAGCGGTAATTTATAACGACGCAACAGATAAGTAAAGGGAATAAAATATTAATAAGGGGGATTAAGAATAAAAGCTTACAGCACTTTAAAATGATAACAGCTTTATGGTACTTTGGCAATAGGATTAGCTTATCTGGTTGGCCTGCGTTGGGAAATGAGTAGGGTATGGTTGCTTAAGTAGTCGATCATTTTACTAGAGTTTGTCATCATTCGATCATTATGTAGAGTCGATTGGTGAAAAGTTATACTAAACAGTCGTCCGAGTAGGTACACTCTTTTTTTATGCGCCAGACAACACACCTCTTGTCATGGTCTCGAAGTAGGTATAAATATCCCTGTGCTACGTGGTACCAGACAAGGAATTAAGCCATGGGCGTCTTCCATCACACCCAGACACAAGCCAATTTAGAAAAGACCGTTTCCTGAAGTGGCCTGACCAGGAATCGAACCCGGGACACTACGGAATACAAGGCGAAAAACCGTGCTACAGCGCACTACGCCAATCGTGTCGCCAATTGGGCCGTATGTAGCTTAGTTAATGACGCCAGTTAAAATCATTTTTACTGTTTTAGGCAAAGTGTGATTCTGACGTGTTATATCATAGAATAGACCTCGGAAGCAACGAATTGCTTTCATTTAGGGAATTATGGCGACCCAATCAAAGATAAAATACGATGAGACATAATTTAACTGCAATGCAAGCTTCAGCCTCATTCATTCATGAAATAACTTTGTTCTAGGATTAACCAGTTCCAGATTCCAGTTGTAGGAACTACCACTGTTTGTACTTCGGCGCGTTTGTTTGCCTTTCTAATTATAAGATGCCCATGTGGCAGGTAGATGGGGACTTAGGCAATTTAGTGCAACGTTTGAATGTGGTGTAGTGCGGTTTCTCGGCTCCTTGACTTGCGTGATGTCTCAGTTTCGATTACCAACTCCGGTCGCATCAATTCAGGAAAAAGACTTTCTAAATTGGCTCGGGTTTTGGCGAGCTAGGAAACGCCCCTGGCGTCTGGTAACTCGCAGGATATCTATGGTGTTTCCCATAGATATTTTTGTTTATTCATTACAATTTTATTAAAGTTGTAGCGACATCTATCTCGCCACATACGAACTAAAAACTGACGTATCCTACATCGCGATATTAAAGTTATCCGAGCGATTGAACATAGATACAAGAACCCGACAACAACCGTCGGGCAGTAGCCCACCAGACACAACACCCGTCTGGTCGGAGGATCCTCCGACCCCGAGTATGTGGCGAGATAGATGTCGCTACATCTCGTCTGATTATTTAAGATAAGATAGAAGGATAAGATAATTTATTCGCACATGAAAAAGGGTTACATCGAAGATCTTAGAATTGAATGTCTCTTCAGCTATCTAAGTAACATGCAAATAACATTATTATGTTTAAACATTATTTGATTCGAGATGATTAAATTCACAATGTTCATAATCTTACTTGGATTATAAATGCGAAAGTTAGAGGATGAATGTTTGTCACTCTTTCACGCAAAAACAACTGAACGGATTTGGATGAAACTTTACAGTACATCAGAGTAAGACATAGGCTACAATATATAATTTTTTTTATGTAATTTGGCCATTGTATATAACGATAACGCGGGCGGAAAGCTATAGTAATTAAATATAGAGAAAAATTAACACAATGCAGTCCGATGAAACATCATAATGTAGGTAGTCAATATTACAAGAGTATTTATTCTAAGAGTGCAAAGGGTAGAAAGACATGGCGCTTTCAGTTTGTATAGAGGAGAAAGGCAGGGCAATCGAAACTAGGATGTACATACAAAATATTTATATACTGTTTTGTTACCTTTCTGCGTTTGTAACTATCCATGAAGACGCCTCGTAAAAACGTAGCCAAAATGAGTTATTGAAATTTTGGTTGTTGAAGTGAGTAGGTATCCGTTTGAATTGTTGAAAGGGCAGGTGTTGCGTGGACACTATTGGTTAAAGGCCTCTCTTCCCCTCCTACAAACTTCTCACTTGAGCCTTTTCAGGCCATGGGCCTTATTTCCATCCCTTATAGCGTGTGTCAAAAATGGCGTGTTGTTCTAAGCGGGCTATCTGTCAGAGCGCCGCGCATGTCTACTATCCTTCAATAAGTTATTATTCTAAGCAGTCTCAGCATGTTAATTTCCTAAACTGAGGGTTGCGAGCAATTTTGTCAGTAAATATCTGGCCTAGACGATGCATAATTGACAGGTAACCGCTGACTGGCTGTAAATAATAAAAAAAACGTTAATGCTCGCCACGCTTCAGTTTAGGAAATTAACTAGCTGAGACTGCTTAGAATAATAACTTATAGAAGGATAGTCTTCATACAACCGCCACAAATTAGACATGCGCGGCGCTCTGACTGATAGCCCGCTTAGAACAATACGCCATTTTTGATACACGCACACGGAGACGTGAGTTTACAGGCGAAGTCAGTGAGTTTCAGTGTCGCGTTCGGTCGCACTGTCAAAAACATTGAGATATTATTTGGACGTCGTCAGATACTTATATTATAGTTCAATGGTCAAAACTAGTTTCGCGCAAATATTTCTGTTGCAGTGTATTTGGCTGCTGTCTATACACCACACGAAATTGTGATTATACGTTTTTTAAGTTACCAAATGATGTTGTAAGGTAAGTAACGTTTGCAAGTTAGTAGTACTATGTAAGAGTATTACCTATAAGTATATAGGTAGGTAAATAAATAAATATCTGGGACAATTTACACCAAGATCATCTGACCCCAAACTAAGCAGAGCTTATACTATGGGTATCAGAGACTGATAAACATACTTAAATATTTCTAATTACATACTTAAATTGATAATAACACCCAGACACACAACAAAAACAAATGTTCGTCACATAAATGTTTGTCATGGGTGGGGATGGAACCCACGACCTCCGGTGCTGAAGGCAGGATCGCTGCCATTGCACCAACAGGCCAGTCAAACCAAGGTAAACCATTATAATTCATAACACATTCAAATCCGGGCTTTTGCTTTTTCCGTAACTTATCATATCATGCATTGGTGAACCACCAGTATTTTTGGTATATTCTTTCACTGGCACGCGTGGCTGCAGCATTCGCGCCGCGCCGCCGACAGGTGACGCCAAAGCGGTGGCTCATGGTGTTATTCTACAGCCTACTAGGTAGGTAGGTATTTTTCACTTGATGTATTTCATTTTGGCGGTATCTGTTAAAACGCGCTAATCTGGCGAATATAGTAGCGAGTAGCAACCCCAGGCGAGCAGGCAAGTTGATAGAAAAAGGCGAGAGCGGTCCTTTTGTAAACTCTTTATTTTGTGCAACCACCCCGTCAAAAATGGAGCACTAATTCGATCCACATGCGTGACTATTGCTTGCTTACGTGCGGCTCGCGTTGACATCAATGTCAACGCGAGCCGCACACATTGCGGAGCTGTAATGAACACTGCAAAGCGGTCCGTTTAGACTTTACAGCCATTTATGGCTCCAATTTAAGGTGCTTCAAAATGGGCGCGCGGACTTTGTTTCTATATGTAATTATTCTAAGCTTGACTGGCTCTGAGATGGTAATACGGCCCCAGTACTCCGCGTAGGCATTCTGCGCCATGGTTTGTGGTCGGGCCGGTCGTCGATAAGGCCACCTACAAATCTTGCAGTCTTATCCCCTTTAGCTTGGATGAAGCTTTTCCCACATAACCCGGTTTTAAAGTATAGATCAGATACTTCGTGGCGGACTCTATTACGTGCCATTAGCTTGAGGTCGACAGGGCGTATCTTAATGGGTGAGGCTTGTTGAACTGATACCACTTCAGCTTGGTAGCTTTTCCAAATCCATCATCATTCCATCATCATTACTCTAGTTTTATAGCGTAGACGCACGTTCACCATGAGTTTTCGTCACGTTAACTACTACAGTTACCAAAGCAATTTGTATGCCATTCTTAGTTCAATTTATTTACTAGAGGCGCTGTAATCAAATCCCACACGCTTACATAGACGATAGCCATTGGTATCGGTGTAGACTCATGGTGGGGGATACAGATACTTAGTGGCGGACACCACAGTTGTCCTCCTAAGACCCTTTTTTTTTAAAGAACGCACGTGCACATGCTCTGTTAGCCGCTGATGGCTTTCACAATTTCACCGGACAAGACAAGATGCTATCTTACTCATAGTTGCTTTTATGATGTTTTTTCAAAGAAATAGAAATAGAAAGATATTTATTTCATTTAAGGACATCGGTACATTTAACAAAAGACATGTAGTAGGTATACAACAACAAGACAAGTTATCAACAAGACAAACAAATACCATCAGCTGTGTCCCGATGCCCAAAAAATAAAAGGACCTCACTCAGCATTCAGCCTGGGCTTTATGGGCCAAGGCGCTGATTTTCAGTGGGCCCGAACTGAGTAAACGCACGGACATCTGCGGTGGACATACTTAAATGCCTTACATATACATATAATAAATATTTGTCAAAAAGCTATCTCTACACTTGCACAGCAACATGAGGCCTAAAAAAACCGGACAGTCAAACAAAGGTCGAGATTACGGTTTCACCGCGTGTCCGGCCGTGTGTTTGTTTATGCACCGCGTTGTGTTGTGTGCAGTCAGGGAACTCAAACATGTTCGGGAAATAGAAAGGTTCACAAATTCGGCTAATGATAGTGGAACATGCTTCTTTTTATTTCTCATAGGGCATTGAGAGAGAAATACGGAGGTGTGGCACAAACAGCGAAGGCTTATTTATAAACGTCAACACCCGAACGTGCCTCCGCCACTGCAGCCGCAAGCCGACCCCGGACCCGCCACCAAGTCTCTCTCTACGGCCTGAGCAGCGGCCGCCTCAGGAGAAGAAGGAAAAACATACATACATACATACCATCACGTGACGTGTTACCGTTGCTACGGTACGTGTTACCTGACACGTGACACACCTCTTGCGCTTCTTAGAAGGAAAAACGGCAGGAAGTTATCGAGCGTCCTGCACTTGTCGCAACACAAGCACATCTTTGCGACGCTGAGGGCCTCAGAAAAGTGGAGAAGAAGAAGAATCCCGTTCTCCGCTGTGTGGTGTTGCGCCAGCCGTGCCTGAGCAGCTGTTGCGTCCGGCGATGCTACGACGCTGCTGTATGTTTCCCGCCTCTACTTCACTGCTAAGGCAGAAGATATCGTACGGTACATCAAGAACAAGCTTTGAGGGTCGAGCGGTTGGAGGCCCACCATAATATGAATTTTAATTCATTTGTGGTGAGGGTGCCGACCGAACATCTTTCGACCTTCATGAAAGAGTTTTGGCCGAAAGGTGTCGTTTATCAGCGGTTCCGAGGTCGGTTATCGGACACCATGCTGCGTCACACGTCGCCGATGTAAATATACAAATAGATAAACTGTACCACTGCTGGGCAACCTTCATCGTTTAATCACTGCGCCTAACCTATACGCTACGTACGTTGCTGTGGATGCGTTTGATACTCACCAATCACAAAAATCGGTCCATGGAAACGGGTTCTACTAGGCTACGTTTTTTAATATAACACATGACATAACACAGTCATGGATGCGTGCTCTGCGTGCCTTCCCTACTGTCGATAGATCGCATACCAGGCGGCGGCACATCTTCATAGCACATCTTACTCGCTCCGTCACTTAGCATAGTATTGTGGAAACGGTCGAATAGTTTCGGAGCTTAGCTTGCACATCCTCGCAGCATAGCACATTTCTGGTGGAAAATCATTAATTATTGTCGTCAGTTAGACATGTTATTCGAGGGTTTGGATGGGTTGGATGCTATTTGACCATGTTTCACAACTAGGCCGTGAACCATATCTAAAATAATAATATCCATTACTTAGGTATCAGTATTCTATTACTTTGGGCCATAAGGATGACCACTCTTCCGTCCATTTAGATTGAAATAAGTAAGTAGGTACAGTCGGGCAGGGCACATTTAAAACCAAAATTATAATAACCCATTCACTGCCGAATAACAAAGGCAAGAGGAAAACGATTGTTTAATCGCAAACTATCTTGGTGCGGCAGACTTAGTGTTAAAAATATACTTTCTTAACCTGTTTGGTTAACGTATTTTCCCCCTTAATTCTTAAATATCAAACAAAGAAAAAACATGATTGCTTTATATAATGTGATAAGAAATAATGGACTCATTCAATAGCAACCTTCTTAAATGAATGAACTTTACTTAATCGAAATAAAATATTGGTTTTAAATTACCAATATTTTTTTTTAATTAAATAACCACAGTTTTTTAAAAGGTCTTGTTGGCAAAGCAAAACAAAATGTCTCTACTTTTCTGCTTAACTGTACACAGATGACATTTCCCAACACATGCCGACACTTATTTTAGTACAGTCATTACCATATTAACATTGCTTAACAAAACGTTTAACAACATATAGATTACAGCATAAACATAACATATTACCATAACTATGTTGGTTTAGCTGGACTCTAATGTTCATTGACGTCTGTGGCGCGCAACGTGCAACAAGTGTATTTTGTACTTATTGAAAGCTTCGAAGCGCGGTTGGTATTCATTCAGCCTGCTGCCGGCACTTTCGGGTTTGAATTCAGGCCAAGCATTTTATGTGATGACAAATATATAACTACACTTAGACAAAAAAGTGTGAGATGCAAGTGTTCAAGTATCAAACCCGAGTTTATGTGACATTATTTTATTTTAAGTTTATAATTTTTCTTTTTCTAAGTGTTTATTTTTCAAGATTTAGGATAAGCTTTGTTTTTAACATTGTTTAATTTAGTTTTTATTTAGCTAATAAATTAGTTGTAAGTTTTATTTTCCTAATCCTACTCTTAAAGACTGTAGCGAACCGTTACAATATGTATTCATCATTATTTTCAATACATAAACATATGTGACGAACATTTGTGTTTGTTGTGTGTCTGAGTGTTATTATATTTAGTTATGTATTTATTTATAAATATTTAAATATGTTTATCGTCTCCGACACCCATAGTACAAGCTCTGCTTAGTTTAGGGTCAGATGATCTTGGTGTAAATTGTCCCAGATATTTATTTATTTTATTTGTTTATAAGTACCTTCTATTGGCATAATGACCACGCTTACTTAACAAGGATTGGCAATCACAAGCCTAGAAACATAAAAATAGTAAAATAGGTTCTAAAGTTTACCTAAAAACTTAAGTTTATTATTACAGATTAAATATTATCCACAGAAAATGATATGATTTCGCAAGAAAGTTAATAACGGAATTAAGATGTAAGTTTCTATTAGACAAAGATAGTGCGATTGGCACAGGTGGTTAGCTAAGTAAATTGCTACCACTAAAGTGTGGCAAATTGATCAGTTTACCATACTACCCAGTTACGACGATTACGTGAGTAATTTGAGTATTATAATTATTATGAGTATAATATTTATATTATAATTATGCACGTTTTTTTTCAGGAGTTTACTGTCTCTGCAGCCCTATTCACCAGTAGATATGCCGGTAGTTAAGGCTCGGCCTGCTCTGCTGCCGGCGGCACCCTAGATTGAGGTAATTTGTAAATCGTTGTGTTCATAACTCTATACTTAACCTATAAAGTAAAATTGTATGTGTGTGTTGTGTTTTTATTGTTTTAAATATCTGTGTACTTACGTTTTTAAAAGCTGTGCGACTCTGCCTAGTGTGGACCATTATGCCTTCAGAAGTACCTAGGTACATAGGTAATGAGCGTCTTGTAATCACAGCAGAAGCAGGTCAAAATGTGGTTTCATTTCCCTCATGACCACTGGATCCCACATAATTGTATGATTTCACTACAATAATCTAGTTTAATTAGATTAGATACTATTGCGTTTTAAGTAAAGTAGTTTTTGAGACACTTTTGATTGTCATTTGAGCTAAACGGCTATCATCATAAAGATGATAGTTTCTTAGGCTTCATTAATTCCCTGATCTTTACAGAACAGGTTTTGCTTATTTGTGAATGACTTATGTTTGACTGTGATTAAAAGTGACACCCAAAAAAATATATTTGTAACCTAAAATTGGTGAAGTCCACCAAATTTTGTTACCCTATTTAATACTAAACGTACTCATTTATTTACGTCAACGTTGACCAAATAAAGCAACTGACACCCAAACATGTATCTATAACACACATTTAGTTAATGTTTATCAAAATGTTAACTGCAATTTTTTCAAATCTGTTAAATAAATATGACAATTTAAAAGTTTTTCGGGTCTCTAGCCACAAAACTTGCGGCCACCAGCAAGGACAGAAGAGCTGGCTTCTTCCTCGCTCAAAGGCTCATTAAAGTCATTCAGCGAGGAAACGCAGCCAGAGTTCTGGGATCCTTTGCCCATTGGAAACCTTTTTTAAATTGTGCATATTTTTTTTGTTTACTTATTGTAGTTATATTGAGTGTATGTAAATAATTTAATACTAGGTTTCTTCTTGTTTGATTTTAAATAAATTCACTTATTTTGCAAAATAAAAAAATACCATTATGTTAGTCATAAAATACGAGCTGCCCCAACAGACTTCGTTCTGTCAAGACAGCTGGTGTCCATTATTATATCTCGCCCGCTTTTCTCCGACTTGATTTACACTATTATTTTTCACTGAATTTCTTGTGCAATCATAATAAAATATAGCCTATAACACTCCTGAATAGTTTAGTTTTCTGTGATTGGGTATGTCAAATTTGGTGAACATTTACTAATTTTGGCATACGCTTACATTTTACAGTTGACGCATCACATTTTCAGATACAAGTTACATCTTGTTGGTTAAGCGAATTTACTTATATAGATATTCAATATTTGGTGGACTATTATTTTTTTGGATCCCTGTTCTTTTTTTGGTGTAACTTAAAATTTTAAGGTAGGTTCATAAAACTTATCTTGGTAAACAAAATATTTTTACTCTTTGAGAATAAGCTGATCTTGATGTAAAATGTACGATTACCTACATTTATAATTATTGATTAAAACAGTTAATATCTACTACCCCACCAAGCGATACACGTACATAGAGATATCAGTGAGCATTTTTATAACACATTAGATAGGATTCCAAGCAATCCTCATAGGTATGTTATAAACGAACGCACAAGAAATCCCTTTCGAGAAATTGCACGTAATGGCACCATTATAAAGTCATTATGTTTCCAGTTTTCTTTTCGTCTTAAAACGTTAAATGTAAGGCAAACAGTGATTCTCTCCATCACCACCACTTTAAGTGATTACACCGCAATGTAACAAGAAAAGAGCGACA
This sequence comes from Udea olivalis, assembly GCA_947369235.1. Taxonomy (NCBI): domain Eukaryota; kingdom Metazoa; phylum Arthropoda; class Insecta; order Lepidoptera; family Crambidae; genus Udea; species Udea olivalis. Next base: position 15,785,497 of record OX376359.1, read on the forward strand.
TGGCGAATTGATTTCTTTCGGGTATTTAACTAAATATAGTAGTAGTATAGTTTCCCAAGTTGTAAGTAGTAATTCATTTGGGAAACTAGCTCCATTAAAAAACCGTCGTATGTGATCTGAGATATAATTAATTAATTATATTTTGCCTCAACAGAAACAGTTCTTACACAACTGTACGTACCTACCATGTATGTTTGGGCGTTTCTATCACTTGAAGTGATCTTTTTTCCACACTTCCAATCATTTCTTGGTGGCTCGCGCTCAAAATCATGACATTACTTTAGCGTACATATTATTATGTGAAATATGTGAAGCGGGATGGATGGAATACTACAAGAAATGTGCTTGTCCCTTCTCAAAAGGCAAGAAACGGTTTTCTGGCACCTGAGGGTTTACAGTTGTTTAAGGGTAGAAAAATACCACGAGTATTCAATTTACCAAGAAGTACGAGTACACCACGTCGAAGGTAAACCCGTGAGCAAAGGTAATATCTAACAGTGCCAAGATGGTTATAGACCTTGCACACGCTAAGGCTTTTAAGTAAGGCTCGACATGCAAGAGACTGTTTTGTTTTCTATTACCTTATCGGTGGCAAAACTGGCAAATAAGTATTCGATCCACCAGATCCTATACCGTGAGTTTACGTAACGTAACTTAACGAAAGCTACGTCAAATAAAAACTATATACTCTCGTATGAATAATAAGTAAATTGTATATCCATTTGTTTTATTTTAGTAAGTGTATCTCTCGCTCAGGGGCCGTATCACCCTGGCAGCGCAACCATTTAAGTGAACGGCCACGCCGCGCCAGTGGCAAAATATTGTTGGTAATATGGCCCCTGGTCGGTCCTTTATGTCTGAAAATCGTGATTATGGTGGGGTGCAAGTTACATAAAGGTCAAAGCTCATTAACACGCGCGGCAATGGCACCGCTCATAGCTGTCATCGCCTCGTATTAAAAGGCGGACGGCTTTTTCAAATTGACATTGTAAAATGTATCATAGTAGGTACCTACACAGAATTCAATGCTCTATTTTATTTAAATGTCAAGTGCTGGGATAGTGTGCTTTGACCATAATACTGGTAAAATCATTCTGTTTTACTACCTCTGTAAATGTTGTGATAAAAGGCAGGTTTTCCAAAGATGGCAAGCCATATACATCAAAAGACCGTAAGAGTAGGTGATATTAACCCCAATTCATGTTTGAATATAAATTACGTACATAATCGTAAACAAATCCAAAAAGGTTTAGTACTCCTACAGATTACAATCTACAATATATTGTCGTTTCTGTACAAACGAACCAAGCATTAAATTATTTCTTTTCCTTTCAGTTTGCTAGTAATAAAAGTAAAAAGTGTAAAGAAACAGGCATTTTGCACGCCGTTCGCCATAGACTGAGAACTTCTACAGGTTAGGCAGGGTGCATACAATAGTCAAGAAAATAAAATGAAGTATAAAATACATGGTATCCATATTTCTTACTCAAGACATTAACTATGTTAAGTTGATAGTTTGTTCTAAAACTGTCACCGCAGGTGCGACTTATTCGCGCTGACTACACAGATAGAAAAGATATTTTAATTCAAAACACAAAACCCTCTCAAACACAAAATTTCAAAGAGAGTAATTTAGAGCTTCGTCTAATGAATATGTCTTTAGTTAAAAGGCCAAAGCTTCTATGAATGAAAATCAGATTTGTTTCGTTTAATCTTCATATATTATTACAACAAAAAAGATAATTTTGAATTAAAAAGTCATTGATTTACAACAAGAAAGTACACCGTTTTAGCGTAGCAATGAGAAATCTTAAAAAACGTATTTGCTTCAAGTTAACATTAATCAAAAAGAGAAGTTCTCGAATTCAAAAGAAGAACTTGCACCAATCTACAATCGACATTGAAAAAGTTTATAACAAAAATTAAACGGTTTTAAACCAAGATTTATCAATTCAAAAGAAGTACTAGCATCAATCTACAATCGACATTGAACAAGTTTATAACAAAAATTAAACGGTTTTACACAAAGATTTAACACATTCTTGGCGTAATCATGTTAATTCTTAGAATACAATCGAGAACCAAGCAGTTTTGCATTAAAAAAAATCACCCAATCACATCAAGATTTAGTACCTTATTGGCTTGATTTTACTCATTCTTGGTTTGATTTTATACAAGCTACAATCGAAAGCCATGTCTCTTAAATCAAAACTTTACACGGTTTAACATTAAGGTTTTAGCGCATTCTTGGCTTAATTTCGCTAATTTTTGAATTGATAGTTACAAACTACATTTGAGATTTAAATAATTTAAAACAAGAAATAACAGCTTTAGAGTAAAAAACCGTTATGAAATATTTCTTGTACAACTCGTGGTATTGCCACTTTAAACAATATTTACCATTTAGTGTTTTTTGGCATAATTTTATCCGTTACCGGGTTCGATTCGATCCCGGTAAGGAAGGGCAGATGTTTTTGTGTTGCGTTATGAGTTTTGTCTATGGCCGATAACTTCTCTGACACAAAACTGGTCGTACCAAGACTTTTATAATACTTTACTTAATATAGAAAAACTGTGTGAAAACTAGTCATGCAGTTTAATTATTGAAGACTACAAAAACAGCCTCCTACTGCACGTCGAACGACGAACCATCCAGACGTCTCCTTAAATTCGTATCCAAAAGGTTTCAAACCCTTGATCATCGACGCAAGGTTGCGTTGCGAGTTTACGGTGTTTTACCGGCTACATTTCGGCGAGTGTGCGGATGAACTGCATAATTTGATTCCTCCCTCTACCTTCTTTCATCAGACAACTAGACGTACGTATTTGCGCCACCGCTAACATGGTGGATATTCCTGCTACCAGGACCAAACGTTTTGCTTCTAATTTCATCATTTGAACGGGTAAGGAGGGAAACTCCTTGCCTGAGTCTGTGTTCTTGGTTGGGTAGAATTTAGGGATCTTCAAGTCACGGGTAAATAGGTATCTTCTAGGCTAGCGTACTACATGATGTAAGGTCGCATCGTCGCTTACCATCAGACGAGATAACGGTCAAGCGCTAGCTTATTTTCTATTAAAATAAAAGAACCGGGTGCTGAATCTCGGTCTTTGGCCTTGTTCCTATAAATAAGTGTGCTGAACCTCCAATTTCAATGCAAAGCGGGCTAAGAATCTCGGCATTTGATCGACTTCTTGCCCTGATGCGATATCATTTTTAGGCGTGAAGCGGACAATAATTTGCCGTTATGCTGTGCTCTGAAGCTTGAGTAAGGAACACGTCTGAACAAGAAATTGTCCGGAACTATACAGATCACGCCGTCACACAACCCTAACCCCCAAAACTCTCTCGTTTTGTAGTATCATGTTCCATCAGTGAATGAGGTAGCCAAAAGTCGTGAAGACGCGCTATGTTGACTACAAGAGATTTTTCTCCCTTTTGCTGTCAACATAAATAAGATTGCTCCTTTCTCAAAGGGTTGACAACGCGAATGTGAGTCCTATGGAATACTCGTACTTAGGCTACGGTTGCATTGCATTGCAACTTACCATCAGGCGGGCTGTACACTTGTTTGCCACCAACCCGCGACTTCGTCCGCGTGGACTTAGGTTATGACGCAGTGTTGCCCTCTACCGGGACTCAAACTATCTCCATACCAAATTTCATCGAAATCAGTTCAGCCGTTATTGCATTATAGAGTAACAAACATCCAAGACATCTTTACAAACTAGTCAATCTAAATCCCACCAAAAACATTAATGAAAAGTGAGAGCCAAGTTCAATATCGCGTCCAACGACTACGCCTTCGTTGACAAAAGGATTGAGATCTGTATGGGTGCGAAGTTCTTTGCCCTACAATTTTTAATGCATTTATTACACTTGGGATGTAATTCAAGATCAAGACTTGACTTGGATAGTTTTCACATACAAGTTTTTATTATATTTGTCCAATCATCAACTTATTTTCGTTATGGTAAGTACGCAAGTTAGCGTTTGTACGTCCTGTTATACTGTTAGGTTGATATAATGACTATGTTACTTTTCTACAATTTAGTTGGTGATAACTAGCCAAATCAAATTTTGGTCTTGAATTACATCCCAAGTGAAATAAATGCATTAAAAATTGTAGGGCAAAGAACTTGGCACCCATACAGATCTCAGTTCTTTTGTCGGCGAAGTTGACAACGTTGGACGCCATATTGAACTTGGCTCTCATTTTAAATTTATGTATTTGATGGAATATCATTACTTTTTGTATAGAAAATATTATTCATCGTAATGACATTATAAATTATTATATCTCTTTCAAATAAACAATGATTTTTCCAACTCGGTTAATAAATGACGAAGTTCTAAAGGAAACAAACATAAATAATAATAATTTTGTTAGGAACGCGTGAAGGTATAAAGCTGTTAATATCAAATAGTCAAGTCTGTAACTTCTTGGCACGGTAAAAAAATCAAACTTCTAAGTCAACGCAAATCAAAAGATAAGGCTTAAGTTTGTTCCTTGCTTAAAACAACATCGAATGACATAGTTGAAATTTTTCTGTCAAATAGCTTATTCAATTCAAATTCATTTATTTCAAGTAACTTGGAAACTTATTTATTTATTTTTAATCATTATATTTACACAGCATTTCAGTGATTACAATATCAAAAGCGAATACACTGTGAAATCATAAAAATACAGAAACCATAAACAGGTTATTGAGCAAAACCCCTGGGCCAACCTGTTATATATCGCCTCACAGAACTTAAGACATTTTCGACAGTATTAATCCAATGTGTTGATATATGGCTCATAGATTAACACGTTGGATTAGATCGATACAGTCATTGTCAGTATTTTTCATAATTAATAAGTTTTTCCAAAAAAAATATTTTTGGGTCACGCTTTTATTGCTAACTGTACTTTTTTTTGTAAAACCTTCATCTACTATTCAAGACAAGATAAATGAGCCCAAACACGATAGGATAATGTTTAGTCGTTGAGGAGTTCCTATGGCCACCTTCCGTCTCCCATCATCAGATCCGCACCACCATGGCACTAGAATATTGTATTGACATCTGACTTACTTAAGCAAAATTTCAGCTCAATTAGTTGAGTATAACTGCTTCAAATTCAGTTGCAAGATTTGACCCGAACATCCATCCATACATACGTTACAGGGCAAGTTATTTAAAAGCTTGTTAAAATGTCTTTATTTTAAAAAAATTAAATAAGTACTTAATACCATAGCATTTTTCTGTCATTGACATCACATTGTACCTACATTTAGCAGTTTTTGCAATTTAAGGCTGGCAACCCTTCATCACGTGACACGATCTGTGCTGCCGATGCCGGTGCGCGGACGCCTCCCTCTTCTCTTTGCTTCGCTTGCGCTCGGTTTGGTCGCCTTAATTGCGTTCGTTGGAGTCGGAGTTTAAAATAGATTTCATTTTAATGCAAACTGCAACTTTTTTTCCATAAAATAGGTAGTTAATAATTCGAAACGAATCACTATGAAAATGAAACAAGAATGTTACTGGAAAACTGGAATGCATCCGGAGAGATTATCCAAAATTTCATTGGTAAGTTCTAAATCAGTTATCTATGTGTTAGCTTTTTAAAGTACACCTAGAAGGATAGTTCCATACAAAAAGGCGCGCCATTTGTGATGCCAAAATAAACTGTCAAAATAACAACTCTACAAGTTTACACATGTTATCACAAGTTTCAGTATTAAGTAATTCTTCTTAATAATTGTGAAGTGAAAGTTATGGTTATGATATTGATATATAATTGAATTGTAGTTGTATTAGTAATAATTATATCTCTATGCATATATTCTAGTGCATCATATAAATTAGATAAAATATTTTATTATTTTCAGCAAACTAATGCCTGAAGACTACAATTTGACTGCGGCAAAAATTGTCACATTGTTCCCATCAGAAAATACCTGCAGCTAATATGTAAAAGCAGTTCCTACACCCAAGTCCTCAACTGGAAAGTACATCCCCGCAAAAGGCAAACTGGTTGATAAAGTACGATACCTGCTTTATATCTCAGGAGAGGGACATCGCACGACATCACAGTCCTGCACCAGTAAAGACTCACGGAAGATGATACCTTACAAGGTTTGATATTCATTTAGTATCTCATTGTCATGTTTTAAATAGCTATTTGAATTTAGGATTCCATAAGTCCCTATAAAAACGGTACTCTTATAAGGTCACTTGTATGTCTGTCCTTCTGTCATAGCCAATTTGCTACTGGACCAATGGAGTTGAAAATTGATAAAGGCATTTTTTTTGTTGCCAAATAACTATACCCTAATTAGTAGATTGTCACTAAGACAGGCTGACAGACAGACAGCCAGGCTGACAGACCGACTGACAGACAGGCTGACAGACCGACTGACGACAGGCTGACAGACCGACTGACAGACAGGCTGACAGACCGACTGACGACAGGCTGACAGACCGGCTGACAGACAGGCTGACAGACTGACTGATAGACAGGCCGGTAGACTTTATTTTCCATTTTGTTTTTAAACTACAAATAAATGGACTTGTATTTGTTTGTACAATATAATAATAATTGCAGATATAGCACTGGACGATGACATACTGTGGCTGGAAACACACACTGATCCATGGGATCAAGTCTCAGACAAATGGAATAAAACCCTGCCACAGAGAGTTAAGCTGAACAAAGTCGCCATTGGAACTGTTGACGAGGTGCTCCAGAAATGGCCTATACTCAATCTATAATACTATTTGTATTGTATACTATTAGTATTAGTTTCTGTTTTGTATCAATATCAATATATTGCCTTATCAGCAACTTGCAACTTGTTTTAATGTATATGTTACTTACTCAATTTTCATCTTCTGTTATTCTAAATTACTGGAATGTTTAATTACAGCTACAATGTGTTGATAAAACTGACTTTCTTAGGCTTAACAGATTTCGCTAACTGCAAATAAGGTTTGCTGCTTTTGTTAACCGACTTCAAAAAAAGGAGGAGGTTCTATGTTTGGTTGTATTTTTTTTTAATTGTGGCAGTTATATAATTAAAATTACAGTAACATAAATCCAATACCACCAACAATATATTGCTTATTAATAGCAGTCACCACACTCGCAGACAAACGATATTATTTTTGATTAGTTTATCACTAATTAAAATGTATATCGCCTTAGCTACATCTGGTAAACATAAAACAGTAGGTTTTATCAATACGACATTTCTCTAACTTTTTCAGAATTGCAGGAAGATGTTAGAACCTTTCGCTTGTATAGAATGCAATATTATTAAATCGAAGCATTTTTGTATCATACATAATGTGAAATGCATTCTTTTTTCGTTTATTTAATTTTTTCACATTAAACTTATGTAGTCATATTTCTATCGAGTCTATCGAGAAATTCTGATATTAATTTAAATGACTGGCTTACTCCAGAAACGATCATCAATGTTGAGTACACTTGAAATTGATACTGTTTTTTTACCTTGTTAATAGAAACTAAAAGGACAGCTTTATTTGTAAGAACTGCTCAACTTTGAATGCCGTTTATGGATTCGGGCATTAGCCCCCTTAATCGTGAAAATTACATTGTCATAGTAAAAGATATGATGTAAGACTGTAATATTTTTTATGAACATGGGAGACTTGAGTTATTTTGAAATTGTCCCAAAAAAATCAAGAAGTCTGGTAACACCAGTCACGAACGAGTTCTTCTGCTTCGTGACTTTATATTTTACTCCCTTACGTTTATATCGATACTGTGACAAATAAAACTAAATGGGTGATAAGATAAAGCCAGTTTCACATTTAGGTATTAAAGAGATATCTACTTACTCCAAATGAAAACTTGTAGATCTTGCTTTTCTTTTTTTGAAAATGATGCTAATGATGAGACATGGAGCTCGTTACTTATTTTATGTGATTAGTATCATAGGTATTGATTGCTTACATAAAATTCTAATCTTATTAAAATAGCTGAGATTGCTTCAATTGTGTGTCTGAAAATTGATGTACACGCTAACATAATATATTCCAGCATATTCAAACTAAACTAAGATCTTTGAAATCAAGACGTTAATCTAGGCGTAATTCTATAGTGTGTTAATTGAGTAAGTTAGTCCTTAATACAATTTGTGCTTGTTCTATACTATTTATACAATTGAATTATTTTTACAATTAAAACTAAAAGAAGTGCTTCAACGGCATGGCTCAAATGGTCTGTAACAGGGGTAAAGGCCGCTGATGATACTGAAATTAAACAAACAACACCAAGATTATCTCACCCTACTGTTGGTATCAGGGGCAGGCGAGCATTCTACCACTGAACCACCGATGCCCTATCTACTATTTGTCCCAATCTACTACACCCGGGTAGGTAGGGTCTGGCTGTTAGGATCAGGGTACCACGGGTGTTGGGGGGTCCCAGCACTGCCTGTCTTAAGGCAGGCCCCAACTTGGAGTTGGATTCGTGGTGGCATGTGGTTAGTTGCAGAGGTGGGGCATGTTCGTCTGCTCGGTAGTGTGTACCGAGCGTCCCTCCTCGCGCGCAACGAGCATCTAAATTCACTGGTCTAGGGCATTGGACCGCTAAGTGTTTAGATGCGGGGTTAGTGAGGAACCCTTATAGCGGTTTGCCGCTCCTCCGGTACTTGTCTGGATAGCAAGGAGATGGGTATCCGCTAGATTGTCTATCCGGCCACCCTGCTGTAGATGTACGGCAGTGCATTGAGAGGTGAGCGTGCTATATAGCTCCGGCACCATTCTGGAGCAATGGTAGTTGGCTTCTCTGACGTCCCCAGCGGGGATTGAAGCCGCTAGCGTTCTTTGGATGCGCGTGGTGAGCGACTATAACTGCTCCGGTACCTTTCTGGATAAATGGGAGTGGGTAATGCCACGGGCTACTCGCCTATGAGTACCATAATGTGTAACGCATTGTGCATTGTGCTTTGTGGCGGCAGAACCTACCGCAGATGGTCCCTGGTACACTTCACGGTGTGCTAGGAATAGTGTGCCTTTCTGCATAACCGGGAGGTTGGTCGGGGGGGGCCACTAAAATAAATCTCAGTAGTTGGGTAAGGGTCTGTTGGTATCAGGGGCCTTATCAATCGCTTTTATTATGTAAAGTTAATTACCTAAACTAAGAGTAGAGAGCAATTTCGTCAGTAAATATCCAGCCTGAAAGATGCGTACCTAAGTGCCAGGTAACTGCCGACTGGCTGGAAATTAAAGATCATATTGTTACGGTTACGAAATTGCTCGCTACGGTCAGTTTAGGGAATGAACTTGACACGTTATAAGGGATTGTAATAAGGCCTCAAAGACAGATAGTAAAAATACCGAATTAATCCTAAATTCATACTCAAAGAGATAACACAGAACAACATGATTGTTTTGTTAATGGATGTTCATCCCATTCTAACCACGCACATATTTTTTTCCCGTATTACCTTATTACACACACACACTTACACACACCCACGCACACAAATATTAATTTATATCGCGGCATAATAATGTCCTGTATTATGTTTTTTACCAACTTTGTAACTTATGGAGTGCAATAAAGAATATGAATATGAATATTGTCATGCTACTTATATTGTTACCATGCACGCATTTTTCTCCCTTATTTCCTCTCACACACACATGACACTCACACATACATTTTCAGTTATTGCATAAGTAGATATTATCTATTTTAAGGTTTGTTGAATGTTTTATTATTATTTTGTTCTGTTTAAAATACTGTATCTCTATGTTCATATTATATTATAAAATTATTAGGCAGCCTTTATTACGGGGAGCTGCGCCCCCTCTCAAAAGGTTCCACTGAAAACCAGCGACAAGGTTTCTGTCTTGGCTTAAGCTGAGTGGCTTTCGGTTGCAAGATTGTAATTTTCATTCGAATTCTTAATGATGTAGGTACTTTTTGCTCCGAATAAATTTTATTTCTCTCTTTCATCACATGAATGTTTTTTTTTGGGTGGGGATCGAACCCCTAATCTTTAAGCAAGAGCAGCGCCATGTCAGTAATCATTCACTTTCCTTAGCGATGTCTGTAACTGTTAAGACTACACGGATAGAAAATATATCTTCAATCAAAGAAACCTATTTAAGTCAAGAGATATCCAGTTTCCTATATCAGGAAGATTTTAATTACTTGACATGAAACACAAAATGTTTCTCATTTAATTACTTACGCCAAGCATTTAATATCTCCACGTAACTAATGCAACATTATATTTTTTAAAAAACTAATCATTTATTCCAAGAGCGTGACCGTTTTGTTCCATATTCCTTATTTAGAAGCAGATCGACCAATTCTTAAAAAGAAGTTTCTGTCTTGGTTGCAATTGAGGAAAATGATCAAATTAAGAATGAAATTTCTAAATTAAGAGTTATAGATTCTTCGAGGGGAATTTTATGTTGCTTCAGGTGAAACAATATTATTTTAATCAAATTCCTGAAATTCTTAAAAGAAGAATTTATCTGTCTTGGATGCAATTAAGGAAAATTGTCAAATTAAGAATGAAATTTCTAGATTAGAGCGTTATAGATTCTTCAAGTAAAATCGTATCGTTCTTGGGGTAAAATAATTTCTATTTAAACAAATTCGTGAAGTCTTCAGACAAGTTATTCAATCTCTTAGGTGGAGATAGAGTATATTTAATTGTAAAATGGTTATATCTGGAAATAATACTCAATCGGTTTTGAAATAGAAGTCATGAATCTCTTGGTTATAGATTCTTCAAAATTTAATGCAAGCAATGAAATCTCTTCATGTAATATTCTTGTTTACTTGTGTAGAAATGCAATATTATTAAATCGAAGCATTTTTGTATCATACATAATGTGAAATGCATTCTTTTTTCATCTAATATTAATGATTACTTGTAATTATTAGTATTAAGTAATTACAAGTAATCATTAATATTAGATGAAAAAAGAATGCATTTCTCAATAAGATATGTACAAAAATGCTTCGATTTAATAATATTGCATTTCTACACAAGTAAACAAGAATATTACATGAAGAGATTTCATTGCTTGCATTAAATTTTGAAGAATCTATAACCAAGAGATTCATGACTTCTATTTCAAAACCGATTGAGTATTATTTCCAGATATAACCATTTTACAATTAAATATACTCTATCTCCACCTAAGAGATTTAATAACTTGTCTGAAGACTTCACGAATTTGTTTAAATAGAAATTATTTTACCCCAAGAACGATACGATTTTACTTGAAGAATCTATAACGCTCTAATCTAGAAATTTCATTCTTAATTTGACAATTTTCCTTAATTGCATCCAAGACAGATAAATTCTTCTTTTAAGAATTTCAGGAATTTGATTAAAATAATATTGTTTCACCTGAAGCAACATAAAATTCCCCTCGAAGAATCTATAACTCTTAATTTAGAAATTTCATTCTTAATTTGATCATTTTCCTCAATTGCAACCAAGACAGAAACTTCTTTTTAAGAATTGGTCGATCTGCTTCTAAATAAGGAATATGGAACAAAACGGTCACGCTCTTGGAATAAATGATTAGTTTTTAAAAAAATATAATGTTGCATTAGTTACGTGGAGATATTAAATGCTTGGCGTAAGTAATTAAATGAGAAACATTTTGTGTTTCATGTCAAGTAATTAAAATCTTCCTGATATAGGAAACTGGATATCTCTTGACTTAAATAGGTTTCTTTGATTGAAGATATATTTTCTATCCGTGTAGTCTTAACAGTTACAGACATCGCTAAGGAAAGTGAATGATTACTGACATGGCGCTGCTCTTGCTTAAAGATTAGGGGTTCGATCCCCACCCAAAAAAAAACATTCATGTGATGAAAGAGAGAAATAAAATTTATTCGGAGCAAAAAGTACCTACATCATTAAGAATTCGAATGAAAATTACAATCTTGCAACCGAAAGCCACTCAGCTTAAGCCAAGACAGAAACCTTGTCGCTGGTTTTCAGTGGAACCTTTTGAGAGGGGGCGCAGCTCCCCGTAATAAAGGCTGCCTAATAATTTTATAATATAATATGAACATAGAGATACAGTATTTTAAACAGAACAAAATAATAATAAAACATTCAACAAACCTTAAAATAGATAATATCTACTTATGCAATAACTGAAAATGTATGTGTGAGTGTCATGTGTGTGTGAGAGGAAATAAGGGAGAAAAATGCGTGCATGGTAACAATATAAGTAGCATGACAATATTCATATTCATATTCTTTATTGCACTCCATAAGTTACAAAGTTGGTAAAAAACATAATACAGGACATTATTATGCCGCGATATAAATTAATATTTGTGTGCGTGGGTGTGTGTAAGTGTGTGTGTGTAATAAGGTAATACGGGAAAAAAATATGTGCGTGGTTAGAATGGGATGAACATCCATTAACAAAACAATCATGTTGTTCTGTGTTATCTCTTTGAGTATGAATTTAGGATTAATTCGGTATTTTTACTATCTGTCTTTGAGGCCTTATTACAATCCCTTATAACGTGTCAAGTTCATTCCCTAAACTGACCGTAGCGAGCAATTTCGTAACCGTAACAATATGATCTTTAATTTCCAGCCAGTCGGCAGTTACCTGGCACTTAGGTACGCATCTTTCAGGCTGGATATTTACTGACGAAATTGCTCTCTACTCTTAGTTTAGGTAATTAACTTTACATAATAAAAGCGATTGATAAGGCCCCTGATACCAACAGACCCTTACCCAACTACTGAGATTTATTTTAGTGGCCCCCCCCGACCAACCTCCCGGTTATGCAGAAAGGCACACTATTCCTAGCACACCGTGAAGTGTACCAGGGACCATCTGCGGTAGGTTCTGCCGCCACAAAGCACAATGCACAATGCGTTACACATTATGGTACTCATAGGCGAGTAGCCCGTGGCATTACCCACTCCCATTTATCCAGAAAGGTACCGGAGCAGTTATAGTCGCTCACCACGCGCATCCAAAGAACGCTAGCGGCTTCAATCCCCGCTGGGGACGTCAGAGAAGCCAACTACCATTGCTCCAGAATGGTGCCGGAGCTATATAGCACGCTCACCTCTCAATGCACTGCCGTACATCTACAGCAGGGTGGCCGGATAGACAATCTAGCGGATACCCATCTCCTTGCTATCCAGACAAGTACCGGAGGAGCGGCAAACCGCTATAAGGGTTCCTCACTAACCCCGCATCTAAACACTTAGCGGTCCAATGCCCTAGACCAGTGAATTTAGATGCTCGTTGCGCGCGAGGAGGGACGCTCGGTACACACTACCGAGCAGACGAACATGCTCCACCTCTGCAACTAACCACATGCCACCACGAATCCAACTCCAAGTTGGGGCCTGCCTTAAGACAGGCAGTGCTGGGACCCCCCAACACCCGTGGTACCCTGATCCTAACAGCCAGACCCTACCTACCCGGGTGTAGTAGATTGGGACAAATAGTAGATAGGGCATCGGTGGTTCAGTGGTAGAATGCTCGCCTGCCCCTGATACCAACAGTAGGGTGAGATAATCTTGGTGTTGTTTGTTTAATTTCAGTATCATCAGCGGCCTTTACCCCTGTTACAGACCATTTGAGCCATGCCGTTGAAGCACTTCTTTTAGTTTTAATTGTAAAAATAATTCAATTGTATAAATAGTATAGAACAAGCACAAATTGTATTAAGGACTAACTTACTCAATTAACACACTATAGAATTACGCCTAGATTAACGTCTTGATTTCAAAGATCTTAGTTTAGTTTGAATATGCTGGAATATATTATGTTAGCGTGTACATCAATTTTCAGACACACAATTGAAGCAATCTCAGCTATTTTAATAAGATTAGAATTTTATGTAAGCAATCAATACCTATGATACTAATCACATAAAATAAGTAACGAGCTCCATGTCTCATCATTAGCATCATTTTCAAAAAAAGAAAAGCAAGATCTACAAGTTTTCATTTGGAGTAAGTAGATATCTCTTTAATACCTAAATGTGAAACTGGCTTTATCTTATCACCCATTTAGTTTTATTTGTCACAGTATCGATATAAACGTAAGGGAGTAAAATATAAAGTCACGAAGCAGAAGAACTCGTTCGTGACTGGTGTTACCAGACTTCTTGATTTTTTTGGGACAATTTCAAAATAACTCAAGTCTCCCATGTTCATAAAAAATATTACAGTCTTACATCATATCTTTTACTATGACAATGTAATTTTCACGATTAAGGGGGCTAATGCCCGAATCCATAAACGGCATTCAAAGTTGAGCAGTTCTTACAAATAAAGCTGTCCTTTTAGTTTCTATTAACAAGGTAAAAAAACAGTATCAATTTCAAGTGTACTCAACATTGATGATCGTTTCTGGAGTAAGCCAGTCATTTAAATTAATATCAGAATTTCTCGATAGACTCGATAGAAATATGACTACATAAGTTTAATGTGAAAAAATTAAATAAACAAATAAATAAATAAAAAAAATGTTAAAAGTATGATTACGAGTCCTACTACGGGCAGCAACTGTAGGCGACATTAATGTTTGTGGCTGCGGTTGCAGGTGTCTTTCTTCAAAGAATTAAGCTTGCGACATAATTCTGTACAAACAAATCCATATTATAGGACAAACCCACCATGGCTGTACCGACCGTCCTGGTCATACGGGCCGAAACGCGAGAGATGCGCGCGGAACTTGCTACTGCTGGGCAGCGTGCACTCAGCCGCGCGCAATGCTTGACTCTCTAAAAGTGCCTTTATATCTACATCCTTCGTCCCTTTGCCAACTCTCCCCCTTTTGGGGCATGACACACAGTAACGCCTTCAGCGTCAGGGCATCTCTTCTCCTCTATACCTCCTACTCCGAGCAGCTACTCGTGCTTCTCTCTTGGCGCTCCCTCATGCTCCTTCTCCGGTACCACGCGTGTGCGAAATCCCGCAGCCGTCGGAAGTTCTCCGCCGAGGAGATCGGTGTAGTATACCGGTCCCTCATCGTCATATTATAGGACAACATGAAACCTCTTATAAGGGAATTGGTGAATGTCATTACTTTTTTATTCACTTGCCGTCCCGAATGTACGAGTAGCCTTGTTGGGTTTGGCCACACTATTCGTGACTGCAGCCGCCTACAGCCGCCGCAGGTAATGCAATCGCATAGGTGCTCTTTAATTTATTCATGAACTAACAAATTAAAGCCAACACAAGATTTACTATTGCTTTTCCTATAGCTAATAGGATTTTAGCGAAGGTTTCATTAGCCGAGGGTCGAATCGAATTTATTTCCTATAGGAAACAGTCAACAGTTGGAAACAGTTGATCGTGATACTTAGGACTTTGTAGCGACCATGCAAAGTATTTGATTTAAATGGGACTTACTCCGATGCAAAAATTACGAAGTTTCGTAAAACTTAGAAATGAATCAAAGCACTTATCAAGTAGTGTGTTGTACCTTAATCTAATTTCGAAATTAACACTTAAAGAAACTTAAACATTTTTAAATGACTAATCTTAAAGTACAATTACATAATGTGTGTGTGTGTATGTGTATGAAACTGCGTGCATTCGTGTGTTCGTGTGTGCTCATGTCCAGCAGACTGCGGTGGTCTATAAGGCGAGTGCGTTACTTCAGCGGGAAAGTAGCTTCTAGAGTGATTTGAGTGGAACGTAAAATTAGTGAGATATATGCTGTGGATGTGCGCGGCATAAAAAAATTGTGGGCATTGTGGTTTTGGAAAAAAATGAAAAAAACGATTCCTGCTGCAGTAACGTTGTTCTAGCAGGAAAATTCTAAACGAATGATCGAAGAGAAAAATGTTGTACATTGGCAGATAGCTTACTTCTGGGGAAACATGTGCGCCAAAAATATAATATGTGGGGCTTCAGGTTTTCGAAATATTGCGTTTCCTGCTGGGGTAACGTTTTGCGGAATCGTGTTTCTCTCAAACCATGGCATGTGCGTCTCTTTAATAAACATTCACTTGTAGCTCTTGATTTGTGCTTGCGGCACATATAATAAGATTTTGAAAATTATTCTTACATTTTCAGTAATTAAGGTGTCTCTAAAATCTGAAAAAAAAACTGTATCAATGTCATGTATGCACTCGTTCTTCAGACAAAAACAACCCATGAAAAGTCTTTGTCAGTTAGCGATAGAGTTGATGTGCCCGTACGCCAATAATTTCCATTTAATTTGGTCGAATTTCCCTTAAAAACGGCAATCGCCGTAGCAATGGTAACCCTGGCCCAGACGCACTTCATATTGAAAAAACACTTCGCATGACTGTTAATAATAGAGTGGCGTTCATCTACCGCCTCTTTTCCACTAATGCCGCACGCTTACTAGCTGTCTCACTCACTCCAAGCTAGACAAAGCAACTCCTTGTGACGCCAGCAGCGGGTAGCGCGGGGCCAATGGGTGCGAAACAGCGGCGAAAGGTGATGTCAAAAAGGGATTAATATGGTAGGTATTGATGGATGCTAATAATTCATCTTGCTTGAAGCATAAATCAAAATATATACTTTATGTATGGTTTCATTGTTGTGTTAATTGGTTTTTTATTTATAAACTGTATCTGCAGGTTTATTTTTGTAATAGGTATTCGTCACAAACACGTCTTTATTCACAGATATTTAAAAAATATAGTTTTAAACATCTTCAATAATTTAATAAAACGTCATAGATTAGGTACAAGTTTATTTGTTTAAGTTGAGTTTTTCTACTTCAGTGTACTTAGCCAAAACTATCTTGTGAGTAAGTTAAGAAGGTCATCCATATGTATGAAGCCGTCGCTTTTTCGTAGTCGTTCGAATTCGGTCGGATAATCAGTCGTTGTTGAAAGGTTTTGAATTTTGTTTATTTCTCTATAAATACGAAACATTGGAGGCTGAAAATTTCCCCAGTGTTATTTTATGAAACTCACTGTTTTTTGGTTAACACTCACTTATCTCAGGATGAACTGATTTCTTATATTTTGACGTCAAAGTTATGTTTTGTTATTTCGATCTCTTATTCGATAAAGCATGTATGTAAACTTTTGAAACATTTTCTGACCATTAGATGTGTAAAGCGGAATCGAATTCAGTTTTCAGCGAGTTGATACAGTTTCTCATTTAGGCGCTGTGATTTTTTTTTCAGATTTTAGAGACACCTTAATTACTGAAAATGTAAGAATAATTTTCAAAATCTTATTATATGTGCCGCAAGCACAAATCAAGAGCTACAAGTGAATGTTTATTAAAGAGACGCACATGCCATGGTTTGAGAGAAACACGATTCCGCAAAACGTTACCCCAGCAGGAAACGCAATATTTCGAAAACCTGAAGCCCCACATATTATATTTTTGGCGCACATGTTTCCCCAGAAGTAAGCTATCTGCCAATGTACAACATTTTTCTCTTCGATCATTCGTTTAGAATTTTCCTGCTAGAACAACGTTACTGCAGCAGGAATCGTTTTTTTCATTTTTTTCCAAAACCACAATGCCCACAAATTTTTTATGCCGCGCACATCCACAGCATATATCTCACTAATTTTACGTTCCACTCAAATTACACTAGAAGCTACTTTCCTGCTGAAGTAACGCACTCCTATAAGGCCTGGTGGAAACTGCATGCATCTTCATATTTTAAAAAGTGTCTATATTTTCTGTAGTTTAAATGTTTTATGAATTACTGCTGTATATTTTCTAAATCATGTATATATGTTATGTAATGGGGGTTCCAAATGATACTACAGTATTCTAATAAACTTCTAACAAATAAGTTATAAAGCAACTTATGACAACCGATTTCGGAGAAGGGCTGACAGACTCGCAGGATTTCATTATGGCACCTATTTGTTCCAAAAAGGTTAGCTCAACGTCCAATAACTGGGACTAAAATCTTTGTGAGAGGCACACATAATAATACTAGTGTCACAAGTTTAAAGAGCTGTTTTAGCAAACCGCAATGCAATACTGCGATTCAAAACATCGCATGGGAAATGAGACTTGTAAATTTTGCCGCATCATCGTTCCAATAAAATGAAACTTTACTTCTTTACTTTACAATTTGTCGGTTCGTGGATATAGTGCGCTAGAAAAGGCACTAAGTTCTTATTAGCACAATAATTTCGTTAACACGTTGAAATTCGAACCTTTCCCTTCACAAATTGAATCAAACTCGGTAAATTCACTTGATCAATATTTAGTGCATTTCCTGCATTTTGTTTGACTTTCATTTAATAACTTCAGATTCTGCAGTGTTTATGATGGAGTTAGCGTAATCAGGCCTGTAGGTGTTACAATTTGTGTGGGTTTTGTAGTCCATTTTCTATTTCTCTAGGAAGAGTGAAGTACCTATTAAGTAATGATACAAAATGACTTGAATCTGTCCCACAAAGATTTCAGAGACTCAAGTATAAGATACTTTACGTTCGCAGCTCATCTTGTAATGCACATTGCTTGATTTGAAAGATAAAAGCTTAGGCTTATTGAGAAGTATTAGATAATTATTCGTAATAAACTTGAATCTTTTTATCTACTCACATAAAGATTAACCCCCTTAATCATAAAAACTTAAACAGTGCTTCAAGACCACTTTACCATAGTGAAAACAGTGTTATAAGACTGTTTTATCTTTTATGAATAAGGGGGATTGACGACACGAATGGCGAAGTGCGCTGTAGCACGGTTCCTCACCTCGAATTCCGTAGTGTCCCGGGTTCGATTCCCGGTCGGGTCAATTTAGGAAACGAACTTTTCTGAATTGACTCTGGTCTGGGTGTGCTGGGAGACGCCCCTGGCTTATTTTCCTTGAGTGGTACCTCGTAACACAGGGATATTAATTCCTACTTCGAGACCATTACAAGAGGTGTGTTCAGTTGTCTGGCGCATATTTATATTTCATATTTATATTATTTTCCCAATCCGTTGGCGCACCTAAATATCAGTATTTTTGCGTGTTTTAAAATACAAATACTTATTTATGGGTAATATTATTTACCTAACACACTGCCATCTGACTCCAAACTAAGCAGACCTTGCACTATTGAACTTGTCAATGGCATATATACATATACCTTTATGCTTAAATATAAGTACTTACATACAAATTTCAATACAATCGTCTTAAGGGATTTCAATACAGGGCTTCTAGTGAATAGTACT
Source organism: Udea olivalis (assembly GCA_947369235.1). Lineage (NCBI taxonomy): Eukaryota > Metazoa > Arthropoda > Insecta > Lepidoptera > Crambidae > Udea > Udea olivalis. The sequence continues at coordinate 15,804,664 of OX376359.1, forward strand.
TAATGCAACTAAAATTGCGTACAACTTGATGTAGTTATTATCGTAGTATACGTGAGTGAAACTCATGGTAGGGAAGTACTGCTAATAATCGTCCTCTTTACATAGGGCTATTTTATAAACACCATCCTAATTGAAATATGAGGATCTATGGATAAAATGGCAAAATACGTACTTTTCTGTTTGACAACCTTCAGTACTATAATGTTGAGTTATTAATGATATTATAACTACTCAAAAGTTTAAAAAAATCACTGGTTTCGTTGAAACTGCGGGACGTGAGTGGCGGCGGGATAGCAGTCTCTCAACTCCCCGCCCGCGCTTTATTCAGAAGTTGACATTTAATTTTGAAAGGTAACCACACCGCACGAATAATCTGTTCGAAAAAATAGGATAATGTAAAAGTTAGAAAGACCTGCCCTTTTTTCAAAAAAAGCTTTCTTCGATTGATGCCATTAGGACATTAGTCTGGGAAAATTTTGGATGGTGTATATAAAGTAACCCTGTATGCTACAGATACAAAATAAGCATTGTATTTCTATTTTTCTGTAGTTAATTTTTAACATTTGTAGTAAAAATGTCATTATTGTAAACAAGTTATGGTCGATATTGCGGGAGAGAGAATCTTACCTTGCCGTAACACAGTTTTTAAACTAGCACGGAAGGTAATGAATATTTTTTCTGTATACCGCCATAGTACAAATAGTCAAATTGTAAAAAGTAGAAAGATTTTTGTTTGTCAAAAATTTATATTACAATTGTTTACTAATTTATAATTCTGTTCATGCTTGCCATTACTGTAATAACTTGTCTAATTTGTAACTGGTATACTCTGTACATATTTTGATGAAATAAAATTGATTGATTGATTGAAAAAAAAAAAAAAAAAGCAACCACAAATAATGACAATGTCATGTGGTTTATTGAATAAAGCTCATGCTACATCAGAAACCATAAACCTATACTACGAGTATACCTACCATGCGGGCGCTTTTATGGACTCGTAATCTTTTGAAGAATCTCAAATCGGAAATAATCGAATGTAGACTTTAGTTCTGACGCGTAAGGTCAATTTGAAACAAAGGCGGGTCTGCGTTATTTGTAAGTGTTATTTGATTGACATTAACTTGGTGTAAAATGTAATTGTGATATGATCCGTCTAGTCAAAGGGTTGTGGCTGATTTTATCAGTGAATATCGTTAGTAAACGAGTTTGTAACTTCTGTAATGGGGTAAGGACAGTGTTCCACTGTTTACTTTCAATGTTCTCTGTTAAGTAAACAGAGAACTTTATAATTGCTAGTAGGCTAGCTATCATTGCTAGTAGGCTGGATTGTCCCTAGATTGCTGTGATAGACACAGCACAATGTCGGATGAGACTCTCATGACATGAGTGACTACTGACTAACTGTCCGTCAGCATCTTCGCCCGCGTAGACTGACTGTCTTTCACGTCAAAATGTAACCTAGTTAAATTTAAAAAAAATATAGCATAAGTCATTCCCCGATCCAGTAGGTAGTTTCGAAGCCTATTCAATACAAACAAACAAATATTTCCTTTTCATAATACTTATTAAGATGATAGATTTATTTGTGATTCGTTTGTAATGTTTTAAAGATGTTGTTGTGATGAACTTTATTGTATTTTACTTGCCCAATTGTGTAATGTTCATATTGATTCTAATTTTAATTTCAATTGTAAATCACAATATGAGCTTTCATAAATTATGAAATAAATAAAATAAGCCATGACCGCTCATGACCGTTACTTGTTTTTTTTAAATAAACCGTTGGCGCTATGGTAGAGGTACTAAGCTGCATAACGCGTCTTAGGCCGAGATCTATAGTTCCGACTTACGCTTTGCTCAGCTAGAGCTCACGCCGAACTTACCTGAGTGTGAGCTTAGCATAAACGTGGATATGAAACTTTTAGCAACAAACATGAAACTGACGTTTTTGTCCACTCAATTGAAACAGAAAGCCTATAAAAAGTTATTTTTTCTTTCTCAAGTGAAATGGAACGCAAACTATGTGACGACATCTGTGAACTGTCAAAATCGCTTGCAAACTTCCGATTTTGGGAGGCTTCTAACAACCTACTATTTTTGTATCGTTAATATTCTTGGTAAAGGCCCTTAAGGACGCCTATACGTTCTGTAAGAAAAACCACGGTCTTGCGGTTCATTTATTGGGTTATTTGGCACTAATAAAAGCAAGTTTTAAATTTTAAGGGGTTATTAGATCCTTTATCTACAGTTCATGGGAATAAAAAAATAAAAAAATGTTATGCCCTCTTCTCTGTGATTGATTTACCAAAAGCATTTTTGCGTAAACGGCTAAAATACTGTCAGTTTCGGTAAGTTTATCTGGTTAATTATATAATTTGAAGAATCAATAAAAATATTTATGGACGGCCTACATAGTCTATTTTAATTTGTGTTTGCAAAATATTACAAAAAAGGCCTTAAAAGTTGTGAAAAAAATAAAATAATTATGGTAAAAAACTCAAATCATATTAGCCTTATTACAATGGAACGAGGGTCAAAATCGCTCGCTGTATTAGGTTTGCGTTTTCGAACACCTATCTCAGTCTGCGCCGGAGCGCCTTCGAGATCGGACGTGCGTCGCTCTGTCTGGACTTTGTTCACGATCGACTCGATCTATTCGGATACAAAATATTCCTCTAAGAGCATTTGATACTTGCGAAAAATAAGGTATACCTACCTTATTCTGGCAGGGCCTGTCGTCATTCGTGATTTATGTATTGGTAAGTGTATGCGATAAGTTAAGTGGAAAAAGTATGAATTGCGAGTGTAATAGTGTCGTAATATAACGTAAGCAAGTGAAGCGTGCTTGCCTAAAGCTGCAAATAAGTAATAAATTAAAAAATAAAATATCTATGGTATGACAGCCGAATGACTTTGCTGTGGCTGTGACATGGATTTAGGAATACTTAACAGGATTGATAACTCTGAAAAAGTGTATTAACAAAAATGAACTGTATTGTTTGCTTTTAAAGTATATTTTTGATTACGCCTTTTACAGAAGCTAAACCGAGCCGACTTACACAGCATTATCAGATGCCGTGTGTCTCGCTCTTTCATCTTGTCAGACCTAAAAAAATATTGTTGATTGAAAATTTAGACTTAGTAATCTTTGTTGAAACACTTGTTTTTAAATGGCATTGCAATCAATTTAAGTCACTGTATATGTATCACGTTATTTATTTTGATATTATACAAATAAAATATTAATTTTTGTCATATCTATATTTTCCTTATTTTCTACTGGTAACTCTTAAAAATGTCATAGTGAGTGATAGATTGGACAGTTTGTATTCGATAATTATCAATTTTACGAGATTACTTTCTAACGTTCAAAATGGTTAAAAAAGTGTTGCGTTTTTGCCCCAGTGAATCATATGGTGGTAGCAAAATTTATTTTCACAGGCAAGCTAAAAATAACATGATCATAAATCTAACAACTATGTTGTCCATGAATTCTTGCATTGTGAGGACGAGGAAGGTCGTACTGGCTCACCTTCGGATTATGGGCCCACGATTTTCGAGTTGAGATGTTTACCATTAGAAAGATAATATTTTTTACACATATTCACTAAATATTAGATCTCGGAAACTTGTACTTTTTTTATAATCACTGATTGAAAATCGTAATAATTTGCTTCGATTTTTGTTGTTTTGCGAGTTTGCGACTGAAATTTAAGATTTCATGTGTTTGGCGTTTTGATACGTGTTGGTGTCATCGCGGTGTGGTGTTTTAAAGCAGTATTTAAATACTTTTACAGTTTTATTTAAGGCCAGCGTATTCGGATTGAGAAGGAACCTCCTCCTTTTATGAAGTCGGTTAAAAATTATTTGCACTGTATAAATTGCTGTCAGCCAATAATAAAAAATGTTTTTTTTGTGTATTGTTTGTATTATACATTTCGTAATCAACCCATACATCCCTTTGTAATCGTCTATTGCTAAAAATTTAAAAAGTTCAATACCAATGTTTTTATATGGACTACCAAGCAGTAGATACCTACCTACATAAATAGTATAAAAACTTGATTTTTGGCTTTAAATCTACCAAATAACTGAAACCAATAATAACTATACGTTTTCCTGTGAAATTAATCAAAAAAAAAGATGAAACGTGCGATGTCCCACATAGCAAAGATCTTTTAGTCACCCTATTTAAAAGAGACATACATACCTAACTCTGACAGTTTCCGAGTTCCGTGGGGTGTCTCCGGGGTCCATCATCAGGTCAGCCAAGTCATCTAACATGTACTCGTAAGTACTCACAAAGACTTACAAAACAAGCCCAAACTCGGGACACTTACCTCTGATAGTTTTGGAGTACCATGGGGTGTCTCCGGAGTCCATCATCCGGTCAGTCAAGTCATCCAGCATTTAAGAACTCACAAAGACCTAAACTAAGAGCCCCATCTTTGGAGACCTACCTCTAACAGTTTCAAAGTTCCATGGGGTGTCTCCGGAGTCCATCATCAGGTCAGACATGACACACAGAGATTTCCAATATTGTGTCTATTAACCAATGTACAAGTTGGTTGGTAAGTACATAATAATATAAATATTTCATTTTTTATTTTTTATACAAGCAAATAAAAATAAATTGTATGATTTGTCTGCTATAATTACAACAAGTATCAAGATTATAATTACGTCTGTTTTTTTGCCCTAACGACAGTTTCACTGTGTGTGTGAGCCGCGCCTGTGTGCGTTAGGCTTCTTTTTGACAGAAATCGAAACGTCTGAAACGTATAGGCGTCCTTAATATACACACATCAAAAGTGTCTAGGGATCAACATATATTTATGCAATAACTTTTCTCCTGATTGATATTAATTTAAATTTTCTTTAAGGATTTATCAAATAAAGTGTTTTCGTTTGTCTACAGTAACGATAAACCAAGTCACCTTTGCATTAATAAAGAAATTTGCCATTTTCCTAATAAAGGGATTTTTGACATTTGAACCACTAACATTAAAGTTCGAAAAAAAGACTGAAATAACAGTTTTCTTTAAAATTTTATTGGGTAACTTAAACAATTAATAATCCGTGTTTCTACCGCGAACACTAACAACACAAGAACATCGGTTTAGCATACTCAAAATGAGTTCATCCAAATCACGCTGTGGAATGGCCGCCCATGTTCGTTGCAACAACAAAAAAAGGTCTTCTTGCGACTGGATACCCTCCATATTCGGCAGAGCTCTTCTCTGTAGCATATCCCATGCATGCTCAATCGGGTTCAAGTCTGGCGACTGAGCAGGCCGGGGCACATTGATGTTAGTGTTAGCTGCGGCGAGAGTCTGTCTTACAACTCTTGCGGTGTGCGGTCGTGCATTATCATGCATTAACTGAAATAAGGGACCGATTTGCACTTGTAGAGGAACGATGACGTCTGATACAATCGTCTCAGCATAAATTTGAGCGTTGAGGTTGCCTCTGATCCAAATCAACTCAGTTCTTCCGCCGATCCAAATACCCGCCCATACCATGATGGTTCCACCACTATAAGGATGGACTTCCTGGCAGGATTTTAATCGCTGTTGGCGTCCAGGGGTTCTCCAGTGTCGTATACGTCTTGTATCCGGTCTCATACCAAAACGAGACTCATCAGAAAAGCACACGAAACGCCATTGTTCTTCTGCCCAATTTCTGTGTTGAAGAGCCCATTGACATCGAATCCTACGATTGTGCATTGCAATAGGTGGTTCCCTTAGCGGTCTTCGGGAATGAAGGTTCACTTCATGCAAGCGGTTTCTGACTGTTTGGTCGCTAATTAAGTTCCCTGAAGAGTGATGAAGCCTCACGGCTAACATCATGGCGGTTATTGTTGGAGCTCTTCGAGTTGTGATTTGAATGTATCGGTCTTGTCTCCGTGTGGTGCGGCGATACCGTCCTCCATGGCGCTCAGCCACGGTACCAGTGCTTCGGTAACGTGTCCAAAGTCGACTGATAACACTCGTGACTTGTATTCAGAGCTAAAGCCACAGTACGTTGCCGGGAACCAGCTTCTATCATTCCCACGGCTCTGAGCATTTCTTCCCTGCTTAAATGACGTCGCCGCTCCATAATAACGTTGGTTTTAATCAGTAGTAGGGAAACAGTAGCACTAATAATGTCATCAATGCGTTGTATGTTTTTATAGGGAAAATATTGACAGCTGATTTTCATCTTTTACTCGAATTTGATTGACAGTTCCTGTTTCAAATTATGAAATGCACCAAAAAGGATCCATATAAATTTATAAAATCATAAATTTATTACAAAGCCACATCTCAATCTCAGGAAATCCGCATAAAAATGCTTGATCCCTAGACACTTTTGATGTGTGTACATTACGACTTTTTTCAGCGATACAAACGCGCGTTTGACTGTTGCGCGACTGCATCGCGATTGTATCGCTGCTTCTAAGATTAAGCTAAGCACTCTCTATAGATCTCGGCCTTAGGTCGTGGATTCGATTCACCCTCGGGAAAAATATGTATATCTGGTTGTATTGGTTCTGGGTATTAATATTTATTTAGATATATTTTATGTATGTTTATCAGTTCAGCTACTTATTTGATTAACCTATTCTCTCTCGCTGCCACTGTTTGTAAATATAAGAAGGCTAGAAAAATTCATCTCGGCCCTATAACTAAAATATTAATATAAGTTTTACTGCCCATAGATACAAAATGAAACATTGTGACATGGTGAAAGCCAAAGAAATGGAGTAAATTTAAATTATATGATATTTAGTAACGCTAACGGGGCCGGCGGTTGTTCAACAAATAAAATAAAATAATGTAAAATTCTCTTTTTTTATTGATGACACATACACGAACTACTTCTCAAACATTAGTTAACTAAACTTATGCTAATATTTACAAAACAAATACAAAACTATATCTAACATTATACTAGAATTAAATGCGAAGGAATGTCATTTGTGGTCATTGCATTATAATTTTAATAAGAATAATAAAATACAGTCAACCACAGGTTTTGCAAAACACTGTGGATTTGTAAGAACCGCACCCAGGATAGGAGTTCGTATTCTTAGACCGAGATCTTTCGTTAGCTTAGCTAAGCACAGACTTACCTATCGCATCAATTATTACCTTATTTATGTTATTTTTTATTATTACTAATGCCTTAGTTGATGTTGAAGTATGAACTAAGACAAAAATAATTTAAAATCAATAAAAAGTAATTGATATAGACAGATACTTACTGCTGTCTTAGTATAAACTAAGCACGCTGTATGGATCTTGGCCATAAAATAACAGAGTGCAGAGTGCGAGTTGCAGTGAGAGATTGAATATGATAAATGTCAATTTACTTGTATGGAATAGAGTCTGGGCCACCTAGCGGTGTATTCGGGCAACATTTAGGCCGTTAAATGGCCCTGACTCGATGCCATACTATTTGACATTAGCGCACTCGCAAAACGAAATGGCGAAGTCATTCGCATCGCTCACTGCAACTCGCATTAAGCACTCTGGGGACTTATAACAATCCCTTTTAGCTTGTTAGATTGATTCTCTACACTGAGCGTAGCATTCAATTTCGTTTTACGATTTGCAGCCTGAAAAAATGCCTTAGTTCCAGGTAACTGCTGACTGGCTGATTATTAGGGATTTGCTTGCTATGCTCAGTTTAGGAAATTAATTTGACCAGTTATGAGGGATTGTAATAAAGCCCGTGAAAAGAACTATCCTTACATCACTCGGACTAAGTTTCTATATGTTAATTTAATGCTTGGGCAATCTTACACTTTTGCTGTGGCTCACTGTACGTGCAGAAACATGTGATTGATAATTTTGTATATTTAGTTAGTCCATGTTTTGGGCGTGAATAAAAAATAGCCACAACTTTTTTTTTCTGTCACATGTTTTTTGTCAATTATGAAAAATATGCTAGAACTTTTTTCTCTTGAATAAAAAACATAGTAAATCGTGGGTATTAAATTCAGCAGTTATGGTTTACATTTTAAAAGCATTCAAAACAGATAATTTTACTAAAACAGTACCTATAGTAATGCAATTTAAGGTGGGTGAAACATCTAAATTTAACAAACTAATTAAATATTTTTTTAATCTTACGACTAGACAGGTACTATACAGCAAATACTGTCAGTGCTAACACTTAAAATAAAATTATTTATTTAATCAATTACTTTGAATAAATTAAGACCGAATAAGTAGTGCATTGCCTTAGTTTACATTTTGCTGCCGTAAAATGATAACAGCATCATCTAAGGATAGTGTACACTAATTTTAGGCCGCCACCACACTGGGCAGGTCGTATAAAAATTTCACTTTTACTGTTCAGGTTGCCTGACCATCGACGCAGCGGAGCGGAGCGAGGAGGTATTAGAGGCTCAAAATGTCGAGCTTCCCTTTAATCAATCCCATGGGTAATATTGGCTCAGCTTAGCTTCGCTCCGCTCCGCCTTCAGGCAGGCACCCTCAACAGAAATGTCGCGATTTTGTAAACATCAGTCATAATTGAGTAGCCTTTAAAATTAAATGGCTGTCCCTATCATTTCTACTGATATCAGGACAACATCAGTTTGAAGGGTACTCATCTTTTAGTAACATTCGAAATAAGAAGATGACTGATTTCAGCATGCCGCTGAAACCAACACTAACACCCAGTTTTTAGATGTGGTAGTCTGTCTATTTTATAGCCCGTTTCACTATGCTTGTGTAGTAGTGATAGAACTGACATACCAGTAAGACATACGCTAGTGTGCGCGCTCTCAGCGGGAACAATTTAAATTGACACTAGTGGCACTAAGACAGTGTGTTTGTACACGTCACTACTACAAGCATAGCTAAAAGGTCTTTGTGAGATAGAACTCTGATCCAAATGCTAATCAACGAGGCAATTGCTGTAATTGGTTATTTACATTTCATCAACCAATGACGTCCGTTGACATAATGTCTAAAAATTGGTTAACTTCACAGGATTTAATATTAAAGGAATTTGTTGTATGTAGTAAAATGTCAAACATTAGCAAATTAACATTCAATAGGTATCACGGCCGATCGAATCAATTTAAGCATGTTTTTTTACTACAAATAGTTATTTCTACATAAAGTTCATGTAGTTATTGGTTAACAGATTCAAATCCGTCAGAGATTTTTATTGAAAGTGTATAAATATGGCACCATTTCAAAAAACGATTAGGCGTATCAACTTTTATTGCAAATCCTTTACTTCTTTCTTTGATAATACTGCTTTTTTTAAGTCATGGCTGGCCGATTGTTGCCATGAATACATTGCAGCACATGCATTATTTTAACTGTAAATGATTGATGTTAGAGCGGGTTTAAATACTAGAGTTTAATACGCACGTCTAGACACCTTTGCCATAGGCGCAACTCGTACGAGCGCTGACGCGCTTGTGTGCGCTTACTGACACCACTACCGGTTCAAGCAAACAACCCGAAATATGCACGTGTAAGCGAGTCAAAATTTTTTGAAGCGCGCGTGTGCCAAAACGTCGAGCGTATAAAATGGAAGTCTGAAGCCGCTTTTAATGCAAACTGTTAACTGACCCTTTACTGTTAATAATACTCAGTATATTAACATGTAGCTATCCTTAGAAAATATGAAGGTACCAAATTATTTTAGAAAGGTGTAGAGTGGAATTCTTGTGGTGGAGTAATTTTCATCAAGTGCTATACTTAGTTACATTTTTTTTAAATCACTGGTTTTCATATGTTAAACTATAATGTAAAACTAATATGAATATGGTAATGTAATACAATAAATTATAAATAAATAATTATAATAACGAGTATTGTTGTATTATATTTTTTGTAATATTAAATTTATTACAAACTGAAACAAATCCATCAGTACTCGTTCTTAACTAATCGGTTAAACTATTTCTCTATTATCACGTTCTCCACAGTAAAGTCAACATTGTTTTTTATTGCTAGCAACACTTAGAGAAAAGAATTGAGTAAATCGATATGTATAACCCGATTTTTATAACTGTACACCTCAATTGTGAAATTCAATGCTGCCAACCTAACGATTTTGACAACTCGAGGTGCACGCACAGTTATTAAAATCGGGTTATAACAAAAGACTAATATGCATCACAACACAAGATCTTTCAAATGGAAAAGATATGACACAAAGTGTTTAGTTTGGACAAATATAGTGCCTATGTTAATTGTTTCAGCGTGAAAACCGTTTTTTTTCTAAAGACATTGCTATTTGTGCCACAAACCAAATAAAAAATATTGCACCGGCCTGGAAAACTCCTTTATTAAGATGTAAACTGACCTGAAATATACTTCCGCGGTTCAATTCATTCATGGTTTTTAGGCAGTGCCATTTTTAATGTAAGGCTACTGTTTTTTGCAGTCGGTGCTCACTTAAATTATAACGGAAACATATACGGGATTTCAAGGTTAAACCATTAACTAATCACAATAAATAAAATATTTGCTTTCGGGAGTAGGATGTCATGAACATCAATGTTCCAAACGAAAGATTACTTTACCACATTATCAGTCAGAAATACTGCACAAAATCTTCTCGGTTGCGTAACAGGAATAATTTCGTACAGCAACCCCTGAGGACAAGACTGTTATACTCGTACATGGTGTAACCTACTGTCACGAGGAATCAGCGTACAAAATTGTTTATGTTTCGCGACCAAACTTTATAAAAGTTTACTGATAGATTTAAACCAAATTTAGATAATTACTAAATTTTGCTAGCATAAGCTAGCATACCAGTTTTATTATTTAACAAAACAATAACAAGTAAAATTAAAAATTTCAAGAAATTTCGAACGTGCCCTCCAATCTCATTAGCGCTAATGCAGGCTAAGATCACAAAATCATACAGCCACCTAACTCACTCAGTCTATAAAGCTAGGTTCACAAGTGCCACGTGGCAGAGTCTTTTCTCTGTAAGCGCTCGGCTTACACTGGTTGTGGCTAGGGCACCACCACATGTGGTTCGCTGGAGAGCAGTCTTCGCACTGATTGGTGGTTGTTGCCGTCGCTGCTGGAGATGTCGCTGGTGCTTACTACAGCTGGCTGGGAGAAGTTCTTGCAAAGGACTAGCACCTGCAAACAAAGCAAAGTTTTAGTTCGTTGCAAACTCAATATTCGTTAACGGATCGTCCAGCTGAAAGTGTGCTGTCAGTATTTTGCTGTCATCGTGAACGGAACTTCGAAGGCTCACATTTCACCACTTCAAAGCTTTTATATTGCTTGGGATTTCATGATATATAATATATAATATCTGGTAATGTAATAGACCGTGGATTTTGATACTCATATTCTCACTGATCAGTTTTTCTCCCCGGTTCCCACCACGGTTTTCAATCTTGGATTTATCTAAACTTTCCATTTGTAAAACTGTTACTACTAAGCTTTTGTAATTCAAATGTATGTGTAATGTGTAATTGCGTACTGAGCGAATTTGGCGCCAAATTGGTGGTGTGAAACCCCCCTTCACACTACAGTGCGCGATCTTTTTGACAGGAACTACTTGTTAACTTTCTAAAAAATATGTTTTTTTTTCATGTAAATGATTCTTACCGTGTACAGGACCGCGAGCATGCCCATCGTCCCCCCCACCAGCACGTCCCACCAGTGATGTCGGTGGTCGGTGACTCTGGTGAGCGAGCACACGGCCGCGTAGATGAGGCACACGGTTTGCAGCAGCGGCACGATCAGAACCGACCGGTTGTGCCAGCTGAAGGCTCTTCTTTGGAGGTACCACTGGAAAAGAAAATAGTTTAAGTGGTGGAATTCTGTCTGCTTCGGACTTGGGATGAAAATAATCTGAAATACTGTTCATTGATAACGATTTATTACGGCACGATTGGCGAAGCGCACTGTAGCACGGTTCATTTACCTTTAATTCCTTAGTGTCCTGGGTTTCATTCAGGAAACTATCTTTTCTAAATTGGCTTGGGTCTGGGTGTGCTGAGAGACGCCCCTGGCTTAATTCCTTGTCTGGTACCTCGTAACACAGGTATATTTATCCCTACTTGGAGACCATGACAAGAGGTGTGTTGTGTATATATACATATATATCACACATATATATGTATATATATTATGACTTGGAGATCCACTAACTATTGCAAAATACCGACATTTAGTTCCAGCATAGGCAGGCTTTTTACTACGTCCAAAATCATAAATACCTAACCTTTCAAGACGAAAAAGGTCCATTGAAGATAAGAAGCTGATGTTTGATTCACTAATATTATACTCGTCTTCGAGCTGGTCTGTACATTACTATCAGTTAACACAAGTAAAATAAAAGGAAAAATCAGTTTTGAAAAATAACTACTATTGAAAAGCTCCAAAAAGAAGAAGCCAAAGTATAATTGGGAGTGAAAACATTAAGCCGCGTCAAATTGTAAAAATGCTTAAATACCTAAAATTAAATTATCCACCTCCGTTAGTCAGATAGTTAAGGGTTTATATTACATAAAAATAACGAAAATTCCTGGATCCTCCAAACATCTAAAATTGAACACAATTAACGAATATTGCTGAAAACCTTGCCTTTAATTCGTTTTCTTTTATACTTACAGCTAAGAACAACCCGCAGTAGATGGATAATGAAGCGTGCGCAGAGGGGAAGCTCCTCGTGGAGTCGATGAGGAGGTACCGGCTGTGTCTGGTAGACGTGCAGGTGTACGCGCTTATGTACTCAGATCTGAGGAAGAAGACTTTCGTTATGATCAATTTTTTTCAACATACAAATATAAAGAAAAGGAAATTCAGTAGTCGACTGACCCCAAATAAAGCAGAGTGCAAGGAAGTAGTTTTTACCTCGGCTACAGAAATTTATAGAATTGGATATAGAAAAAACAACAAACACGTCCATCGAATACCATTTCGAGATCTTTTGTAATTTATACCATATTTAAATATTAAACATTTTTAAAGGCAACGGATCCAGGATATTTTTAATTAAATAAGTTTGACCTTCTTTTGACCCCAGAAAGGCAATGTACGCAAAGAGTAGTTTTAGGTTCTTAATGGACTCTTGACGGTAATCAAATTTATTGGATCGCATAAACGTCCTTTCACGTCATCATCATCATCATCATCATCCGTGCGGTCTATCCCGGTTGTGAACCCACACTGGTGTGTGGGGTCCCAGGGTCCGCCTTTCTTATTTTCTTGGCCCACTTCGCGCGGTCTTGTGCATCCTCAGTGGTGAGTCTGTTGGCACGCATGTCACCCTTAACGACGTCGAGCCACCGCTTCTTGGGTCGACCTCTTCTACCGGTACCTGGCGGAGGCGGCATAGCCAGACATTTGTTGCCCACGTAGTTTGCCGATCTCCGTGAGACATGACCATACCAACGAAGGCGGCACTCCTGCAGCTTGTCTGCGATGTCAGGAAAACGAAGGCTGCCGCGGATGTGGGTGTTACGCACACGATCTTTGCGTGAGACTCCACACATCCACCGCAGCATCTTCATTTCCGTGACGCGCAGCTCCTGCTTGTGTCGCTCTAGTAACGACCATGTTTCACTGCCATATAAAAGGACAGGCCTAATGATGGTTTTATAGACCTGCCCTTTCAGCTTGATCGGCATTTTGGGGTCACAAATGACACCAGCCACCTCACGCCATTTAGCCCAAGCCGCGGAAATTCGGGCTCTGACGTCGCGGTCGATGTCCCCGGACGCGCTTAAAACAGATCCCAGGTATTTAACACGGTCCGTGCGCTCGACCACGTCAACGCCTATGCGGACGGACTGGGTATCTGTGGTGTTGCAGGCCATGTACTCCGTCTTCGCCACATTAAGTTTCAGACCGCCGTTTTCAAGTGAATTTTTCCACTTATTCACCCGTTGTACCAGCCGTCCCCTGTCCGAATCTGCTAGCGCTATATCATCAGCATACATAAGCAACCAGGGTGGTTGCTCATGGTGGTCTAGGATGCTGTTTGACAGAACGTCTAATATTACGCTGAACAGAAACGGGCTAAGCACGGAGCCTTGGTGTACTCCAACGGTAATAAGGAAAGGAAGCGTGTCACCAACCGCAGTCCTAACTATGGAACTGGAATCGTGGTACATGTCCCGGATAATGTCAATAAAGACTTCGGGAACGGCCCTGGACCGCAGCGCCCAGCCGATCATCTCACGAGGGACACAGTCGAAGGCCTTCTGCATGTCTAAGAAAAGTAGATGCAGAGGTGTATTCTTCAGTCTGTATCCCTCCATGAGCGTTCTCAAGGCAAATATGGGGTCCATGGTCCCGCAACCTGGTCGAAACCCATACTGACACCCCGAGATTGTACACTCCTGTCGGATCCGAGAGTCTACAATGCGCTCGAGGAGCTTCATAGTGTGGGACATCACCTTTATGCCGCGATAATTGCTGCACTCCTGCACCGAGCCCTTGCCTTTGAAGACTGGCGTGTGGCGTGGCGGTTAAAAAGGTGGGTAAGTATGCCCACACCACGAGAACCCATCGATTTCCACGCTTCGATAGGGACTCCATCGGGTCCGACAGCTTTCCGGTTCTTCATGCGGCCAAGAGCCGACTGGACTTCATCAGGCGTTACCGGGGGCACTAGTCCCTGATTTGGAGGGAGTTCAGGTGGCTGCACCTCTTTGTGCTGCTTATTGAGCAGCTCGTGGAAGTAAGAGCGCCATCTCTCCTTCACCGCGCGGTCCTCGCATAGCAGGTTACCAAGAATGTCATTTACACAGCGGCACATGGAAATATCCTGGGCCGCTTTGACTCTCGAACGTGCCAACTTGTAAACGAGCTTCTGCCCCTCAGACGACTCCAACTTATCGTACAAAGGACGTAAGTGGTCACGTCTGGCCCTGGCTACAGCTCGTTTAGAGGCACGTTTGGCATCCCTGTACGCGGCGCGATCTTCAGGAGATTTGGACGCTTGCCACGCTTTGAAGAGGGCTTTCTTTACCCTAATCTCCTTCTGGACTGCTTCGTTCCACCACCAGGTCTCCTTGTCAAGCCCACGTCCACCCCGAGACACACCCAACGCCACCCTCGCCGCCCCGGTGATAGCTGCCTGACACCTATCCCAGAGCTGTTGCCCGGACTTACTATCCGCTGCGATGCACAGGTCACTGACAGCGGCAGCAAAGTCGTGGGATCTGGCTCCTTCAAGCAGCCACCACCTGGTTCGGGGTGGGCAGCGCTCCCGGCATTTGCCTCGAGGCTTCACTCGCAGGTCCATCACAAGTAGACGGTGTTGGGCAGTAAGACTCACTCCGGGTATGACCTTACAGTTAGCTACCTTGCCGATCTGGGCTCTCCTGGTGAGAAAGTAGTCGATCTGGGTTGCGCTCCTACCGCTCTTGTAGGTGATCAGATGCTCGGGACTCTTTTTGAAGAACGTGTTCACGACGGCCAAGTCGGCAGCCATACACGTCCGGAGAATCTCTTCGCCTTCAGCGTTACGACTGTCAAAACCAAAACCACCGTGAACACGCCCGTATTCCTCACACTGTTCACCCACATGACCGTTCAGATCGCCACCCAGAACGACGCCTTGGGACAATGGAATAGTGCATGGGAGCTGGTCGATTTGCTCCCAAAACAGTGCCTTATCCGAATCGCTACAAACGACCTGCGGTGCGTACACTTACCAAACCACCACAGGCACTTATCAAATTGGTCGTGACCCCTTCGATAAGCACCCTCACGACCACAAGGCGGTCGCTAACGCGATTTACTTCCAAGACACTATTCTGGAATTCCTCGGACAGCGCCACCCCCACTCCATTGGCCCCACCAGGAGAACCCGCGTAGATCAGCTTGTAGCCGTGTC
This sequence comes from Udea olivalis, assembly GCA_947369235.1. Lineage (NCBI taxonomy): Eukaryota > Metazoa > Arthropoda > Insecta > Lepidoptera > Crambidae > Udea > Udea olivalis. The sequence goes on from OX376359.1 coordinate 15,820,498, forward strand.
CGATGTTCCGGGACCTGTTGCCTCTCCAGCGAGTCTCCTGCAGGAACGCCACGGCCACCCTCCGCCTGGCGAGCACATCGGCCAGCTCGCGAGCGCGTCCCGTCAGCGTGCCAACGTTCCACGATGCGAAGCGGACCTTCCTCTGGACTAATGTCTTTAACCGGGCCCGCCCATGGCCCGGTAGCCCTAACCCACTTAACACAGGAGTAGGTGATCCCCCTGCGCGTCGTTTTCCGGCGACGCCCTATCCATGTCGGGTACTCTGTGCTGACTTTCCATGTTGGTTTGGCTTGAGTTGGCTTTACGGGAGCGACTGCCATCTGACCTCCCAACCCATGAAGGGGAGCCGTCGCCAGAGCCTCCTTCGTTAATCAGCAGGGCGCACCAGCTTGCAGGCGGGGTTGGCTTGGGGCCCGAAGATGTTGGAGGACCCCCTTACACCCCAAACAATATATAATAAACGTCCTTTCACGTGATTAGTTAATAATCTATCCATCAACCAATCAAATGACGCGATCTGTATCATAAGTGAGATTTTTGGCTAGGTGATTCTACTGGATGGTCAGCATGGTATTAATGGTTTTTCCAGGTAGCAGATTTTTAATTCCCCCTGATGAAAAATATTTTTCCACAAGGTTTAAATTATTGCTGTGCAAAGTTATTGTTGATAATACATACACTAATTTACGCCCATTTCAAGCTGTTTTAGCCGTAAGTCCAGTAAATCAGTAAGTTACTCCTCATTATTTGTTTATCACGAATCAGGGAAAAAACACACTAAGGGAACACTAAGCAAATTTATAACGTCATGAGTTCGCAATGTTCAAAAATTAATAAAAAATTAACTACCGGCTAGAACAAAAAATATTCAACTTAGGTCCTTGAAATAGGAAAAGGTGTTGAAAAAAATATAAAACCAGATCGGAGGTTATGTTCAAGACTATAACCCGCTTTTTATAACTGTGCACCTCGAGTTGTCAAAATCGTTAGGTTGACAGCATTGAATATCACCCTCCCGCTAACTTCCTTACCACTCGGCTCACACCCTCCAAGGTCTCAGAAGAGTTGTAAGGAAGCTTGCGGGCGGGTGAAATTCAATTCTGCCAACCTAACGATTTTGACAACTCGAGGTGCATAGTTATAAAAATCGGGTTATATCTTTTTGGAAATAATCCTGAGATAACTATATAGATTAGCAACATACCTCATTGTTTATTCTGCCACCTCGACTCTTTAAACAAGGCTTTGGCGATTACATAATGCACACTCCGATTGGTATGAAACCAAGATAATTATTTTTTCGCTCTCGACAGTCGTAGCAAAAAGACCAAAGGAAAACCTCCTTTTTCTATTCTATCAGTCACTGTGATACCTGGGAACTGACTGGAAACGAAACTCCATTCCGTTCATAACGTATCACAGTGAGAAAACGTTAGCAAAATAAAACAATACTTGTTGAAAAAGAGTAAAGCCTTTTCTCTTAAACAAGAAAGGAAAATAGCATGATCTAATTTGTATGGAATTGAGGATTTAATTCCATGTGAATTAGAAAATTATTTAATTAATTACATTACCAACAAAACTTGTTAATCGATAAATTAATAAAAAAGAACGTTGCTATTCTGAATGATGTCAGAACTAAGGGTGCTTGTGTTTCTCAAGAGATTCCTAACAGGAATAATAAATGTCGCTTTATTTAGACCGCTTAATTGAGTCCTCGCCTGCGGGGTACAGGGGCGCGGGGGTAGGACGAGAACGGGGGCCGCGGGGAGGTGTGGGCGGCAGGCAAGGTGTTCTGCCTGCCGCCCGCACCTCTCCCGCCCCTCGTCGTAGTGTAGTATTCGAAATTGCGATTGAGATGAACTAGGATTTTGGTAAACACAAAATGTGCAACGTTACAAGAGTACTAACTGTATGTATGGGTGTTAATGATTGAGCAGCTTTCACAACATATACACTGAACACAGACAAAGTTTCAACAACCATGCTGTGACTGGTGACACTGGGAGGTCTCATTTACAGAGACTCCGTCGCGCGTTGCGTTGGGCGCGCGGGCGGCGCGGCAGCACTCATACAACGCCATAAGGCCCTGTTTAAATGTAAGCGCGGTCGACGCGCGTTTTTATACATCGATTGCTGAGAAGTAAGCTAGTTTGTTGATTATGCAATAGAACAATCGATGTATAACGAAACGCGCGTCGACATCTGCCTATGTTTGAATTCAGTGCGGGCCAGTGCGCCACACGCGTCTTCGTAAACGAGGCCGGAGGGGCTTTTCGTTTGGTTCTATGCAAGATGCAAGCAAACTTCATGCGTTAAATTGGTTTGACATGCAGTTATCATTGACTGCATGAATAAATTCAACTGTAAAGTTCTTGTATCATTTCATATTCTCTCCAGGTAGCTTATTGAGAAAGAGATAACTTGAGTTTTTCTAAACTTACCTATTTTGCCGTAACACAATATGTACATACTTTGTCTTATTTCGCTGTTAAGAAAAGGAACGAATAAGGGAAGGGTCAGCAAGCGTACAGCCTCCAGTGGAATATTCGGCTTGTTCTTTCTCTCCTGTCTCTACTAAGCCACGGGCGCTCTAAGTGTCTAAACACACTATGCCGAAGGTACGCGACCGAAGTTTCACGGCTGATTTTACGTTCCGACGTATTCGGCTAATATGGCACACTATAGATGCCGAACTTACGCGGCAGATATTCAGTTGCTTAACTTTGTGTGATAATTGTGTGCTCTACAAAACATTAGACTTACGCCAACGTAATTTCGGCATAATGTGTCATCAGTAGTTTAAATTTATATATCTATATTATTATGGTATTTATGTCTATTATTTACTTTATTTTGCTGTAGATTTGACGATTTGAAAGTACTGATACAGTCTATTTAAATGAAATTGTTTGAGTTCAATAGCACTGCAGGCGTAATCATGCCGAACTTCGGTCGTGTACCTTCGGCACAGTGTGTTCAGACACTAATTCTGGTCATCAAATTATAACCACCATGACAGAAATTGGCTACTTAAAAAGGTTAACCAAGAAATCATGTAAATTTAATAAAACGTCTACACATATAATATACGAGTACCTACTACACATATAGCATATATACCATACATTCACACATTGCAATTTTTGTTTTATTGCTTTAGTGTGCCAGTCACAGGCAAATTAGAAGCTTTCCTGGCCAACAGAATATTTGAAAGCCCACATTACAACAAGAATATATTTAAACCCGAGTCTATCACCATTAACCAGGTTCACAGACGACTACAATCGTGGGAATAACTCTGAGGAACAACTTAGGCTTGCAAACTTTTACTGCCAGGGCTGCTGTGCTATTAGGCATTCGGCTATAGCTCTTTACAATTTAACAGATGACTGTTATTTTACAGAACATTATCGTAATTGTGCTGTCTAAGATCGTAAAGTGTTATGTGAGAAACTCTTGAACGTCTTGGCTTTATACACTGGAACATACATACCATCACGATTTTATCCCAAACGGGGTAGTCAGAGGCTGGGGTAGTGACTGTTGCCATCGTGGTGATTGTAACACTGAACTCTGAAGCCCATTGTTCACCAATGGCATTGTTGGTTACGTTGCAGTTGGTGAGCTTTTTGCCACTGTCTAGGTTGATTTGGTTTTTTATCGATGTTTTACATCACCGAATTCGGAAATTTAAGAATGAACACAAAGAAGGTTCTGGCCAAATTTGAAGTTTGGACTACACGATCCGGGTTGCGGTGCTTGACACCTAGGTCGTGGCCTAGGTGTCAAGCACTTTCATCAAACAAACAAACAAAACCAAAGACAAAGAAAATCTGCCGTTTATTTTCCAGTTAAAGAGCAGTTTTTTTTTATAGTGGCCGTCAAGATGACCTCACTCCAACTGATGGAAAGCGGTCGTGAGGCTGACAAGCGCAGTAATGTAAAGCAATCATTGAGCTGGTCATTTTAATTTTGAAGTCCTGCAAAAACGCCCCGCTTGAAGACCCCGGGACTATAAGAGGAAGGAAACACATGCGCTGGGAGAGCGTTATACGTCTGGTTGTCTTGTTAGCTCTTCGAAAATCGATGCCGATCATGAAAAGTAGATAATACTTAGTTTGACTTTTTACACCAGCAGCATGTTAATCCCACGAAAGAAGTAAAATATTTCATAAAAAATACCCTTACATTCCATGTCTACCTAACATCTGATCTGGTACTTTAGATGATTACTCAATTAGATTAGGTACACATATACTAAGTTACAGGACATTCAAAATTAATCTTGCCAAATTTACATTTGTAAATAAGTTATCTTTTACTAAACCAAATAAAATTGCACAAAACTTAACATACAATAGGCCAACCGATTCCGTCTGTATGTGCTATAATTAGTTTTCCCTAATTACGACATAATAGTATCAGTTATAATAATTCGGTAATAAAATTAGCAGTATGTACTATAATAGAAGGAGACAAGCATAAATAATATGAGCAAAAGTAAAGGCGAAAACTTGAGTCTATATATGATATATTCTCCTGCGAGCATTCTCAAAAAAATTAAGTTCTTAATCTTAAAATTTAACGGTTCCTATTAGGTACAGTGGAAAGGAATTTTCAAGGCGATATGATAGTTTCATACATACATACATACCATCACGCCTTTTTCCCAACGGGGTAGGCAGAGACCACATCTTTCAGTCGTTATAATACGAGTAAGTATAGTACGATTAGGGTTGGCTCGCTGTCCTCGCTAGCAATCTTTATAATTTTTAACTTCTACCCTTAATTTATTAGCAAGGGAGGTATCAGTCAACCAGTCAGGACATTTCTTATTTTATAACCAACTCTATTCTCATTCCAGATGAGGCTGTGTCTTTCAAGATAAATAGAAAATCGGACACTCACCCATTGCATGTCCTAGCCTTGTCAGGTTCACAAAGATCGAAGAAGGTCGGTCTTGGGGACCCTATGACGCATTTGACTACCTCTAGCACGGTCAGGTTGACCACCGCTCCATAGATGTAGTCTCGGTAGATGAGGCCGGCTGCCTTGGCACTGGTGAGAAACTTGTTCTGCTTCATGCTGTACTCTTCTTCGCGGTGGTGGATGGACTCCACTACCCACAGCTGGGAAGAGAAAACGATTGATTACATCGACAGCCAATTGTGTGGCTCTATTCAACCCAGACTATCTTAATATTTTGACTCCCTTGACTTCTAGAGAAAGTTTCTAGGAATTTCTTATGGCTACGATTGGGGGAAAGGATATTGCGTAGTTGCTGCAATGTGGGAGGTCTACTCGTTGATTGAGCAGTAGCCATTATAGAGTAAATAATGAATCTACAGTTCTCATCTATAAATGATAAACTAACGGTGAAGATACTTCTTCTTCTCAGGCCTTGGTAGACAAAAAAATTAAGGCATCTGCCTAGAATAGGCTTTTATAGGCTATCAGCCTATAAACTGTCCCACTGCTGTATAAAGGCCTCCATCATCGAAATTTAATCATCGTTACTGCGTATTGGTTTAAAGCTAGCCAAAAGCTGGTTGGTGATCACAAAACCAGGCTATGAGCCGAAAAAATCCGAGAATGCATCTGTGGTTCGACCTGGGATTCGAATCCAGAACCCCCGGATTTCGGGCCGAGCTCTATGACTACTCGACCATGAAGGGAGAAGTAGGCTTGATTAAAGGGAGTTTTACTTGTGCATATTTTTTATATTATTGCATCTGTGGTGGATTTGACAATCATCAGGATACTTACAATAACGTACGGCACGATAACAGTGATGGCTGCGACCAGTGAGATGGAGAAAGTGTCTCCTGAGTGAGGGAAGGAGAGTGCTGGATCGTTGCAGGTGAAGCCACTCCGCCGGCTCGGAAGAGCTCCCACTTCTAGCAGGATGCATACTGCTGCCACTGAGAACAAAGAGACGGAAGGTAAAGCAAACAACCAGGTGAAACCAGCTTAACAAATATTCAGAAAGGAGCTAAACACTACCACCACTGACCACTTCACACATGGGCATGATGTGGTCACAAACTAAGCAGACCTTGTTGCCAGAGTCTGATATAGACACAGTAATTTAAATTCAAATGATTTATTTCAGGAACCAGGTCCCATAGTGTTAGTGAATAAAATTGATTATGATTTAAAAATTAAGGATGGTTTCAGATTTACATTTGAAATACACAATCAGAAAAAACATATAGCCCTGTGTGAAGTTTCACCCAGTGACGCAGCAAAGAGGACTCCTACCGGTCTTTAAACACACCCAGGAGGCTGTTAGTGCTAGACCGGATCCTAATAGTGATCATGGTGGTGGATCTTTTTCGTATTATTCTATTTAATTATTTTTTTATATCTGGGATAATTTACACCAAGATCATCTGACCCCAAACTAAGCAGAGCTTCTACCTACTATGGGTTGAGAATGATGAACATACTTAAATATTTCTAAGTACATACTTAAATAGATAATAACACCTAGAACACAACAAACGTTTCGTCACATAAATGTTTTTCATGGGATCGAACCCACGACCTCTGGTGCTAAAGGCAGGATTGCTGACATTGCACCAACAGGCCAGTCAGATGTCAACAATGTGCACCTCTGCAAACATTCCTGACGCGCTGCAACGCCACGGCAGCTCCAACAGTATCCTGAGTGCGTTGTTATATTGGACACGTAGGTTACTGATGCCCGCTGCACGTGTAGAAAGAAGGTAGATAAGTACTTTCGTTACCATGGAAGCTGTGTCCTTTATTTCAATGTTTTAATGTGTTTTGTTTGAGTTTATTGTTGGAAGTCACTTAATTAGTTTTACTTCTTTGTGAAATATTAAAGCAGTAATTCCAAATGGAACAAACCCACGTGTTAGGTAAGAGTTAAAACATACTAATATTTATTTAATGTTGTTTTAACGATGAGGAAACGCAGACATTAGTTACAGCTTGATATAGAACCATTTTTTGACTTATGTGTCTAAAATATAGTTTTATTACAGAATTCATCTTTCAGTTCTATTTTAAATGTTAGTTTATTAGAATAAAATCTCCATAGTGTTTTATTTTTTAATCTCATAAATAATTCTCCATTGATTTACGATATTGCCTTATAGTACTTAACTACCACATTGATTTATTGATTATCATATTGTCTTCTAATATGTTTTTTGTATTCATGTCAAGGGTCTGAGGTAGGAGAAGCTATAAAACATATTTAGTGATACCAATAAGGTAATAAATCGTGTAATCTTAAATCTAAGTAATTTACGAGGAATTTCTAAACAAAACAATTGCCATATATCATGCCGTTGGTTACAAACAGCTCTCAAACAGGATATCTTGACCAACGAAATTAAATCAGTGAATATCTCAAGAGCACAGTGGCAAGAGCATTCGCCTCTATATTTAGGTCTTCTGTGCTTTCCTGTTTCATAACTTTTACCGTTTTTGTATGTCTTTATGCACATTTTAATGTTCATGAAGTTATCAATTCTTAAATCTAAGTGGTGTTTATGGTTCGGAAACCGTAACATTCGTTCTTCCTGTTGGATATCATCTTTGGAAGTATCGTGTCGTGGGAGAAGTACTCATTATTTGTCATTTTATGGGATGGACTTTAGCGATCCTGTCGAAGTATGTACAGCACAACTAACAAGAGCCTTTGTTGCCTCAATTTAGCGTCGCAAGCAATTTCATATTTGATGATCTTTTATATCAAGCTGACAATTTTTTTAGGCATATTATTTACTATACCAGATTATACTTTATGTAGTTCATAGAGTTAAATTCAACCATAGCTTTAGAAGTACCGTTGCCTAACTTTTTTGCATGTTTAAGTAAATGTTGAATTAAAGCAAATGTCAGAATTATTCATCCTTATAAATGTATCTCGTAATACATTTTTAGGTCATATTATGGACCACTATCAAGTAAGGAGATTACCCCTTTTCTGGTTCAAGCTGATCCCACTGCTGTGAACGAACATACATTGTGGCGTGAACGAACATTTGCAATATTAATCTATGGAGGTTTTAAGATTACTTAAAGATTAAGCTGCACTTAAAACGCGTAATACTGTCCTCAAATTTCGACATTAGCCTAAAAGCAGAAAATACTCAAAAAACCTACTTGAAGCTACAATCACGCAAATAGCTTAAACTAATCACTGACAATCACCGGTTTAGTATGATATGAAGGGAGCTACGATCCTGATTGCCGCTATGACGCTATGTCACGCGACGAATGTCCTTTCACCTCCTTTACCAAATAGCACTATGCAAACAATGTACTTATGTCATGTGGAACATAGTGAATTCTGGTTGGTCCAAAGACCGGTCTCTTTTTTTTTGTTCTGACGTGCTGCTGTTGTTTATTGCAGCCTAAAACTTTAAGTATAACTTATACTTTTAACTTTAGTCATATAGGCCTCCCATTCCCGTGAGGTAGGACGCAATTTAGGCTGATCTATAAAAGAGTGACCCGATTTAGTTCTGATCTGCTTCAAAATATAATAGTTAATAAGGAGATGAAAATGTAAAGTTTTTGTTTGGAATTATTATTTATCGTATTCTATTGTGCGAAATGTGGACCTCTGAATTGCAAATTTACCAAGACCAGTCAGTTTTCTCCTGACTATAAATTCAATTTGAGACGTAAGCTCACGCTCAAGCGCGTATGTAGATATTTTGTATGTTAAGCAATTCATAATTGTATTCCCAAGATGGACCATACTATTCCTTAGAACGCTAAAGCGCTGAAATGGCCTGAAAACATCATTATCATCATTATCATAGCGCTCAAATCCCAAAAGCATGTTACAATGCCAGCTATTTCTTTGTAAAATACGATAAAATCCCAGAGGCAGGTTCTCTTAGATCCTCACATCATCTGAATGTATTTCTAACGCTGCTATCGCTTGCGATAACATAACGTCACGCGTCGGGGTCGTAAGCATCGTAAGTTCAGTTAAAAATAACTAAAGAAGATAAAAATAAAAAGGTAATGTACTTCCATAGTAGTTATCGGCTCCTTAAGAGGTGGGACAAAACTATTACAATACCTAACTGTAACATAATCTTTCATTTAAAACACATTAAAATCCTTAAAAGCCATCGCCATGTTATCTAGAAAATGTTAGTCCTCGTCAGTACCTGAGTTTAAATCCTAATCAGTTAATGTTTTACAGTTAGTCTAGTGTCTTTATCTGGTTGACAGGCTGCAGCAATACAGTGTTAAAGTAACCGTTTAAGACGGATGACTGCCGTGAATGGGTACGTATCGTGTTTGTTACCGTTTACTTGTTGGTTTATTTAAGTAGTGATCCTATCGACTTAAAGCAAGAGCCTTGGCTGGCGCTCAATTGAGAGATACTGTTCAACTCCCAGTGGACTGATTACCCTCGCTTATATCCAGTAAAGTCAATTTCTTAAACTAAGGGGAACGAGGGAGGGAAGGGATTGATTGGCCAAAGTGTTGGTTGGACAAAATCCTACAAATATTTTAAAAATTAAGTTAAAATATCAAAAGAGTCCGAATTTTAAAACATCAGTCATAGTTAAAAATCCCTTAGTTCAGCGATAATATGATCTATCCGTGTGATAGATATTCTTAGGTATATATGTATACTACATAATTTTGAATTATTGAGGAAAGTATTCAGTTTTAAATCAACTCTACTATGTGGATTTGGAACATTTATCTGATGAATGTTTATACAAAAACTTAATTCTTGAGTGGATTCTATTCAGAGAATCGATCTAAGCAGAATTAAATAAACAACTCCGATGCTCAAAGCAAAACATCCAAGGTGTTTATTCAATGGACAGTTGACCCTCAGGGTTGGCAAAAGTTTATTGGGAAAAAATGCAGTCTTGAGTAGCTCAGCTTTTTAGTTAATGTCAATCAATATTGAAATGAAAGCGTTTAAATTTCTTTTTGAGGTTGTATGCTGACGAGTTTGATAGTTGACTTGAAATGCATTCGTGGAGTAAATCATGTAGGTATTCTTGCAATCTGGCAATCTATGCACTTTTTTCATGTTTATATGTGCACAAGAGTAAAATAATAACTCACCTCCTTGTTCGAGTTTGAGTGATGATGGCAAGTTATTCAAAGAAATTTACAGAACTTTTGGAGGCGATGGTCCCAAGAGTATTTAGCTACACTGGTCAATCGTTACAAGTGGACTTCTTCTGTTCCTGAGCCAAAAATAAGTCAAATACTCATCATAACCACTTTGGTCTAAAAAAACATTTTATTTAAAATAACAAGATAAATCAGCTGGATTTGTACGAAGTCTTCGTAAGTCGTAGAGTCACAATAGCATAAATTGTTTATTTATGTTGTTTTTTTTTATGATGACTAATTGCATTTACGAACTAATTTTCAACCATCTGGTTAGAATTACAATGAATTTTCTACCATATCTATGGTAGAAAATTCACTGTTCTAAATACATACATAGAAGTATTAATAATAATAAATTAATATCTGGGACAATTCACACCAAGATCATCTGACCCCAAACTAAGCAGAGCTTGTAATATGGGCGTCAGAGACTGATAAACATACTTAAATATTTCTAAATACATTCTTAAATAGATAATAACACCCAGACACACAACAAATACAAATGTTTGTCACACAAATATTTGTCATGTGTGGGGATCGAACCCACGACCTCCGGCGCTAAAGGCAGGATCGCTGCCATTGCGCCAACAGGCCAGTCATTATTCTTACAGTATTAGTATATTTTAGTTTATTACTATTATTGTATTTTATTTTCTGTGACCTCATAAGTGCTTGTAAAAGCTAATATGAATAAATATTATTTTCTTTCTTTCTGCAGTCGTCGCTTGCATTTTTTTTGGGAGCAGCCCTAAAAGTACTAAGTGGTGAAAGTTGACGATAAGTCTCTGTTATCTGATGTCTTCATCTCAGTGCGCCCGCGCATACTGTTGCATGCTGATGCAGCGATAATGAGATTTAATGGTGCGTCTAGACTTGGTGCATCCACTTAAGGCCTCCGGCAGATTACATCTTTCAGATGAAGATATATTACGCCTTGAAGTTTGATCGTGTGATGACTTTACTTCAATGACAGGATTGACCCTGGGACGACTCCACCCCATCCCATGACAAGTCAATGACCTCCTCCCCCCTGCCCTTGTCAACAAATGCCTTCTGTCGGTTGGGTTAGCTTTGTTGCATGGTCTCAAAAGCCGCAAAAGTGTTTTTTTGTTTTGTTTCTCAATGCATTATTTTTGGATCTATTTTTTGTCGATGTCAGCAAACAAAGACCAATTAGAAGAGTTCCAGCACCCAGAAATGCCTAGTTAGTTCTTTTGTCAGTTGAGGAATGTGATTGAAGCTCCTCTTAGAGTCGGCAACACGTGAGAAATAACTTCAGTGTTGCAAGCGCCATTGGCTACGGAAAGCGCTTACCATTAGGCATGTAAACTGTAAAATGACGAAATTGTACAGTGAGCAACACAAGTGAATGATGAGAGAAAAAACTTTCCAATTGGTTCTATGAATAAAGTCAGCTTCATACGAAATTCATTACAAGTTTAAATAAACATTGTAATAAATGCAATATCTTTTATAGTTTTCGTAAAATCATCTGTTTTGACATGTAAAATTGTCACTTCGTGCTGCTGTCTGTACAAATCTGCAACCTTAGGTACGTCTATCATTACCTTTGGTTTACATTAAACCATTGCCAATGCTACTCGCGCTGGCCGGTCTTATTTTCGTAAATAATTATGTGACGATCTCGAATTTTCAAAATGGCGGATCGTGTGGCCCGGAGTTCAAATCTTATGTTTTTTTTCCGACTAACTCTCCGGTGAAGGAAAACATATATAAAAAACCAAATCACCCCGGATAGCGGCGGAAGGCTCGCCGCCTACCACGTTGGGTTCTAACACCATTGGTGAAAAGTGGGCTTCTGAGTGTTCTGTTCACCATGACGGCAAAGTCACTTGCCTCTGACTACCCGTTTGGGATAAAGTCGTGATGGTATGTTATGTTATGTAAAAAATAAAATAATAATATTAAATATGCGCCAGACAACACACCTCTTGTAATGGTCTCGAAGTAGGGATTAATATCCCTGTGTTACGAGGTACCACACAAGGAAATAAGCTAGGGGCGTCTCCCAGCACACCCAGACCCGAGTCAATTCAGTAAAGATCTTTTCCTAAATTGACCCGACCGGGAATCGAACCCGGGACACTACGGAAATCGAGGCGAGAAACCGTGCTACAGCGCACTACGCCAACCGTGTAAAATGGGCAACGGCATGACTCGTTTACATACTCGGCTGCCCAATTCTATGACCATTTCCTTGCTCCATGCAGTGTAATGAGAACGAAGCATTGTAGGTATAGGTCCATCTGTGGCAAAGAATTTGGTCCTACCTAGGTATTGTGTTCTTGCGGTCTGATTATACCCAATGCGCGTGAAACGTGCTGTATGAGATTACAATGGTGATCTCTAATTACAACTGTAATTAGGACAGCACAAGTAGGTACTCATAAGGATTGCGGTTAGTAATGCTGAGTTTAAAAATACGACACTTGATATGTACTGGGTTAGTTTTGCAGTTGTATGGAGGAGAATACGTACCTACTTGTATCAATCGATGCACTAAATTATAAAACAGAGCGCAGAGATTTTGTTTAGTTTGTTTTCGAAAAAGATTGTAAGAATAAAAAACCTAGATTAAATCACTAAAACCTTAGATAAAACAAAAAAAACTGAATAATTAATTACAAACAGAAGCCAGAAAAATTTAATGTTGTATGTAAATATGGTAGATTAGTTTTCAAAGAAGTATTAATACAACAAAACTCAGATAACACGTAAAAAAAAATATTCACGCTGTTCACGTGTAGTACGAGTATGCGAGTCTATAGCATTCGGTACATCTACCATGAGTTGCAACTTTAAATTTACGTTTTCGTTCGCGTATTGGGATTTCGTACAGCGCCTCTGTTGAGTCGAAATGGAACTATTTTTTTTTAATAAATAAATATAAATATGCGCCAGACAACACCCCTCTTGTAATGGTCTCGAAGTAGGGATTATTAAATCCCTGTGTTACGAGGTACCACACAAGGAAATAAGCCAGAGGCGTCTCCCAGCACACCCAGACCCGAGTCAATTCAGAAAAGATCGTTTCCTGAATTGACCCGACCGGGAATCGAACCCGGGACACTACGGAAATCAAGGCGAGAAACCGTGCTACAGCACACTACGCCAATCGTTTAAATTGGACACTCATGGTAGACGTATAGAGCTCAGCCTATACCGGCCGTGTTGCTATGCCTGTCATTGACTGTACAACTGTTGTTTTGTTATTGTAGTAGTTCACAAAACTTCAAAACAAGGTAGTATTTAGAATTACCTAACTCAAAGCAACACGTCGCTCAATACTATTTTACTTTAGTTTATTTACATGTCATGTCCCATACGCAACACACGATTCTCAATTAGTCTAAACCACGTTTAGAACAAATAAACAAGTTTACGGTCTAAAGATAATCGATTACTGGGGAGGTATTACTGCAACGCTCGTAATGTCTTTTGTGTTTTGACGACCGACTTGGTGTAATGGTTAAGAAGTTGGCTACTACACCAGAGGTCGCGGGTTCGATCCCCGCACAGTACAAACATTTGTGTGCATGAACATGTCTGTTTGTACTGGTCTGGGTGTCTCCTATGTATAAAAAGTATGTATTTACAAAAAAAAAATGTATTTAAGTATGTTTATCCGTTGTCTAGTATCCCATAACACAAGCTTTAATTAGCTTACTTTGGGGCTAGATGGCGCTGTGTGGAATAATGTCGGGGGATATTTATTATTTATTTATTTATTTATTTATTTAATGTCTAAAGGGACGCTCGAATTGTATATAAATATCATAAAGAGGAAAGATTTGACTGTGTAATGATTATGCTCTGAAAATACTGAACCGATTTTTAAAATTCTTTCACCAATATAAAACTAAACTTTCAGGGAGTGACGTTGTAACTTACTTGGCAAGTGGGCAACTAACTGTAAGTATGTACCTTTTGACCCAAAACAACCAAAAGCTTAGAATATTAGGTGTCAAAGGCTGATTATAACTAAATAATATAATATCTTAAATATAACGCTTGGTACTGGTGGTATTTCGATGAGAAACTCGGAGTCCCCGAGTTAAAATCTCAAGTGTGCCAATGAGTTTTTTTTTCATTTGACCAAGTAATTATCACATACAAAACTAATACAAACTGTTAGTGTTGGATAGGAGTAGAACCCGAATCTATTTATCTAGCTATCTCACAAACACGTTCTTTATTAATTAGCACAAAGACATAAAATTTATTTTAATTTAATGTAACTAATTAATATTCACTGTGAAACTATCACAATCTGTGGGCGATCTCTAGCGATGCATAAAATAGGCATTTTTATAATAAGGCCTTTAAGCTACGGAGCTGAAGAACTCAAGATATTTATGTTAATGTTGGCTTGTTTGTAAGATCTTAGAATGCGTTGTATGTATGGCTTCAAAAAGAGACTTTTCAAAAACTGGCGAGTAATAGACAATATTTATAGTTGCAATTATTGTGTTGTAGTTAAGTAAGTTATTATGTTCAGTTTACCAAGTTCATAATTACATATTAGTTTTAAACACTCTTATCTAACAGCTATCAATGAATGAATAGTTTGACTTATGATCTCTCACACGCACCTCTATTCGTCCTCCACGATCTATCACAACTTAATTTTTTGCATTCGAAACAGCTTTGAAGTAATTTGAACATTGACCCAGCTAGGGAATATTTATGAAATTTACAAGCATTAAAAGTATCTAGAAATGAAATAGTTCAAGAAAGTTTGATGAAGTATCAGTTACGTAATTACGTGAAGTGAGTTAACTTAAATTAGTTTGCCTTAAGTTATACTAAACATAAAACAATTAGAGCTAGTTAAGAAAAGCGTTAACGTTGCTTAGAGTGTCAACTTTAAATATCACACGTCTAACCACGTAGCCATACGCCTAACTCAACAGTCTGCCTGCAACATGCATTAAGCCTGCGTTTCTTTTAGCGGATCAATTTGTCGATCAGCTGATCACTGTAGACATTCATCCGTGTTATCACTCGATAAGTCGTTTGACTAGTAAATAAATAGGGTTGCCAGGGTCAAATAAACATTCATAAAAGAAACCTTCACTTTTTGATTTCATTTTAAAATCAAAACACAGCAGACGATGCTAATGTTCAGTCTAAGGATAGATATATGTGTTTGTAGCAGTATAACGATAGTAGGTATATAGTTAGGATATTTTATTTGAGTACAGATGCTGGTACTAAACATATAAGTTGTCTTTTCTTTTCGTTTGTTTCAAATTGCAATTAAGGAGGTACTTAACCCTACTTAGATGAAATATTCGTATATTACATGAACATGTAATTCTTGAATTAAGACTTTCAGATCTAGAGAGAGTTCCCTTTAGGGTACTCTATATTTTCATATTATAAACTGACATTATTTAAGCTTTCTATTGTTTGCCAGCCCTGTGTCAAAAGACCAGTCCTGATAAGGCTTATGGTGGATTTCGACATGGTTCTCACTTTGACTTCCACACATCCGTTGGGAAATAGCTGCACTATAATTAGTAATGCTGTGGCTTTCCAGTAGGGTTCCGTAGTCATATTATTCTCTCATGAGTTAGTACTTGTTTGTTTCCAACAAAATCAGGGTTTGTGAACATGAACTTCACAGAGCTTTGTGCATAAGACTCCAAGAAAGTGAGAGATAAGACAACGGTACAGGCCCCAGACTCTGCTATTTCTATGCCAATGGAATCTTAATTTAATTAGTATTAGTATGGACCAAACGTCATAAAGAAACAACCATCCAGTACGTGTACAACGAGTTGCCATTTCAAATTTACGTAATCGTTAGCGTAAAAATTTGTATTGGGATTTGACATGACATGACAATGTCAAATTACACGATATATTTTTTTTTATAGTGCCCGTCAAGATGACCTCACTACACCTGATGAAAAGCGGTCGAGAGGTCCAGACATGAGGCTGACAAGCCCAGTAATGCAAAGATATCACGGAGCTGGTCACACTCATCTTGAAGGCCAAAAAACGCCGCGAACGATAACGTAAATTTTAAGTGGCAACTCGTGGTGAACGTACTGGATAGTAACCGTTTACCGCAGGCTAGGGACACGATGAAACCAGAGGTAGTTTTACTTGCTTGTTACCGACCGACCCTGTAAGAATCTTTCAAACTATTAGGCTGCAGATCGTTTGAATACAGTATCGGATATGCATTTTAATCATGAATAAGGCAATTACAAACTCTTTAATCGAGATTTTTTACAGTCCTGTAGAAGCCAGATTCATTTTAATATTTTAATTTAATCAACTCAAGTGCATATTGCACTCCCATGAGATCGATAGTTTAGATACATGCCAAGGCTATTGACTCAGTGGTTGAGCCAAAGGATCGCGGGTTCTCTTGTGGTTAAGTTCTTTTGTTAGGGGAACAATAGCTCATAAAATTGCCGTCGGTTTCTCGTTAACGGTAATAGGGTTGAAGGTACGGCCGTCCTTCATTTAGTTCATATCGCAATAGTAGAGCAATATAGAATATTACGTACGAATGTTATTTCGAAATTGTGGCAGGTTTGATGACCCGGGGTGTCGTCATCTTATCAGCATGGAATAGCTGATGTCATCATCATTAGAAGAATTATATATTATTATAATTATACTATATTATTAGAATTATATATCATACTTTGAGATATTTTGCAATAACAAAGCTACATAATTTCCATTTGAATTTACAAATAAATACATAAAAACACAAATAACAGTCGGCGGATAGCAAAATACAGCGGGTTTGCACCCCTTCTTGTCCCCTGATAGGTTTCGACTGAAGGCCTCTCCCCAAAACATGAATCACCTCTTAAGGACACAGCACGGTCGAGAGAATTGAAAAATAGGTATTTGTATAATCGATCCGAAATTACCTATCAAAAGTACACAAAATCGACGTTTCGTAGTCCCCTGATCCCTTTTCGAAAAATTGACCGATTTAGTTACTTTTTTCATTAAAAATTAAAGAAGATTAAAGAAGGACTGTGGCCGTGTTCCTGTTTACTTTTTTTTAAATAAACTAGTTGAATTAGTTTTCTGTATGTTTGAACACAGCGGAAAATCTGGCCATTTTTTTCAATTTTTGACGGTTCATATCTCTTTTAATAATTTATTTATTAAAAAAAGGCATACATAGTGACATGCCAATAGTGGCGATAGCTTTTTTAGGAAAAAAATATTTCTCTACTAGCAATATCCAGGGAGGAAACAAAGGACTACGTTTGTATGGAAAAACGGCGTTTCTGTATCCTCTTAAGTCCGACCCGACACGACGACCTTATTTGTGCAAATGTAGATGCTAAAAAGTTGCCAAAATACGCTTGCTATTAGCCACTCTAGAAAATTGTGAACGAGACTGTTTATCTATACTAATATTATAAAGAGGAAAGATTTGATTGTAATTTATAGGCTCCGAAACTACTAGACAGATAACCAATATAAAACTGCATTATCAGCGAGTGACATAGGCCTTTAAGGCTATATTTCACGGAAGAAACAGTCGTCGACGGACCGCTAGTAACCATATAAGACTACTAAAGTTTCATTTAATTAATGCAAAAAAAACAATTAGGATAGTTTTCTACACAAAGGACTTAGACGCAAACGTGTATGCATTTAAATATGTTGAATGTTTTAAATAGACACCCTAGTCACCGTGTAAGATCAATGATAAACTGTGATTCAGTAGCGCGAGATGAAAGCAATGATATATTATGAAATGGATTTATCTGTATTATTAGCCGTGCCATTTGACACTAGCCATTCAGTTGGAATGCAACGTACATGTGCTTGTTTTGACATTTGACATTAGCTATCTAAATGCCAGATGATGGCGTCTTATTTGACTGAAAGTAATGATTGTGGTTTACGGCTTGCTAGAGATACATCAGATGCTCTGATAATAAACTGACTTGTTGATAGGTCGGTCCCAAAAGGGGGAGTTGATCGCCCAGTGCAGTTTAGGAGCGGGAAGTCTTATTCAATTGCTTAGCTAGTCTTTTTCTTCTTCTTAAGACCGTTAGATGGGGGTTGAACGAAAACGTTGCATTTTTGTAAGATTTTCGTGATTACTTCATTGACTTGAAATAAAATCTAAATTTTTGCTCTATTATTGTGTGCATAATACTATTTAAAATACAATAAAATACACATTGAATTGTCTAAAATTAGGTAGTCGCCAATTATTTGTTAAATAAAAAAAAAACCGTTCTCTTTGAAAAATTTATGAGACTCTTAAAATTTACTGTACACAGTTTAAGTTATAACTACGAAATTAAAAGGTGCATTCAATATTAGAGAGATAATTTATACTGAATTTGAATTCAGCTAAATAATCACGAAAACCTTAAAAAATGCGACGTTTACGATCTACCCCAAACGCAAAAGCAAACCCTTTTAATACAGAGGCTGCCGGGGTCAGAACTAACTACTCGTACATTCCTACTATTCCTCAAATTACTAGGACCAACCTGTTATCAGTCGAAGACATCTGCATGGTAAGACCGAATGACTATAATAATAAGCCAGGTGCACTAATAAATTCATCCAACGAAAAGCAGCACTGAGACACTTCCGGTATTAAACTTGCTAAAACTGTCTAAATATTGTTTTAAATCAATTGAATAATTCACAAAACGGTTGAGAATCGCGTCGCATACGCAGACTGTTCCTCGACGGATATCCGATCGACGCGTCTTGCATTGACATATCCATTTTGGATCTAAAAAAGCATTATGTTAGTTTTATCCTGCCACTAAATTGGCAAGTAGACATTAATAAGGCCTACAGGATAAGTTGTGTGGTCTTTTAGAATCTTTGACTTTCAAATGAATCTCAACAGTAGGGTGGTAGACCACATCATTGGCCGACCGTACTTATTTCATTTATTTATTTAAAGTTAAATGAAAACCAAATGAAAGGTAACTAGAACGTACATATGGCGTATTACTGACTAAAACAAAACATTAAGGTTGTACGAATGCTCGTGACGCTTTCTTGGCCAATCCCAAATTGCTACGAATCGCTGCTGGTCTACCGACTAAATGTCAGGCAGTTCAAATTTCAAATTATTGAGACCTACCTATGGAGGTAGACTCAAATATCACACAAGAAATTACCGTTAGCTTATTACACGGTTTAAAACACAGAACATGGAAGTTTACAAGCAACAATATATTTTATTTATTTATTCAAATTTTTTTTTTACCTCATCAACAAACATCACACCACTATCCTTAAGATTTTATACAAGTTGTTTACAATCTTTCATCGAGTATTACTCTAATTTTCTCATCACATTAACATAGTTGAACATATTAATTTATCAGAGGCGGAAAGCAAACGATAACGAAAGTGTCACACGTCAAAATTAATGGCGTCGGTGGTTGAGGCAATTCAAGTCGTGACTGTCACTTTGATAGTTTACTGGTTGCATCAAGACTAGTTTATACGCAAGAAGGCTAGAGACTGAGGAGAGATAACTCCCGAAGTGGGGGTAAGCTTTCGAGGGCCGAAAGTCGTATACTCTGTGCCGGGCAAAACGCTGTATTGCGCATGTGCAGCGGCAGCTATTTGTCATTTCATGGTCACATGGTTTTGTTTTGAACGGTGTCACGTGCGACAGTTGTTGTTTTTTGTTGTTTCCCAAGTGAAGAAAGATAAGATACAGAATTAATTCATATGATGGCAATGTTGTTGATTTTATCTCCAGAGTAATTGCTAATTTCAATTAATCGCCATTTTGTTTTTGACATTTTCGAGGTTGTGTTGACCAATTTTGACACTTCGCGAGGATCGCGGCAAAGAAGCGTAATGCGCATGCGTCACTGTGGGATACGGATTTAGTCCAACCCTTTCCAGGGAGTTATCTCTCCTTAGTTTCTAGCCTTCTTGTTTATACGTGTACTAAAGTTTCTGGTAAAATTGCTAATCAAAATAGGATGCAATAGCTTCAATATGCTGCAATTTTTGCTGACACTCACAAATGCAGCTTGCCTGTAACGCCGGGTTCAATCAAAGGTGACTTATGCTTTGGAGGGACACACCTCATACGTTACTATAACCATCAGTTGCAGAATAATCGATAGTTTTAGTTACTATCGATAGTTACCCTAAAAAGAGTCACAATTTCGCTATCGATAATATTATGGATGCTACGACTTCCTAGAAGATATTGGTTACATAGGATTCAGGGTTTGCTATAGATACGATAACAAGAAGTAGAGTGAAATAAACAATTAGCAAGCCAGCAATGTCAAACACAGCGAATGAAGACAGCAAAAAACCCTCGTAGGCACCCCCGTTGATGGAGTGGTGGGGGTGTAAAGGATTGTCTACTTCTAAAGCCGACATTAACACAAACCAACATCTAACAGGCTCCTTTCCGGTACTTCGACCACTACGCTAGAAGAGCTGCTTGATAACTCAGGGTGTGCTAACAGCATACTGCTGTAGCTGTGGTAGCTTCTACATACGACCTGGTTGAAAATCGAACCCGGAACCTATTGCGTGGAATGAAATGACTGATGATGATTGTGACATGAAGGCGCCACACGAGATAAATAATTTAAATTAAGGGCCTTAACTACGGCATGTTAGTGACGTAACATTACGTGTTGGGTCAGTAGGGTCACCCATCCGTCATGGGAAATGTGACCGACACAGGGACCTGTTTACACCACCGCTGGTGTCTGTTAACGATTATGCGCACCTACCCAACGGTAGGTGGTTAGGAAGATGCGCAAATTCGTTACTGTGTAAGACAACATAATACATAAGCTAACATAAAATACCATCACGACTATATACTAAACAGGTTAGTCAGAGGCAATTGACTGTGCCCGTCGTGGTGAACGGAACAAACAGAAGCCCACTTTTCACCAATGAAATTAGAACCTAACGGTAGGTGTGCCTTCCGCTGTTATCCGGGTTGATTTGGTTTTTCACAAAAAAACAGAAACGAAAAGTATTTAAATTGTACACAAAGATAGAAACTAGAAAATTCGACCTGGTCCTGGGACTCAAGCGGGATTCGATTTGTGAAAGGTCGCGGGTTCGAATCCCGCTTGAGTCTAAAAGAAAAACAGAGCTAAAATATCAAAATTCACTTATTTAAATTGTATTTCAGCATTGGCGACAAACTTGACAGAAAAGAAAAAGATTTGATTTAGAAGGAAAAGTGCTTAGGACAGATTGTCCTATCGTATTTGAAGTAATTTCTCGATTTCTTTTAGATTTTTAGGAGATAATGGATAAAAATATATTAAGAAACCCAATTAAGTAAAATTTGGAAACATTCACCATATTTCACCTTATCATTAAGTAATTAGCCTATATACTGTCCCACTGTTGGGCAAAGGCCTCCATCATTGAAATAAAGTCATCGCTACAATGTATGGGTATTGGCTTAATCACCACGCTTGCCAAATGCGGGTTAGTGATCACTGACCCGGGCTATGTTCCGAAAAATCCGAAAACACACTTTGCCCGACCTAGGAATTGAACCCGGGACCTCCGGGGTTCGGGCCGTGCTCTGAAACCATTCGGCCACGGACGCGTTCGGAGGCACGGACCTTATCATGTTTGTTTGAGTAATAGCTATTCTATCGTATGGTATCTATTTGAAAATATTTTTTTCCAGCTGAGTGTTGGCATTATACCCAAGCACCCAGTACCCAAGCACAAAACAGTGCTATTTAGAGGGGGTTTCAAATTTGCCGCGAGTAAAGTGTGGAATGACTTGCCCCCACCACTGCGAGAACCCATGGCTCTGCCAAAATTCAAAACGCTAGTTCGATCCCACTTGCTACAGGCGCAGAAAGAAGTTAACACCCCCGCACAATATATGACCTAAACTTTGAGTCACCAAAAATAACACTCCAGACAATACAAACATGCACACGCTCACACACAGAGACACACACGAACACACACACTCACAAACTACCCACTTTGTTATTCGATTTATTTATTTATGTTTGCAAACGATGCCTCCACTCTCCATTTGTATATCAACCGACCAGCCGCAGGGACCAGTCTGAAAACCAGCGCTGGGCCATGCTCAGCATCATGCTGAGACTGGTATCCATTGCGAACATATTTGTAAAAGTGATAACTCAGTAATGATTAGTTGTAATAATAATAATTAATAAATAATAAATATGCGCCAGACAACACACCTCCTGTAATGGTCTCGAAGTAGGGATTAATATCCCTGTGTTACGAGGTACCACACAAGGAAAATAAGCTAGGGGCATCTCCCAGCACACCCAGACCCGAGTCAATTCAGAAAATATCGTTTCCTAAATTGACCCGACCGAGAATCGAACCCGGGACACTACGGAAATCGAGGCGAGAAACCGTGCTACAGCGCACTACGCCAACCGTGTCGTAATAGTTTATATTTTAGTTTTAATCTTTATTGTGATTGTTTCAACTATATATGATGTGGTAATAAAGTTTTTTACAATTTCAATTTCAATTATATAATAGAAGCTAATTATGGGCCCTTATTATATTTTATGGTGATATAAAACCATTTTACGCTTATTCTTAAAGGCACGGATACTTTCATGATGACGGTAGAAGCTGTAGAACACCCATATCTCCAAGCTGTGTGTCGGCACCTAAAAAATGTTTACTACAATAAAATTAAACTAAACAATTAAATCGATGGGAACTCGAAAACTACCACCCATGTGAACAAAACAAAACAAGCAGACAAACACGTGCATACACAAACAAACAATCAACTGTTGACAAACGTCAATTAACTGACATACAGACAACGGTGCATTAGATATTAAATATAGAATATCGGCCGTCCCTAATCTGTAGGGAAAGCAAGCGATGCGGACAAAAATAGTCGTGTGGGCGACAGGGTGCAGCGCCACTGCAAGAGAGTAGCGAAGCGAATGAAAGGCCACTCCGAGACTATCATTCAGAAAAAAGAAATGTATTTATTTTTGATCGTAAATATACAGGGTGTCCCAAAACGTAGTAATAAGCGGAAGCCCAGAAGTAGAACATCACTAGGGCTACCCGAATCAACCCTATCTGTATGTTCCGTGATTTTTACTTATAATTTTGAGTTTTACACTTCCGATATACTGAAATATATGAAATGTATGTAAGTATGATGCCGTAAAAGTATCTCATTGAAATGTAGATGATGAAAAGTTGACTTAACAGGCAAGTTTTAAAAAACACTTGGACAATAAAGTTTGTGTAACAATTTTTTAAATAGCCTTCTAAACTTTGGGAAATAACATAACATACCATCACGACTTTATCCCAAGCGGGGTAGTCAGAGGCAGTGACTGTGCCGTAATGGTGAACGAAACACTCAGAAGCCCACTTTTCACCAATGGTAAGTATTAGAACTTTGGGAAATAACAATAAAGATTTCATTTTTTACAATGACAAATATAGTTTTTTTATAAACACCATCCAAAATTTTGGCATTCAATCGAAGACAGCTTTTTTTTTTAAAGTGTAGGTCTTTCTAGTGTAGGTCTAACTTTTAAATTATTATACATTTTTTTTACAGATTATTCGTCCGGAAATTTCCTGTTACTTAGTCAAAATTAAATTTCAACTTCTGAATGAAGCGCGGGAGTTGAGTGGCTGCGAGCCCGCCGCCACTCACGTCACGCAGTATCAACGAAACTAGTGATTTTTTTATACCTTTGAGTAGTTATATTAACATTAATAACTCAACATTTTAGTACTGAAGGTTGCCCAACAGAAAAATACGTATTTTGCCATTTTCTCCATGGACCCTCATTTCATTTGTATGGTATTTATAAAGTAGCTCTGTATATTAAAATGTTTAATTGCCACAGCCAGTCAGCAGTCATTCACTACTTGTTGCTAATAGATGCTTCATAGAACTGTGCTACAAATTAATCAAAACTTTAGCTTTTAAATCGCTACGTTTTCTGGAGTTCTTGATAAAAAGACGTATATTTTTAAACAGTTTTTATTCGTCATTATCCAACTTATTTCGCCGCTCTTTCAGCATCAGTTTTAGTACTTTTAAAATCTCTTCTTCTACACTTCTGATTCCCGATAGAAATCGCTGCAACGAGAGCCGCGCCCAAATGTTCCCAATTTTATACAATGCAAGCGCATAACTTATCATCATTATTAAAATTTTTTGATTAAAAATCGTAGGCGTAATCAATTTATTAACTAAAACCATATATTTCGCTTTCTATTCATTAAGATATTGTATCTTTAGCTCATTATGTCTGATTAGCTAATTAAAATTAGATAGGTACCCACGTTTCGAAATTAGGTTTTACAAGTTAATGGCTGTTAATAGGTACCTACAGTCTGTAATTTAGTGAAAGGACTAATAGAAATCAATTTATAAGATTACAATCATGATTTGAAAAGGGCATCCTGCAATTTAGTCGCAGTTAGTGCACTCTACCACAGCTTAAGTTCACTAAAAGCTGTGTTCTGGCCGCGCGTAGTATGTGAGTCCATAGCAGTTTGAGCTCAGCTTATGCTGGTCGTGTGGTGTTCTAGGTGGAAGACTGTATCCGGTAGTTATTAATTTACAGTTTCTATCATTATTCATTTATGACTGTGAGAAATGCCTATGTTATAATGCGCTTTCATAGTAATGTGAACAAGGTAACGGTTAATAAGAAATCTAGTAATTAACAGGCTTTCACCCATCACCTAATTACTCGTAATGTCCCTATACTAGGCAAAGGCCAAAGTGTTTTTTCAATCTTTCCAGAAACTAGGCCAGGTTTTTGATCACCGATCCGCAGTTTGCAAGAGTGGTGATTAAGCCAATACCGATAAATTGAAAGCAGAATCTAAAGGCTATTTTAATGCAATTTTCTATTCCAATTACGTGCAATTAAAATTATCTTTTTTGGTGATTAATAAATTAGAAAACAATACGAAGTACTATTACTTATTCTGTGACAATACTTACATTTATTTATAACTCCCACTTAGCGAATCTTCATTATATTATCTGTTAAACGACTTATTTATTCAAGATTTATCGTAATAAATCAACCATTTGCGCCGACTGAAGCGCCATCTTGCGGCGTCGACAGCCATACGTCTTCCCTCGTATTTGTATGTAGAAATTTATGTTAATCCTTACCACCTCTATAAATATTGATAACACGGTGCATTAGGCGCATTTAACTATATAATTTCACTTATTTGCATATTGGATTGTAATAAATAAATAACTCCTGGTCTATCGAATCTTCTATGGCCTGACTGGCCTGTTGGCGCAATGGCAGCGATCCTGCCTTTAGCGCCGGAGGTCGTGGGTTCGATCCCCACCCATGACAAATATTTGTGTGACGAACATATGTATTTGTTGTGTGTCTGGGTGTTATTATCTATTTAAGTATGTATTTAGAAATATTTTAGTATGTTTATCAGTCTCTGACGCCCATAATACAAGCTCTGCTTAGTTTGGGGTCATTAAAAAAAAAAAACCTTTATTAATATAGGCTGATTAAGGTTTGATTCGACTATTATTCGACCGAAAGCTGCTGCTTAGTTTAAAAAAAAACAGACGACCGCGGTGCTAGAGTCACATTACTAATAGCTTAATAAATTACTAAAAATGCGAGACCATTGCTTAAAATAGTTGACAGGCTTGTTATTTGCAATGGTATCCTGCCTTTAGCGCTGAAGGTCGTGTGATCAGCAATACCCCATGAAAACATTGGTTCATGATACAAACATTTCTGTTTGTTGTGTGTCTGGGTGTTATTCTCTTTTTGTGTTTAACAATATTTTAAGTATGTTCGTCAGTCTCTGAAACCTATAGTATGCAAGCTGCCAGATACTCATTTTGAGTCTAGTAGTAAACATTAAATTTAAGAAAGATCATTGATCTGGGTATTATGTCAACTACTAGCTTTACACCCGCGGCTTTGCCCGCGAGAACTTTTTGTTACTTTGAAAGAAGAAAGAAGAAAGAAAAAAAAATTAGAACAATTTAGACATTTATACAAAAATAAAAATTAGCTTAAACTAGAGGGTACAAAAAAACTAACGAAGATGTAGTGGGCCAATCAGGATACTTGTGTAACAAGGCCAAATTACATTTTTATTTTTATAAATTGTAACCTATGTGTAATTCCGATGCCTAAGCTGTATTACTGTGAAGTTCCAACCAAATCCGTTTAGTAGTTTTTGGGTCAAAGAGTAACAAACACACACACATACATCCTCACACACTTTTGCATTTATAATACTAGCTCCCCGCCCGCGGCTTCGCCCGCGTGAACTTCAGTTCTGTAACATGTATATATAAAATCATTATAAATGGTAGCCTATATGTTATTGTGATGTATGAGCTGTATTACTGAAAAGTTTCATCTAAATCTGTTTAGTAAGCAAAACATCCTTACAATCTTTCGCATTTATAATATTAGTAAGATTAGTAAGAAATAAGATTATCTTAAATATCAATTGTCTATGATTTTTTATTACACAGTTTCAGTAATTGCAGCAAGTGCAGCGATCTATGCCGCGAAACACACGGGAAGGCATCGCGGACGTGACCGGAGAACGAATGGTGGAGCTTCAATCATTTATCGGTGGTACTTTTCCTTTTATGAATCTAGTGAAGGTATAGACGTCGACAGTAGCTGAAGTCAGTTGAACTATTAATAATCTAATATGATATCTAATTACCGAGCTATGGGCGGACTGGGCTATGCCGATGCGTGAATCAGAAATATATAAAAAAAATGCGCCAAACAACACACCACTTGTAATAGTCTCGAAGTAGGGATAAATATCCCTGTAAATACAAGGTACCAGATAAGGAAATAAGCCAGGGGCGTCTTCCAACACACCCAGACCCGAGTCAATTTAGAAAAGATTGTTTCCTGAATTGAATCGAACCCGGGACACTCTAAAATTAACCTTTGAACTACATATTCTTTCAAAGTTTTTTATAGTGTTGTGGTGACTTTGTTGTGTCGCATCCGGTCTCTCAGTATACATGCCGGTCAGTGGCAGCCGAAGCGGTGTCGGTTTCGTGCAGGCGAGTCAACTATCATTGAATGATGGAATACTCCAGAAGGAGCATGCTGCACATCACACAATTCCCGCCCATATATTCCTAAGGAAATTATTATTTCCCCGCTACACAAGTGGTGACCTCTGCAGTGCTGTCATCGTCACCAGAGGCACTAGACCTCACGATGGGAGGATAATGGACACGTGTAACTTTTCGACGCTTGAATACGCAGTATATAATATGTCAAGTGCTTGATGGTATAATGTAACAAACAAAAACTTTTTTTCTAGAAATGTGGTATTATCAGGACTCAAAGTAATTTTAATATACTCTTAAAATCTTAGAATTTAATACAATGTTAACTGTTACATAACTAGAAGAATAGGTAAGACAGTATGAACCAAAAACACTAAAAAAGAGGGATACGATATTAACTAAACGACTCATAATATTTATAACAAAGTAATATCGGAATTAATAAAAAAACATATTAAAAACCATAATGAATTTCATTTATCAATTTCTTTAAGTAGTGCTTTCTCCGTAAACTACAGAAAACTGAGATAAATCATGCATTTAACATCCACCAACAAACTTATTTGGTTTTCCCGAATTAGAAATTAAACAAAACATTTGCCATAAGTCAGTACTATTACCTAATCTACGATAAGTCAAACGCTAGCATATGCCTTCTTAGTGCAATTTGTAAATTGAAGCAGTAATTAACTGACTAACATACGAGTATATTTGATATTCAACGTACATTATCACGCCTTTTGGGACTGGCATATACCATGGCCTGCCTCTGGCAGCGATCCTGACACACATTTCAGGCTTTTCTGTTCTCATTATCCTCTTCAAGTAAGCTTCTTATAGGTTCAATTTCAATTTCAATTTAGAAATAGAAATAGAAATAAATAACTTCGAAGTATTATTACAACTTGATTTCATAAGTCTTAGTTGAAACTTTCAGCAAAAAATTCTGTTAAGCTATAGTAGCCCTTACCTATTTAAAAATGTTTTTAATGCTTTGGTGAAGAGTGAAGGCTTTTGTATGTTTTTTCTTGTATTAGGTGTAATTATAAATTTTGATTGCTAATCAAAATTTATAATCACTTACCTGGGTGGACTAGACGAGAATAATTTTAATTTGGAAAAGGGTGTCTTTAGTTTATTTAGGTTCCTGTTATTTCTTTTCATTATTTGTATTGGAGAATATAGATTAGGGTTTTTTTTTACAAATTTACATGACTCAAGAATGCAGATAGACGTTAGAGTTAGAATTTGGTTATTGATGAAGGTTGGTCTGCACAGGTTTCATTGTATATATTTACTCAAAGAAATACTAAAATTAAAAATAGTGTCCTTTGTTTTTATTAATAACCTTCTAAAGTCTTTCCAAATTTCAAAAGCTCTCACTATACATAGTTCGGAAACATAAACCTACTACTTCAAGTTCAACTTCACTAGACTAAGTGTAGACTTTTGAGTGTTCCATTCACCAGCCTCAACTTGCCGTTATTTATTTATTTATTTATTTATTTGGATGGTCTCCAATTCTTAGTGCCCTCTGGTGAGATAGCTGTGTATAAATACACGGTCATTAACAAAAACTCCGATAGAGCTCAATGTTGGTACAGATCTGGTACACTCAGATCCCATGTGTGCTAAATATGTTATTACAGGTCAAACGCCGAAGTTTTCGGTTTTTTGGATTTAACTCGAAAACGGTAAGTTTCTGCTAAAAGTGTCTCTCTGCTTGCCTCTATCAACTTGACTGTGCCTCGTAGATGCCCTAGGAGGCCTCTCACAAAAACTTTTACTTTGAATCCACACAGAACCAATCTTGGTCTTCATTATCCCTTGGCTAGAATTTGTAACACTTACAATAATCTTAATCTGAAGTCACCTGACCTGGATGTTTTCTGCGTTTCTGGTAAAGTCTTTAAAAGTAATTTGTTAAAGGTGCTCGAGTCTCATTTAAGCTAATATTTAAATAAAATTGTAAAAGCATTTTTTCATTATTTTATGTTTAACCGTAAATTTTAGTAGGTATACCTGTCACTTTATTTTCAAAAATGTTGTGTATGCTTGTAAAGGCTTACATGTATGTCCTAGATATTAAGTGGATCTATATAAATGCTGTACATGTTTCGCTGTAAGCAAACCTAAATAAATAAATAAATAAAGTGGCCACTTTTAGCAAAAACTAAAACTACTACTAAAAATAGAATGAAAAGTCGTTCGAAAATTATTTAGTTTATTTAATCGAAAAGTATGCACCATAATTTAAATAGTACAAACAAAAGGTGCGTTTTATTCGATTACCACGCTGCATCGAATGACCTGATTGCACTCTACCAAAAACCTATTCAAACCATGATCATTATACCCTACAGATAAGGTTCAAAACATAAAATATTTGGTTTGAGTAACTTTGTAGAGCAGTGTTTGTCGTAATTAGAACATTTAAGGGCCAATGCACACGTATAATGCAAGGCTATTTTTCGTTTATGGCGTGTGTATCATTTGGTCTGAATTATTGTTTAAATCAGCTTTTCGATGATTCGGTTTGTCCTAGTTTCGAAGTTTATAAATATCTCTTGTTTTACTTATTTGGAGACTTGATTAAATCAATCTTGTGTTGCTTTAGTAGACTCTATTTGATATGAATTGCAGTAATGACTGACCATTTATGTTTTGTGCTTACTATTTTTAGCTCTTACCATCTGTTTTTTTTTTTAGCGCCAGACAACACACCACTTGTCATGGTCGCGAAGTAAGGATAAATATCATTGTGTTACGAGGTACCACACAGGGCAATAAGCCCGGGGGGTCTCCCAGCACACCCAGACCCGAGCCAATTTAGAAAAAGTAATTTTTCTGATTTGACCCGACCGGGAATCGAACCCGGGACACCACGGAAGCCAAGGCGAGAAACCGTGCTACAGCACACTGCGCCAATCGTGCCGTCATTTTAGTTACGAGGGTACAATATTATAATTTATGCGGTGAATAAATTAACAAATGGGACGTAATTCAAATCACCCAAAGCATTTCCCATATTCGTATGCCATGTAATATAACCATTCAACGTCATTTGTTTCACTACATATATTTTTACTATGAAAGCTACCAGTTTGTAAATACGATTGGGATAGGTGTTGGTGCATTTCCTTTTAAGGAAATCATAACGTTATCGGCTTTCTCAAAATGGCAGGCTTTCATAAAATCACTACTTTTATAGCACCCGAAACAGGTGTGGAGACTAGATTTTGTCGTGAAAGTCTCAATCTGGTAAACAGAAGTACATAAATAGAAACGAAAACCTTTTTATTCGACATTATATGATACTGCTGTGCGTTCTTTGTTTTTAATCTCGAGAACTTTTTCGTCACAAATTATATGTTTTTAAATTTTCAATTAAAGAAAATAACGGCAAAAGGCATTCATCATTAGTCAATTATTCTCACGCTGAATCAATCTTATTTATATATTTATTTATGGAAAAAGTACAAATACACAACAGTACATACATAAACTCATTATAGAACAACATTAGAAATACATTTTTTATGCAAGTACCTTTGACAGGTGTACACAACATTTATAACAACAACAAAAATATCAAAGTACCAAACAAATAAACCAAAAAAATTTATATATTCATTATTAATTACACTTACTTATTTAAAACTTAATGGCCAGATTTCAATCAATCTATTAAAAAGCAATCTTAACTATATAAACAAGTACTTAACTCTTTTTATTCACTTTTTGCGATGCACTATAGAGTTATTTAATTGTAGGAGAATTAATATGTTTGATTTTTTGCTTTAGTGTATACTTGTAGTGTAAGAGTATAAGACTTAGAAGCATAGTTACATAATTTTGGTTTAACATAACCTTCTTAGTCAGTAAAAGACAGATTTGTTTTGCTTTTAGCTTCCTCTTGGTAATAACCGAAGCTTCCTGCTTTGGGGATTTCGAAATCTCGTTGAAAAAGCTACAGAAATAGATTCAGAGCGGATTTATAGCGTAACGTGTACAATTTTTGTTATTTGTCAACTTTCAAGTAAGTAATCAATTAAAATGTATAAATCTCCAATATAAATCAAAAAAGGTTCAAATTTAGCAATAAGGACTTGACTAAGCGCCGTTAATGTTATTTGTGATGACACTTTTAAACGCATGACGTTCATTGCCATGATTTCAATTGACATACATCATTTGGCATACAAATCAAAAAGCATAATGGATTTTAGCAAATTTTTCATTACGCATAAACATAATAACGCAGAATTGTTAGAAGGCATAATCATAAAAACCATAATCAAAAAATCCATATAATAATAATAATAATATTTATTTTCAGATAACATGAAATCCAACATTACAGAATTTTAAGAAAAACACATTAAAAAGACACAGGAAGAAACACAATAACAACTCAATAATAAATTAGTTATCATAATTATAATTATGCATAAATTAGCCGCACAGTAATTTTACGAGATGCCTCATAATAGGGCAATCGTATTTTTCGGCTATGACCCCCAGAATACTGTTGGTACTGCTCCGCACTCTGCTTAATAATGAGGCAGCCTTTTTACGCATTATCGCGTCAAACCCGTCCGTGCGAGCCTCGCAGAACATGCCGGACGCGCTGCAGAAACGAGGCAGCCCCAACAGCACTCTGAAAGCATTGTTGTATTGCACTTTCAGTGCCTTCAGCGCCCTTTGCGTATAGTTGACCCAGAGGGAACTCGTGTAAAAGGATTGGCAGTATGCCTTAAATAGTGTTATTTTTACTTCACTACTACAACGAGAAAACCTCCGAGCCAACATATTGCTCCGGGCCGCCAAAGCTCTTCGCTCTCTTTCCATGTCCATCTCATCCTTCAAATCTTCGGTAACATAGTGGCCTAGGTACTTGAAATGAGAGACCCTGGCCAGCGCTATGTTGTTGAGCTTAATAGGTGGTATGAAGCTAGGACCTTTGTTGGCGGCTTTGAATAAAACAAACTCACTTTTTTTAACATTATAAATGAGTCCATTTTCGATGGCGTAGGTCTCACAAATACAAATCAGTTTCCTGAGCGCACTGACCGAGGGACTCAGCAGCACCATGTCATCCGCATAACTGAAATTATTGACACACTTCCCATCCACGTGACAACCGACCTGTGCGCTGCCGAGTCTCACGAGCAGCTCGTTTATGTACAAGTTAAACAAATGAGGCGAGCTTAACCCGCCTTGTCTCACTCCACATTTCAGCTTGTATGGCTCCGAGAGTTTATCGGACCATCTTACATGGTTGGTCTGATGTTTGTACCAACAGCGAAAGATAGCCAGGAGACCGGGAGGTAGGTTACATTCTGAAAGTTTTTTCCACAGGATATCGTAAGACACCAGGTCAAAAGCCTTGGACAGGTCCAAGAAACATCCATACACTGGTGTCTTACGATCTGTGTAATACTTAACTGTATGCTTTAATCCTAATATGGCACTTTCCGTTGACAGACCCGCACGAAAACCGAACTGGGCATCATTTAACTTAAGACATTTGTCTAATTCATTGTTTAAAAGACTATCCAGGATCTTCGCCGTCACTGTTGCCAAAGAGATTGGCCTGTAATTACTTTTGTCTGCGATATCTCCTGTTCTATTCTTCACTATGGGCACAACTACCGTTTTTATTAACGCTTTTGGCAGGTACGCATGGCTTATACACAGTGAATAAAACATAGACAACACTCGAGGCAGGTGAAAGCCAGCATACTGCAGGTGTTCTATGCTGAGACCGTCATGACCTGGTGATTTACCCCTAGACATATTTCTAATGATAGTTTTAACTTCCTTTGAGGTAAATCTAAATGGCCGTTCGGCCTGATCAGTATCAGCACAGTCCACCCGCATAGAAGAACTGAGAGGGGAGTCCACACTAAAATAAACCTTAAACATGTTTACAATGTCATCCGGATCACTCACACCGTCAACACTCACAGGCAAGCCAGGCTTTATATTTAATTTACTTGTCTCCTTCCAGAATTTACCAAAGTTATGATCTGTATGGTGCGATGCTATAATGTCCATTTTTATTT
The DNA here is from genome assembly GCA_947369235.1 of Udea olivalis. NCBI lineage: Eukaryota > Metazoa > Arthropoda > Insecta > Lepidoptera > Crambidae > Udea > Udea olivalis. Next base: position 15,853,810 of record OX376359.1, read on the forward strand.
TTTCCTCATTATTTTGACACCACCGCAACCTAGATTTGAATATTTTTCGACTTTCCAGCATATAATGTTTGTCATAATTTTATTAAGCATACCTTAAAATGCATAATTTTATTATTCATAATTATGTTCGACATACTCTAACTGAGGGTAGCGAGCAATATCGTCAGTAAATATCTCGCCTAGAGGGTCCATTATTGACAAGTTACCGCTGACTGGCTGAAAATGAAAGATCATATTATGAAATTGCTCACTACGTTTGCTAATTAACTTGGCTGGCTATAAGAGATGGTATTAACGAACCTAATATAAAAACGTTGTATTAATCTTAACCATAAGCCTACCAAGAAGACGTTATCGTTCAACCACGAATAGGTACTGTAATAGTTTGAATACGATTTTAAGAGATTACCTTTGGACGTATCATTAGTTTGCCTAGTTGTTTCAGACACTAAAATGATTAACGGCTTTAATTTTAATTTTAGTCGAGTATTGTATAAAGCCTTGGTCTGCCTGAGGCTTTCCATTGATAGACTTCCCTGTTCTGCAATAACTGAAGTGTCTGGTCTGCCTCAGGCATTTCTCTCAGCACGAGGCACCTCCGGGTTTCTTAGCAAATCTTACGGTAAGGTGTTCTATAATTATGAGTGTTTGAGTCAAGCGACGTAATAGAAGACTGTAATCATAATTGCAAATAAAACACTTAGTACTCGTATTATGTCACTAATCTAGATTTTATTAATTGTGAACATTTTCAGAACTTGTCTTTTTACAATAGTGATTGTACGGAAGTGAACGTGTTTCAAAATAGAACAATTAACTTTTTAGATGCAATTGTTGTATTAGGTTTCCTGGCATATGTTTTTGAAACAGCTTTAATTATTATTGAAGAATATTGAATAAGAAATATTTATTTTACACACAAAAAATATCAATTAAAACAATAAAATTCTTTACAGTATACTCGAATGTCAAAAAGGTTATTCTTAGCCTTGTAGCACCACTGTGCTAGTTTCCAATGGTCACCTGATGCTGAAGAAGGAAATAAATACGAAACAACAAAACTAACTTCGCGTGTTTAGGTTTTATTAAATTTATTAGGTTTCTCTCACTGGTCAGTCCTTCATGTCGTATTAACGCAGGGTTTGAGTTTGGAGCGGACTAAATATCGGCCTCTGACAGCAGAAATTATTCCAGTTATTAGGAGGCAGTTGGTCTGAAAAATTGTTCATTCAACATGCACTACATAAGGCCGGTGACACACGCAGTTAAACTGAGTAAAACGGAGAAGATCGTAAAATGAAGTAATGTGCACTCGGCACATTTTACCAAAGTTTACGAGAAGCACAGTAGACCGGAGTTTCGACGTGGTCTAAATCGTCGTAAGGCTATTAATTGATTGTTCAACGTTTAATATTACATATTGTATAACTAGCAAATAACAGACAGAAGATTTACTTCACATAATTATGTATACAGACAGACAGACAGTCTTTTACGAGACGAAATAAGTGTCGAATTATGTACTGTGATTACCTATTTGTACGATCGCTAAATAAATATCAGCAACCCGTGGCACCATTCACACTGCAAATCAATAAAGTTCTTGGTTTGAGTCAAAGTTAGATTATGTGTGCCTAGTTTCATTTTATGCTAACGCGATGACGGTTCAATAATTCCGAATACCAACTCAATGTTACCACGTAGCTGTTCCAAGTTCAACGATATTTACCGAGTATTCATTTGTTTTCACATAAGCACGATGGATCGCCATTTCACAATACGATCGTTTTCCCAGACCACACCGGCTCAACCAAAACATTGACGGAATTTGACACCGCGAGTGTCAACAGTGGAGAACTTTGTCGTCGTCACGGAGTATTGGATGATAATGTTTTCGTTCAACATGTCACACAACTAGGAAAAACCAATGCAAACTTCACTGGTAGTTAAACAGAATGCATTAGTGGTTTTGGCTGAGAAAGAGTTCGAAGTTTGGCGATAAAAAATTGTGCTTACTTATTAGTTATCATTAAATGTATGTCAGATATTGGTTTTGGTACCTAATTCATCATCATCATCATCATTTCAGCCGAACGACGCCCACTGCTGGGCATAGGCCTCCCCCAAGGATCTCCACAACGATCGGTCCTGCGCTGTCCGCATCCAGCGGCTTCCCGCGACCTTGACCAGATCGTCGGTCCACCTTGTAGAGGGCCTGCCCACGGAACGTCGTCCGGTACGCGGTCGCCATTCGAGAACCTTTCCGCCCCAACGGCCATCGGTTCTCCGCGCTATGTGTCCCGCCCACTGCCACTTTAGCGATGCAATCCTTCGAGCGATGTCGGTTGTTTTTGTTCTCCTGCGGATCTCATCATTTCTGATTCGATCGAGCAGGGAAATACCAAGCATCGCTCTCTCCATTGCTCGCTGGGTGATCTTGAGCCTTCTTATGAGACCCATAGTAAGGGACCACGTCTCACTCCCATAGGTCATTACTGGCAACACACACTGGTCAAAGACTTTTGTCTTGAGACACTGAGGTATTTCGGACGCAAATATATGCCGGAGCTTCCCGAACGCTGCCCATCCGAGCTGGATTCGACGAGAGATCTCTTTCTCGAAGTTGGACTTACCTAGCTGGACTGTCTGTCCCAGGTAAACATAGTGGTCAACAACTTCGAGTGTAATGTTCCCAACGTTAACTGGAGCGGGTGCAATATGGGCATTCAACATGATTTTTGTTTTGTCCATGTTCATCTTAAGACCCACTCTTTGAGAAGCATTACCGAGATCTTCGAGCATTATGTTCAGGTCTTCCAAGGTCTCAGCCATAAGAACTACATCATCGGCAAATCGCAGGTGTGTTAGGTACTCGCCATTGATGTTGATGCCGCGTCCTTTCCAGTCCAGAAGCTTGAAAATATCCTCCAACGCAGCCGTGAACAGTTTCGGAGAAATAACGTCTCCTTGTCTCACGCCTCGCTGTAGTTGGATTGGATTAGAGCTCTGGTTCTGTAATCGGACCGACATGGTGGCGTTCTGGTATAAGTACCTTAGCACCTCAATGTACCTGTAGTCTATTTGGCACCTTTGGAGAGACTGCAGTACTGCCCAGGTCTCAATCGAATCAAAGGCTTTCTCGTAGTCCACGAACGCTAAGCAAATACCTACCTAATTAGTTTCTGTTTAATGTTAAGCTTTTACGCAGTATTCAAGATAGGTATTTAAAGTTATACCAGTTTTTGTATTTAGGAAACCTGCTATTGTTTTGACATGATTTAGAATAGAATACGTTTATTTGATTCAAATGTTGTACATTTAGTGCCATAACATAAGGCTAAAACTATAGTAAAGTTGAAATGACCACTGTGTAGTTTTTTTTACCAGTCTGCCCTTTATTTAGGACTTCTGATATGACTTGACTGCTATTATCTTGTTTAATAAAAGGATTTCAGAAACAAAAGGGGTCAACGTATTTTTTTAATGGATTGCGTATTGTGGCTTCAAATTCCTACAATTGGCCTCATGTATGTAAATGCACAGTTCTCTCGCTGGGTGGCCTGCCACCTGACACTGTTGACACTAGCTGACACGCGTGTCACGCCACCGAGTGTCATCCGATCCCGTGACGATGGTGACATTACCCACACCCCAAATATGAGGATGAATTGAACCCGAGGTATGTGAGTAAGCTTTTTTGTGGCTTTTACGAACGTAGCTAGAATGTCTTGACCTTTCGTGGTTAGGGTCTTCGTCTAGTCTCATGTTTCTCAGCTTTAGATGAAACTTGAGCACCGTTTTGATTTCTCGGGATTGTAAAACGTATAGGTAAGTGCTTAATTAAACTGTCTAAATGCAGAATTAATCTATAAAAATCCATGTCGCACTTTGAATAATTACGGATTGAATGCCAGGGGCATTGTTTGCTAATCAACCACACGCATAGGCAAAGTTATCATAGCTAGTGAGAAACATTAAAGAGTTTACTGGTTTTTCTAATAGATGAGAATGCGTTTGCCATTGCTTAAAATGTATATTACAGCTTAAGATATTGATAATGCCATTTAAATTGTATTCTAAGATTTTTTTCAGTATTAAACAAAGATATATACTAGAAAAACTTTACCTGATTCTAGGGTCACTTCGAATTTTTATAGTTTCTATCTTTGTGTAGAAAATAGTCCATTGATAAATGCTAAAAATAAAAAATTACTTATCTTTCAGTATTGTTTCTGTAATTGTTAAATAGTGTATATCTTAAAATGACATTATGTATATTTTTTATTATTATTAAATATCCACTATCACCGTTGGTGGTCTGTTTGCGTTGATAAGAGAGAAATAAGTTGGCAATACCATTATGGGCCAGTAGAATTGAGCAAAAAAGGTCATTCAAATCGGATTTAAATCCTACAAAATATTTTCTTGTTTTAATGCCTTCATTTGTTGCCCATTAATACTATCCTAGGTTTTCCCGCCTGTGGGAGTTGTGCATGAGTTGTGGGGGGCAAAAGTGTACCCCAAAATCGGTATTTTTGTATGAAATAAGGCGATTTCTCTTAAATAAAAATTTATTATAACTTTTTAACGGTTAGAAATCGGACCAATATTAATAGGGTTAAAAAGGTCAGAAAATATGACCCAAGCTATGCGCTATTTGATTTAATCCTTACTTCCCGGGACACCCTGTATAAAACGGCAGTCTGTAAGAAAAGGTGGGCTGAAGTTAAGGTCAACGTTAAAAATCGAAACGATAATGGAACTATACAAAGATCAAATGGAATTTTAATGTCATTATTTTGCGGCCGTGTTATTGCTGAATTTTTCAGTGTGATCGCTTGTATGCTTCACTTCCACCAAAACACTACAACCTTTACGAGGTTTGACATACTTACTATGAATCATTTCATTATATAATATTCGATGTTATTTGTTTGGTACATAACTACATTGTAGTCTTCCTTATGAAGCTTAAACAATTAAAGTACGTGTTTGAACCGTTTTTTTCCGGGTAAGTAGTTGACGAATGTTTCGCTTATTAGCAATTTTACGGGCATCCGTTATGTATAAGCATTACTTGTAATAAGAAACGGAGATGGTAATAATGGAAAACTGAACAATTTATATTTAGTCAGCCGAGGCAAGATGCGCACCGCGACGAAATTTTGTCACGCATTATCTCTCACCAAACCTTTAGAAACTACACGAGACAGATGAACTTCGAAAACGGTCGATATGGTTATAGAGCCTAGGTTTTATATGACATCTAGTTACGATTCTCTTTCGACGGGACTCAGGTGCTTTCCAGAGCAAAAAGATTCCCAAAAATAACATAACTAAACTTTGGTTGGGTTGGTCACCCAACCCATTAACCAGCGTGCATAACTGCTTACCACCTCGAGGGTCATGTTATTATTTATGGTAGGCAGAGCCTCATGTTAGCATCAACTGGTGTTAGGTCGAGAGCGTTTAGCGAATCGATTAAGGACGTATCGAATCGTCTGGATGGAGGTAATAGTCTCAGATAAATAAAGCTCTGCAACACAACTACGTTGATTCCTCCTTTTAAACTTTTGCGCGTGGCCTAAGGGTTAGACACCCCAACTCGGATCGTGGATTGTGTGGTCCCGAGTTTAAATCTAGCCAGAACCATTTTTGTTTTCGTTGAAAAATTTCCGAATAACTCTCCGGTGATGGAAAACATCTATAAAAAACCTGATCAACCTAGATAACAGCGGAAAGCTCACCACATACCACGTTGGGTTCTAATATCATTGGTGAACAGTGGGCTCCTGAGTGATTCGTTCTCGATGAGGGCAACAGGCACTTGCTCTGACTATCCCGCTTGGGATATAGTCGCGATGGTATGTTTGTTATGTTTTATCTCAATAGCCATTTCGAATACAATAAAACTTAGCATGTTTTGCTATTCGTGTAGAGGAAAGATGACGTTGAATGATTGCGATTTGGCGACGTTATGAAAATTGAAAGTTGTGATAAATTTATTAATATCATAACTTTCATTTCATTTTTTATTGATAAATTTAGATTTCGTTCGATCGTTCGTTTCGATGATAACTTAAAAGATATGTATGATCTTGGAGTATTAATAAATACCTAATACCGTAGTCTTGCCGAGTGAGCACTTTGACTACTTTTGAGCGATTCGAGTTCACTCACCAATAAAAGGAACTGTATCTGATTTTTATTTTCATAAGTAACCATAATTCAGCATTACCAAAAGGTTACTCCATGCTTTCGACGAAGCGTAAGCAGTCTTCCGGAGAATGTTTTGTCGCGCGATTCTCCACGGTCGCCGGCTTGAGCACCGCGACTGATCGCTTCAGAGATAGGTACATGGGAATGCCCAAGATTAAATCACATGAGTACTTACTGAAGCTAATTATTTTTGAGCAATCTCAACGTTTTGTCTTGAGAATGGTATTAAGACAAGACAAAACGTTTACTTTTGTTTAAAAACAGCTCTACCGAAGACGCATACAACTGGCCTAAAAAGACTCTAGGTAGAATGGCATGGAAACGAAGAGAGGCCTTTGCCCAGTAGTGAGATTTTATCTGGGTTATTTGGGTTAGATTTTAGACTTTCAACGCTGGGATAACAATGTTTTGTTAGATTAGGAAGTGCTGATTCGATGACATTTCATTCATAGTGTGATTCGTAGGTAATTCTTTTGAAGACTTCATTCTATTCTTTCTTTCCATGTGACTTTGAATTACTTAGTCTACTAATGCTACGTCCAAGGCATAAGGTAAAAGCTCCTATTACAGATGCAAATGGCAACATTTGAAAGTGAGAAAGGAAAATAAGCATTTACAAATAACATAAAGAATGAAAAAAAATTGTTTCGACAAAAAGATAGATTATATTTTACATTGCTTCTAAAACTGTATGTTTCTGTAGTGATTAAATACATAAAAATATATATTTAAGTGCTCAGGTCGATTTACCCTATAACGGAGGTATAACTAAGGTTCAAGCTAATTACGGCGGTAGTCGGCTTCTATAACAGAGGGTCAGAATCAGAACGTTAAATGTACTGGGGTTCCTTACATTAAAATTATACTACTGGTTTGTTTTATGTTTATTTCTTATTAGTTAAAAACTGCTTTTATTCGATTCAGGAATACTTTGACTTTAGACACTTTGACCTACGCTTATAAATTGTAATGATCGGAATATTATGAATATGTAAACTGTTGCATGCTTGGTGAATAGGCAAAATATGGCTGGATGTTTATAATTTTAAGATCATTAGTACCTGTATTTATGCAATAAAGATTATGATTTATGATTAGGCTCTAAACTATTTTTCCTATTATATCGGGAACTACGGTAATGAAACCTGGGCACTAAATATCACAGAATATAAATGTCACATTTATATGATTTTTTAAGTTTATAGTTTATTATTATAAAAACAAATCGTCGTCTATATTTTATTTTACCCTTAGTGATTTGGCAACTCTAATAGCATAGTTCTGTCATGTTTTTTCTAATCCCCGTGGGTTCCATAGTTACAATAGTCCCGTCAAACACTAACCGTTGGCTTTGCACTAATTATTTTCACAGTCTCTCCCTACTTACGTTTACTTCTCCTTTGTACGTTTTTGGTTTCAGAATTATCAAAAGAACGATCGAAGAATAAAAATAGAAGTTTATTTTCTTATTTTCATTAAGCCTATGTAACAATTTTTCCTGAACCCTAAAATAAGAATTACTGTATACATGTTAGAATAAGTCACCTCTTAAACAATTGAATAACTCATTATATTGAAAGTTATAAGCAAATACTTCTGACGCTCTATTTTCCCTAATACGGATGATACCAACGTATTAGGATTGACCTTCAACATTCGTTTCCTATTACTGCTTTATTTTGTTTTTCTTGGGTATAATATATTCTATTACAAATATGAAAAAGCACTAAATATATGGTAATAACAACAATAAAACTATCATATAAATAACATACTGATGAAATTGAACAGTATATTCCTATGAATAACTCAATTATATTAATATGAGTGTACTTACTTGAGTCGCTCCGCGTTTATATAGGAACGTCCTTTCACTTCGCCGCCGTGGCAGAGACTGACTTATTCTGAAGAGTACGTCTACGTTATATTCGCAAATGTCAGATATGTAATGAAGTAAAAGACTTTGAACTAGTAAATTCCCTTTTTCGTGTACCTAAACTAATTTTAATGAGAATAAATCATGTAAATAAAAATACCACTGTAATTTGAGTCGATTTTGGTTACCGCCGTAATAGGAGGTTTTACCTTAATTTAGTTACAATAATTGGCTCCAAACGTGGGAAGTAAATTATCGCTTCGAATGTGCGAGTTTACATGACAGTAAGACATTTCTAAGAGGACATGAAACTGTTTAGTTTAGGTACTAGTTATTCTTAGTACAGTCGAACATAAACTACTTTCAATGATATACATACATAGCATCACACAATGTACAATCAAACACAGATAACGAGTTTTCACGGAATAATATATATCTATAGGTATTTTTGTCGGGTTTTGCAAAACATAGCCCTGGTTCTTGATCACCACTTTTTTACTTGATCTTATACCTGCCGCTGAATTTCATCACCGCACGACAAGTTCTTATTCGAAATTCCATGCTCAAATGGATGGCTGGCGCTCAATAACCGTACGTTTTTCGCGTCAATTTCTTCCGCGTAGGTACATCCAAGATATGGAATGATCTTCCTGCGTCGGTATTTCCAAAGGAATATGACATCGGAGCCTTCAAGGAGATTACCATTTAAAAGGCAAGCAACGATGGACACCTCTGGTGTTGCAGTTTTCCATGGGCGGAGGTGATCACTTTCCATCAGGTGACCTTCCTGCTCGTTTGCTTCCTATTACAATAAAAAAACCACCCGTATTTAGGGTGTTTTAACACGGTTTTCATTCCGCCTGCGTTTTTTTTCACCTTGTTAAAAACACCCTAGGCAAGCGTGATGATTAGGCCAATTGTAGTAATGACTTGATTTAAATTATAGAGACATTTTCCCAGCAGTGTGATGAGACTTATAGGCTAACAACTTTATACTATCCGCTTTCCATCAGGTGGAGTGAGGTCATTTTGACGGGCAATATTAAAAAAAAAACTATATGCAAGTTCATAGCAGTGAGCGTTTTGACAGGATTTAGCTGTAGTTATCGGCATAGCTACTTAACTTATAAACATAGTGTTTAACGATTGCACGATCAGCAATAAAATGTTGTAAAGACGCCACTAAAAGTATTGTTTACAACAAAATGGTGGTATTATCTCGTAAACAGTTGTAACTTAACACCGAAACGTGCGTAGGCGCATACAATGGAAAGAAAACCACAGAGGTTGAGTATCCAACGTCAATCGCGATTAGTTGAACCAATGAACAGTGAAGTGTAATTATTTTTGTACACGATGACGGAATAATTATCCTTACCTACCATCAATCAATCGATGATACCACATCGACATATTCATTGACGCTGAAAACCATTATAACGTGCAACTATCTTTTACAAGATTTGACAAGTTGAATAATTTGGATCTGGGTATGTAGGTAAATGAAAAAAAAAAGTTATTTTAGGGACCTACTGACTATTTGCAGAGGAACAAACCGACATATTTTTGTATTCCTGGATTAAATTCAATTTATATCTGGTCGTCAGGTTATATTTCATAGCATCATTATTAAACACGACGACACGATTGGCGTAGTGTGCTGTAGCAGGGTTTCTCGCCTCGACTTCCGTAGTGTCCCGGGTTCGATTCCCGGTCGGGTCAATACAGGAAACGATCTTTTCTGAATTGACTCGGGTCTGGGTGTGCTAGGAGACGCCCCTAGCTTATTTCCTTGTGTGGTACCACGTAACACAGGGATATAATAATCCCTACTTCGAGACCATTACAAGAGGTGTGTTGTTGTCTGGCGCAAATTTAAACAACTCTACATTATACTTGGCTCCCCTTGGCAACTGTTTGGAAACCGCATTTTTTTCTATATTCGCTCCAATTGCTAGGTTCGGAAAAGTGTAGTATATTTCGAAATACAGCTTCATAATAAATTAAAAAGAGGTTTTAAGTAAGTAGGTATCTCGACAAGTAAGTTAATCGAGAAAATTGCAGATATAGAAAACCCTTAAAAATCAAACAACATGGCTTAGGCAGCAGTTGGCTCCCACGCCGGTTCTTATGCGTACTCAAATAATGGGTTTCAGCGTGTTTTGTTCACCACATCAAATTGCCTAAGATACCATTTAGGACATAGTTCGCATGCTATTTTCGAGTACCTAATCTAAATGTAAATGCGTAAATCACGAACTGAAATTACTATAGACTGACTTGACACAGATTGAACTGGCACGTGAAGGAACATGCGTTCGTTGGTATTTCCCGTTTATAGCATTTTCCTCAGTTTAATAATGCGTGGTGCAATATCCGGCGAATACGTGTTACTGGGCCGCGGCTTTCGCTATGTACACAGATAAATACAAAAACATAAGTATTGCGTAAGTACGCATAGTCAAATAAACGCACTTTTGTATTTGGTCACATTTATTAAGTTATTATTTGACGACCGACTTGGTGTAATGGTTAAGAAGTTGGCTACTACACCAGAGGTCGCGGGTTCGATCCCCGCACAGTACAAACATTTGTGTGCATGAACATGTCTGTTTGTACTGGTCTGGGTGTCTCCTATGTATAATAAGTATGTATTTACAAAAGAAAATGTATTTAAGTATGTTTATCCGTTGTCTAGTATCCCATAACACAAGCTTTAATTAGCTTACTTTGGGGCTAGATGGCGCTGTGTGGAATAATGTCCAGGGATATTTATTTATTTATTATTTATTTATTATTATCATCAAATATTTTTCGATGATAGTAATTTTTTAATGGAATAACAGCTATACTATACAAATAACCGCATTTACTTCAGATTGCGATACTATGTCAATTATTCACAATCAATCGATTTCCTAATAGGTATTAAGTCGAATACGGCACGGCTAACCGTGCCGTATTAGACTTAATATTTTACTCTAGCGTATTCTGGAAAATAATCGTCTTACATACATACTGAAAAGGGATTTGAGTAGTGAAAAATTACATACATATTTTTTTTACTGGCTGAACGTTTCGCAATCCTGCGTCATGCCTGCTACACGGTCCGTCATTGATCCCATACTCGATTTAACTTTTATTTCAGTTAATCCACTTATAAAACTAACTTACCAAGCAATAGTATCGGCAGGTCGATGAGCAAGTGCCACCAGAAACTGTGGCGAGCCTGCATCTCAGGCGGCGCGGGCGCGGCGCTCTGCTCCGGGACGGCCTGTAGACAAACAGGGACAAAGTTCAAATACTAAAGGTCAATACTAATACATCATTATAATCAGCTAACGCTATGGAAGAGGCTTATGTTTAGGAAGTCTTATGGCTGCGAAAAATGAATCAGCCTTAAGGGTGTTTTTAATATCGTGCATGATGAAATTCTTCTCTCCTTGGACATGATAATAGTCCTTGTTAATTAACCATACAGAAAAAGTAAACATTCAAATCAACTGATCTAAGCTTAATTGGAATAAACTCAAAGTTAATTGGAATAAACTTGAGAAATACATGACTCAATGATTATTTTATGAAATGCCTACAAAAGAGAGCAATGAATATATTAATAATTCAATAATCAGATTCGCTTAGCAATTCGAACACAAAAAAAAGGAAAAGCCGTGAACACTGAATACCATAAATCACTTTGTTATGAAGAAACAAAATTTTATTCTTAAGACGGCAATAAAAATGTCGAGCGATGAAATTGATTTTACTCAGTTAAATACTTACCTGAGACATAACAAAATATAAATTCAGTTATTTAGAACTGTGACTTCTTTTTAAATTTTAGAAAAAGAAGTGAAAATTAGTATTTTCGAGTTTTCGGGAATAAAGTTTATCTTGCTTTTAGGGGACCATAATTCACCCATTGCCCAAGAATTAGATACGAGTACTTACTACAACATTTTATTCTTCCGTCATGTTGAAGTCCATAAATATCTGAACCAAAAGCGATATCAGATAATATTTGCATTTAGATATCAACAGATATTATGACAAGAAATCGCTCAAATAAGAAAACAAATATTCAAGTTCGACAATCTCAATGCCTTTGAGGTTAGCCGCTAAAATTACCGGCCAAACCCAAAACACGACAACTAATAAACTGCATAATTTAATTGCATTCAAGCATTATAATGTCATCAGGCTTGCGCAATCGTAATCATGTTTAATAATCTGTGAAACACAAATATACGCCAATTTTGTGTACTTTTGGCGACTGACGTACAGCAACAGAACCATAACGGACGGGCATAAATTCTTTAGCTATTTTAAGCTATATTTTTAAGTGCTAAGGTTCAGGTTAGTTTGTGAAGTTTTGGCAGTTTGTTGTAATTTTATGTGTTGGCCTCTGTACACTATTGTGTAGTTTATATAAAACACGATGTTTGCAGTCAAATACCAGTCGGAGTTTGATTTACCTTGGTAGTTTCACTATGTTTCACGAATAACCATTGTGCTGTAATAATATATTGATAATAAATTAAGTAAACAAGGTTTTGAACAATAGAAAATGTTCCTGTCAAATAAAAGCATAGCATCAGTATTTGCAATCATAATTTAAGATGTCCACTGCGAAACAATGGCCTTACCTATAGATTTTCAGAAGAAGTTTGAAGATGTTCACCTGATTTCTACATCTTTCATTAGGCATACCTTTGGGGTGTGTGTTCCACCCTGCGATTCCTTAACTTGAATGTCTCAACCACATTTCTCACCCTTTTTGGAGGGGCATTGGCAAAACTTGCTTTTAGTGAAGTGTGGTATCTCAAGAGTAATTCAGTATAAGGTATGATGGTTAGTTTAAAAAATCGAAACCACAACAATATCATCAAATTATAATTCGCTGTTTAAAAATCGAAGGTTGTAATTGTAACGTTGTATCACGCATACAAGTGACTTTTTAAGTAAATGTGTCAACATTACAAGTACTTAACGAAACCTTTGTGTTGCCTATTTATTTGCTGCAGTAAACTTGTCACAATCTTGACATTGGATTTATGTTATTTTTTTAATATACCTTAATGCGTTGATGTCTTTTTTACGAAAACAGAGTTATGGAAAGAATACATTTTAACGTATAATTTTACCGTTGAACGTAAATTTTGAATAAAAAGCTAAAACTAATAAAAAAAATTTTTTTTTGTTCATAAATTTACAATTTATCGCTTAAATCTCAGCCATTTTATTTTTATTTTAATGCGAAAATTAATTTACTCAGCAAATCATAAAGATATTGGAACTAAATATTTTTTTAGGAATTTGAGCAGGAACAGTAGGAACATCTTTGAAGCTACGTGTACCTTCACACCACTTACAGACAGAGTGATAAAGTAAGGAATAGCATAATAAGAGAGTGATGTGGTATGAAAGAGGATGTTGTCACAAAAATTGAGATGGGAATGCTAAGATGGTTTGGGCATATGGAAAGGATGGATGAAAGGCGACTAACGAAACAAATTTACAAGGCGAGGGTGGATGGAGCTGTTGAAAGGGGAAGGCCTAGACGGACGTACTTAGAACAAGTTCAAGACGTGCTCAGAAAAGGTCAGGTCAGGAGTACCCAGAATCGACGAGCATGTATGAAAGGATTTCAGGACCGTAGCAAGTGGAAAGATGTGGTCTCTGCCTACCCCGTTGGGAAAAAGGCGCGATGGTATGTATGTATGTACTTACAGATAGAACGAAGTCTGCTGGGGCAGCTCGTCCTCGACACCATCGAGGCTCTCTCAGAATACCTGCGCTGGTGTAGCTTTAAAGTTGCACCGGCCAATGCTGAGACAGTGACCTGGTAGGCTCCACATTGAGGCCCATTTTTAGTTTTATTTTTCTGATTCTGTGTTACCTTATAATATTATTTCTAATATTCCTTTTTGTTTATCAATTGTATGCTTCCTTGTGTTGTCACCTAATTACTTTTTACTTTACTTAGCTAAGCATGCGTTTCACAGCTTCACTCGTGTTCTCGCATATCTTAGCTACCTTGAACGTCTCTGGTTAAATTTTGACGTGAGACTATACAATTAAAGCCTCAAATATCACAGCACAGTCCGATAAGTATTCAGGTCATAGTGAGACGTCCATAGCAAGTGCGATAACAGTTAGTTCAGCCTAGGCATTAACATAGGCATGTACTTAAGCAAGCAACTTAGTAGGTTTATTTGAAAGCTTTAGAAGTTGATATTGCAGCTCTCTAATGTAGTCGCTTTTATAGTTTATGTAGTAGAACGTCACCTAATCTGTACCTAAGTGACGATATAAATGAGTTTTATTTATAGAACCATTTTTTTTTTTTGGAAAATGAGGTTTGAGGTATTTTTCGTTTAGGTGAAACTTAATGATCTTTATTCCATAAGATTTTTGCATGAAAACTAAAAACCATTTTACCATTAACTGTACATGCGTATTTTTTTGTCTGGTTATGAAAAAGGCATCAGAAAAAATGTGGACTAAGTGCTGAATGTATTATCAGTCTTTGATACTCATAGTGATAGCTCTGCTTCGTTTGGGGTCTGATGATCCTGCTGTCAGAAGTCCCAGATATTCATTTATGTACTGTGGTTGTCAATATAGGTAGATAATACTCGTAATATAGTTTACTGCACAAAAAACTATTACGTGAATATTTCGTTATATAAACTACCATTTGTAAAATTAAGGAGGCTAGAGGCCTGATTGCTATAGAGCGATTTCATCCTGCCAACTATTAGGTTGAGGAACTTATATAGACTTGCGTGGAGAGGAAATAACTACGTAAGGAAAAAGTTATAAGCTGTTATTTATTATTAAAAAGATCAATACAAAAAGCATTTCCCACCGATGCTGACTGTACCTGCATTGCATCACCTTATTTATTAACTGCCTACGACTGTATTAATATTCACTGCGACTGGAATACGCCGATCAGTTTGGCAGCGTTCGCAATCCTGGCCGCATTCCGAATAACACACGTTTATGTAGATTATTGCTATCGCAGGAATAATCTTAAGGGATTAAACCAAGTTTGTCGATCAAAAACCGGTGTTTTCAAAAAATCTATAACACACTTTGCCTTAATAAGAAAAAAGAGGATTTATTAATTGATAACTGAACCACCGAAGTCTAGTGATACATCATCATCCTTAAGACCGTCCTTTGTTGCTTGCTCGCAAGCTTTGCAGACGACATCTAATTTGCCCACGAACCAAAAAAATCGTCGTTAAATAACAGAGTAAAACTAATGGGGGTATTGATGAACCGCCTAAGCTTCTGTCATTTTGTTGACAAGGCTTAAACTGCCTTCATAACCCCTGAGAAAAGTCAAGTACAAGGTTTTGGTAAATTGTCTAGGAACTGATGATGCTCATATTTGTCTTCGTGATCAGAGTATAGCGCTAGTGCCACTGAACTTGCTTAAGATTAGGTTGACGCTATGCCTTTGAATAATACCTAAAGGCACTTTCTCACCGGTATAGTAACAGTGCAGATTCAAGCATTCCATCAATGAGTGATGAGAACCGACCATTAATATACACAACGTGAGACCAAATGCTCAAAATTAGGTTTTTATATTAAATACAAGTGTTTTTGGTAAGTGAGGTCCTATAATACGACATTTATCAGCTTATTGTGATGATATCTAGGTTGGTGCTGGAACGAATTGCCTGTAGGTAGACGCCTATGCCGCCTGGGATATCATCCATCTGTCCTTTATAGGCTAGGTCCTAGCTCAAGCACCGGTTTATGAGGAATTGATGGAGTTGGTAGATTATATGCTCTATAATTGCAGGGAATAACATTCTGAGTGTGTTATGAAATAATAATTTCCACGAGAATGCGGAAGAGATTCAGAGGGGCCTTATCACAATTCCTTATAACTCGTCAAGTTCACTTAGTAATTGTGCAATACGATCATTCCCTTCCAGCCAGTCAGCGGTTACCTGGCACTATCGCGTCTTCTAGGCTGGATGTTTACTGATTAAATTGCTAGCAACTCAGTTTAAGAAATTAACTTGACTGGATAAAAGCGATGGTAATAAGGCAGTGGGATCTTAATGGCTGATTTAGATCAGATTATATTAAACAATAATTAGGCCCGAGAAATTTTTATTTATATATCGAAATGAAACGTGATACATTCTTGACGTTAATAAGTGATTCGGGAGATTCAACAGTCTTCATCTGAATTAAATAGACAATTAAACAAAAGATCTAAATGTTGATGGTGATTATGTAGTTTTATTATGACACTAGTTTAACGAAACGTCATTCATTCAATTTAATTTAGTCACGATCCGAAGCTAATTCAAAATAGGCGCTGATTGTCCAATCAAACATTTTATAGTGTAGTGATTTACGACGTCTATTAATAAATGATGGCATTAAATAATTCGCAATCAGTCTCAAATACCATTAAGATAAACTAGTAGTTAAACTGAGTAAAACTTATAAACAATAATTCTTATTAATTTATTCACTTGCAGTGATATTACTAAGCAGAGTTTGTTTTAGGAGCATCTTACATTTTGACTTTCTTTAATATTTCTACACCCACATCAGTAACACCCAGACATAAATGATTGTCACTTGCAAGTTGGTCCTGGTAAAGGTAGAATCCATGGCCGTCAGTGTTACCTATAGACTTCTGCCTACAGAAGTCTGTATAGAGGTTCTACTCTACATTTTGTCACAATGTGCTAGATAGGAAAGTGATTTTTTATTTTAGCATTAAACAATGCTCTATTTTCTACACAAAGACAGAAACTAGAATAATTTCACCTGATCCTGGGACTCAAGCGGGATTCGAACCCGCGACCTTTCACAATCCGGGTGACTGCTCTTCCATGGAGCTACCGAGGCCGTAAACAGACCTGGCGAATTTATCTAGTGTATTTTAAGTTGTAAGCCAACGTTGTGTCATCAATGTTAAAGGCAAGCGCCTTTAACACCCGAAAGAAAGATTTTTGCAAATATTTGACTTTCGATTAAGATGAAACTAGCTATAGGATAAGTGAATTTTTATTTTAGCATTAAATTAAACAATGCTCTACTTTCTACACAAAGATAGAAACTAGAAAAATTCGCCCTGATCCTGGGACGCAAGCGGGTTTTAAAAAATAACAACAGCCAATAAAAAGGAGTTACTCGGTAAATATCAAAAAAAAAATACGTGCATACTTAGTTCATTCAAACAATGTCAGGCATCTGCGGGTCGCTATGTCATAGACCTTTTTGTATACGGCTCTTGTTAACAAATTGATCCAGAGACAACTCTCTGGTCTCTGGTTCCCACATTCCCAATCGAACAACGTGTTTTCTTTTCTCACAGTCATGCCAAAATGTCACCCGCGCCCACAATCCATCCAACACGAACTAAGAAACAATACATAAACAAGCACACGATTCAAAGCCTTAACGGGAATGAGCGGCCGTTATTTTTAACGGTTAGATTAATCTGAAAACAATAGACACATGATTTATTTAACCATTTTCGAATAGCGAATGCTATTAGTGCGCAACTGTAGCAACATCGTGAGTGGAATGCTGAATGTTTGCAGAAAACACCTGCAAATTATAAGCAAAGTTTATTCCTAGTACAACGTCGATGCAATTGCTACTAATTTATCTAGAAGGGTGTAACCTAGGTGTAACAAAAAGTCTGAAACAGCGCTTCGATGCGGTCGGAACCAAACCAACCAAAACTAGACCGTAACACCAGTAACTAGTCATAAGTTAGGTACCTAAAGTAGTCCACAGTGTTACACAACAGCATTGTTTAATTGTACCTACTGATCAAATGAATACACATTGAACCTTACAACCAGGGAGCAAAACCTCACTAAATTCACTAAAATACAAACATGGCTACCTAAAAATGTTCACCACTTATTCGATTAGCAACTTTTAAACGTAACTACAGTGCCATTCGCAAAACCATTTACAGAATAAACCAACCATTAGATAATCTCCATTGTTCTATTATGTCGATTAAAAAAATATTTATTCGCGCGCACGTAGGGTGAGGTCACAATCGCATATTAATTGCTCCAGGTGGCCAGTCTTATTAGGAAGTGACAGGTGTCAAACGGTTAAGGAGGGATGTCAAACTGTCGTTGACACCGGGATGGTGCGCAGACGGCTGACATGTTATTGCAAATAAGTGCAGCAGAAAATGAGTGAATGAGTCCGGAAGAGTGAACTGAGTTAATTTAATGTAATTAAATACAAAACGGCCGAGAAAATAAAAAGGTCGATCTAGACCACAGACCACATGGTCTGTGATCTAGACAATATTCCCAGGAGTAGCAAATTATCTCCAAATAAAGTCCTTAAGGATGCTAAAGGAGGGTCAGGCTCAACGGTGGAACACAGGATGGTTCGAAAAAAAAGGACAACAATTTTAGCATAGGTCTTTAATTTTTTTTTTATTTCATGATTGTTTGTTTTTTCATATTTTTTTTATCGTTGATCCCATCTTAATGTCTGGCTTTAATCAATTGAGTTTCATCGTAATGCCAGCCGGCATTGTAACAACCTCTTCTCTGACACTTTGTAGCAGACAAAACTTATGCTGGTACATTTGTTTAATTGACTACGTAAAAGTGTCATGGTCTAGCCTATGTTCGTGATCTCACTGTGGATTCCGCTTTTGAGGCTTTAAACGAAGATTGAGAATCGCGGAGCCGATCAAGTTTCTACTTCACTATATCGAAGTAATGGAATGGTACGTCAGCAAATCATTGTAAAACGTAGTATTATTAGCTCTTACATAAGGTGGATAGCCAACTCAAAAAGTGGCGCCTTTCTAACAACCCATCGAGAGTTATCCCATTAAATTCACTTTCGCCGTGATAGTACGAAATAAAACTGATTGAGGGCCTTTTCCCTCGATTACCGTGGACTTGACCATACAATAAAGTGGACTTTCCCACTGGACAAAAGACTGGCGCCAAGTCTAGTTAAGATTTAAGAGAGGGGTGTTCAACCTTTCTGATAGCAGGGAACTCCATGAAGAAGACTAAAAAAAATATTTTTATTCAAAGAACTAAAGCAATCAATGAATTTAAAAAAAACGTTTGAGTACCTACGTAATTTCAGAAAAATAGTCCCAAAGCAGGATCTACTCGTACCTTCTTAATAAATCTCATTAAATAACTATTAGCAATTACCGTATTAAATACTGAGCAAAGGCCTCCATCATTGAAATCAAGTTATCGCTACAATTGATGGCTTAATCACCACGCTTGCCAAATGCGGGTTGGTGATCAGAGACCCGGGTTATGTTCCAAAAAATCCGTTTTTGTTTTGCCCGACCTGGGATTAGAAGTAGTACCTCCGAATTTCAGGCCGAGCTCAGGAGGCCTACTCGCTGACGAAATGCTCGTAGTTTCGGTCAAAATATAGTGTCAAAAAACCTACAAATACATGATATTTTTGAATATTTATTTGTGTATGGTGAATATCATTTAAAAAGTACAAAAATACATGACGATTATTAAAATTATCTCCGTTTGCATACTATTTAAGACCATGTTAGTTTCACGAAACTACGGAACGGGGTTAGTGAGTAGGCACCCCGTTACCACTCGGCTATTGAGGCGTTACTTATTAATACGTTAAGAAACATATCAAAAATATAATTTAACACAACGATATATTCAAATTCTTCTGAAGATAAATTTAGACATTATGTCTTTATTTATTTGCGCCTCGAGTTTTAATCCTACTTGATTGCGTAAGACCAGTTTGAACTGGATAATTTTAGCATCGCCACGTTCAGTTAATTATTCACCTGTGAATTTAAATTGGTACATGTTATTAATCGCGAGTTGTTAAATAAATGTCTTGACAGACTTTTAATGCACAGCCTAAATCGCTGAAGTTGATCACTGAAACATTCAGATACCCGTCTCATTAATAAGAGAGTAAAACTTGCATGCATTCATATGAGAAACTAGAAAAATCTTCCATAATGTTTTGTATTTTTATATACTTTTTTGGCGTTGACATTACTTTTGTAGGTATTCAAATTTAACAATAATTTTGCATAATTGAAACAACTTTATCTCTGAAGCTTACATTAAATTAATTATAGTTATCTGTAGAATGCTTTATGTTCTATTTTAGAATATTAATGACATGGCTATTTTGCGTAACTACTATAATTTATTGTGCGTTTTAAGAACTATTTTTAGATTTCAGCGCTCGGGGACTAAAGTATACAACTATCAACAGTTGTGCACCCCTGTCTGGCATCGTAACAATTCAGGTTCGTGACTACAAAGTAGTTTCCCTTTGTCGGTGTGACAGCAAATACTGTCCACCATCGGATTCCCCTTGGCAACGGAACCTTATGGCCATTTGCGTGTATGCTACGAGTGGCATTCTTTGAAGAATATTGTTCTAGCTTTCTATCAATCTAGAACTGTTAATTTTATATTTATTTATTTATTACTTGGTGTAATGGTTAAGAAGTTGGCTACTACACCAGAGGTCGCGGGTTCGATCCCCGCACAGTACAAACATTTGTGTGCATGAACATATCTGTTTGTACTATAATAAGTATGTATTTACAAAAGAAAATGTATTTAAGTATGTTTATCCGTTGTCTAGTATCCCATAACACAAGCTTTAATTAGCTTACTTTGGGGCTAGATGGCGCTGTGTGGAATAATGTCCAGGGATATTTATTTATTTATAATTTTTTTATTTTACTTATGTAAAAGGCTCACCAATAGTACCATACATAAACACATTATAGAACAACATTAGAAATACATTGTTATGCAAGTACCTTCGACAGTGTACACAACATATAAAATAAAAACAAAAATATATCAGTACCTAATTAATGCAAAAAATATATATCTACATTTATTAATTATACGTATTAAAAACCTGTATGGTCAGCTTTTTGCCCCATCGGTGCAATTGGATCATCTTGATATATTTGCTACTGCTCACCAACTTTGAGCATAAAAAAGTTGCTATTAAAAATCTTCTAGACTAGATTCGATTACTGCTACATTCTCTCAAGCTCTAAAATTTATACATTTCTATTCATTGCAAAAAAACTGTTTTCCACATTCACCGTCCCAACCGTCTGTCAGAACGATAAATTATCATCGGTTGACAATGTGTGGCCACGCAGCAATACTGTCAGAAATTGCATACATACTCGCACTATGTGTGGAAGCTACTAAGTTTAAACTACAGCATTCTGCAATAGCAGATATTGCCATTACATGTGGGTTATTACATTTTTCACAGCTATGTTAACATGTATAAGCATTTATTGACATCGTTAACAAAACTAACGACCATTCAAGGAGATCATTAATTTGAAACTACATCCATCAATAAGTTATGCTAATCGAATCGTTATGAATGATGTGTGATTCACGGGCCTTTAAAAGATTAGCATAAGTAAATAAAACGTTCAAAATCTTTTATATTATATTAAAAACCGAATGACTTAAGATTGACACTGAACGTCGCGTTGTACCAACCGTACCGTATCGAAATGATTGCTCAGTTACTCTATCTGTGGTTGACTCTACATTTTAATAAATAAAGATTTAAAACTGCTTAAATTTGTTCTGCATGAGAGATTTATCAATTTAAACATTTGACTTTTAATTTTATATTTAACACACAAAATTATATTAATCTTTAAATGGCATTTTGTAATAGTTTTGTAAAGGTTGACTGTTGTCTTCCGTACTAGCACTGATCCATGTCGGAACAGCTATAGTTATAAGTAGTGTCTGCCATTATCATTTTTTTTATTCAACGTTGCAGTGTTATATTACAATCACAAATAATATATCCCAACATTAATCAGTGATGTATGGCGCTATATCCAAGCATACTCGTATTAAAAAACAAACGAGTCCCGTACGAAACACTAGTAACAAACCCACTAAATAACGGTGCAAACCGCCAGATCTAATTCCGCTGCAGTCAGCTAACCTGTGACCTCTGATAGGCGATAGCTTTGATGCCGGCCATTTAATCTGTTGACTGTTATTGCTATTAAAAAATATGCTTAGGGTGCAATTAGGCTTAGGGCACAAACACCAAGTCGGGCAAGGTGGGTTTTCGGATTTTTCAAAACTCAGACTACAAACCCGCAATTGGCAATATTGGTGATTAAGCTGGAACCTTTTGATGATAAGGCCTTGAACATAGACCATAGGCGTGCTACGTCTACTTTATGACAGCAAAAACAATTGTAAAACCAACCCACTAAATAACAGTGCACACCACTAGATCTAATTCCACTGCAGTCAGCTGACCTGTGACCCGTGACAGGCGATAGCTTTGATGCCGGCTATTTGTTCTGTGCGACTGTTATTGCTTATTAGACAATTATGTATGTTAAATATTGCACTTTAGTTGGGCGGCGCGCTTTATCGCGGCTCTTTGTAGAGCGAGATGTGCGTCCAGTGCTTTAGGTAAGGTACTACAAGCTAATTCTAAGACCTGCTTAATAGTTTACATTTTGAATCATCCGAAATAATATTTTATTGGATACAGGGTTACTTTATCAACACCATCCAAAATTTTCCCAGACATTAGGCATCATCATCAATCGAAGACAGCTTTTTTTTAAAACAGGGTAGGTCTTTTATTTTTACATCATTATATTTTTTTCGAACAGATTATTCATGCAGGTGGTTACTTATTCAAAATTAAATTTCAACTTCTGAATAAAGCGCGGGCGGGGAGTTGAAGAGGCTGCGCGCCCGCCGCCACTCACGTCGCGCAGTATCAACGAAACTTGTGATTTTTTATACCTTTGAGTAGTTACAATAACTTAAAATTGTGAGTTATTAATGTTATTGTAAGTACTGAAGGTTGTCAAACAGATAAATACGTATTTTGCCATTTTCTTCATAGATCCTCAATTTCAATTTGGATAGTGCATATAAAGATATAAATAATGGAGAAAACTTACACCGAAATCATCTA
Organism: Udea olivalis; assembly: GCA_947369235.1. Taxonomy (NCBI): domain Eukaryota; kingdom Metazoa; phylum Arthropoda; class Insecta; order Lepidoptera; family Crambidae; genus Udea; species Udea olivalis. The sequence goes on from OX376359.1 coordinate 15,876,914, forward strand.
ACCCCAAACAAAGCAGATTAGCACCACCAAGAAGAAGTATCTTATTCTTCTTAGGTTAAATACTAAGGCCGAGATCTATAGTCATTACTTAGCTAAGCACAGACATCCTATTATCTTACTTGTTAAGATAATAGGATGTCTGTGCCTACCTATGTATGTAGCCTATGTGATAGGATACCTATTATCTTACTTGTTAAGTAAAATTATAATTATTAATAACAAAAACCTGAGTTGTTCTTTAGCTAAGAAAAAAATAATTTTATATTGAAAAGAAGTAACTGATATAGATAGACACAGCTGTTCAAAGTCTAAGCTAAGTCTAAGTTTAAGCTAAGCACGCTCTATAGATCGCGGCCTTAGTCATAGTGAAATTTACCAATTAGAATTTTTTACGTTCGTTCCGTCTGGATATTTCAACAAGTATATGAGTATCTTTCACCCAAAGTAGGCGCTTGATTTAAGATCCGATTTCTATATGAATAAATCCCAGATATAAATATTTGTTGAACGTTTAAGATGACTTTTAACAAACGACATAATACCTTTTCGCGTCTCATTAGTACATACGCGGATATGTACTTGTTAATTCAGATGCTAATTACAATAGCACTCTGTCAAACGTACCTTACTTATCAATAAAGTTTTTTGTTCCAATTCTATGCATCAAGAAGAGAGTCACTGATTTCATGAATAATTTTGAAGTATTTGGGTATCAGAATTAAAAAAATGGAGAGTGTAATTATTTCTATTGTCTCTATGCCATAACTCGAATTACCTCTGAAATACCACCTTTTTAAATGTAAGGAAAGAAACCTTCTTGAGCGAACTTTTGTCAAGTTTTAAAAATCTATAATCCATGCCTAATCAAAATTGCATCTACCAATGGACAACAATTGTAGACTAAGCTGTCTAGCCTGGTTCATTTACAATATTATTTATAGCCATGTATCTATGGTAATCTGTCTGTGTACCTATTCTAAATAAATAAATTATTATCCATTACTAAACATTTTCTGACGCGACAGTACATACAATATGTGTCATCTGTCATGATGCCCCACGTGGGTACAGTCACGCAAAACCGCGTAAAACCACTGACGCAGCGTAAGTCACTGAAGTCTATGACCGATGAACTATAATTTCAATAGTTTATTTCCTTTTATGCATTTTCCATTTTATCTTTCTTTGTTCCCACTGGCACTTTTTAATAAGCCGAAACGCTGATATGATCCCTGCTAAATGAGTAAAACATAATACAGACACCCACACCTAGGCCACCTGGGGACCCAATTGAGATGAAATTTGAATGTTGCTGTCGTGGCGAAGGGACCACTCAGAAGTCAACATTTCGCTAAAAACTTTAGAACCCAATAGTAAGTACCGAGGCTACCGCTGTTTTGCTTGGATTTTTGGCGATGTTTTCTTCATCTCTGGATTTGAGCACAAGGTTTTCTGGTCAGATTCGAATCCGGAATCGTGCATCCTGGGTCTTAGAGTAGCTTGGTGGCCAAATAATACACGAAAGTTTTACGAATAAAGAAATTACGAATGATACTTAAACTGTTATAGGTAGGTACATACATATAATTAGTTTATGCAGTTGACCGTATGTAACATGAACATTTGTCCTAGGGCTTTAAGGAAGCATTGCTATGGTTTCTACGTGTACGTACATACTTAGCATTACGTAAATTAAATTACGTCACATTAGCACTGCTGGTCGATGACCGTGTATAAACAAAATAGGTTAAGTAGTTTAAATAGTAGTTCATTCAAATAATAATATTCATCATCATCATCATCATTTCAGCCGAACGACGCCCACTGCTGGGCATAGGCCTCCCCCAAGGATCTCCACAACGATCGGTCCTGCGCTGTCCGCATCCAGCGGCTTCCCGCGACCTTGACCAGATCGTCGGTCCACCTTGTAGAGGGCCTGCCCACGGAACGTCGTCCGGTACGCGGTCGCCATTCGAGAACCTTTCCGCCCCAACGGCCATCGGTTCTCCGCGCTATGTGTCCCGCCCACTGCCACTTCAGCGATGCAATCCTTCGAGCGATGTCGGTTGTTTTTGTTCTCCTGCGGATCTCATCATTTCTGATTCGATCGAGCAGGGAAATACCAAGCATCGCTCTCTCCATTGCTCGCTGGGTGACCTTGAGCCTTCTTATGAGACCCATAGTAAGGGACCACGTCTCACTCCCATAGGTCATTACTGGCAACACACACTGGTCAAAGACTTTTGTCTTGAGACACTGAGGTATTTCGGACGCAAATATATGCCGGAGCTTCCCGAACGCTGCCCATCCGAGCTGGATTCGACGAGAGATCTCTTTCTCGAAGTTGGACTTACCTAGCTGGACTGTCTGTCCCAGGTAAACATAGTGGTCAACAACTTCGAGTGTAATGTTCCCAACGTTAACTGGAGCGGGTGCAATATGGGCATTTAACATGATTTTTGTTTTGTCCATGTTCATCTTAAGACCCACTCTTTGAGAAGCATTACCGAGATCTTCGAGCATTATGTTCAGGTCTTCCAAGGTCTCAGCCATAAGAACTACATCATCGCATGGTCAGAGGCACATTGAATATCGACCTAAAGCTTGAGAGAGCGCGACTGATAAAATCCACGCTCCGACCAATACCGGCTCAAATTCAAAACCCCGAGTGCTTTCAGCTCGAGCTTCAAAACCGCTTCGAAGCCCTTGAGAACAGCATCGATGTGGACGATCTGTACAACATGGTGGTGGATACTGTCCGTACGGTAGGGTCCAAGCACTTAAAAACCCGCCGTCCCAAATCAAAGAAACTCTCCAGTCAGACTCTCCTACTCATGGATCAGAGAAACGAAATGAGGCTACAGAACTCAGCGGATGCCCATCGTTATCGGCAACTCAATAGACAGATATCTAAGTCTTTGACGAGCGACCTTCGCCAATTTAATACCCAGCGTATTAAAGAGGCAATTGAGCGGAATAAAGGCTCCAAAGTGTTCGCCAGAGATCTGTCTATTGGGCAAAGCCAATTGACGAGGCTGAAAACTGAGGCAGGTAGCATCATTTCGTCAACACCTGAAATCCTGAGGGAGATTGAGAGTTTCTATGGACAGTTATATTCCACGCAAACACCTGCTGAAAGCAAGGCTAAAGATCCTAGAGCCAAGCTTACCCGACACTATACCGAAGATATCCCGGACGTCAGCCTGTACGAGATTAGGATGGCTCTCAAGCAGCTTAAAAACAACAAGGCGGCGGGTGATGACGGAATCACAACCGAGCTCCTGAGAGCGGGCGGTAAGCCGATACTTAAGGTCCTCCAGACGCTCTTCAGTTCTGTCATCCTCGAGGGAAAAACGCCAAAGGCATGGGGCAGAGGCGATGTGATGCTGTTCTTCAAGAAGGGTGACAAAACTCTCTTGAAGAACTACAGACCCATCTCGCTTCTGAGCCATATCTATAAGCTGTTTTCGAGAGTCATTACGAATCGTCTCGCTCGCAGGTTCGACGACTTCCAACCTCCCGAACAAGCAGGGTTCCGAAAAGGCTATAGTACCGTAGACCACATTCATACGCTGCGGCAAGTTATACAGAAGACCGAAGAGTATAACTTGCCACTTTGCTTAGCGTTCGTGGACTACGAGAAAGCCTTTGATTCGATTGAGACCTGGGCAGTACTGCAGTCTCTCCAAAGGTGCCAAATAGACTACAGGTACATTGAGGTGCTAAGGTACTTATACCAGAACGCCACCATGTCGGTCCGATTACAGAACCAGAGCTCTAATCCGATCCAACTACAGCGAGGCGTGAGACAAGGAGACGTTATTTCTCCGAAACTGTTCACGGCTGCGTTGGAGGATATTTTCAAGCTTCTGGACTGGAAAGGACGCGGCATCAACATCAATGGCGAGTACCTAACACACCTGCGATTTGCCGAATAATAATATTAGAAATAAATAAATATTGGCCCGATGAAAGTGAGATAAGTTATATTACTAAAGATTTTTGCTTTCTCTCTTTATTTCTTTCTACTCAGCCGAACGTAAGATTTATTTTTGATTTTGTAGAACATACAGTTACATTCCATTCAAAAATCACGAGGGTACATATTCTGCATGCGCACACACACATACACACACGCACACACATACACACACGCACACACACATACACACACGCACGCGCGCGCGCACACACACGCACACACACACAATATTCAAATTCAAATTCAAATTCTTTATTTGCAGAACATGGGTGTTACAAAAAAGATGGAGAAGTTTATTATGTCAAATCGCCACATTCGGCCCAGAGCGGCATGCAAATCGATTAATATTCTAAAAAGTCCGTTTGACTATATCTAATTAAATACCTACAAGTCATTACAGTGATTCATATTAATAAATGAATTTAATAAAAACACACACATATCACGTGGATCTCTGTATTACAATAATAGTTTAAGTATTTTGTTTGTTTTCATTTATTAAATTTCTAAATCTAATCGTAGCGAGCCATTCCCATAATGAATAAGAAATTGTACTTATTAGATTTAGAAATAATAAAACGTTTTTTTTTTGTATTTATTTCTTTCTTAAAATGTTTCCAAGATGATAAAATTCTAAATACTTACCGCATTTTAGTTCTTATTCCTTTTCCTCATTTTATTGTCTACCAACATGTACAGATACTTGGTTTCATGTTTTACGTGCTATACATAAAAACATTTGAGCCAACCCAAGAACAGAACCCCTTTCAACAGGGGTGTTGTTCGTTAAAAGTTTTTTTTAACCTAATAAGTTTTCTAAGTTCATTTCATTGTAACCCTCGTACCAAGTCTTCATTTCCTCAATAAAATAAAAAGTACCCATATTTTAAACTGAACAGTAGATCTTGAGAGAGATTGGCGTAATGAATGAACATCGTGAGGAAATGACAATTGAGACCTCCTCGAAGGGAGTTGTCAAACCGCAAATAAAATTCTTTAGGTATGCATAAACGAGATCTAAAATAAATGCTCTTTCTGGAGATCAGCTCACTTGCACTTTTGTAGTCTTCATCTTTTTTATTGTAAAATTAGTATTTTTGTACACAAAACAACAAACAAATTTATAAGAAAAAAAATTCAAAACTTCAAGAAAGACATGACTATCTTATCTTATTTTTTTAGGGAATATTTTCTTAACAAAGGAGAGATGATCAAACAGAATAGCCTTTAAAAAAAAAACTACACGAGTAAATTGTGTACCTACTTGTTGTAACTTCTTTGTAGTGTCTAATTTGCGTAATGTTAACTTTAACCCAGATCCTTAAAGTTTATTTCATTTACCTGCTGAAAGAAAATAAAATAAAATAATCTCATGTAAGTGAATGTCATGTAAGATCTTAGCTGATGATAGGGATCACTGGAGGGATTTGGGGAAGGCCTTTGCTCAGCAGTGGGACAATACAGGCTAAGTTAAAAAAAAAGTGAATGTAAAATTATTATGAGAAAAACAAAAGTTCTTTAACCACAAAAACGTAGTTAACTGAACCCTGGTTATGATCGGCAACGCTAACTTGGCACTTTTGTTGTTAACGTGAAAGACAGCTGACATCCATTCAAGGTCAGTATATTTAACGCCCGCATTACAATTTTACTGTGTCATTCCCTCTATGCAGACTATAATTTTATTGATGTCACTGAAGCAAAAACTATTTGAAGATTTCCTTAAAATTTGTTCTCTGTTTGATTTTAGGGATCATTATTCCATATCTGAAATGATGTCAAAAATCACACACTTGAAACTAGAACAACTTTTAACGAAAGGAAACTAAGTAAAATTTACTAAATGTATCCTACTTTCAAAGTTTAACACACATAAGTTTATGCAAAAGTAAATGTCATTCATAAAAACTTCACCGTGGATAACGGCGAAAGGGTCACCACCAACCACGTTGTGTTCTAATTCCATTGGAGAAATGCGGGCTTCCGAGTGTTCCGTTCAACATGACGGCAACAGCCACATGCCTCTCACTACCCCGTTTGGGATTTGGTCGTGATGGTATGACGTATGTCATGTTAACAACTTCATGATTACTAATAATTTCTGATTTTTGACTTCGCTTTTTAGGAGTAAATAATACAATTTTAATTCTATACCACTAAGTGTTACTATAGAGCCAATGTATTATTTATTACGAGAAAACAACAATCCTCAATTGGTTTTCCCTCGCGTCACACTGGCGCCATCTGTAAATTCCTCGTCGCGTCTACTTTCTCAAACTGTTCCGAATTGAACAATCAATTAAGCTAACATTAACACTAGTGAGACTAATTAGTGAAACATTACAGGTCCCCTTAAATCCGAGTAATTTCTCATATTTTACATGTATTTCTACAAATTTCAAGGTGAGGATGGCCAGCCCAGTGATTCGTTTGAATGACTGGTCTTGTCAACCTCATATCTGGACCTCACGACCGCTTTCCATCAGGTCGAGTGAGGTCATCTTGACGGGCAATATAAAAGAAAAAATTCTTCAATTGTAGTCAGCCGGACAAAGTTGGGTTCCGTAGTAAAAACATAAGTTTGAGTTAGGTTTTGAAAGTCTTAAATAAATAACGAAACAATTACATGTTTTTCTAGAAATTTATTTCTGAAACTATTTATAATAGACTGAAAGCTCGACAGCTTTTAAAGCATTAAGTTTCATTCCACCAATCAGCTAACTACGTAATAACAATTTTGAAAGTAGTAAGTTTATAGAGAAACCGGGTTTTAGCAACACTACAAACGTAAATTACAACAAAGAAATAAACGGTAAATATCAACAGTAGTGTAAAAGTAATAGTTAAAATGCTTCAAGCAAGTTTAAAATGTTATTTAGGTTTATACGGAACCATAATCGTTAAATAACTCGGCTGTATTATACACTCAGCTACCCGCGGCCACAGGTGACTGCCACAAGCATGGGCGCAAACTGAGGGTTTGAGTGGCTGCCACAAGCTAACTCGTGGCCGTGCACACTTGGCCACAGTCGCTAGTTTCTCAACGTCGCTGGCACTGCGAGGAATTTCCCCTCCTTATTTATGTATCAAATTAGTTCGTACACAAAAAACAGTTGCAAAACCTAGAAAAATTTAGGAAAATAAAAGTACAGGTGAACTCTGGTTGGCATGGTTACAGCAAATGTCAAACAAGAAAGTGATGAATAGACAATTGTGAAAAAGTAATGAAATAATCGAATATTCTTGTAAATACGCAATCCTAACTTATCAAAATATGTAAACATACATACATAAATATTTTACACAATTAATAATTAAAATACAAAAATATCTAACTAACTAATACAAAATCTTGTAGCAGCGTTTAGTGGCTTAAACTCAACAACTAGTAGTCGTGTTTGGTAGCGGCATCGAGTGGTGCCGTTTCACCACTAGTTCTGTTTCACCACAAATGGCCCAGTGTGTACGTCAGCGCTAAAATTGGTATTCGAAGCACGTGGCCGGCGACGCGTTAAATGAATCAAATAACCGTCTAATTTAATTTAACTCAATCAGTAACGGTTTAACTGCTTCTTCGAGTACTTTTACTTAATCGGTCATTTCGTTGGAATTCCTTCAGTTTAGTGTAGAACCAGTTACCATAACTGCAAACTCGTATTATGCTCTCGACCAAATGCACATTAAATAAACTATTAATCATCTGGACTAATATTATCAATGCAAAACAACTCTGTTAAACTTCTGAATCAAAGTTACTTAACACGTTGTCAGTCGACATAGTAGACTCAATATAAAAAAAAACAATATAATTTACCGCATCTGGTGCATCGACTGACGAGGTGAGATGGGACACAGGCAGGTGCCTGAAGCACTAAGAAGCAGAAGGTTCTGCAGTGAAATTAAAACCTTCAGTGTATTGGAAAAAACTCGTCAAAGTCGCCGGCAAAAGCAAATACTTAATCTAAACAAAAAAACACAAAATGTTTTTTCCCTCTGTATCATAAGTTTAGGCAAGATTATCCCTAATAGACAAGGTTTTAATTAGCAGGTCATTGAATACGTATGGGTGTTACAAATGTTGCCAGGTAATAAATAACTCCATTCCATTGCACGTTCCCATTTAGAGTAATTTAGCAATTAACAGCAGCAGTATTTACGTGATGCTGCGAAATGTGCAACAGTTGGTAACCGTTGTATTTTAACAGAAAATTGTAAGTTGTATGAGAATTTATTTGTTTATTCTTAATGCACGTACAAGTACTTAAAATTAGAAGACCTAATGCCTAGATGCTTTCTCTACCAATCCACTGCATGGTTCAACAGTTAACGTAGAAAGTTTGGGTTGAGAAACATACAAACGTTTAAAAATTGGGTAACACCAAAACTAATTTTTCTTGTTTTTTAAGAGACAGAGTACGGTTGAGATAATTGTAAAATAGGTATTTGTAAAAATTATTGCTGTCTTTTGCAAACCTCGAGTCCCCGCAGAGTGCGATAGAGACAACTGCAACTGCAACCAAAGTTACCTATCAAAAGTGCACAAAATCGACACTTCGTAGCCCCCTGATCCCTGACCGAATTACTTTTTTTTGTAAATTTAGTAAAAGGCTTTGACCGTGTTCCTATGTTTTAATTTTTTGAATTTTTTGAGAATAATTTTATGGAGGTTTGAACACAACGGAAAATCTGACCTGAATCTTTTTTTTTAGATTTTCGAAGGGTCATATCTCTTTTGATAATTAGTTTATCAAAAAAAGAAACATAGGGACATGCTAATAGTGGCCATAGATTTTTTGGGAGAAAATGATTCCTCTACTAGCAATATCCAGGAAGGAAACAGGGGAATACGTTTGTATGGAAAAACAGCGCTTCTACGGAACCGCGTAAGAATTGTGACAAAAATAGCCTGTGTCACTGATAATGATAATGTACTCGTAGCTTTTTGTTGATTGAAGAACTTTTAAAATCGGTCCAGTTTCGGAGCCTATTCAATACAAACAAAAAACAAACAAATCTTTCCTCTTCATAATAATAGTATAGATTATTCCCAAAACTAAATATTCAGTGCCAGTTCCGGTTACATTTATGTGTTATTGCATTTAACATACATACTCCTAATATATTATATGTCCGCCAATGTTTCACGAAAGAAAGATTTAAACTTCAACCGGATCAATTATGTACATTGTACAACTAAAACAAAAACGCAAGTACAAGTACCAAACCGTTCCAACATTTAACAAAAAAACTTCTAAACTGCTAGCCCATGGTTTATTCATGCTCGTTTAACTTTTTATATAAACGCTTGTCTTGTAAATTCGGCACTTAAATTGTTAATGACGTCTTCGCAAGACGTCAGAATGACAGCCAGTCAGTTTTTCACGTCTCGTCGTATCTTTTGTAAACTAATATTTGTATTGCGTCTATAGTGACAGCGATTGGCCAATAATAGTTGCTATTTATAGAATATACAAGACTATAAACTTTTTTTTTGTTGCTTTATGAATAGATGAAAACAATCATTTGTTATGGAGTAACGTAGCACGGCAGTAAAATTTGTATGTTAGTTTGAAACAGACGAGACGCCCGTTTCAATTTCTGGCATTATTAAAAGGGCAATAAAATCGTGTCGTCAATAATTACTTTAAATTAATTGGTGCGTCTCAATCGTTGTTTGCTTCGGTGTCGGGGTTTTACTAACATATTAATACGATTCAATTTGGCATCATTTGCTACAATAATTTTACAACATTGTTGGCGTAATTCTGGCCGTAAATTATCACGTTCAGCCACGTGGCTCTGATATAAATAAACCGTTGCATTTTGGGTCAAACACCGTAACATTCATCTATGCGTGTTGAAACTAATTCACAAAAAAACACTATGAAGATATTCAATGAGATGCAGATGAGTACTTCAACGCTACTGAATAGATCGATATACCTATCGAGAACACCTTTTACAGACTAACTGCTTACCGGTCAGGTCTGTTATTAACGACGACGATGAAGCACGAAACACGATTTAGAAAACAGAGCCAAATGCAAGCTTTGTTCTCGACGTGAACACAATATCTACAGAACCTACTTCTTTTCCCTATAAACCTGAGTTTGGCTACTAAACTTGAATTCCCCCATTGAATCTGTTTACATACACAACAGAATGTATAGCAATGAAATGTAATTGCTGTAGTACCCTGAAGAGCCGAGGGGTTCTGGTTTTCCTTGAGGGGTCACCCTTGTTTTCTTCAGTGGTAATAAAAGTGTTTTTCTTTCTGGGCGACAGCAAAAGCATTCTTTATTTTCTTCATTCATCTTCAGTTCAGTTTTGGTAGCAAGTTACTTCTGTCGTGAATGGAAAAAACGTATATAAATACGGACTTGATTCATACAGGAGTGGGGCGAATATTTATGATGTTTTTTATCTGGGTGTTAATATTCAATGAGCTGAATTATAACTATATATTTAACAATATCTGTGTCTGACCCCCATAGTACAAGCTATGCTTCGTTCGAAATCAGGAGATGTTTATGAAAGATGTCCTAGCTTTTTATTTTGGTACGTTTAGAGAAAGAAATAGTTCTTCAATAGTTTCGTTTGGTTCTCATTCACAACCTAGCGGTTTTCTAAATTAATTCACACGAAAAATCATCACGAAGTCATTCTACTTTAAAAAGCTCGTAAAAAATCAGCCAATGAATCCCATCTACGGAGTCAATAACTATCAAAGAAAACTTTACTGTCCACGATTTGGTTAAATATTCTATTTGCCATGTAAATTGTAGAATTTATATCAATTCTTGACATTAGTGGGTCGGTAAGAAAATAAGACATTTAAACATCAAAAATGCAATAGAAAACCTACGTTTAAAAAACAATCATAAGTTCACAATAGTTTCAACAATTTATAGTAGTCGTAAATAGAAAGCAAATGTTTATGTTGATGATGTTGACACATAAATACATTACAATCCCACATACTTCATTCTTCTTTTAACTTACTTATTTATAGCTTAAATTGACAGAATGTTACATAACTTGATCTAACATCAATTAACCTTAAAGAAATAGTGGAGTGAATATCTAGCCTAGGATAGTAGGGAAATAATTCGTGTAAAAGCGAATTTTGGCACAAATGTGGGAATGGTGTCTGAAGCAAAATACTCAAAGTACTGATTATTTCCCCTATTTTTGCTTTGTTGAGTGGGCTAATTAATGAGCAAGTGACAGGTGACCGCCGAGTAATGCAAATTTAGATCAAAGTGCAGAGTGCAGACTGATACAAAATATATGGCAAGGCTCTAATAATAAGAAAAACGACAAATTCCGGTTGCCCGCAAAGGATGTTTGAGAAGCCAACGGTTGACTGAAAGCAATTTAGGCGTAACCATTCGGAGCCCGAAATATTTTGTGGTTTTCTCTCAAACACGGTGGGCGGCAAACAATCATACTGACTGTCAATGGCAAGCGGCTACAGTAGCCTATGAACACGTACAGAGGCGTTCATATCAACCTTTACAAAACCCTTGAAAAATGGATCTTATGTCAGATGCTTAAGGTGCCCCTATGTAAAGGTTGATGTGAACGCCTCTGTACCTTGAAGGCATCAGCCGCGCATCGCCGTCTCTAGGACAAACTTTTGTATCAGGAACCAATCTGGCGTTGTTGGGTTTGTGCAGTATATCATTCGGAGCTCATAATATTCTACACTATATCTTCATCTAATATCTGATCTGATTGTGCGTTCAAAGATTACAATTTCTACAGTGATTTACGATTGGAATAACTGTTGCTAGACAGGCGTGGCGCGGTACTATTAAGTCGTCTGTGGCGACGCGGGCGCAGCGCTAGCCGCCGTAATGTGCCGGTAGGCGGAGATAGTTAAACGACTCGGATACGGTGTAGTGATGAATTATACCGGATGGGGAGATACGAAAGCACCTAAGATATCAATCAGTCAGTTTAACGTTGATGTGAAGGAATGGAGCGTCTTTTGTTTCTAAATTTAAATCCTTCAGCAACAATACTTGAAACTGTTTTTGGCATCAATCTTCTGAAGGTAATCTCTAATCTCCACGCTTGCCGAATGTGAGTTTATGTTCACTTACTGAGATTATGACCCTAAAAACTTAAAAACGCGCTTCACAAACATGAAAACATATATGTAATACATACATGTGTGAAGTAATAAAATGCATTTAATGCAGCTACCAATTTAAATCAAGTTATCTCACATTCCAAACGGAATAAATTATAACAAATACCCTTACACATTAACGAGTAAATTCAAGATGTAATCTGCGTGCCTATCTATTGCCTTTTTAGAAACATCAAGAAAGTTTTATATAAGCACTTATTTATACTAAATAGCTTATTTGAGAAGAAATCACTTACACTACACGCACTAGAATAAAGATAAAATAGAGAAGATCGTTAAAAACTTTGTGGAGGCAGTGCCTTACAAATAAATATAAATATAGGACAAAAGTATAATAGCAATAATCGGGGCATAAAGCGTGATAAACTGTTACCCGTAAAAAACTAGAAGGGAGACCATTTTTAAAGTCATAATTGAATTTACAATATTATACCTTAGTTTAAGAACTCAAAAAGTTGATGTTAACAGTGTACTCTCTACAGGATCACAAGTTAAAATGGGGGTCCCTCAAGGATCCATTCTGGGTCCATTACTATTTCTGATATATATAAATGATTTACCTTTTTACTTAAAAGATATTTGTGATGTTGTATTGTTTGCAGACGATACATCTTTAGTTTTTAAAACTGACAGAAATAAAAACCTTTTTGATGATGTTAATGACGCACTTTCAAAGGTTTTACAATGGTTCACAGTAAATAATCTACAGCTTAATGCAAAAAAGACTAAATGTATTAATTTTAAGTTGCCTAATGTTAAAGATAACCCCATTAGTCTAAAAATTGATGGTAATACTATGAAGCTTGTAGATACAACAGTTTTTCTTGGAATCACACTAGATTCAAAACTGCAATGGAACCCTCATATAACAGCTCTCTCAGGCAGACTTAGTTCGGCTGCATTTGCAGTGAGAAAAATTAGGTTATTAACAGATGTTGATACTGCTCGTTCAGTTTATTTTAGTTATTTCCATAGTGTAATGTCTTACGGCATTGTACTTTGGGGTCAAGCGGCGGATATACAAACCATCTTTATCCTCCAGAAGCGAGCTATCAGATCCATCTATAAGCTTCGTGCACGGGCTTCACTTAGGGAGATTTTTAAGGAAATTGGTATCCTCACTGTAGCGTCACAATACATTTACAATTGCATTGTTTTAGTCAGAAAAAATATTGGTCTCTATGCTAAACACAGTGACATACATTGCAGAAATACTAGGAATAAGGATAAAATTGCACTTCCACTCTTTAGGTTACAAAAAGTTTTAGGATCCTTTATGGGGCAAGGTATACATTATTACAACAAAATTCCAAAAACCATTTGTGAGTTACCTTTACATAGATTCAAACATCACATCAAAACAGCTTTATTAAAAAAGGGCTATTATACTACAAAAGACTACCTTATAGATAAAAATGCCTGGGTATAAGCGCTCTTCTCGATGCGGGATTAAATAGCTCTATTGTAACAGATGTTTTATTGTAAGAGTTAATAGGTACTTAGTTTGTATGTACTGACTAACAATTTTTGTTTTTGAATTGTTTAAATGAATTCTTGTTATTATATTCTTTTATGGTTGGTTTTTTCTCTTTGTTTTATATTCTTTTAGGTATCAAAATGGCACACTGCTTGTACTTTACTAACCCCTGTTGTAAACCCAAAACAAGTTTAAAAGAGTAACTGCTGAGTTTCTCGCCGGGTCTTCTCAGCAAGAAACAACTCCGACGCGGTGGTAGAGTCGCATTATGTCTGTATACTGTTTATTTACATATCCATATTATTATGGTATTTATGTCTATTATTTAGTATATTTTGCTGTAAATTTGACGATTTGAAAGTACTGATACAGTCTATTTGAATAAAAATATATATATATATATATATATATATATGTATACAAGGTTACCGGAAATTCGATTCATTCCCTTGAAGGGGTAAAGTAAAGCTAATTTGCTATAGATTCTGTCATGGAGTACCCAAGCCGATAGTGTTTAGTATTTGAGATTAGATTTGGTGCATTAAAGAAAAACCAGTTTTGATCTCTCTGGAAAAACCTTGGATCTTTACAAAAAAATATGCCTGAACAGTGCAATTTCTAAAATTAAAATTACATTTTATTTATTTTAAGGTCCCGTGATTAAAAGGTCAGCAGAATTCGAAGGCACTTATTTTGGGCTATCAATGCACCATTTCGTCCTTCGTCCCAAGAGTTATTGGCCCCACCTACTAAAACCATCTACCCCTAGCGTTAAAAGACGTACAATCTGACGAAACATTCCGACGTCAGCTGAGAAACCTTTTGTTGGAAAAAGCTTATCACTGTATTGAATAATTTTTGAATGATGACTTCGGCTGACTTATTAATTATTTATTTTTATTATATTATTTTACATGTGATTTTTTTCACGTAATATTATTTTTTAATTTGTTTTTTTATTCGGTTTGGACATTCTGTTTATTGTATTAATTGTAATTTGTATAATCATTTTGACGATCATAATGCAAATTCTTATACTTATGTGACACCAAATGTAATGTATATTGTAACATTGTATTATGAAATAAATTATTATAATCTTCCTTATGCTTACTGTAGTTATTTTATGCTATAAGCAACAAACTAGGCGCCACGCTCGAAGTTGTCTGTACAGTAAAAATGCACGTAAACCCGTGCACATAAAACATAAAATTGATTGAAATAACGTTGCACTTTTCTTCAGCTGTACAAAATATAATAAAGGCGGCCAGTTGAACTCTATTCGATTGCGGTTTAGGTTCTAAATCCTTCGTTTTAGCCATCAACATGATTATGCACCAAGCTAATTGCACTTGCAGTAACGGACGGTAATAAAGTTTGTGTATGTTGCTATGGCAACGGTTTTTTGTTACATCGTAAATGCGTCATTGGTTTCTGTTTCCCCTTGCGAATTAGACATGAACATTTTTAAATGGCGAATATAATGAAGTTAGGCTATTTAAATCAGTCTTGACTTTTTTTTCTATTTTAATTTATAATTTTAAGATTTATATATGATGATCAATTAAATGTGTGTGTTTTAAAAACAGGAACTTTATCAGATACGGTTTTAGAGAGTATGGAATATTTTCTTGTGATGGTATCCTTGAGGTCACACACACACAAAGTTTGGAAGCTGCTTCACCCTCTAGAGTAGTCTAGAGCCACAACATTCCTTTTTTACTCGTCCGTGTGTGCACTTAAACGGGGAATTTAAAAGGTGATTTAACAGGATTCACGAGCAGACAGTAACAGACGGGCAGCCCGCAGGCGGCCTTCCCCTTGACAATCAAAATTAAGGACACCTCAAATGCATAACTGTCCCTTTCACATCTACTGACATGTGATAGGATAGCAACAATTTTCAGGGTGCCCAATTTTGAAAACCTTTTCTGACTCGGCCGTTATTGTATTTTTTTTTAATAGAACTGCGAATGATCCGCTTAAACTACTTGCAATATCTGGATAAATACAAAGGCATAATTTATCACATAGTACTGATGTATATAATGAGCAAATAGGACTGAAATGGGTGTTTTTAATAAAATCCATAGATGGAAATGTCTGCTGAATACAACATAAAAGAGAAATGCCTAAAATGATATGCAAATTTTTGCCTATGGTCGCGGATAATGGAAAACAAAACTTAAATTTTGTCCTTAAATTCCCTATTAAGTAAATAAAATCATTGTTGGTTCTATTAGTATAAAATCTAATAGAACCAACAATGATAACCACAGTTAATATTAGCGCGGCCCGCAGTGAACAGAAAGGAAATCACACTGGCTATTTTTGCATCACTTCCGTTTTAAGCTCAGCCACGTAGAATTTTGCTTGAACATGAAAATAGGATAGAGACATAGCGCTAACATAATAACTAGTATGAGACCCAGAGATCAGTGGTTAAATGAACCAAACATATATCTGGATCATCACAAACCATGACCGTCTGACGAAGTAAGCTTCTACTATGGGTTTTTAAGACTGATAAATGTACTTAATATTTTTAAATGCCAACATTAATTTGAAAATAACACACGCACCAAAAAAAAAAACAATAAATGCTCATTTAAACGCAAAATTAATATTGGTCGTGTAATAAATGATATTTATTTTGAATGCTATGTACACAGTTATAGTTATAATCGCTAAGTTTGGGTCCACTGTTGTAATTTATTTGTCATTTTATCATATAAATAACTAATATTTTTTTGGTACAGCTTAATTAAAGTAGTGATTAAGATAATGGTAATTGCGCCGCTTCTCCCTCTTTGTTAGGTTAACCACTGAAAACCAGCGTCGTGGTGCTGAACATGGTACTACGGCATATGCTGAGTGGGAGCCTTTTGACAACTCTTGTGATTTTATTTTAATTGTTTCCTGTGTGTATGTCAAATAAATTTATTTCTATTTCTATTTACCTGTTTGACTGTTTGATCGGGGTGGGTAGCGAACCCACCAACAGACAGGATCGCTACTAGTGAACCAACAGACTCAGTCTAGTCATGTTGACGGCTGACTTGACAAAACTGTCGGGTCTCATGCCGCTCACTATCAACAGTCTACTTTGCTAGTGGGTCTTGAAGAGTCACTTTTGTACCATATACATGACATATTGGAATGAACTAAGATATTTAGTCAAGCTGGTAGAGACCATCCCTTCATTTTGCCTTTTTCTACCCTCATTTGACGACACGATTGGCGTAGTGCGCTGTAGCACGGTTTTTCGCCTCGATTTCCGTAGTGTCCCGGGTTCGATTCCCGGTCGGGTCAATTCAGGAAACGATCTTTTCTGAATTGACTCGGGTCTGGGTGTGCTGGGAGACGCCCCTGGGTTATTTCCTTGTGTGGTACCTCGTAACACAGGGATAGTAATCCCTACTTCGAGACCATTACAAGAGGTGTGTTGTCTGGTGCATATTTATATTTATTTAGTATAGATTATCTACCGACCATTCACTTTCTCTTCTTGTTTAAATAGGTGTTCTTCTTTAACCGTTAAATTCGTTTTTTTTAAATAGATACCGCTTAAACTAGACAATGCTTATGAGTTTTGGTCCCCTCAAAACGAAATAAGGTTTCTTTTCAAGCTTACGAGCAAGTTACGGTGCTAATCGAATATTACGGCTTCTAAAAGGATATACAATCATGAAGGATTAAGTCTTGGTTCAGTTAATTTAAGATTACCCGTACCTATCTACTTGTCTAAGTTACACTCTAAAGTTATTATCTGAATTAAAAATAATTATCAAGTTACACTTTAAAATTATTAAATGATTTAAAAAAAATATTAAGATTAATTGGCTAAGAAAGACCCAGTTTAGAAGTATTTTTCAAAAATAGTTTATTAAATTTATTGGATTATTTGTTCAAACATCCAGAAAACGAATTTAACTAAGTTATTAAAAAAAAGAAAAACATAGAAACACGACCACAGTCCTTCTTCAACTTTTAGTGAAAAAAGTAACAAAATGGGTCAATTTTTCAAAAAGGGATCAGGGGACTACGAAACGTCGATTTTGTGTACTTTTGATAGGTAATTTCGGTCCGATTTTCAATCTCTATCGCACTCTACAGGGCGCTCGAGGTTTGCAAAAGACAGAGCAATATATTTTACAAATACCTATTTTTAATTCTCTCGACCGTGCTGTGTCTCCTCTTCAGATTCAGATTCATTTATTCGCTTGAAAAGTGGTACAATAGTTGGTATTTATAAAGTAAAATCCGCACAATTCACCAAAACTGGCATGCAAATGTTACATTTAAAATTCACAAATTCTTATAAAATACAACAATATCTTGCGTATTATCATAATTACATTAATTATTAGATAATTTACAGAACATGTCATTTCATTTAAATCAAATTCAACATAGAGTAACAGTACATAAACACATACATTATACATTCTGAATTTCTATTACAATTAAATAACAAAAACATGCACAAAAAATTATCTGTGGTTGTTGTTGGACACACTAGAATCAACACTGAAAGTATTCGTCCAAGGAGTAGAAACATTTTTCTATTAACCATTCCTTCAATTTCTTTAAGATGTTGAGCTGCAAAAATTTAATTTTGTCATCCAACTTATTGTAAATCTTAGGTCTGCATTTAAAAGCTTAAGTACATAACAGCAGAGATGTAATAAAATCACTGATTGATGGTCCATAATGCGCCTCGAAAGCACTATTGTAATACTTGTTATTAAATTTAAATCATTACTCTCACCAATGCAACTAGTAAATCAATAATCAAGACGCCATTAGCCCCCGGGAGATTGACAGACAAACGGACAGCTGCACAAGATATCCATATTAATTCTTTGTATAGCAATACAGGGCCGGATTCCGATTATTCTTTAAATACCATCACGAATTTATCCCAAACGGGGTAGTCAGAGGATAAGATTAGATAAGATAAGATATCATTCATTTCCAAGAATATGGTTACAATGATCTTAACAGCTATGAAAAGTTCCACATATTCTGCCACCTTTTGTTGGCGTCGAAATATAATAACTAGAATTCAGTTTAAATTATTAGGTCACAAACACACACAATTTAAATTATTAGATTATAGGTTAATTATTAGGTCACAAACACACACAATTTAAATTATTAGATTATAGGTTAATTATTAGGTCACAATTCAATAATACAATATAATATAGTTCAACATACACAATTAAATAGAATTAGAATTAAAAATCGTCGTATCATATATTTCCATCCTGAGTCATCCATCAGCTAATAGTTGAACATTGTTTCATCAAATTTCATATCAATTATTAATAATTGTATATTTCATTCTTTAATGGAATAGAAACACTTTTGCATGAGCCAGTTATTTAAGGTATATCTAAATTTATTTAACGGCAATGATCTGACTCTAGCGGGAAGCCTTGAATATATTTTAATATCATTACAGTAAACATTGTTGGAGGCAAGTGACTATTGCCGTCATGGTGAACGGAACACTCAGAAGCCCACTTTGCACCAATGGTATTAGAACCCAACGTAGGTGGTGAGCCTTGCGCCGCTATCCGGGTTTTTTTTTTTTTTTTTATAAATGTTTTCCATCACCGAAATGTTAGTCTGAAATTAAGCAATGAACACAAAGATTTTGGTTCTGACCAGATTTGAACTCGGGACCATACGATCCGCGATCCGAGTTGGAGCGCTTAACCACTAGGCCACGACACTCTCATTAAATTTTTAAATTTAAGGGATACTCACTATTGAAAAAAATTAAAGTAATAAAAAGGATTCATATCAAGAACCATAAATAGTAAAATAGACCTGCGTTTTATTGCTGTTCAGAATTCGTGGGTAGGGTAGGAGTAGGACCTTCATTTCACTAGGATGCCTCCATTTTTATACGTTGTGGCCGTCCATTCATATCAACCTAAGTTTCATAAATACTTTAATATCAGAACATTTACCTTTAATTTTAAAGAAATTTAAGCAAATGGGATTTGGGTTTTCAATTTCTTTGGTGGTTGATTTGAAATTTAACGTTTTTTACGAAAATATAAGATGACCCCAAAAAGTATCCAGGTGTAACAAGTCCTCTTGTAACCGAATAGTTCGCATAACCTGGTTCAGATTTGGTTTTATGTTTCCATGGCACTAAGTCAAGCAGCTTTGCGATCTTATCTTCTTGCTAGGACAATGATTTGTGGTACTACTGGAAATAAAACTTGTATGTACTGGTACTAAATGGTTGTAGGTTTCGTGTTTAAGTAAATCTGTAATTTTATGGTCTTTTGCATGTTTAGCTGTTTTTGGTAGCTTTTGCTGTTTTTCGTAGAATTGACCTACCGATAAAATTAAGTTATGTTTAATATTTCAGGTTGACTTTACTATGCTCAATTCCAACGAACATACACACATAGTTGTGTGATGGATTCCATACTGACATTAAGATTTCATGGTCTTTATTGTAAATTTCTTAGATGAAACAAAACATTCAATCTATTGCTATTTACTTTTAATGCTTCTTAACAAGTTATTATTTTTATCGGCAATAGGGTTTTAACGCTAATAATATTCTAAAATTAACATGGAATAAGCATTTTTGTAATAATTATAGTTAACTGTTAGTTCTATTAATATACCCTGATAGTAAAATTGTTATTGTTGACTACCGAATGAATATTCCATCCAAGTTGACTGTGTTTCATCTCAAACTGCACTTAATTGTAATTAACGATGAAGTTTATGGTTTAATTAAAGTTTATCATAGTAGATAATATACCAATACTTGGGTGTGGCATAGTTGTATAAATAAGACTTAGCAAGTCTAAATACTTAGTACTTATTCACACATAATTAAGAGTGCTCGTTTTGCAATATTTCGTTCATCGATATTGAAGTAATTTAAACACTACAATGACGGGTTATTACAAGTACCTACTTAATTAAATGTCATGGGAAGTTCAATAATCTATGTTAATTTGCAGTTTTTCCTCATTAATTAAATTACTACAAGAGGAAAACATCTGCATTAAGTTTTCTGCCGCCTACTATCGCAATTGTATAAACACAACACATTGATAAAACACACAAAACAATTTTTAACTAACAATTACAGATCATTGGTCTACAATATTATGAGTAGGTAACTGTTAAACATTAAAAGAATCGCGACTGCATCGTACCTTAAATAATTTATTAATTATACCGCACTATACATCTACGATAGCAGGTTAAAGTTATTAATTCAATCATAAACTAGGAAGAGAGCACATGGGCAAAACCGAAATAAAACTTAGGCCAGGGCTACACTTAGCAGAACGCCAATACAGGTTATTGTATATGGTATAAATTACAAATAGTGGGCAGACTTCGCGGAAGATCGGTCGCTCCGCGAAGTGTGCCCGCTATTTGTAATTGATATATTGGCGTTCCGTTGCGGATCTTCCGCAACGGAATTTCCGTCAAGTGTAGCCCTGGCCTTACAATCAATTTGTAATAACGGCCTAAATATAATTACACCCATGCACTAAGTACGTCCCTGGCGTCCCCGCACTCCCTCGTAGTGAGGAGGCCAAGATGACTGACACAGAACAATTATTGCTTCCCGGCAGAAGGGAGGTGATGTGTTTATTGTAAAGCCCGCAGCGTGTTAACGACCTTTTCATTTTGACAAATTCGTCAGTAATGGTGCAGTCAGAGGTTTATCATTAAAAATGATTTTTAGTTTAGATGGAGTGGAAGATGACTAAATGCATTAACATAAATTACAGACAAAGTGCAGAGCCCACTGCTGGCGAGGCACACGATATAAAAAGTAGTTAGTTATCATGACATTCCTGAACTATTCAAACGGATGCACTAAACATGGTGATAAAGCTAAGTTTTTCTTTGAGATTTACTATACCAAGGAAATATGGAAAATTAAGAACAAATATGAGGTAAAAATAACGCAGAAGTGCTGCTTAAAGTCTCTTCAGAGCTAATTATATTATTATACATAGAAACAAAATAATATCTGAGTCGTAGTCATAGAAAAAACAATCCTAAAATAACAAAAGGTTGCAACCACAAATGACTACCATGCGCTATTTTTTTTAAAAAGAGCCTGATGTATTGGTCACCTAAAAATAGTAACACATTAAAAAATGTCTCAAGTATCATTATGGTCACTTAGTGACACCGTCTCAGCTGACGAAAATTAACTCTAATTGGGTCATTTCACTAGTGCACCACATTACTGGCATTACGAGTGCACTCGACATTCTGTTGCGTCGAAGTAATACAGACACATTATGATTAATAGCAAAAGAAACCGTTAGAAGAAGAAATATGAGTAATAAATATTCATTGTATTAAATAACTGTTAACAATTTCATTTTCAGTACCTACTGGAACTATTTCTTCAGTGCAATAAATCGGAGATGCAGTCATCATCATCATCCGTGCGGTCTATCCCGGTTATAAACCCACACTGGTGCGTGGGGTCACAGGGTCTGCCTTTCTTATTTTCTTGGCCCACTTCGAGCGGTCTTGGGCATCCTCAGTGGTGAGTCTGTTGGCACGCATGTCACCCTTAACGACGTCTTCTACCGGTACCTGGCGGGGGCGGCATCGCCAGATTGACATTTGTTGCCCACTTAGTAATTCAGAGATGCAGTATCGTATATTGATTATCAATGTTATTGGGTATTTTTTTATTCACAAGATGTTACGGGGAATTGTAGTTGGTAATGCAACACAAAGATTATTAATAAATTACTTCACGTTTAATTACCAAGAATATATATATAACTGCCATATCCTTGATTTATTGAACAGTTTAACAAGCAAATTGAGATCGAATTAAAAATGGACGTAACTGTCAATCTTGTCTAAACTAATGTTTATGTTTGAATGCGTTTTATTTTTGTTTTATTGCATCATAAATCAATTTAAAGGGACTGAGACTTTTATAGCTGTGGTTTAATTTCTTCATTGGTTTGCGGTTTAAACTTATTAAAATTTTATCGAGGGATAAGTTTTTATTTCGATTACGAGTAGAACCTAATAGTAACAGCAGTAATATAATTTGAAATGAAATTTTAACCGTCTACACCAAGAAGTTTGCGACGTATGGCTGTGAGAGTATGAATTACTCGCTTTCCGCACGCAGCTTCGCCCGCGTGAACTTATCGTTATAGTATATTATGGCCAAATTACATAAAAACTTCATAAATTGTACCCTATGTGTTATTCTGATGTCTAAGCTATATTACTGCAAAGTTTCATTAAAATCCGCTCAGTGATTTCTTACATACATCCTCACAATCTTTCGCATTTATAAATTAGTATGATATGATAGTATGAAGTCTGATAGTATGAAGTATGATAGTATGAAGTATGATATGATTAGTTTGAAGTATGATTGTTATTATAAGTGATTGCAGTTGGACCTCTGGCGTATTCACATTAATTAGTTGGTGTCACATTATAATAATTCAATAGAGGTCGTATCACAGCTGCTATGTGACAGTGTACATACTACTTAAAGTGAGTTTTAAGTAAAACAAAGGCATAACGGATCCTGTAAATAAGCACATTGTGTTCACTGACAATTATTTGCTGTTGTCTACTCTTGGAAGTAATTAAAAGAGATAAAAGCAAAAAGTTCAAAGAGTATGGGTTATGAACACTCACAGCCATTGTTACAACTGACAGCCTCATAAACTTACCGCGAAAAAGAACATATATAACTTTTTATGTGTTGAAGCTTTATACATTTTCGAGAAATCAAAGAAGCTTAAAAATCAGAGAATGCAAAGGCTCGGTTAAATCTCCGTCCGGATTGATTTCCAGGGGCCTATTACAATCCCTTAAAACTCGTCAAGTTCATTCCCTAAACTGAGCGTATATAGCGAAAAATTTCGTAATATTATGTTTTTTCATTTCCAGCCAGTCCGTGGATTCCTGGCACTATATTCTCGGCTGGATATTTACGGATGAAATTGCTAGCTATCCTCAGTTTAGATAACTAACTTGACTGGATAATATGGCACTAGGAAGTCCTTGCGGCAGCAAAGATATGCCAGAATTTTATTTTTTTGAAAATATTTAATTTTGTGTATCGTTGACATTGTGAAGTTACGTAAGTCTCTTTATAATGAGTACTTTGGAACTTTTCAGCTTTCTGAAACGTTTAGAATCACACAGCTGTACTGCAAATATCTAAATATATTGTATAACGACCGTTATCTAATGTTGTTGTTGTTATCAGCGCCCGACTGGCCTCATACGCGTCTCGATTGCCGCGGGTCGCGGGTTCAACTCCTGCCGGTTCAAATGCCCGTTGCACTGACTGAAGGCAACGTTTGTTTTGGTCTCTAGTTTATTATTGTTCCTATAAAATGGAACTAATAATGATTATCTGATTTTATGCTGTAGTTGACGTTCTAGCCTTCTGCCTGGGCGATCTTCCGGAAACTCTAACTTGGTAGTGAGTACGGAAAAATACGTCGTGTACGGAAATCCGAGTATTTGTATTCATGCACGTATGCATGACTAATTACTGCAAGAACGCTGTATATCCCCTTAAAGTTGTATTTGCAGTAGTTGTTAAGCATTTTATTTTAAAAACATTTCAGAGAACTTGAATTGTAATTAAGGAAATTACAGATGATTTATCAAGCTAATTTGAAACTAAGCAAAACAACCATTTCTGAAGATCTCCTCAACAACAGGCAAAAAACATTGGACAAATGAAATTAAAATAATCTACATACTTGTGTAAAAACAAAAACTTGAACAAAAAGTGACAAATAAACTCTTAAATGTATAATTGAGGAGGTATTGTAGGATCTCCTCCAGGCAATCAGAACCAAGTAGAATTGAGTAATTGTATGTAGCTGTTTTTTTGGCATTCATTTTATTTCGTTGATTGAAACTCTGAGGTATCAAAAAAAATTCAGCTTTCTAACGCCATCAACCCCTTATATAATCTAGTAGGGATATCAGTAAAAGTTTTTGAGATATTAAGTATGATCAAGTTCTCATTAGGATTCCTAAGGCTTATAGATTAAATTAGAATTTAATAATACTCTTGCCTATAACATTGATGAAACAACGTTGGCTTACAACGTAAAATACACAAGATAAATTCGCCAGGTCTGTTAACGGCCTCGGTAGCTCAGTTGGAAGAGCAGTCACCCGGATTGGGAAAGATTGAGTCCCAGGACCAGGTCGAATTTTTCTAGTTTCTATCTTTAATAATACTCGTAATAAATAGTTCATTGATGACGGCTAACATACAGATACTAGGGATTTCCCTCCACTGCTTTGTATAATGTTACCTTGTATTAGTTGAGATTACCTACAATTCGATTTCCGGATATTCTCACGTGTAGACCGTAAATATTTCTATTACATTTTGTACGGTTCACATTTACCAGTAGTTTCGTAACGCTATCGTTTCCTATAGTAATCTTGCACCATGTGTTTATGGTTTATGGGCAGGAGAACTATAAAAACCCAACGACTTCCGGATAAACGGGGGTTTGGCTATTGTTTTAGACTAGCTTTGATCAGCAGCTACACACGGGGTGGTCAGTACTACTAAATAGGTGATCAGTCTAATTATAATAACTATACATATACCTGTCCATTAGCGGTTTCGCCCGCGTAGACAATTAAACTATTGATAATTGGTGAAAGAATTCTTAAACCGTCCCGCGCCACAACAGAACTGGTTTTACTCCCGATTCGATGTACACCCGTGTGTACATTAGACACTCGGTCCATTAGTTTCGGAGCCTATTTAATACAACAAGCACATCTTTCCTTTTTATACAATTAGTATAGTTATATAATATAAACCTTTCTCTTGAATTAAACCATAGTCGTTACTGAGCTAAGCACAGACTCCTCACACTTATTACCTAACTTATTGAGTATTGTTTCAATTGTAACTAATACCTACTTATGTTGATCTTTAGCTAAGATAAAGATATACATCGATACAGCGGTTCAAAGTCTAAGATAAGTATAAGTTTAAGCTAAGCACGCTATAGATCTCAGCCTAAAGGCCGGTATCCACTTTGCTTAGTAGTTAGTGCAGGTGATTAGTGCAGGTGCTTAGTGTTAGTAGAAAACACGTGTGGACACCGATTGATTATTGCAAGTGATTAGTAACCTGCGTAGTAAAGTGATTAGAACCGTGTTCTATTTTTTTGCGAGTGGACTGTGAGTGGCCTTGTCCCGCGTGCCTCCCATTCCCCTCACTCGCCGCGTGCCTGCCACTAAACACGTCTGGACAGCAGGTGTTAGTGTTTAGCGTATTGCAAAACTTGCAAAAAATGGCGAAGTAGACGGAAGATTTACCATAAAATTTAACTGGCCTGTTGGCGCAATGATTATGGCAGCGATCCTGCCTTTAGCGCCGGAGGTCGTGGGTTCGATCCCCACCCATGACAAATATTTGTGTGACGAACATTTGTATTTGTTGTGTGTCTGGGTGTTATTATCTATTTAAGTATGTATTTAGAAATATTTAAGTACGTTTATCAGTCTCTGACGCCTATATTACAAGCTCTGCTTAGTTTGGGGTCAGATGATCTTGGTGTGAATTGTCCCAGATATTTATTTATTTATTCATAAAAATAAGATAAAGATAAAGATAAATAATCTTTATTGCACAAACAAATACTCACAGCACGTAAAAACAAAAAAAGTAAATATTATAGTACAATTTAGGCGGTCTTATCGCTACAGAGCGATCTCTTCCAGACAACCTTCGGCAGAGAGATTTAAAACAGAGGACGAGTTAGGCTGCGCAAAAGCTATGGAGAAAAAAAAACTTAGTTACATTTGAATATTATGCTAATATAAAAATAAATAAATAAATACATCTATGTATACACACATATATTGTTTTAGATTACCTAGCAGCAGTTTCCTTGTGTAACGAACTAAATTAGGAGAGAAACATATGTAAGAGGAACGTAAACGAAGAAAAAAAAAAACACGAATTCAGAGAGAGAGGAAGTACGACTTTACCTGAGAAAAATGTGTGCAGGAGTAAGTAAATTAAGTATAAATGTCTTTAAATTGTAAAGACCTTAGGTACAAAATTAAATGTGTCCGAGATAAACTGAATTTAACTAAACACATCCACTAAACCGAATTGGACATTACTTACTACTAGTCACCCCCACTCGCACTAAGCAAAGTG
Source organism: Udea olivalis (assembly GCA_947369235.1). Taxonomy (NCBI): domain Eukaryota; kingdom Metazoa; phylum Arthropoda; class Insecta; order Lepidoptera; family Crambidae; genus Udea; species Udea olivalis. Next base: position 15,903,753 of record OX376359.1, read on the forward strand.
AATACGGGCCATAAGACTGGACACTCCGCTTGATCACAATCTCATTCTCATGATGTTATGTGTCCCTAGTAGCCAGTTGGTATGGGATTCGGGAACAGCGCCTTCATAGCGCCTGTATAGTATTGTAACTACCTAAGGCATATAATTTGCTCACGGCGGGTTACAGGAGGAGTGCTGCAGATGTTACGATGGTAATCCATTGAAATAATTGAAAGTATTTCATACCGCGTCATTTGCGGAACTTTTTGTTATCAGTCAAGCTGTTATCAGTGTTGCCGGAGGTCAAGGAGCCGATAGCCGGCGACAAACACCGCCTATCGGTGAAAAGTATCGGTCGACAGGTCGTACGATAAGGGTTTTTGACACTTCTTATTCTAAATTCAACTATCTAAAGAAATGTTATGAAAATAACAGATAAGTATGACAAGCTTGTTGAGTGTGGCTCGGAAAGTTGCAAATTGGTAGTTCTTTTGCTTGCACTTAATCGAAACATTTAAAGCGCAATCGTGAATAGATAGCTATCTCTTGTACTCAAGTTACTCTTCAGTGAATTTGATTATACGGGGACAGTAATTACTGTCAAGTAATCTTGGAAGCCGGTAACGTTTAATATCTGTTCAATGAATCGGTCTAAATACCTAAAAACAAAAGTTACCAAAAACTTATTACAACTAACAATAGTTATCTCATTGAAGCCAATATATACATCAACCCTAATCTTATATTACGCTGAGCCTTTGGTATCAAAACTTTGTTTTCATTTCAAGGTATTCTAAAGCCCCATTAATATGATAACAATGAGTGACCAAAAACTGACCGTACCCAATATATCAAAATATGTGTACAAATAATATTTAAGTCAATTGTCAGGATGTCGTTTTGTTCCATAGTTCAAGTGGCATGTATATATAACAGCTCATTAGACTGTTTCTTAATTCGATAATAAATAGCATAGATAGGTTAATTTCCTTGTAGGAAAATCAAAGTTCATATTGACTTAAACGAAAATGAACTTGAATTTCGAATCGATGATAATAATGTTGACGAAATGATAATTTTGAGTTATAAAATAGTTACATAGTAACAGCCAATTATATAGCCCCCGCTGAGAACCTGCCACTAGGCTATGAGCAGCCCTGGCCTATCTGGAAATCTCTAAACCGCCATCGTTTCCAGGTTGGCCGTAGCAAGGACAACTTGGCCAAATGGGGGTTTATTGATGAAGTAGGTCAGGAGTGTGACTGTGGTTGGTGCCCAGTGCCCAACCCCTGCATAATGGAAGACCTGTATGTACATGGCGAATGCCGCTGCGCTAAAAGTTTTGGTCGGGGTCCGATTAAATTAAATTAGATCAATATTGACCCATTGACTCGAGAAAAAGAAGTAACAACCAGACAAAGAAAAAAATAATTTGTTACTTGTGGCGCAAGCGTTTCAAATTACCGTATTTGGTGCAACAATTCATAGTATTTTAGTTTATATTTCAAATGGTTTTAATTTTAATTTTGGTTGTTTACCTATTTTTCCATTCGGTAAGTGGGTGGTATCATAAATCCTATGTTCCCTTTCCTATTTCATTTTATATGATGGATTTACATAACATATAAAATGTTTTATCACTCGAGCTGTATTTTTACAATTATACTTAAATGAAGAAATAAATAAACAACGAACATATTTCACATGTTACACATTTGAAAGTAGGAAAAGCTAAACTTCGATGAATATCAATTTTATAATTTTCTTTGTTTACATGCATCATCATCAATCACACAATATAAATGTACTCAGGTAATCTTGAAATATTTATCAGAAGGAAAAAAAATAAAATGATCGGTTATCATTTGCAATATTGTAATGATGCTAGTCCACAAGAATGATGATAACCAATATGTCGAAGTAGGTAGCTAATCGTGTGAACACTTGCACGTTGGATTGTTTATTGATCCATGACAATAGACAATGGTGGAGAAACAATAAACAAACAGATTTGTAAGACCTACGCAATGACATCATTAGAAAAAAAAGAAGGCTACTAAATTCGTTAGTTAAAAAAAAGTATAAGTTTTTAATGGGAGGACTCAAGTTATTGATGTAAGGTGTCCTATTTTTTATATTTTTATTATAAATTGATTAAAACCGCCGTGTCAAAAGATTATTTAATTAATTGAAGCCCTACCTCAATGTTTTTTTTAACTTTTCGCTTTTATCTCATCTGAGGTTAAGAAACAGAATGAAATTAATGAGAGATTAAAAGGAAATTACAAATCGCCGTTATTTCCAATTAAAACAATATATTCTTTAATAAATCCGACGCATCCAGAAGAACGTTGAACGCGTAACTGATTATCAATAAAAGTGAAACACAATCAGCGCTATTCATAAGTACACACAGCTCTATAATAATGTTGGTATGATTTGACACCAAATTAGTTTAAGAAAGCATGGTCATAAGTAATAAATAATAATAATAAATATCCCTGGACATTATTCCACACAGCGCCATCTAGCCCCAAAGTAAGCTAATTAAAGCTTGTGTTATGGGATACTAGACAACGGATAAACATACTAAAATACATTTTCTTTTGTAAATACATACTTATTATACATAGGAGACACCCAGACCAGTACAAACAGATATGTTCATGCACACAAATGTTTGTACTGTGCGGGGATCGAACCCGCGACCTCTGGTGTAGTAGCCAACTTCTTAACCATTACACCAAGTCGGTCGTCATAAGTGGTTTTTTATTATATTTATTGTTATAAACATTTCTTAAAATCAAGTTTCAATAAGTCAGATTTCTTACAGACTCTCGGTAAAATGGGAAAAGTGAACTTACCTGCTTAGATCTGAATGCTTTTTAAAACTTTAGGATAGGAAATCTTAAAAATATTTACCCTTTATATAAATTTTAAAATATACTAATAAACCATTTAGGTAGGTAGGTATTACTGGCGTTTGATTACTGGCTTCACAGCTGTTTTAACGGCATTTTGTGTAAGCTTAGTCTTATTTATAAAAATCTAGTCTTACAAAACCGTTTACTCACGTCTGAGAACTGTAACTTGTCTGAAATATAGATAAGGTACCTACTTACTGATTTGTTTTTTGTGAATATGAGGAATTCCTTCCATATGTTAGTGCCATGATAAGATCAACAACAACGACATAAAAATATGTATCAAGACCTGGGGCCTTATTACCTACAAATCCTACAATCCCTTATAACTTGCCAAGTTCATTCCCTTAACTGAGCGTAGCGAGCAATTTCGTAATATGGTCTATCATTTCCAGCCAGTCAGCGGTTACCTGGCGCTAGCGCAACTACTAGGCTGGATTTTTACCATGCAATTGCTCCCATCCCTAAGTTTAGGGAATTATCTTAACTATGAGCGATTGTAATACGATTTATTGATAACGAATCGAACCCATAATCACATCTGTGCGCAAGACCTCTCCGCTGCGCTAACGCAATTTACAATATTTGAATGACCGATTATTCATTCACAACTCCACCATTAGATACAACCATCGTTACCTAATTACAACAATTTACTACCCTGCGTAAATAATTTTTCATAATGAGGGTGGACAACAAAAATGTTGTTTGGATAGAGATAAGTGGCATTCTATCTCATACAATCCCATGTGAAACTCATGAATGTTATGAACTTGATAAATTTATTTGAGTAATGACGTTTATAATTTATTAGACCGCACAGGGTGAAGGTGCAAAGTAATAGTTTTAATGTAAGGAAAATAATAGTTATTTGCTGTTGTTTTCAGTCTTCTTCTTTTCGTGTGCCATAATAAGTAATACTAACAGTAAATTACTTTTGAAAGTCGATCTACGAGTATATTTAGTTTAGCGATACCCTTTTTTTCAATTAAGATCTTTATTCGTCACGATTAGGACTGTATCATAAACTTTAGAAGCCGACACTATTATGAGCTGTTAGATATATTATGTTAGGAAATAAAAAAATGTCCAAAAACGAACCTAAAGACCAAAACTCAACACTACCAAAATAAATAAATTGGTCCGACGATTATGCACATTACTTAGCTCATGAGGTATTGACATACAATTAGAAAGATTTCATCATGAATTATTAAAATAGGTACCTACTTAGTGACAAATAGTGATAAGTCTTTCGTAGGTTTAAAGCGATGACTGAATCTGATAAGAATGCTATTGTACAATTTTATCATCACTTTCAGGCGAATTTGATTAAAGAATGTGTTATTTTTAAATGTTTCGGTAGTGTTAGTTAATTTTAAATATATTTTATACAGTCATATTAGTTTAAAAAACATTAGATAGAAAATCTAAAATAATGTTTAATGTTCGAACCTTATGGTGATTTATATTTTATAAAATCATTTGCACTGGATTGATTAATTGTATTCTACTTTAGAAATAAATAACTTTGGTTTATTTTGTGATAGTGTAATGTATGAAATTGTTTGTAACAAACGTTAACTATGCCCAGCAGAGGGTAAATAAAGTCCTATTTGAGCAAAAATACACAAACTAATAATATTAATGATTGCTACAGGAAAAGCAATACGAAACTTACCAAAAAAGTTTTCAGTCAAGCCGGCTGAATTCAGCCGAAATAACTGCAACGTTGCATTCCAAAATAAATCGTCGTCAAAATTAAAAACAAAATCTTAGTTCAACTCAAAACAATACCTCACTACACCAACACTGGCACTTTTTAAAAAACAAAACAGTTTTGTTTTAAAAAACAAAACGTGGTCAAAGTTTGAAGAGTTAGTGTTCGATCGCGGTTCGAATTACGAAAGTGGCGGGAACGCGTTCGCCTGCCGTGCTATGCAATGGAGGACTGACTAGCTAGCTCGACAGGCTCAACTCGACTCGCGCTCTGTGAACCCATTTGGAGCGAGAATGAAAAAATTGGAGGTACCTATTTAATACACACCCACAGCGGTGTTTGACAACGGATGTTGATGTTTATTAATGTTATACAATGGATAAATTAGATCACGAGCGGGAGATAAGGGATTTTTGTAATGTTTCTTAAGTTCAGGATAAATAATAGGTACCGACAATTTTGACAAAACAAGCACTGCATTTTTACTATTCTAATAGAACTCCAAGCGATGATTAGAGTATAAATACTTCCAAAAAAAACTTTTTCTATATTTTATTTTTCCCGCCACCTAAACTTTTAGTACTTCTATTTGACGATAGATGCCACTACAGTCGAAGTATCACAGTTGGTTTTTGTTCCTCTCGACGGCAGATGGAGCTAGTAGTATGGTTGCCTTGTTGCTTGTATAAATCGGGGAGCACGGCAAATGATAAGTTTTTTTACAATGTGTGTATTTCAAATAATTATAATAAATAAATAATCTAGTTTATAGTTTTAAGACACTGCTAGCCCGCACAAAAACACAGCAGCTTTGAATTAAAATTGAAATAAAATTGTTCTAACATGACCAGACAATTACAGATCCATGTTATTTTTTAAAAAGTTTTATTTTTTAATTAATATAAACTGTAAATATTTGTGACTACATATGCCATGGCCAAACTAAATAGAGGTGGCCCAGGGACCGTATTTCAATATTTTGCCACTATCGCAACGTGACCGTTTACGGTTCTAAAATGCTCACTCTGTATAGACTAAAGCTAAAAGCGAGCATTTTAGAACCGTAAACGGTCACGCTACCATAGTAGCAAAATATTGTAATACCTACGGCCCCTGAGATATTATAAGTGTCACAGACCACAGTGTATGGGTTTTTTAAAATCACAAACTCATATTAGGTATTTGACTGTCAAACAAACTATTGTCCACGGTGGGATTCGAACCCACACACTTTTGCGCTTCATGTAGGAATCAAGGCTATTGCGCCAACGGAACAAGGAATTTTATAAAAATGAAACCAATTCCAAAGTCAGTCAAGACTCAGAATTTGAACTCAGCACTATCACTTAAAGTAGCTAAAGGACTAAAATCGAGACGTAATGGCGATTGGTCAACTTCATTGCGCTTGCACATAAACCCACGTGCGATTGCACGTGCAATTTCCGATAGGTACCAACAACAAAGCTTGGAGAACACATTTGGAATTAACATAATATTAATGTAAGTCGTGGATATTGACAACGTTGCTTTATTTGTTGCTTTTTAGGAAAAAATACGGATTTGTGTTATGAAAAGTTTATACGATATAAAAATGTGAATTCTGTGAATTAGGTTTGTTAATGCCTCAAAAGAAGACCATTAACAAGGTTGATGTGGTTGCCCTTGCTCATCAAAAGGATGGTAAGCTATAGCGACAGCAGCATCTATAAGGGTTAAAATAGTCGAATAAAGAAAAAGGGACAAATCTAGCTCGAAAGAGACGAAGTATTATCACATTCGAGATGTGGTGCCGACGATAAATTTGGACTGCTAAACGTAACGATATGGTAAAATTTAACGAAATCCAATTCAAAGCGCGCTGTGAAAATAACTTAATCGATTTCAAGAATCAAACCAAAAACCGGTCGTACGTACAGTCAACCGAAGCTCAAATATCTTCGAACTTGTACCGTCCGCGAACGAGAGTCCATATTTATCAGAGATCAGCGTATACCGGTAGTTGCGTTATTTCTGGGGTCGTCGGTACGAGCTACAGGCTGTTATAATAAGTGAACTTTTTGTACTCCCGCATAGACAATCTTCGCAAAACCCGTCTTACCACGGCCGACGTGTTACAAACCACATCGCGATGGAATAGCTCCTATTATCAGCGGCTTAAGGTTGATTATGCTAAATCCGCAACCCAAGGTGTCCTACTAAATATTGATAGAGAACTGTACGGAATCTATAATCTCGTAATTAGGCACGATAGGTGATATTATGCGGGTCCTGTGAAGCTAAGAGGTAGTGATGAGGTTTTATAACAGGCATTTTTAGTTAATTTTAGCACTAATTGTATCCGGAATAAACTTAGTTCATGATATGCAGTACGTTTTGATATTTTTCGCTGGCTAAGGTAGACGGCAAAGCTAATAGAACTATGGGATAAATTATTAAATATATATTTAAACAAGTACAGTTGCAACGAAACGTCTTTATGATGATTTACGATGAAATCTAAGCATATGAAGCTGTCCTTATACATTCCATACACATATTTGGTATGTGAAAATATCAATCTTTACTAACAATACCACATAACACGTTGTATCTATATATACTGTGTTATGTGGTGGTGGGACTGTGTAATATCCACATATTGTAACTTGAGGGTGCCACTGTATCTTGGTCACTAGTAGGTACTACTTATAAAGCTTGGTGGTCAACTCATAGCATCTCGGTTTTGACAAAACAAAAAGGATCGGTGTCAATCTTAACTCCCCTCCACACGCGAATGTTGCGAAAAAATAATCAATTTCTCTTCCTAGACACTTTTTGACAATTGCAAGAGCTCTCATATCTTTTATACTAAGCATGTACAGTCAAAAGCATAAATATCTGTACGTTTCAAAGGATTCTAAAATATCTGGGCAAAACATTAGCCACAAATATCTATACAAGTCAACAAACGAAATCTCGGTCAGATATTTGAAGCCTTGTAATCGTATAGGTATTCATTAAATTAAAATCATTTATTTTGACCGCCTTAGCTCATATCTTTGTTAATGATACTCAATAAGTCAACCTAATGTTAGTCAGCGATGATAAATTAAAATTCAATTACAAATTACCTATTTCATAAATCTATAAATTAATAAGAATGTCAAATCGCATTGTGTCCATCACATTAAATTAAAGAGCATTGAATTACCATAAACAGAATTAAGTACTCTAAAGCAGACAGATTTACATTAAAATGAAATGAATTAAATTAAATTGAGTTAAATAACATTATCTACAATTAAAAGGAGAAGGGGTTTTCTGGGCCAGAATGTAATGTAAATGTAGACTGGGGTATGGTTTAAAATAAAGGTGATTTTTTTCTCTAACTAAATGTAAAAACCCAGGCTATTCCGCAATCTGGATGAGGAGAAAACTAAAAATAAGTAATTTGCAAAAATCATACCGATTATCGATTACGATAGTCAATTAGTTGATTGTGATTTAACTATTTTTTAAATCTATCTTTCAATGTATTAGTTTCAAGATACCTAGAATAAAAATATTTTATTGTTTTACAATAGTAGAATATATTTTAAAGTACTTAAAAATAGGTAAAATATTAAAATAGATCAACCAATTCAATAAATCGATTTCTTTATTGTTACTCTGTGCCATTTAGATCTTGACAGCTGACATTGACAGAACAAAAATCGAGCACTTGTTGCGTGTGCGTCTTGAGTGTGGTTTCGTTTATTTGATATCCTCACAAATCGTTGACCACTGCATTGTTTCTACGGACTCTGATCTTGCTCAACTCGTAAACCCTTGCTTTCGTACCGGACACTTGAGGTTTGCCTGCACGACTGACTTGGACTCGTTTTTTGGATTTTGGCCTGCCTTTCGATTGGACACCATGGATCACTGTGTAAACTGTGGTATAGCGACTAATCGCTGTAATACACTAGGCCGGCGAGCCTAAGATGATGAAACGTCATCTTGTTTTTTTCTTTCACCTTATATCTTTTCAAAAAGTATCTAAAATACAATAAAAATCTTGCAATATTATTGTAACTGCATCGTAGGGAGACGAACTGCAGGCTGCTGCGACCACATCATGAGCATAATATGGTACCTTAGTTGGGCTAGATACCAAGACAATGTAGTACCACCTGCACGGTTCTTAGATGACATTTTAATTATAATTGAAAATGAATGCAAAAAAAAGAAAAATATGCAATTTTATGTAAGTACTTAATACCACATCTCTTTATCTATGATTAAACATAGATAAACATACAATGACGAGCGGCGGGTGCGTCGCAGAGTTCTGGATGGACCTCGTCCAGATCTGTGCGCCGCGCCACGAAAGCACGTTTGCGAGAAGCTCGTAAGCTGCACGCGCGCATTTTATACTGCGGATCGCACCCTGCGATCTACTCACGAAAACCTCGTGCGCTTGTCACGTCGCAAAGCGCGTGCATCGAAAGAATTCATCCCTATTCCCTACACATGCGCTGGTGCTCGCTAGAGTGAGTGGCTTGTGCAGTGTATTCATTGGACACTATTATGGTACTCAATTTCACTCAAAAAGAGCTAAGGTACAGGTAAGTGAACGCAGTTACGTGACTGTGGCTGAATTCCGTGGTAAGGAGAATTAAAAGTTACATAACCTCACTTATTCAAAATCTAATAATATCTGAGCTCTTGGATTGTCAATAATGGCAAAATTTTCAGGAACAGTTTGTATTATGTTCCTTATTATTCGGCAAAACTTTGATCTCTTTACACTCTGGCCCAGGTTTCTCAGAAAGAGTATCCGTCTCCTTGCACACACTGACACCTTTCAGGGCTGCCGCCCAGTGCTGCAGAGACAGAGAATCGGTTCTGTCAGATAATCATTTCAGAATAACATTGGAACTCCCCAGCATTCGATTTCTGACCGACGCCATCTTTTTGATTAGCGCATGGCAATCACTGACATGAGCTGATTCTGATGTTTTATTCTGACTTTACCTCTAAGCTGTTTCATGATAGTAAAATACAAATACGTAAGTAACATAGAAATACGATGATAATGTTCGTCACTTGATTTTGTCCCGGGTTGTCATCAAACCTATTACGCGAAACGGAGCATTCAAAGTTAATGTAATGTTAAATAATGTTAGTGCAGCATAATTTTTAATGATCTTTTAGATGTTTACCTACGTAAGTCAATTACGTTAAATACTAAATAATGTTGATGACACGGACTTTTATTTTTTACAAGCTTCTGCCCGCGACTTCGTCCTCGTGGAATGATGATATAATTATAGCCCATATAGCCGTCCTCAATAAATGGGCTATCTAACACTGAAATAATTTTTTAAATCGGACCAGTAGTTCCTGAGATTAGCGCGTTCAACCAAACAAACAAACAAACTCTTTAGCTTTATAATATTAGTATAGATAAAATATGACGGGACATCGATTACAAACAAATGTTGGAACTCATACTTTTTCTTACATATTGTCAAAACATGCTTAGGATTTTCGAAACCTTACGAACTACTTAGCTGAGTTTTTCCTTATTTTTTTATAGGACATTAATAATAATAATGGATGGTTTCGATCTTGGATCCATACGAGATCGTTAACCAGGCCCCAGGAGAGTTAGAGTGACCTTCTCTATCTTTCACTGGGGTAATTCTTATCCGGCGCGTCCAGGTCGCGGGGCTGGACACAACTCTCTTCAGTAGGCCGGAGTGAGACGATGACCAAGTTCGGATAGGGACCCAGCTCTATGGGGTATATCATAGAACCCTTGCTCAGGGTTACGGGTGAAGACTTTAACGACAGATTGGGCGGAGACAGCAAGTGTCGGAACGGCTTAACTGGCGGAGGAGGCGAGCCACAGGGGCGTAGTACCTGGACCCTGGTGGAGGGCAGCGGTAGCCAGCAGTACCTTAGTGAAACGCAAAGATGTGGAATCTGTACCGGTTCGTGAAAGGATTATTATAGCCACTGAGGTTATAATACCGCGATATAGAAAGCAAGGGGAAACTACTACATTACTTATTCCATGAGAGCTGTATGATGGACACACAGAGATTGAGAGCGAGTTTGCTCAGTGATCCGCGTAGCGACCGGCGCCCTGAGCTTTCCGGGGCTGGGGATGTGAAATTGGTTACCGGCCATGGAGACGCAGGCAACCAGGCGACTCATGGCAAACATGCTACTGGAAGAAGCTTTAAGTTAAGATGACAATATCTCTTCGGAACATGGAACCTCAGAGGGTTACGTGAAAAACACAAGCTTCCTATGTTAGAGAGAGAGAGCTGGAACGATGTGAACTCACAATAACAGGACTAAGCGAGACACATTGGAAGGGAAGCGGACACTTTGACTCTGGAAAACATACCATCTATTTTTCCGGAAATGACACAAGTAGTTTTTCTGGTGTAGCAGTCGCAATCCCAAAGATATGGAATGGAGCCGTGCTGGGTTACAACCCCATCAGTGATCGGCTCATGTCAATCAAACACAGCGCATCACCAACCCCACTGAATATTGTGCGGGTATATGCCCCTACAAGTTCCTCCAGTGATGAGGCAATAGAAGAGTTTCATAAAGACCTTGAGTCTTCTGTAGCCGCAACCCCTAGAAGGGAGCTACTACTCATCATCGGAGACTTCAACGCCGAAGTGGGAGACACCACTATGGATGATGGAATTCGTGACATCGTTAGAAAATATGATCTTAGTGCTTGTAACAAGAGAGGAGAGCGCCTAATAGAGTTTGCTGCCAATAACAACTTGACCATTATGAACACTACTTTCAAACACCATCTTAGGCGTTTATATACCTGGACATCCCCTGATGGCCAGTGTCGAAACCAGATTGACTATATCCTGGTTAGATCGAGATGGAGGAGCTATGTAACCAACACACACACCTTGCTGGCGCAGACTGTCTGTCGGACATCAAACATGAACCTGCAAGGGCACAGCAAATACTTATAATCTATTTATAATTATTAATGGTTAATTAAATTTTATTAATGATTTCACATAATTATTTTATATTATTTAGATTTATTTTATATTACCTAACTATTACATTAGCATAATACTCATACATTATCATTTTATCCATTTAAAAACTCTTGCAACGAATAGAAACATTTTTCAATAAGGTACTTATTTAATACATTTTTAAGTTTATTTATTTTACTCTCATCCTTAATTTTGTCGGGTAATTTATTGTAAATTTTCACACACAACGAGAGAGGACCTCTACGAAACATTTCCAAATTGCAGGTTGGTTGGGCTAATTTAATTTTTGGCCTAAGGTTTCGGGGACGCAGGTGACATGGGAAGAAATGGTGGATAAGAGCTCTCTCACAACATTTATTGAGAGCAGACATTCTGCTTGGACGGCGGATGTCAGGGATAAGGACTCCAATTCCTTGTGGACATCCAAGAAATGTGTTGTGGATGCAGTGGCAGAATCGCAGCCCAAGCAAAATTCTACTAAACGGCAGCATTGGATGTCAGCGGAAACCTGGCTATTAGTGGAATTCCTTCCAAAAAAAAGGAGAGAGCTAAGAGCCAAGGTAAGAGCCGTGCTGAATGCTTAAAATAGCGTCATACAAGCTACGTCTAGAAGAGATCGTAACAACGCCTTGACAAAGATCTGCGAGAACCTGGAACGACACTCTGATAAACTGCAGACCAAAGACCTCCACGATAAGGTACGACTCATAACTGGGCAGTTCAACCCCAAGACATGGGCAATAGATGACGCTTCTGGGGTAACAGTCACTGAGATTAAGGACATAGTTAATATTTGGAAGGACTACTGTAAATCTCTCTTCGCCAATAAATCTGCAGCAAACAATCTATGCTCCTTCAATTATACCAGTGACCGAGAACCTGAAATCCTGCAAGCGGCAATTCGGCACCTGAAAAGTAATAAAGCAGTAGGAGTAGATAAGATCCCAATAGAAGTGTTTAAGGCAATGGGAGAACTAGGAGTGGACTTTTTGCATACCATCTGTTGCAAGACATGGGAGTCCGGAATTTGGCCGGAGGACTGGTCTAGATCAGTATTTATTCCCTTGCATAAGAAAGGCTCCACCAAGAAATACAATAACTATAGGCTCATCTCTCTGATATCGCATGCAAGTAAGGTATTGCTGCACATTATCAACGCAAGGTTGCAAGCTTACCTGTCGCGCCGAATTGCACCTGAACAAGCTGGATTCGTGAAAGGGAGAGGCACGCGCGAACAGATACTTATACTGCGGCAACTGATCGAAAAAGCCAGAGAATGTAAGTCGCGGCTCTTCATCTGCTTTGTCGACTTCCGTAAGGCATTTGACACTGTCATATGGGAGTGTCTCTGGAAAGTCTTGTTAGAGATGGGTGTACCACAGCACCTAATATTCCTATTGAAGCGACTCTATGAAGATGGTTCAGCAGCAGTACGGGTTGATGATGTACTCTCGGATACTTTCAAGACGGAATCTGGTGTTTGTCACGGATGTATTCTGTCGCCGCTGCTATTTAACACCTACACTGAATATATCATGCGCATCGTGTTGGACGGATGGAACAACGGTGTCTCAGTCGGTGGTCGCGTGATAAACAACTTGCGATACCCTGATGACACCACTCTTCTTGCCCGTTCGAAAGAAGATTTGGAGGAGCTCTTGACTCGTCTGGAAACCACTAGTCTCCAATTCGGTCTGACTCTAAATAGAGACAAGACGAAGGTTATGATAGTAGATCGAGCTGAACATATTACTACAAGAATACTACAAATAGCCAACTGCGAAGTTGTGGAACGCTACATCTACCTCGGTTCTATTATCTCAAGCTCTGGAGGATGCGAAGATGAAATCAAGCGTCGTTGCGCCATCAACAGATCGGCAGTGGAGCGACTGGGAAAGATTTGAAAAGACAGGAGAATAACAAAAACACAAAAGTTCGCCTAATGAAGTGCCTCGTTTTTCCAATCTTTCTGTATGGAGCCGAAACTTGGTCACTAAGACAGCAAGATCGCCGAAAAATCGACGCACTGGAGATGTGATGTTGGAGACGTCTGTTAAAAATACCCTGGACGGCGTTTCGCACCCATGTTTCCATTCTCAAAGAACTTCACATACGAGACAGGTTATCGTTGATTGTGCAGCTACGAATACTGAAGTTCTTTGGCCATGTCTCCAGAAATGAGGACTCAATAGAGGGGCTTGTAGTGCAGGGCCACACTGAAAGGAAGAGAGCACGAAGCCGGTCTCCGACTCGCTGGATCGACGTGATTAGGAAATCGACGCAGTCGACCGCAGTACAGTGTACTCGCAACGCACAAAGTCGACAAAAGTGGAGAGACATCGCGCGACGTGCGGCTGCCATAGAAGCCAGCGGCGACGGCGAGCCGCAACCCTGTCCATCAGCAGCCACGACCACTCTGCCAAGAGTGCCCGACTAAGAAGAAGAAGAATAATAATAATAAGAAATTTATTTCGAACAATTTTTAACAGTTCATATTGGTTAGTAATACAAATAACCTTAGCAATAATGTTAGTTAAGAACGTACATAGGTGTTGTATGTTTCGTCGAAGTGTGATTATGTCAGAAGTGTCTTCTCACTTAATCACCCTTCGCACCCAACATCTCCGAATAGGTGATGTATACCTGTCAGCCACCGTCTTGAGAATGCTCTTGCGGCTGCCACGCAGTTTGCTTATCAGAGATGTTGTTTTCTTACGGATGACGGCGTGAAAGCCATCAGTGTAATGTTGCGCAAACATCCCCGATGCTTAAATGCGATGATGAAATGTGGATTGTGAAATAATTAATCACTCAAGTGAATTTTTATTTTCAGCATTAAACAATGCTCTATTTTCTGCACAAAGATAGAAACTAGAAAAATTCGACCTGATCCTGGGACTCAAGCGGGATTCGAAACCGCGACCTTTTATAATCCGGGTGACTGCTCTTCTAACTGAGCTACCGAGGCCGTTAACAGACCTAGCGAATTTATCTAGTGTATTTTACGTTGTAAGCCAACGTTGGATCAGGTCGATTTTTTATAGTTTCTATCTTTGAATTAATCACTTATTAAACAACGTTAATAATTCAGACAATTCCATTATTTTCATTTGCCTTTATAACGCCTAGCAAATCCGTCGTCCGTCACCCTCAAGAGGACTGGCTCATTAAATATAACTTTTTTAAGCTGCAAGTCTGCAACCCACATCTCTTACCACTAGATAGAACACAGTTGCCTATCCAATTTTCTCACTAAAAATTGTATTTAGAACAGTATACTAAATTGCACTATGCACATAAAAGTTCTTATCCCAGTTTCTATCTAGAAAGTTCATTTATCTTTACCGTCACTACCTAGCGCCGATCTAGATCTTCGAAAGCGGGTAATAGCGTTGCTAAATTACAGGTTTGCAGATGGTGAGCAGTTAACTGAGCTAATAGTGTTAATGCAGCCACATTATAGTTTATTATCAGTATTATTTACTGTTGGAAACTCAGTCCAAGATATTATTGAAAAGAACTCACAGGGCCCTTGAGCAGCAATGAACATGAACAAAAATGATAGAGTAATCAACTACAATAAGATCTTAAAATGCACCTTAATGTGGCAGAAAGTTAGTTATTAGTGCCATTTGCTCGCTGCTCCATGCGTTGGAGTCTGTATTTCCAGATTTGAACTAGAATTTTATTCAGTCATGTGACCGAAACCAGAGCTTGGAAACCAGTTTATTTTTCAAACCGGTTTCGTCCAAAATGCCTAAGAACGTATTTGTTGTGTTTCCGTTCGGACGGGAACGTAATAAAAATAAAAACGATTAGAAACTATAGGAATAATAATTCACAGTCACGCAAGTCACGGGTCGTGTCACTAAGGAACATTGATGCAATAATCAGGGTTTTTTTTTGTCTGGAACGATTAGATTTTGTCATCAACTTGTATCATCTAACTAACCGAATCTAACGAATAGATCTATAGCCATGAAATTTTTTTTTTCTAAAATAAATAAAAAGTGCCGCTATGTATGAATTTTGGCTGTCACGCCACGAGCCTCTGTTCATTGTGGTTTTTTCCGTTCTCATAAAATGTTCCCATTTCGTTCGCGTTCCGAACAAAATACTTACAACGAACCGTTCGGAACCTTTTAAAAACAGTTTTTAAACCTGTTCCAAGCCCTGCCGAAAACACTTTTTATGAGTAATATCAAAATCTCATTGAACTAGGAAATTTCATTCCACTAACATTTTCGACATTAAAGCACGTTACGTTATTATTGAACTTTAGATAATATGAAATTTTAATCTCAAAGCGAATTCGGTATGCCTGGTGTGAAGAGTTTTTCAGAATACTCGTAGGCCTCCTTTTTTCAGTTTAAGATATTTTAAATGCCTTTATTGACGACACGATTGGCGTAGTGCGCAGTAGCTAGGTTTCTTGCCTCGATTTCCGTAGTGTCCCGGGTTCGATTCCCGGTAAGGTCAATTTCAGGAAACGATATTTTCTGAATTGACTCGGGTCTGGGTATAGGAGACGTCCCTGGCTTATTTCCTTGTCTGGAACCTCGTAACACAGGGATATTGATCCCTACTTTGAGACCATTACAAGAGGTGTGTTGTCTGGCGCATATTTATTATATTGTAATAATTAGTTATTCATTTCTGCTGCATTTCTTTAGTTCACAAAGTTTCCATTTTATATCTGTTCATTGTTTGAGTCATTTTAAAGCACGGTTTATAAAAACGTGTAAGCTATAATTAGTTTAAGAATACAATAGGGTTATATCATGTAAGTACATAATTGCTATTCACAGTGACACACGCCGACACAATGCGGGTGCGAATATGTACATAGTTTGTTAGCGTAATGTGGCTTTTAAGTATAACGTCGAACATCTTAACGATTCAAAACTAACCAGTGTTCAGATAGGTTGATTCTTAGATGAAGTGCTATGCTCAAAAACCTTTTCAAGCAGCCTTGTCTGATACTGATTTATTTTAAACGAGCTTCGGTCTTTTCTCCGACTTGATTTACATTTACTATTATTTTTCACTGAATTTTTGTTCAATCATAATAAAATACAGCCTACATCACTCCTGAATAATTTAGCCTCTTAGTGAAAGAAACTAACCAGTTTTCAGATAGGTTGATTCTTAGATGAAGTGCTATGCTCAAAAACCTTTTCAAGTAGCTTTGTCTGATAATTAATTATTTTAAACGAGCTTCGGTCTTTTCTCCGACTTGATTTACATTTACTATTATTTTTCACTGAATTTTTGTTCAATCATAATGAAATATAGCCTACATCACTCCTGAATAATTTAGCCTTTTAGTGAAAGATATTTCACAATCGGATCAGTAATTTTGGGAGCCAATTTAATACAACGAACAAACAAACAATCAAACTTTCCTCTTTATAATCTTAGTTTAAATGATAAAACATATGAAATTTTAGAAACTGAACTTATTCCTAGTTGTGAAACCCAAATTGGATCCCCAAAAAGTCCCTTCACCCGCTTAGGGGGATAAAATGGAATTTGGCTTTTTATGAAGGGATTTTTTTGGGGTTTGACGGCTGGGGGAATACCGCTCCCTCTGCGCATGGTAAAGTTTCCGCCATACCAGTGAATCACTCACGTAGAAGAGCTATCAGGCCCCCCCCCCAGAAGCCCCCCAGAAGTAGCAAAGTTAGTTTTGCTTTCTAGGATTGCTTGGATCCTGTGAGAACAGGATGTCTGAGCCTCAAGCTGTTCAATAATAGTGGGGAAGCTGATAGATAGGCAACATTCTACTGATAGCAACAATCAAAATAATGTTTTTGAGTATTATAATTTTATGTATTTTTTGGATTTTTCTACCGAAGTAGACTGCATTTCCGTGGTATCTTACAGGTTATAAACCAAACAAAAAAATAAACGTTTCTAAGTCTACGATCTTTTTTACCTTCTTCTAAATCCTTAATCGGTGCCACAGTAATATTCTTTATATTCTTTGTCAGTAGTAACGTACTAGTTTACAAAGCCCGCATGGTCATGCGCCATGAATGGCAGGAAGCCACGGTGACCTGCCACCGGCCGTAGCCTTTGTTGGCCGGTTACCGTTCCTATAGATTATAAAACTCATGTTAGGATAAAGTATTCAATGAAAAAAGGTGTATTTCAACGTTTGTTTTAGCTTAGTGTTTTCGGTACCATTGTATTTTTCGTGCCTTGTGGTGTTTCCCTGCTGACCAGTTTCCAGTTTGAGTTAGTAAAATCCTGATTCCTTCGTTTCCATTAGGATGGTGTCAGATCTGCTAGCCCAGTTGTGCTGAAATCGGATTTCCCCATTCCTGACGGATTTCCTCATAGATCCGCGTAGATCTGTCTTATTTGAAATGACGCGCCCCTTCACCGCATTCACGCACAGATGAAGTAACGGAAAGCCTTTATACTGTACCACTGTTGGGCAGAGGCCTCCATTATTGAAATCAAGTCATTGCTACAATGGATGAGTATTGGCTTCAAATTAAATTTAAATATGGACGCAATAAAAGAGTAGTGGGGCGCGTCATTTCTGGTTTGACAAACTCTATATGTTTGTTTGTTTGCTGATGATAAAACATCCAATAAAAATGCTCATCCAGCTATTAAATTAGTTCTTAAGCTCCTAAGATTATTTTTCGTTTTCACTCTCGACATTGTCTGCGTAGCATTTAAAGAGATATTATTTGTTTTAATCACGAGATTTTAAAATTAAGTACCTACTTTCATTTATCAAAGAATCTATTATATATTTACTAATTCTTATGTAATATCTTAAAATGATATTCAATTTGAATAAATAATTGGCCTTTCAATGATTCAATAACGGCGCTGGATTACGAGAATCGATCACGGATTCGATTTAGAAGTTCTGAGAAGGAAGAACAATAATCGAATATTTAATAGAATTGATTCTACAGACATCAACTAAAACAGATAACGCAAAGCTCTCCGTTTGTATGAAAACAAAGCAGATCACTTTTATCGCGCTTAAAATGACGTCATGATATATATATAGACATTCGGCATTTTGCAATCGATTTAGTTATGTTAAGATCATTATGAGGTATGATACGAATAAATATAAACTGAATGTACCTACTTGATTTTGAATAAGCTTATGAATGAAAAATATTACAATAATTAAGTATAACAGATTAAGCATAGGTATGTAACAATAAATCTCATCATTTAAATAAAAAAATAAAATAAATATGCGCCAGACAACACACCTCTTGTTATGGTCTCGAAGTAGGGATTAATATCCCTGTGTTACGAGGTACCACACAAGGAAATAAGCCAGGGGTGTCTCCCAGCACACCCAGACCCGAGTCAATTCAGAAAAGATCGTTTCCTGAATAGACCCGACCGGGAATCGAACCCGGGACACTACGGAAATCGAGGCGAAAAACCATGCTTCAGCGCACTACGCCAATGCTCACTTAGAATAATTACATTAAACCGAGTGCGCGCGCCCATTTTGAAGCACCTTAATTGGAGCCATATCCAAACGGACCGCTTTGCAGTGTTCATTACAGCTCCGCAATGTGCAATGTCAAAGCGCGCCGCACGTAAGCAAGTAATAGTCACGCATGTGTGGATCGGACTATCCTTCTATACTTTATTATTCTAAGGGTGCTAATCATTGCCATAACGGTTGAGCGTAGACTAAATTTAGAAACGACAAAAGAGGTGAACCGCACTCCTTTTTGACACGTGAAGTGCGTATATTCGCTTCATCTGTTTTAATGTATATCTGTTATTGATAGTACACGGCAATTTCATGCAATTTACACGCTTATATTGAAGTGGTGTTGGGAAAATACTTCAAATAGGAACTTTCCTGTGGAACTTTCGATTGCCTGCCGAACCTAAAATGAAACAATATTCTAAATCCTGACCATTTGTTGGTTTTATTTGGAAAACTAACAAAGAACAAAATTAAAGGCGAACTTTGCAAACAATTTTCGCAATTTCCGCAATTCGTAATCAAATTCCTCAAAATGAGCTTTCCTTTGCAAAATACTTAAGCAATCTTTAAGAACTTCTCAAAAACCACAGCAATCCGTTGCCACAACTTATTACTAGCTCGGAATTCTTATTACAAGAGTATGAAACGTTACAAAGGAATTCTCAGGCCAGTCATTCAAGGAATTTCCTACAGAGCCTTTTGCACTTTTTGCTTAGTCAAACGATAATGACGACTGAGGCTTGATCTTAGGGTTCAAATTATGAATTATCTGACGTCGTAAAAAGCAGGTAAGCCGTTATAAGAGGATATGTTTAAGATCACTTCCAATGCAGGTATAAAATGAACTTGAGGACACCTTTTTGTCTCCCAGGGTATACGTGAGAACGAATTGTTATTGAATGATTTTATTTTTTATAATAGACTTGTTTTTTTTGGGTTATCAATAAACAGTTTTTTTCAAAATGCCATTAGGGGTGGACTTTATCGCTTATGCGGGGATCAAATTTTAGTTGTTTTTATATACTTAAATAAAAAGTAGATTTTTGTATTCAGCCATTAGAGTTCGAACCTAAAGTACTAATGCTCTTGACATTGTAACAGAAAGTTTAATGATTCATTCACATATTAATTACACAAACTATTGTTATCTGACCACAACAGAAGTTCAATGATCACAGTTATTAATCACTAACAACCATATTACTATATTGGGGAAAATACTTGAGGAAAATCTATTGACTTTTAACTGTTTGCTTAGAAAATTATCTAGCAGACAACCTTGGGGCTTGTGGACTCACCTGATATAGTGGACTTAAGAATTAAAATGCTACATGAGATAAGAGACAACTATTGCATTCTTTACATGACTGTAAAGACTGGTTTGACAACCAGTGTGTACCACTACCAGCAGAGGGGAACGCCATTATTATAAGCTCGCATTTAACATACAGACGCGTAGACGGTACGAGTCCACAGCGATACGCTTGGCTTTTAAGTACATACAACAGCATATCAAGCTTTGCAATGGTTTTTTACAGGTTGACCTGTCCGTCGTACTTATAGGAAGCTCGTGTACTGCAGCTTTTTTCAGTAATTCAGGGGGCCTACTCTCGAACGAAATGTACGTGATATTCGTGAAAACCTACAACAATATTTATTTATTTATTTATTTATTAGTTTTACCAACGTTTGTTTACACAGGTACATTCATTGTTCGTACTACAAATAGGTATATAGGTTTATGTAACAAACACTTACAGGTAAACACATCATGCAAAATAGGTAATATAATAATTCTAAAGTGATGTTTTTAAGTGTAACTACCTACTTATTAATTATTAACCTATATAAAATTACAAATGAAAAATGAGTAATATTAATATTATTTAACCAATTTAAACCATATCAGTCCTCATTGACCTGAGTCAGTAAGGATTTTTTTAATAGAAGATCGAAGCCTGCTAGGTGAGTCATTGTGAACGTCTAAATAGTCACTACATTGGTTGACCAACCTGCACAGTCTGGCAATCGGGAAGCTACAACCAAACTTGGTTTTGCGAAAGGGGCTATTTTACTACGAGGGTACCTACCGGGAACAAGTCCCTTCCCAAACTACTGAGATTTATTTTAGTGGCCCCCCCCGACCTACCTCGCGGTTATGCAGAAAGGCACACTATGCCTAGCACACCGTGAAGTGTACTAGGGACCATCTGCGGTAGGTCCTGCCGCCATAAAGCACAACGCACGATGCATTACACATTACGGTACTCATAGGCGAGTAGCCCGTGGCATTACCCACTCCCATTTATCCAGAATGGTACCGGAGCAGTTTTAGTCGCTCACCACGCGCATCCAAAGAACGCTAGCGGCTTCAATCCCCGCTAGGGACGTCGGAGAAGCCAACTACCATTTCTCCAGAATGGTGCCGGAGCTGTATAGCACGCTCACATCTCGATGCACTGCCGTACATCTACCCTTAGCTACAGCAGGGTGGCCGGATGGGCAATCTAGCGGATACCCATCTCCTTGCTATCCAGGCAAGTACCGGAGGAGCAGCAAGCCGCTATAAGGGTTCCTCACTAACCCCGCATCTAAACACTTAGCGGCCCAACGCCCTAGACCAGTGAATTTAGATACTCGTTGCGCGCGAGGAGGGACGCTCGGTACACACTACCGAGCAGACGAACATGCCCTACCTCTGCAACTAACCACATGCCACCACGAATCCAACTCCAAGTTGGGGCCTACCTTAACAAAGACAGAGCTGAGACCCCCAACACCCGTGGTACCCTGATCCTAACAGCCAGACCCGTAGTTCCGGCCCCTTTGTCCACTGGGATCCACCATCTCGATCCACCAGTGGATTGAATAGCACGCTACAGTTCACTGTGATCCACCATTGGTCTGAGTGGATCCTGTGATACTTGCGTCTCTTAATATGCTCCACCAGTGGATTGAACAGCACCCAGGGAGTTTGGTCATCCACCACAACAAAACAGTTTCTTTTTAATAAAAATAAATAGAAAGAAAAAAATAGTTTTTATTGAATAAAAATAATGTAAGTTGATCCACCACTAAAAATACTACTATGTACCTCTTTCTATTACATCTAAACATCTAACACGGACATACTGGCTGCATAGGTACCTAAGACTAATGAGTTTGTTATCATTCCTAGTACTAATCAATGTCATTCAAAATCGTAAATGACATTTATTTCTGTAACAATTTACAGAAATAAACCATTGTTAATCAATATTCTGTTTGGTTCATTTTTATAAATAAAAAATGCACGACTTAAACAAAATTTATTACGTAAAACAACGTGGAGTTCTAATTTTACACAGTGGGTATAAATATCACAAAAAAAGAGTATTCAAAAACGGAAGTTTAATATGGCGTTGCACACAGTGGCGAATTATGAAGTGTCCAAGGACTATTACAATTACAAATGTAAGAAGCAAAATGATTTTACTGAGTTTTGTAGAATTTTATTTTACTACCGTTCAGTTTAACGGACAACAGCTAGTACCTATCTACCTACCTTGTATGTATCATTCAAAATAACTAAGAACAGTCAGCGTCAAAACCGTCATAAGAAGAAATAGTAGAATAGATGAATGTTTAGATCTTTTTGAGTTGTTTGGATGAGATGGACAATATACCTTCTACGACGGACTTGTTATTTACAGGATGATACAATTATCAAGACTCACGCTCGTTCAACGAACTGTGCCTCAGATTACGCAGCCAACGAAATTTTACTATCGATGAATAAATGTCAAGAACAAGTAATATATACAGATAATTTGCCGATTCCACAAGTCTATGAAAATTTCGTAGCGGAAGCTGCGAATTCCGGTTTAAGCTTTGTAACAAAAATACCGCCTCATGAATCTGTAAAGAGCAAATGGTACAAACTGCGTAATAGTAACCTAGGAGTCCAAAAAACTTGTCATAACTACGCTTCTGACGTTGAAGTACCAAATCGTTACGATAGTTTTCTTCTGGCCGACTACAATTGTAACAACATACGCATATTACTTTTCGGTAACCGAACTATTTTAAATCGCATATCTCAGATTAAACATATATTTTGTGACAGAACATTTCGTAGCACACCAGATCCCTTTGATCAAATCTATAGTTTTCATGGTGATTTCGGTAGTTCACGTTCTCATAATATGGTTGTACCTTTAATGTTCGCCTTCATGTCTGAAAGAACTTATGAGGCATATTATATTTTATTTCAACTGATAAAAAGAAGACTGAAGACATTTCGACCAAGTAAGTTCACAGTTGATTTTGAGTATGCTGCAATAAAGGCAATTAAAAATAATTTCAAAAATTCCACAATAAAAGGCTGCTACTACCATTTTAAAAGATGCGTTTGGAGAAATGCGAAAAATCGGGGACTTCAAAATAATAAATTATCAAAAAGATGTTGAATTAGTTGCTGCACTGTCACTTTTACCAATAACTCACATAAAAGACGGTTTATCATACGTATTGGAAGGAATGCCCAAAACTGGGAAATTTACGAACTTTACAAATACGTTAAAAAAATTTGGTTTATACAAGATTTGATAAAGGATATATGGGGAACATTTGGGGAACGCCATCGTACGAATAACATCGTTGAGGGATGGCACTCCAAAATAAATAGAAGAGTCGGCAGGAAAAAGCCTAATTTCGTTTTTGTTTTAAATATAATCCATAAAGAAACATTGAATAATTCGGTACGTGTTAAACAAGGCCGCGGAAACAGGAGAAATGCAAGCCAAATCAAATACGACGAATTTGTTCAAGATACCCAATTACAATTACTCCACGGTGAAATGTCAGTTGAATTGTTTTTAGAAACAGTTAGATAAGATTTTTCCTTCTCGCCTAGTGCGGTTGAATTTAAGTTAGAAGATATATTTTTATTTAATAAAAACTATTTTTTTCTCTCTATTTATTTTTATTAAAAAGAAACTGTTTTGTTGTGGTGGACCTTACCAAACTCCCTGAGTGCCGTTCAATCCACTGGTGGAGCATAATAAGAGACGCAAGTATCACAGGATCCACTCAGACCAATGGTGGATCACAGTGAACTGTAGCGTGCTATTCAATCCACTGGTGGATCGAGATGGTGGATCCCAGTGGACAAAGGGGTTCCGGCTGTTAGGATCAGGGTACCTACCGGGAACACGAAGCTTGATTCTTTTCAACAAATTTGAACAGTCTATATCATGCTGAAGGATTTTCGAGATAAAGCATAGGTCTGATATTATTCGCCGACCTTCCAATGAAAACTTAATGAAGAAATCAAACTGTTTCTTGTATAACAATATGATGTTTTGTGGATATTTGTTTGGGTATGGCTATTAAAGACTGTTTCATTGCCGACAAACTGTTTCTCAGTTTGGCAGATGTTGTTTTTGTAAATAAGTTTTGTAATATGTAATATAATGTAAAAAAAAATTACCTAATAAGGCAAGGAGAGCAAGGATAGTGAAGTTTCAGGATTGGTAAAATACATTATCGTATGTCACTGCTATTTACTAGCAAACACATATACACAAAAGCATATCATTAAATTTTAGCTTGAAGTTGTGATAATGAAGAGGGGAATGTTTAGATTTTTTAACGTCCCTGTAAAGACATCAACGAGTGACAAATCCTCGAAGAGGGACAATTGTGTAAATGGGAAACAAAATTATTTATCTTTACATACTTTACCCCTTACAGAAATGGTTTAAGTTTCTTTCGATAGAACGAGTAATGATTAAACCATTTTATTCTTATCCTGCCAGGTGCACCTAACTACTTACTCGTAGGAATCTCAAGTGTTCACCTTGGACTACGTTAAGTCTTTATTAATTGTTATCTTAACCTTCTTTTGATCGTGTGTAATCTTAATTAAGCATTACTTTACAGCTATTATCTTCTGTAAACACAATTAAAACTTTACCATTTCAGAAAAGTTTATCACATTCAATAAAACCTTATATTGTAAAGTTAGTTATAGCTAAAGCATCACACTGACGACACGATTGGCGTAGTATTGGCACAGTTTCTCGCCTTGTCTTGCGTGGTGCCCTGGGTTCGATTCCTGGTCGGATCAATTCAGGAAACGTACTTTTCTGAATTGACTCGGGTCCGGGTGTGCTGGGAGACGCCCCTGGCTTAATTCCTTGTCTGGTACCTCGTCACACAAGGATATTTATCCTTACTTCGAGACCAGATAACCGTTTGTGATAATGTTCAAGGTGTAACAGATATAATGTCCAAGAATATCTAAGCCCTAAGGGGTATACTCGTATTTATACAGACGTTTATATTTATACAGAATAATGTTGATAATTGAGGTACCCATTACTAATTAGTGAACAAAATGACTAAAATTATAGAAATAACTACAGATTTGTTTGTATTTATCCAAATAAAAAGATTTTAATTACCTTAAATACTGATCTATTGACGCGTTAAACCAATACCAATCATAATAAATCTCCAAAATGCATCTATTTATAGCTCATTAATCCAACACTTGCATTTACATCCGTGTTTACGTATTGTTTTTGCCGTATCAAATTTAGTGCCTAATAGACCTTAAAATTATATATTTACAAGCCTATAAATAACCGACAATTAGCTAAAACTTAAGTATATCAATATGACATCTTTTTGGAAGTTAATAGAAGTAAAATCGGTTACCCAGTGATAAACACCACAGCTAAACCTATGGGTAAAGGCTATGAAGTTGCATAATACCTTGCAAAGTCCTCATGGTTAGCCGAAGTAGACTGTACATAGAAGCAACGTCGAGCTTCGATTGTTGGCCCTTTATAGGTCCTCCCTCACCTGGAGCATTTCACTGTAATGTTACGTTACAGAGTCGAGCATTACATCAGTGAAGGAGGTGCGCAACTTGATGTTACAATATGTAATATTTTGATACAACTTCCCTGAAGTTTTGTAAGGCAGTATTGTAATGTGATGTTCCTCATGTCAGGGAGGCAGTACAGTAATGTAATGCTCAAAAGCGAATCTGAAACGTTGCATTCTAGGTGAGGGACTACCTTAAACTAATTTTGCAATGGTTTTGTATAAGTTGGCCTGCTGTCATCTGTATATACTTTAATACAACAAGTGTCATTGAAAAGTCACTCAAAATATGCCAAGTCATTACGCCCCTGGGTTTCTTTTAATAAAGGTTCGAAAGCCACATACCTATGCGCAAACGCAGTGCCTTGATGCAAATTGCCATGAATCATTAAAACGTTAGAGATACTGCAATAGAAATAACTTTACTTTAGGTACATAATTTACGATATCCGGCTAAGTCGCTTCGAACAGCTGTTCTCAAGGTTATAAATATTTGAATGAATGTCGACTGGATATTACTTTCTATGTAAGTATGAAGTAACTTGCTTACTACACACTCATATCTACTTAGCTAGTAACTTTTATGATGAAATATATCTGGATGTGTGTGTATAGATACGAGATAGAGTATCAACTATAAGTAAATAGTATTCTGTCTTCTACAGTAGCATAGTATTTACATATAGTTGAAATACTACTACTTCTACAGATTTCACAGTTAGTTATGTCATTTTTTTCTAATAACTTAAATCCATATTCATTTATTCATGAGATCTTGGAGTACCTGAGTATACAAGGTTTTACATAAGTATGATTCGCACTATTATGGAAATTATACAATACAATTAAGCAAGTACAATATATAAAATACCAATATATGAGGTACATTACTTACAGCTATATCCAAAGTCGATGTCGACGACATATCGATGGTAAATACACCGGTTTCGCTCTGCGCCGGAACCACTTTAGCACCGCGTTTCGGCATTTTGAAGCAGCTGACCACTTTGTATGTGCGCACCATTATAAAACTTCACTGTAAACCCAACACCAACACTGGCCGTTGCACACACTGCACTTTCTTATTCAAAATCTCGTTGAAATTGTACTTTTGCATTCAAAAATCGAACGCGGCGTGCGAATATCGATCGTGTTTTGTTTTCCGCCGGCGGGCGTGCGCGTACGCAGGCCGAGATCGAATGACAGGTTTGGGTCATTACGCCGGTGGACGCGGTCACGGGTGGTTGCCGGTGAGTCAGCAGGCTTCGCGAGATGTTGAGATAGGAGGTTCGAGCTTTACTGTGACGTGAGGAGGTGACGTCAAGTTTGAAGATGAATGCTGCGGTAATCCGCAGTTCTAAGTATGCTGCAGTGTTGATATTGATGATCGAAAAGAAGTTACCCAAGTTCTCAGGATATACCTGAAGACGTTATTTTACAGTAGGATTAAACACAACATTAAAAATATTCTCGTAAAGATATAAATAAGTCTAAGATATGTACTAACTGAAATTAAATACCTAATTAGCAGCTAGGTGATTTCCTTAGCACTTCTATTACGCCTAGGTGGTTTTGTTAGTCATTAATTCATTAAATTACAATTAAGTTTTATCAATGTACTCACCTCTAATTGTATAACATTCATGCATGATCGTTTTAATAATATAGTAAAGACGTCTGCTTAATTAATAACGACGCCTAAATGTGTACTATTTTTGGTTTGGTTTGGTTTAAAAATACCACGCTATAAGCCGAGATAAGAAATTGCGGCTATTGTACAGTCAGCAACACATAAATTATAATATGCCTAACGTAAATTATTATTAATAATTACAACTAATGATAAAAAAACAGTTTTTTCCTTTTAAAAAAAATACATATCTCCTTAGATGATCCTTACATGACACTATATTCCGTCACAGATATTTGTGGGGCACAACTAGTTACTCGTTGTGTAATGTATACACCAGTTTCTGCCCGCAACTTCGTCCGCGTGGAATAGTTACTTTGGGCAACATTCTTCATTGGTGCTCCGCTCCTATTGATTTTAGAGAGATGATATATAGCCCATAGCCTTTCTCGATAAATGGGCTATCTGACACTAAAAGAATTCTTTAAATCGGACCAGTAGTTCCTGAGATTAGCGCGTTCAAGCAAACGAACAAACAAACAAACTTTTCAGCTTTATGATATTAGTATAGATTCAGTAGTTAGAGATCAAAATTATTATAATTATTGTGGTAATGAATGATACATACAGAAATTGTAATCGAGATTTCTTTGCAATAGAAATGATCAAATCTTTTTAAATAATTCAAAATGTATCATATTAATATGCACTAACACGTAAGTAACTACGTGGTAATAACTTCAAATGTGTTTAGGACTACCTACCATTACTAATTTAAAATATGCGTTATAATCATGCATGCGTTTTCCTTATAGGTAGTACAAGAGAGTAAATAACAGGACGTATACATAATCAAATGAGTAAATATCTCACGGGGCAAAAGCTCCAAGTAAAGATTTTATTCAATCGAAGAATTAATTCATGATCACTTCTACACGCTAGCATGCAATGTGTTTGCAATAAAAACAAAAGATGGAATCATATCTGAGGACTTAGGTTCTCTTTTTAAATTATTATTTTTGTGATATCCAGAAACATTACTCGTGTAGTTTACGATCATGAAAGAGAGGCTAACGCGTGTATTCGGAATTTCGGTCACAGTTTAGTGATCTGTGCTATCGTGCACTGGAGTTGAGCTTGCTCCTACTGATGCTGGCTGCTAGGCAGCCTTGCGCGCCTAGGGATCCCGAGTTGCTACCCGTTATGGGGACCCCCGGTCTCTTCCATTCTGCGCCGAAGACTGTCGTCAAGTATGAGTGGATAGGGGTTTCTATTTTCCCAGAAGCTTCAAGTCCCACATATCCCAGGTGGCCCGAACCCCGGGACTTGGGAATGCCTAATTTTTGAAGGAAATTTCCTAAGGCAAAAAAAAGAATAATTATTGGTTCGTCAGTGATTAGGAGATGAGTGTTAATAGTTCTTAAGCTGCAGACTTAGATGCATCAACTAGTGAACTATCACGAGAAATGGTTTACTGGTCAGTAAACGGGTCTCTAACCATACCAAACGACTGCAAAGCGAATTTGCATTTCAAATGCGTCGTTCATTATGCTATAGTGAAAGTATAGCGATTCTTACACAAGGACGACGACTCGAGACGATACGTGGTAAGTATGACTATGTTTGTTAGAAGATCTGAAGACATATTACGTTAGGTTTATATCACTGATGATAACCATGGTGGGCGGGTGGTGGCCATTCCAGCTCGTAATCTTTGTTGTGTGTGCCGATGTCTATAGCACTTATGGTATTTGTTGTAAAAGTTTCGGCTTATTCTTCGTTGATGGAAAACTGATGAAAAACCCAAGCGACCTTCGGCTTAGATATGGTTAGATTTGGTTCACTTCCGAAGTGTTTGCTTCTGAATGATCTGTTCACCACGACGGCAAAAGTCCACTTACCTCTGAATACCTCATTTGGAATTTACCCGCGGTCTTGGGCAAATGGAAGCGCTTATTTATGGAGGTTAGAGAGGATCACCTAGAGGTTCTTTTTACGCTTGACCAAGCAAAAAGAGGTAATCCTAGGATTTTCAGAAAGCAATGCTGACAAAGAAACAAACTTTATTTTAGTTAGATTTTCCAAGAAACAAGTCCATTAATAACTAGAACAGTCGAATGTTTTCGATTTTTTGAAAGAATTTGATCTTCATCTTGATGACACCAAAGATCCAGTCAGGCGTCAGCTTCACGTAGCGCACGTCGTGGTCTACATAGTGGCCCTCGATTCTGAATGTCAACTGGGGAAAGTAAAACTATTATTATTAAGGTGCTCCCTCACCTAGAGCATTTTGCTGTAATGCAACGTTATAGAGTCGAGCATTACATCAGTCAGGGAGGAGAACAGTGCGTAATCAAGTTGTTACAATGTGTAATATTTGATCCAATGCCCTTGAAGTTTTGTATGGCAGTATTGTTATGTGATGCGCAAAATCGAATCTGAAATGTACATTAGCGGCGAATGTTCGTCATGTCGTGGAGGCAGTACTGTAATGTAATGCTCAAAAGCGAATCTGAAACGCTCTCTGAAATCTGAAAAATGCTCCAAGTGAGGGACCTTTATACTATGTGCATTCGACAGCACGTCAAGTAAAGGTCACATTTTGTAAAGGTTAACGCGCCGCGTCGACATTGGGATAAAATCAAACGGGATCATCTGCATAAAATTGTATTCCAACATGTGTGCGAATTGTGCATGTCGCATTTATGGAAGAGTTTTGCAATTATTTGAATTACTATGTCGGTTGCTTGATGCAGAAACAGCATTCACCAAAGATTGTTAATTAAAAGTAAGTGGTAAGTAAGTATGTGTTGCCAATAAGCAGATAGTGCAGTTATTCAATACATTTGATGAGCATTAACCGATAACTTATTTACGTAAAATATTATCAGAGATATGATTACTATTAGTAAACGAATAAAGACAAATCATTATGAAATTTATTGTATTAGAACTTAAAATACTTACATCCGGCACTCCTTTTAATTCAATTGGTTCAATATGTTTGTCTTCAACCCTGAAGAACACAGAAACAGTTGCCTGTGGAATAGGATACGACACCGTAGGCTGGCTGAAGATAGCCTATTGGTTGAAAAAAATGACACATGAAGACATTATGGTGGATACCTTGAGTTACTATGATGGCTTTGGCAGGGTTGTGTTCTTGCTGGTGACTTAGGAAGCCATTGGGGAGCTGTTGTGTGGTAAGCTGACACAAATTTCACTAAGATCACGGCCTCACAGTGTCGGGTACGCACGAGTAATGCCTCCAGTTTAGCCCGTGTTCATAAACTCAAACTCAAAAATGTTTTATTCAAGTAGACCATGAAATATACAGTTCTTTCGAAACATCATTTAACATTTTAAATTTAGCTATAGTAGGATAAACATGAGAAAATAGAATAGAAAACATATATTAAATTTTTGGACATCGAATTACATTTGAGGAAAAAAAACACGTAGGTGGTAGGCATAAACAACAACAAGACAAAACAATACCATCAGACAGCGACGTCCCGATGCCCAAATAATATTAAAACAAACTATATAATTCA
The DNA here is from genome assembly GCA_947369235.1 of Udea olivalis. Classification (NCBI taxonomy): domain Eukaryota; kingdom Metazoa; phylum Arthropoda; class Insecta; order Lepidoptera; family Crambidae; genus Udea; species Udea olivalis. The sequence goes on from OX376359.1 coordinate 15,934,935, forward strand.
TACATATAATGTGACTCTACCACCGGCATCGGAAGTCTGATTCCACTGAGAAGATCCGGCAAGAAACTCAGTAGTTGCTCTTTCAAAGAAGAGGTGGTTTACAATTCAGGTTAGTCAATTACAATTTTATATTTCATATATTTATTTGCAACACATGGTTTCACAGATGAAATATTAAAATCCAGTACATTAAACACATGAAACCCCGCTAGGGCACCGCAGTATAGATTAAAGAAGGCGTACCGTCACACAAAGTGAATCAAATAAAGAATAACAACGACAAGTCATGAACCCACGAAACAAACAATAGGTTCAATACAACCATTGCTGAGCATTATCTGTAAACAACTCGTCGAGTGCATAGTATGCTTTTCCTATGAGGTAGATCTTAAGTTGGTTTGTGAAAGGCTTCATTTCTTTGATATCTTTTATATTACAAGGGATTTTATTATAGATTTTAATGGACATCCAATGGGGACCCGATCTGATTAGTTGAAGGGGGTTGCCCACTGGAAGTTTTATTAATTGTAACCAGAGTCATACAGTTTGAACATCAATATAGGTTATTTATCGTTACGGCACTCAAATTATAGTGAACCTGAGCAAGCCAGTTTCCGAAAGTGGCACCTGTTCACAAGTTGACGTATGATCCAGCCATGGTTCCACTCAACCATATTCTATGGAATGAAACGACCCATCACACAACGCTACCACCCCAGAAACATTTTAGTGAGCAGGCTGCATTACCAGCTTACCATCAGCCAGTCCGTAAGCTCGTTTGCCAGCAATGTTGAATTAAAAAAACATAATACAATACGGTAATTAAACCAGTTTAAATTTCGCACATTAATAAATAAATACATCTAGACAGACACAGAAAATACACACATGTTCGTCATATGAATGTTTTGCTGGGTAAGAGTTGAACTCACGTCCTTCGGCGCCATAGGCAAGATTTCTCTATTACGCCAACAGGCCAGGCCAGAGATATTGGGCACACCTAGTCATTTATGAAACTACAAAAAAATCTGATGAAAATTATTCAACTAAATACCTCAAAATAGTAGAACTGCGAGCACTCGTCCTGCGAAGTTCCCTTGTATCTCAACATGTACATCAGGGTGTCGGTCAGCTTCCATTTCTTCTCGATGATGTCGACGATCAGATGCTCTGACGTCACAGCTAAAGGACTGCCAAGACTGGACAGCACCACTTTAGGAGGAGTTGATAGGATATTCCTACTCTCTGAAAAGCAGGAGAGAAGATGAAGATGATACCCACTTACGTTATTTCATCATTTCAGCAGCGCACTGACACAAAACTGATAGATTTGGGGTTCTGGAAATTATAAAAGTGAAGACGTGGTCTTGGCCGCGACCTTTAAAGTGAGGACGACCGGATAAACGTCGCATGTCTTCAATCAATGCTGACCATGTTAAATCAGCTACTCTGAAAATCTATACGGGAGACATTTATATTCAGGATATCTTTAAGCGAACCACTAAATAAAGAGATAAAACTATTGAAGTACTTGCAAGTTGTCTGAGGGTTTGCCTTTCCCCCAGCTTTTCTTTGGCCTGGTTGAGGACTGACACCACTGCATCTATAGCCAGCTCCTCATACGGCTTGATTTCTTTTACATTCATTATTATTATTTCAGAATAATATAATTTTTAAATATTATTTGGTATTTTTAAAATATCAGCTAGAAAAGGAACCACAGAGACTATTATACGTCAACTAAGTCATTCCGAAGTTTTTATTTTTAATTCAATAAGCGTAGCATACAAGATTTAATAAGACAGACCTTAGCCATGTTATAAAGCATATAGCCAAATGCAAAACTATAAATAAAAAAGTAAGTGTGTACATCTTCACCTCAAATTAAGGAATGTCTCAATTTAAGTCAAGCCTAATTCTAGCTAAACACAGATAGATATTCAAACTTAAATAGATCGCGAAACACATTCATGTACAAACACAATCGTTAGTCACATGAATACCCCGAATGGGTATCGAACCCAAGACTCAACAATAACTTAAAGTAAAGTAAAAGTAAAGTAAAGTAAAAAATATCTTTATTCATATAGACTTATAAAAAGTACTTATGAAAAGTCATATACAAAAAAAAATAATTGTAGCAAAAATATACTGAACAAAAATAAACTTACATAAAATAATACTATGATAGTTCATATCATAATTAAATATAATGTGACTCTACCACCGGTTCGGAGGTTGTTTCCGATCGAGAAGACTCCGGCAAGAAACTCGATGGTTACTCTTTTCAATATTGTTTTTATACACAAAAATTTAATTGACAGAGTAAAGTCATAACAAAAAAGTGTGCAGAGGACAAGAAGGCTAGAGACTAAGGAGAGATAACTCCCGAAGTGGGGGTAAGCTTTCGAGGGCCGAAAGTCGTATACTCTGTGCCGGGCAAAACGCTGTATTGCGCATGTGCAGCGGCAGCTATTTGTCATTTCATGGCCACATGGTTTTGTTTTGAACGGTGTCACGTGCGACAGTTGTTGTTTTTCGAGGTTGTGTTGACCAATTTTGACACTTCGCGAGGATCATTTTGACACTTCGCGAGGATCGCGGCAAAGAAGCGTAATGCGCATGCGTCACTGTGGGATACGGATTTAGTCCAACCCTTTCCAGGGAGTTATCTCTCCTTAGTTTCTAGCCTTCTTGGCAGAGGAGCAGATTATACCTAAGATGACCACAAATTCTTATCATTTAAGAAATCCTCAACGCTATAATAACCTCGCTTCATTAACTTAGCTTTAATTTGTGACTTAAACTTGTGAAGAGGCAGTTCAACAAGAGTTTGCGGAATCTTATTAAAATATTTTACACATTGACCAACAAATGATTTCCCTACCTTATGCAGTCTTAGACTGGGAGTTACGAGCTTATTTTCATTTCTGGTATTGAGTTTATGAACATCACTGTTTTTCTTGAAGAGATGCAAGTTTTTACGGACATATACTACATTATCATAAATAAATTGAGAGTACACAGTTAAAATACCTATCTCTTTGAATACTTCACGAACTACAACAAATACAGCCTTATGCGTCCCACTGCTGGACACAGGCCCTTCCGTCCACTTTAAGGAGGTTCGAGCGATACTGCAACGTCTGCAACACGCGGGCTTACAGCGGATTGTTATAAAGGCGAATGTAAGCCCAGTGCTAAACCTCTCCCTAACTAAATACTCGCAGCAGGATATTACCAACCAAATAAGCCAATGTTGATTCGTCTTGCCTTTACTTACTTATACTATTTTTACTGTAAGATGATATGCCTGACAGCTCTTACTGTTCCGTGTCACGCATAATATTTCAAACTAAATAAAAAGAAACTGGCAAAAGAAAATATTTTAGACTATTCAAAAACTATTGTCTTTTCGAATCTTATCAAGTACCAAATCATTGTTAATATTATAAACTGTTAATAAATGAAGTAAATGAAATGAATTTTAAATATATTTACAGCGCCTGATGCGTGAAAAGGAACGCCATTCAATAGTGTATTGACACTACTGAATCGAAAAAAAATTGATGAATAGGAGCGACCATTTTGTAATCACCTGATTCGCATCAGTACGAGTGCGTCTGCCTTGTGTGCTATTTTTTTATTATTATTTTCGAGATACCGCGTTTCATTTTATAACTTAGCCATAACCCGTTTATTATGAATTTATTTAAAAATTATAAATCGATAAATCCGATTCTAATTCCTTTGCCAACTCGAATAAATTACATTCGGTACATCACTATAATTGACAATTTTGAACTGTCAGGGATATCATCATACGGCGAAAGTAGTTTAACACATCACTAATAAATAAATATGCGTCAGACAACGCCACTTGTCATAGTTTCGGAGTAGGGATAAATACGAGTTCGAGGTAAAAGAAAGGAATTATGCCAGGCGTCTCCCAGCACACCCAGACCCTAGTCAATTTAGAAAAGATCGCACTATGCCAATCGTGTCGTCAAACTAAGAAGCACTCATGGCGATAGCACGAGTGTAAAACACCTCCTATCAAAATCTTCAGTAAATAGACGTAGTAACTCGTATTACTCGTACTTATAAACTCTAGCCATGCGCATGCGTCATACGAGCGAAAGTAAATACGTGCACGGTGAGTCATGGCGCCGGAGGACCTCATTGAATGTAAAGAGACAGTATTTGCAAGGTAAATACTACAGACACCAGTGGCAACGTAGTGGTAATTATATTACAAACAAGGTTTTCGTAGGAAAGAAGATTCATGTTGTATGTGATTGTTTGTGGTTTGCAGGTACGATCCGCGCTTGAAACGGACGTAAAGACCCACAAACTATGATCTAGTATTTTCTTCTTGCTGATAAACCATGGCGTCAATTTCAATCACCAGAAAAAATACATCCCAAATATGTAATTCTTTGCTTGAGCTAAGCATTTGCCTGGAAAAATAGTTTATGGCAATTCTTTTTTTTTTATGTAATAGGGAGCAAACGAGCTAGAAGGTCACCTGATGGAGAGTGATCACCTCCGCCCATGGACAACTGCAACACCAGAGGTGTCACAGATGCGTTGCTTGCCTTTTAGATGGGAATACGCTCTCTTCTTGAAGGCCCCGATGTCATATCCCTTTGGGAACACCGCCGCAGGAAGATCATTCCATATCTTGGCTGTACGTGGAAGAAATTGGCGCGAAAAACGCACGGTTGTTGAGCGCCAGCCATCCAGGTGATGAGCATGGAATTTCAACTTATGGCGTGTGATTCAGTACGTATTATAACTTCAAGGATGATACCTCATTACTTACTACAGCCAACCATAAAACACTTACATATTTTAGTTTTTAAAGCTAATGGGAGGAAATGTCACGTTTTTTTCAGGTATCCCGCTCCATTTTTGCTGTAAAAAAAAGACAATCATGTGAGCGTGGCACATAACATAATACATGACTCACACGTATTTGTCATGCACTTAATATTAATGGCGCCAAGGCTTAGTCTTGTATTACTATAGAAGCAGAAACGGATGTCAATAATAAGTTATTTTTAACCGACTTCAAAAAAAGGTTCTTAGTTCGACTGTATGTTTTTTTTATGTTTGTTACCTCATAACTTTCTGGGTGAACCGATTTTGATAATTCTTTTTTTACTTGAAACCTGGTGCTTTCCGTGTGGTCCCATTTTAATTTGGTCTAGTTCTGACAGTGGAATCCATGAGAAATCCATATAAGTCTTACATCTAGATAAACTATATGCGCGACAAATCGACAAATAACTCAATTTCACGCCAACCGATTTCGATGCTTCTTTTAAGTATTATTGGAAAGGATATACTGCAAAGGTAGTTTGATGAGAGTTTGGTTAGGTTCTGATTATGGGAACCAATACAAAGTAACAGAACTCTTTAATTCTTAGGAGCAAATGAACGATACTTTTTCGTTGTTCAAAATAAACAAGAACCGACTCACGGAAAATCAAGAATAAACAAAAATTTAAAAAAAAACCAGCTCCAAAAAAAAACAATTTCAAAACAAAACACTAATAAGTAAAAAAATAATTGTGTGATCTTCTAAAACTTATACGCTAATATAATGTAGGTACAATTATTGTTATTGTTGGAGTCAGCCAATGTAGGTTTGTAACTACCTACATACATACTTAGACGTGAGATGTAAAAAATAGGTACGAGTATATTGGTAGGAATAGTGTAGTGTTTTCTCGGCTGACACCGACTCCAACAATAACAATAATTGTACCTACATTATATAATATATATATATAAGTTTTAGAAGAAGACGCAATTTTTTTTTCACTTTCTAGTGTTTTGTTTTGAAATAGTTTTTTTTTTTAAGTTGGTTTTTATATGAGGAATTCAGGGCGGATTCAAAATGGTAATTGGTATCACTAGTTTATTTTACTTATTTATTATGTGTAAGTACATTCAATTTTTGAATATAGTACCTACCTAACGCTTTGCTACTGTTTGTGTGATTAAGCAAAAAAAAATTATTTGATTTTTTATGGTACTTACGTAAATATGTAATACTAGCACGAATAACAAATGTTTTACTCGTATGTACTCGTAGTACGAATAATTTGCACGCCTGCCTGCAGGCCGAATACACCGTCCAGACATTGTTTTACCATCGTTTTTTCTCAAATGTATTCTTAGCAAATAAATGATTTACTTACATACTTACTAGTTGTAGGTAAGTATTTGGAAGTGATCCTTACGATTAAATCAAAAGCATAAATTTACGAGTAAACTAGTATACTTTAAGTACGTTAAGTACTTCAATTCATTTCTGTGACTGTAAAATTCACCTACCACCACTAAATGTGACGTACGTGTGTGATTTTACTAGAAGACCTGAGATATTTCAGTATAAATAACTACTGATAAGGGTTGGAGTGGATACAGTACTTATGTTGTTTTAGAGATCTCAAGCTTCTCTTGAATCTTGATCTTTGAAGTATTTTTTTAAAATTTTCCAAATCACGAATTAAACTTAATACAGTGAGCCTATGTGTGTGTGTGTTTTTGTATAACCTACATAACAGTGCATCAAGGGACATCAATAAGTGTGCCATGCCCACGGCCAACCGTGCGTGACACAACGTCCATTGGTCCATGGCATGGCTACCGACTCACGTGTGTGATTCATGCGAGATTTGTAACTAAAACATGCGACATGGATGTGGGAAAGCAGGAACTACCGGTAGCATATGGACGTGGTATAAATTATGCAAATATGCGTGGCATACAACACTGGTGATGCAAGCTTGTGGATTACCTTATGAAAAGTGGTTACATGAACCTATGGACACTTAAAATAGTGAGTTTCCGATATTTTGGCACTGTTGCAAGTGCCATGATCTCGGAGTAACTGAAGATCTTGCGGATGAGCTGTTATTAGCCGCCGCCCATGGACACTTGCACCAACATGTCACTAGCGCATTGCCAAAAGGCTTCAAGTGTAGCCAACGAAACGATCATTTGTAACAATTGCTCACGTCCGCGTCCCCCCAAATATTTGATAAAAAACAGTAACAAAAACGAATATTTTAAGCATTCGTCCCTGTTTGCTTTGCAAATGATGATAACACACGATACTCATAACCCTAGGCTAAGTTATAGGCTAGTTCATTTAAATGTAAGACAGCCTAAGAGCTGAAGTCTAAAAAATGTGCAAAACTCAATGTTAAGACGGTAAATACTCGTTAATAAAATCAATGATTCGTTTGGATAAACGAATCATTAATTTTAACTAATAAGTAAATTAACGAGCAAATATTAGTAATCACTTACATAATGGATTACATTTAACAAACTAAATGAGAAGTTCAGTTTCTTATAACGAATGTATTGGTGTTTTTGTCACTTTTGGGAAAAAAAGTTGTGGGTTAAAGATTAATAGTCAAATCCGTAATATGAAAGACGTTACACACTTGGGAGTGAATGTCTTTTTCGGCACTCCATTACATTCTAAAGTATCATAAATGAAAATAACAGAACTTAACATTAAAATGAAGGCTAGAAAAATATTACAAATGCCCTTTATTTCAGGGTTATGTTTGTCAGGGTATTCAATTAAAATAGCACATCCAACAGTTACCGTTGCTCACGCACATCCTCGGCGCGAACGCTGCGCACACGCCGCCGTCTGTCAGTTGTGAGACATTACCTCTAGCTAACACTTGAGTTTTAAGTTCTAGCGAAAGTTTAACTATCGTGAAACAGTTTTTATGAGCCGACTGAAGTGCGTGTGTTACGAGTAAGTTTCGGACACTTAAAAACTATGTGCTCACGTGAATACCACGGTATTTTGGTGAATAAAGTTTTAATATTTAGTCAATTAGTAATAGGTAGTAACTTGTGTTCTAAAGTTCAACAGTCTTGCTCCTGTTTGACGCAATTTTACTCTCTATATTTTAACATAACTACATTTTATCAGTATGTACTAATTTAAATTAGAATTATGTAAACATTGGCTCAGCTTGCTTTTTGCTGTTGGGCTCAACGATAATAATTATTTCTTGATGTATCTTTCTGCTATTGCTTAGATTAAAATAAATGTTGTCACAGAATCTTACCGTATTATACCTACCTAGTTATAGTTTTTTTTAATGTGTCTTTGTTGCTAAAATGTGTCGAACGTAGCAAGCTGATTATGAACCATTTTGATTATCATGAACTCAGATAGGCAGAAACTCGTGAGTTCTTTTCTCTGATGAGATAACACAAAACTAAAAGTGAAAATAAATATCGACACAAATAGTAGTATGGGAGCCCTAGATTGCGTTCCTACCGGCAAAATGCAACCGACAGACAGCACTGAGGTTTTTGCTATAAGCATGTCCTCCAACTCCACCTTGAATGAACCGGTAAGTGATTTATTTTACATAAATTAACGTCTAATTCATTACCTTGCGTCTAAGTATTATCTATGTCGGTTGTTATACGCATGCAAAGATCTGTAATTAACTATATATTATACTCTTAGTATTTATGTACCTACATGAAGTTGTTATCTACATATACTACATGTGTGCCCTTACTTATAGCTCAGGGACAAACAATAAAATATCTCAAAGATACGTGCTAAGAAGTTAATGTCAATGAAATGCCAACCTTTCGGTTCTGTTCTGGAGAACTTTTCGATATCATGCCCACGGCTACTTTCTATCACATCACCGCACCGCTCGCCACTGACAGGAAGTTCTCTCTCTCGACTCTGGATCCGCCATGGTCTCGTACAGTTCAGTTTCAGAGATGTTTATTCCGAAGAAACTTAAATTGTGCAATGAGCTTCCCTGTCGAGGTTTTCCCAACGAGCTTTCTTCAAAAAGGTTTGAAAAGGTCCCTGCAATGCAAGGTCGAGAACGTGCGAGTGGTGCCCCTGCCCTGGTAACCGCTTGCCATCAGGCGGCCCGCGTGCTAGATTGTCAATTTGTCACAGACTTTGTATAAAGAAAATCATGTCAGGCAAATGTTGCTATCAGCCAATATAAATAGTTCGAAAATGTGACGAATGTGACGTTTCAGCACCAGATCATAATTCCGTTTAGTATTTTGCCGTCTTCGACAAGTATCTCAACAGTAGTATCTTCTCCTAGACTCTGTCGTATTCTATCTAATGAACATACCATCGTCTCGTCTGGGTTTAATTTTTCTCTCCAGATGATTTAATCCGCCCTGAACGGTTCGCTGCGTCTTTTCTGGTCCGCACCGCTAGGGAGTGAAAACGCTCTCCCTGCGTCTGTGTTCCCGGATACATACAACCATGGCTCGTACTTCATTCATCATCAGCACATAATCAAAAGAGTGCGTTACTTCAGCGGGAAAGTAGCTTCTAGAGTGATTTGAGTGGAACGTAAAATTAGTGAGATATATGCTGTGGATGTGCGCGGCATAAAAAAATTGTGGGCGTTGTGGTTTTGGAAAAAAATTAAAAAAACGATTCCTGCTGCAGTAACGTTGTTCTAGCAGGAAAATTCTAAACGAATGATCGAAGAGAAAAATGTTGTACATTGGCAGATAGCTTACTTCTGGGGAAACATGTGCGCCAAAAATATAATATGTGGGGCTTCAGGTTTTCGAAATATTGCGTTTCCTGCTGGGGTAACGTTTCGCGGAATCGTGTTTCTCTTAAACCATGGCATGTGCGTCTCTTTAATAAACATTCACTTGTAGCTCTTGATTTGTGCTTGCGGCACATATAATAAGATTTTGAAAATTATTCTTACATTTTCAGTAATTAAGGTGTCTCTAAAATCTGAAAAAAAATCACAGCGCCTAAATGAGAAACTGTATCAACTCGCTGAAAACTGCATTCGATTCCGCTTTACACATCTAATGGTCAGAAAATGTTTCAAAAGTTTACATACATGCTTTATCGAATAAGAGATCGAAATAACAAAACCCCCGGTACATAACTTTGACGTCAAAATATAAGAAATCAGTTCATCCTGAGATAAGTGAGTGTTAACCAAAAAACAGTGAGTTTCATAAAATAACACTGTGAAAATTTTCAGCCTCCAATGTTTCGTATTTATAGAGAAATAAACAAAAATCAAAACCTTTCAACAACGACTGATTATCCGACCAAATTCGAATGACTACGAAAAAGCGACGGCTTCATACATATGGATGACCTTCTTTACTGGACGTATTACACTAAACTCTTGCCCGTACAATCGCGTTCAATCGGTTTTTGGCAATAATTAGAACCTCATCTTAGATTAGAGTAAAATTTAAAAATGCGAATGAAAGCTTATACCTATGAGCCTATATGAAAGAGCTTAATTTTAAATTGAAATTCTCATTTTATCCTCTTAATTTATGTTCTTAAAGTAAGTATGGCTTATTTTTATGTTATTTTTATGTCTAAGCTGTATTACTATAGAGATCCATCTAAATTCGTACTTACTGTAGTTTTTGCGTGAAAGAGTAACACACATTCTACAAACTTTCGCATTATAATATAATAAGTATAGTATTAGTAGGATTAAGTAAGATTAGTAAAGTAATTAGAAATTAATATTAGTAAGAAGTTAAACTAAATGTCCGTCAGCGACTGTCTTTCCCATCAAAACATAGCCTTAACATACAAAACATAGCCAAAACATAGCCTAGATTAAGAAAAAGTCTCATTCACTCCCTAATAATCATGTACTTACTTAGCTTTATAATGGTGAAAGAATTTTCAAAATCGGTCTAGTATTTTCGGAGCCTAATCAAAACAAACAAACTTTCATCTATAAAATATTAATAGTAGTTTAAATTTTAGTATTGGTACTTGGTAGGTAAGTGTTAATTAAATAAGTCAAACAATACCTTTAAATACTTACCATTGCAGATCGTCATCGTAACTTGATAAGTACCAATTATTTGAATATGAATATTATAACACCACTTTCAACTAATTTCTAATTTCACTATTGGTATTTATTATCAATGCCGGTTGCATCACCGCAACAAACGTGCCATGAGAACTGCAACTGTTTGTTTATCAACAAACAACAACAAGTTTAGTAATAAAGCGTCACAGACGTCACAGTTGCTAACAAGCGTCCGACAGAGCTCCGACTCGGCAAAATAGTGTTGCCATTGCCAAATTTTTGACTACCGTGTTTGGTAGGGGGTAATTGTCTTAACTATGCGATTCAAAAAAGAATAAGATTGGCTTGCGACAAACTGCACTCGTTCTTCAGACAAAAACAACCCATGAAAAGTCTTTGTCAGTTAGCGATAGAGTTGATGTGCCCGTACGCCAATAATTTCCCTTTAATTTGGTCGAATTTCCCTTAAAAACGGCAATCGCCGTAGCAATAGTAACCCTGGCCCAGACGCACTTCATATTGAAAAAACACTTCGCATGACTTTTAATAACAGAGTGGCGTTCATCTACCGCCTCTTTTCCACTAATGCCGCACGCTTACTAGCTGTCTCACTCACTCCAAGCTAGACAAAGCAACTCCTCGTGACGCCAGCAGCGGGTAGCGCGGGGCCAATGGGTGCGAAACAGCGGCGAAAGGTGATGTCAAAAAGGGATTAATATGGTAGGTATTGATGGATGCTAATAATTCATCTTGCTTGAAGCATAAATCAAAATATATACTTTATGTATGGTTTCATTGTTGTGTTAATTGGTTTTTTATTTATAAACTGTATCTGCAGGTTTATTTTTGTAATAGGTATTCGTAACAAACAAGTCTTTATTCACAGATATTTAAAAAATATAGTTTTAAACATCTTCAATAATTTAATAAAACGTCATAGATTAGGTACAAGTTTATTTGTTTAAGTTGAGTTTTTCTACTTCAGTGTACTTAGCCAAAACTATCTTGTGAGTAAGTTAAGAAGGTCATTGATATGTATGAAACCGTCGCTTTTTCGTAGTCGTTCGAATTCGGTCGGATAATCAGTCGTTGTTGAAAGGTTTTGATTTTTGTTTATTTCTCTATAAATACGAAACATTGGAGGCTGAAAATTTTCACAGTGTTATTTTATGAAACTCACTGTTTTTTGGTTAACACTCACTTATCTCAGGATGAACTGATTTCTTATATTTTGACGTCAAAGTTATGTACTGGTGGTTTTGTTATTTCGATCTCTTATTCGATAAAGCATGTATGTAAACTTTTGAAACATTTTCTGACCATTAGATGTGTAAAGCGGAATCGAATGCAGTTTTCAGCGAGTTGATACAGTTTCTCATTTAGGCGCTGTGATTTTTTTTTCAGATTTTAGAGACACCTTAATTACTGAAAATGTAAGAATAATTTTTAAAATCTTATCATATGTGCCGCAAGCACAAATCAAGAGCTACAAGTGAATGTTTATTAAAGAGACGCACATGCCATGGTTCGAGAGAAACACGATTCCGCAAAACGTTACCCCAGCAGGAAACGCAATATTTCGAAAACCTGAAGCCCCACATATTATATTTTTGGCGCACATGTTTCCCCAGAAGTGGGCTATCTGCCAATGTACAACATTTTTCTCTTTGATCATTCGTTTAGAATTTTCCTGCTAGAACAACGTTACTGCAGCAGGAATCGTTTTTTTCATTTTTTTCCAAAACCACAACGCCCACAAATTTTTTATGCCGCGCACATCCACAGCATATATCTCACTAATTTTACGTTCCACTCAAATCACTCTAGAAGCTACTTTCCCGCTGAAGTAACGCACTCTAATCAAAAGCGTTATGCTCCTTATCTTCTTCAATTGTTATGACATCCTTTTTAGTTATCAATATGTTTCTTAGCGTAACTCACGTTTTTTAACAAATAACTTTAAGAAAACATGTTGTTGCTACTCTCTAATAAGCTATTAGCCTACTTGTGTACTGAATAGATCAATCAATACATCATTATTGATCAGTATTTATCGTTTCAATCGGCCAAGCGGAAACGGCACGCTAGCGCCGCCAGACTGCGCGGCAATAAAGAGAACTAGCAATGTAAACAAAGCTTGATTGGTTCTAATTAACTTGTTGTCTTCTAACTAAGGTAGCTATTACCTGATTAAATGATTTGTCTTACTGATGAAGACTTCCTCGTTTAAGATTATGGTAAAATGGTACAAAGTCCAAGAGGTCCTGAGTTTAATTATCAGGCCGACCTGATAATTAAACTCAGGACCTCTTAAAATTAAAAAAACTGAGCCTGACCCGAGTCAGGCCGGGCTGAGATTTTTTTATTTTCCGGTATTCCGGAACGCACTGAAATTACAACGATAACTCACAAAAATGACACGATTCAGATGCCTCAATATTTTTTATTTACTGCTAAAAACACAAAAATCTGCCTAACGCTTGGTGCTAAAATAATTTGTTATTTTATATTTTATTTAGGAAATGTATCATTTGCAGATTAGCTCAAAAATAGATCTAGCAGTTCATATACAGTCCACGTCGCCTGTCGACATAGTAGACACAATAGAAACAACAATTATTTTATATTTTATTTATACAGGGTGTCCCTAAAAGAAGTGTCAAGCGGAAGCCCACAGAAAGAGCACCCCTTGGGGTACCCGAATCACCCCCATATATGTACCGCGATTGTTCAAAGTTTTCGAGTTATGATTTTTTTTCTGAATTTCTGGGTATTTCGGACCTAAAAGTTTAAATTTTTTATTTTTTTAAAAGTAGAAGACTTTTCAAATTTTTTCTTTGCTCAACTGAATCATCATTAATTGTACTTTGATGCAATAAATAATCAGTTTCATAACTTTGACCAAAATGGTGAAAATCTTGGTATAAAACCAAAAATGTACGGTACGACACTCTGTATAACAATACAATTTACATACACATCTGGTTGCATCGACATACGAGGTGTTAAATCTAAATATAACTATTGGTTTACTAAATTCGTGTACATTATTGTAACTTATTTGCGAGTACGAGTATGCTTAAAGGTGGTCACTCACCAGGACCATTTTCCTGAAATGTAACATTTCAGATTCGATTTTGAGCATTACAATACAGTACTGCCTCCCTGACATGACGAACATTTGCCTGTAATTTGCATTTCAGATTCGATTATGAGAGAGATTTTTCGAATTTCGAATTTGCAACATTACAGTTAGCGCACTGTAATGCGCGGTTCTCCTCCCTCACCGATGTAATGGTCGACTCTGTAACGTTGCGTTGCAGGAGAATGCTCCAGGTGAGGGAGCACCTTAATGCGTCAGCCAATAAGCAGTAAAACATATACCGTTCTTACTTACACTACAAACAAGTCCAGTTAGTCAGTAAGTCAGCGTAAACTCTCTAATTATTGAGACAAATATGGACGGTTAGGCCGAGATCTATAGAGCGTGCTTAGCTTAAACTTAGACTTAGCTTAGACTCTGAACAGCTGTATCTAAGTATCTATATCTACTTCTCATCAATATTAAATTATTTTTGTCTTAGTTAAACATCAACTTTGGTATTCAACTCCAATTGCGTAGAGACATTGCCAGGCTAAGTGTTCTCTATCGCTTCTACAATGGGGAATGCTCTGACGAGTTATTCCACCCTCACCTTTCCACTCCCGTACCACGCGTGCTGGACTACGGCGTCATCCACACACAATTCAGCATTTGTTCGCCCGAACTAAAAGGTTCGGTGACTCGTTTCTTTGTCGTACCATCCAGACGTGGAACGCTCTTCCAGCACATGAGTTTCCTTCCTCGTATAGTCCCGGGTTCTTCGAGCGGGGCGGGAAAAGGCATTTCTGCAGGCCTTCAAGGTGAAGATGGCCAGCGTAGTGATTCGTTTGAATGACAAGCCTCCTGGACCTCACGACCGAAAAAAATAATTGTTAGTAAATATTATAACAATACTCATTAAGTAAGATAATAAATAATGTGATAAGTGTGTGCTTAGCTAAGTAACGACTTTAGATCTCGGCCTTAGTCACTACACGAACACTACAAATAATTGTAAAATTACTACCAGATAAGGTGGAGTTTTCTTTGGCAATTTGGTCAACGTCAATGAAGTAACATTAATGACCATAATTCATTACTAAGGAAAACGGATAACTATTCAGATACAGCACAGAAACAAATATGTTCTTCTCGTGAATGTTTTTCCTGGTTGGGTGGGGATCGAACCCACGACGTTACCCATTGTGCAAACATGAGTTTTATTTTAAAAAACAATCAAGTAATGTTATGTAAGGTAAAAGCCTTTTTTGGGCGAAAAGTGTGTTATGTTTGTTTTACATGCTACTCGTAACTCTCTGTCAAAAAAACCTTCTGAAATTATCGTGAAAAACAGAACTAAACCCTGAATTAATCAACCTAGTTAAAATTAGTTCGTTCAGTCAAAATAACAGTTGTTTCTAACTGTTCATACGGCTACAAGTTAAGCGAATGTTAACAGTTAGTACACCTTACGCCAACGATTTAAATGCCATTATCCAACAGTTATGCTTGCTGTGTTGATGCATGTACCAAGATTAGCACATTATTGTTTTGCAAACATATGGGTATTATCATAACGACACGGGACCGTTGCGAAATGTGAGTAAGTTGACGTTATACGGCTTTGGTAGGGCAATTCAGTTTTAGATTTCAGTCTATATTAGGCTTAATTTCTGGAAAAACAAATTGTAATGTATACTCGTCGAAACACAGTTGACCGGCAAACAATATATTATTATTTATTTATTTATTAAAGAAATCAAGCTTACATACAAAGACACAATGTTCCACAAAACTGTTTAAACAGTTTGTCTGTGGGGTCAGGAGTCTAACAAACATAATATTTTCTTAAAACTAATGTTTTAAAAACTTATGCACTAACATCGTGACAAAGGTTGCAGCATCCTTTTTATTCGTCTCTTGACAGATAAACCTAGGCAGACAGTTCAAAATGTACGGCGCTCGTTTATTTAACGTTATATCTCCAAAGTACCTGATTGTTAACTTTTGGTACTACGAATTTACCCTCGGACTTCACGCGAGTACTGTGGTTATGATTCACTAGTGAATCTATGATATGATAGTGTTCAACTTTACGGTTCAACTTTGCCAAAGCTGACTGGACCAGCTTCTCTGAAAAAGTGGACCAACAGCTTCTCGACATACCGCCTGAACCTCAAAACTACGACGAGTTTGTAAAAGTCATCTGGTCAGTATCCCGGCGGACCATACCCAGAGGCTGTCGCACATCATACGTCCCAGGCTTGACATCAGAAGCTTCCACCCTGCTTACACAATATGAGGCACTCTTCGCAGAAGACCCCTTCTCTGAACAGATCATCTCGATCGGAGAAGAGCTTCTTAGTCTCGTAGGCGATAGTAGGAAGGAAAAGTAGATGAATACTGTCACGTCTATCGATATGACGCATAATAGCAAGAAAGCGTGGTCCACTATACAAAAACTGACAAATGACCCGCCCCCTCTATCATTACCGGGTCAAACCACAGCCAATCAAGTAGCGCACCAGCTCATACTTAATGGAAAGCCTACTGGAAGACTTCCCAAAACACCAAGATCAGCCCAACATACGCAACAGACATGCAACAACATCAGCTTGCCTTTCACACTCACTGATATCACCACAAGCATAAAAGCACTCAAAAACGGCAAAGCTGCTGGCTTGGATGATATCACAGTCGAACAACTGAAACACCTGGGACCAGTGGCTACATCCTGGCTGCTTAGTTTATTTAACGCGTGCATGGCATCAGCGAAGATCCCGAAACTGTGGAGGAAGTCGAAAATTGTGGCCTTATTAAAACCTGGGAAATCTCCATCTGACCCTAAGAGCTACAGACCAATTTCTCTCCTGTGTCATACCCTCAAGCTCTTCGAGCGACTAATACTCAACCGACTCACAGTTACCATTGACCCCACTCTCATCCCAGAACAGGCCGGATTTCGGCCGGGAAAATCATGCACCAGTCAGGTACTTAACCTCACTCAATTCATTGAGGACGGATTTGAGCGGGGCATGGTCACAGGTGCTGTGTTTGTCGACCTCTCAGCAGCGTATGACACAGTGAACATAAAAAAAATGCTGTCTAAAGTATCGAGTGCCACAAACGATCCCACTTTCGTGTCACTGTTAAGTGGGCTCCTTCGTAATCGCCGCTTCTGCGTCCACTTACACGGAAAGAAGAGCAGATGGCGATGTCAGAAAAACGGCCTTCCCCAAGGAAGCGTCCTGGCACCACTTCTATTCAACGTCTACACGAATGATCAGCCCCACCACCCTAATACTCAACGATATATATATGCGGATGATCTTGCACTAACTTGCCAAGATAAGACCTTCGAAACCGTGGAAAGTACACTGAATCTTGCCTTGGAAAACCTCCATGAATATTACGAGCATAACGCTCTAAGGCCCAATCCAAGCAAAACCCAATCGTGTGCTTTCCACCTTCGTAACCGCGAGGCAAACAGGGAGCTGAACATTTCCTGGAAAGGCGTCACCATCCAACACTGTAACCTCCCTAGATACCTAGGAGTGACACTGGACCGCTCTCTGACTTACAAGACCCACTGCAGAAACACAAAACAAAAAGTTAGTTCCCGCAATAATCTACTGCGCCGTCTCTCCTCCACTAACTGGGGAGCAAACCCAACGGTTATGCGCACTACGGGACTAGCTTTGTGTTTTTCAGCAGGAGAATACGCGTGTCCAGTGTGGGCTAGGTCAGCACATACCAGAGACGTGGACGCAGAGCTGAACGACACCTGCCGCATAGTTACTGGCTGTCTTAAGCCAACCCCGGGCGGTATGCTGTTTCCTCTTGCGGGAATAGCTCCACCCAGAGTCCGTAGAGAAGTGACATGTTCGCTTGAAAAACAAAAACAGGAAAGCGACCCGAGACATCCACTCTACGGGCTCTCCCCCGCCACAGGTCGGTTGCGAAGCCGCAAAAGCTTCCTGCGATCTACGCAGCCTACCGACGAAATCCCTACTGACATGAGGTGCAGGCTTTGGGCAAGCGAGTACCCACATTCACTGTACCCCCCTGATGAAAATCTGCCTCCAGGGTATAAGGAACCTTGGCCAACCTGGAGAAGTCTAAATAGGCTGAGGACCCAGGTTGGTCGAAGTAAAGATAACCTGTGTCGATGGGGGTACTCAAGCAACGTAGACGCCAGCTGTGAATGTGGAGAACCCCTGCAAACCATGGCTCACCTCACTAACTGTCCCGCGTGCCCGACCACCTGCTCGCGTAATGACTTACTTGTCAGTAACCAGAGGGCTACCACAGTAGCCGCTTTCTGGGCAAGTCGGATTTAGCCCGTGTTCTTGCCGACACGAAAGAAGAAGATGATAGTGTGATATAATATCTATTGTGTCTCGTTCTGCGGCGCCGAATCAGATAAAAAAACAGTGGTTTTGAGAACATTACATAGATCTCTGTATTTACCGAGACACTGAACATGCGATCCATGGGGGAAATCAAACCAACGATCTTTACTAGGTGTCAATGGGCAGTCAAAATATAACAAATTGGCCTTACAAATGTATTTAATTTAGCTGTGCAGTATTATCATGTTATGGCAGAAATACTCGCTTTAATTGGTCTATTTTTACCTCGTAGCTGTATTAAGAGGTCCGTGTGCAATTTGGATCAAAGGTTGCAGTGAACATTGTTCCCAAATTTGAGCGAGCCTGGGGCCAAATAGTATGAGATAATAATAGTAATCAATCTAAAATCTGTCCCACATCTGGGCCAATTGAACTAATTAGTATTAGACTTTTTCTTTTGTCGTAGAAGGAGGATTGCAAGAGGTTTTCGTAGTCTTTATGGAAATCAAATAAAAGTAGAGCTTGTCTAGTCTAAAATGACGCGCCCCTCTACCGCATTCACGCACGAATATACATTTTAAAAATAGGCGCAATACATTTAAACATGCCACTGTGACTGGTCGCAATAAAGTGTCGTTGTTCGCAAAAGTACACACGGCACATCTAAACTAAATCAAATTCAAAATAATGGGGCGCGTCTTTTCAAATTACACAAGCTCTACATAAAACCCGATTTACATAACTGTGCACCTCGAATTGTCAAAATCGTTAGGTTGGCAGCAGTGAATTTTGTCATCGCGTCAGCGGAGTGGTGAGGAAGTGTGAGGGAGGGTGAAATTCAATGCTGCAAACCTAACGATTTTGACAACTCGAAGTGCACAGTTATAACATGATCTTAATCTCGAATCATTTACAAAGGATGCAAAAGTACTTAATCTAAGTGCTGCCATCTGCCATACCCACACGCGGAAGAAAAACAAACTGCCAAGTTAATTTAGATCTATTGGGCCTGAACATCATTTCCTGATAGCTCTGGCCATTGCCCGGTAGATTCGGCGCGTCACCGGAGAGGTCACTATTGTACTTCAATTGTAAATGGGCATGACCCGCGTAGGTCATTCAAATGATTTATCTGTGATAAATCGGATAATAAAGTCTTAAGTTCATTGTAGTCATAAAAATGATCAGTATTTCTCTACTCTGTGGCTCATTCCAAAGCCGGTGAATGTCAAAGCTTAGGGATATCATTTAGGAATGAATTTTTGATATTGTAGATATCATTTAAAAAATTGCTCGGTACCCTCAGTTCAGGAAACTAACTTGACTGGCTTTATGAGATGGTAATAAGGCCCAGGTCGATTCAGGAAACGATCTTTTCTAAATCGGTCCGGTCTGGGTGTGCTGGGATACGCCCCTGGCCTAATTCCTTGTCTTGTACCTCGTAACACAAGGATATTTTTCCTTACTTTGAAACCATGACAAGTGGTGTGTTGTTTGGCGCATATTTATATTTATATATCTGTTCGACTCTTGCTCTTACCACTCGGCCGCTGAAAAAAGAAGTAGTTTTATAAAAAGTACAGATGGCTACAAATCAAACGCATCTCTATGGACTTCGGGACTGTGAAATCACGCGGACGGACAGTGCGTGCAGTCTGGGAGTTCACAGCAACAAGAGCCACACTTATTCAGCAACGTAAGTAATTAACGCTTTTGCACTTTGTCAGAGTAGCGAATTCGAAACTTCACCGACGACTTCGTTCACAATTTCTACAAATATAATTTGACAAGGTACTAAAGTGTCAAGCTTTGTGTGTTGCTGACTATACATAATGTTTTTTTTGCATAAATAGTCCGTTTTTTCCATTATTAAAAAGTATTGGTGTACAGAGGCGTTCACATCAACCTTTACAAAACCATTGCAAAACGGTTCTTATGACAGCATTTTAAGGTGCCCTTGAGGTTGATATAATACAAGTGCACAATATTTTAGCAGTATCTGTAAATATATTAATATTTTATTGAAAAAAAAACAGATTTTATTAATTGGGAATTTGTGTAAGACACCTTTTATTTTAGACAGCAAAACAATTTGTATAAAACCAACCACAGCTTTGCATCATTGTGGAAAGTTTTAGTTCTGCTACTTGCCCACAGATGGCGCTTTTTTAGTTCGTTCATTTCTACAACTCGATTCGTATAAATTGCATTCTAGAAGTTAAACAATTTAAAACAATAGTTGTTTCTCACATCGAATGTTGTTATTAGCATTATTATGATTGCTGCACTACTACAAGTATGTTGTTTTGAGTTCAATGAGCATGAGAACTGGGTAAATAGAGCGCTGCCTTCGTATGTTTAATCCAGACCCAATTGTGCACTAAATGGTCTAGACTTCTAGGATTACGGTGGTAATTGCAATCTCAAGGATCTAATTTTATGACTACCTACTGCAGCTTTGTAATCAAAGAGTAGGTAGGTGGTGACTAGTCATACCTGGCGTAATGCAACTAATAGGGTAAAGGAGCAAAATACCGGACGGATCTAATGTTTTGTAATACTTATAAAATAATCAACCATACATTTACCTCCGCTTGAATATTCACATAAACTCCATAATTGCTTTCATAGAAAGTATAACATAATGTACACAAATTCTGACAACCCATGGTGTTGTTTTTATCAGTTTCGCGAAATGCATTTTTGCAATCAAGAACAATATCGCACTGTTAGCTTTAGCGATAATTCAAAATATAACCAACAGACACAATTACTGTACCTATAATTTTTGAGGAAAGGAACTTACGAATAACTCAAACTCGATCATTTTATATATCTTTAATAGTCTAACAATATCTATTGTCTATTGTTAATATGAACAGTCACTGTCAGTCTTTTTAATGATAGGCAAATGTTTGAATTTACTTTCAAGGACTAAATAGTTAGTTAAAGTTTGATTTATTGTTGTAATTTATCTTTCTTGATATCTATCAATCACTAATAGCCATTCCCTATTATTACAAGTTTTAAATAAACCAACAACTAAAGTAAGTTTCTCGAAAATTGGGGGAGTGAAAGACAACTATCGTAGATTATTAACTGGTCAAAACTATCTATAGTTTTATATTTGTCTGGTTAAATTATTCATTAAAAAAACATAACTTTTACATAATCCTATATGACATAAGCCCGAATCCACAATCGACAGTTAAAATTGAACACTCTTCAAATTGATGATGATCTGTTCTGTAATGTAAGAGGGACGGGTCATATTACAATCTCTTATAGCCAGCCAAGTTAATTTCGCAATACCTAAATATCCAGCCTAGAAGATGACAGCTAGCTGCTCACTTGCTGGAAATGAAAGTTCATATTACGAAATTGCTTCTACGCTCAGTTTAGGAAATTAACTTGGCTGGCTATAAGAACTTGTCATATAGCCCCAGGTACCTATACATTTGAGGTTTGCTCAACTTTGATTGTCGTTTCTGGATTGGGCCGGTATTCTGTCTCTTGTGAATAATCGTAATGTTTTTGATAAATTATGTTATAAAATACACTTCCAAATTCAAAATAAATTCCTAAAACTAATTTGAGAACAGCAATAAATGGTCTTGATGGCGTATATACGAATATTTTAAATAAATTATATCTACCCTTTTAGAACTACTTTTGTAGATAGCATAGGTACCTATTAAAGAATTTTACCCTTTTAAGCTGAAATAAACAAATAATGCTTTTGTGCCTTTTATTTGTAAATGTTAACATGTACCGTTATAGTTTTTTTTTTTAATACAATCAAATTACGTCAATTCAGATTTCTCTTTACAGCAATTACTAACCTTTAACATAATAAATAGTCGGTAATAAATAAATATTAGATACTATTACACACGACTGCCAGTGTGCTAAATGGCTTAATTTATTGCGTGCTATTGTGTGCTTGTGTGGTATACCAATAAGTTGTGTGCTGACGCCTCGATTATCCTACACCCATCGTGAATTATGTCTCGCGCTAAAGACGGCTTTATGCAAGAATGAGCAATTTGAAATGAATGATTTACTCTCACCATTTTCAGATATTAAACCGGAAGTTTATGGTATTAGTGATTACGAATTAAAAAAAAAAAACTATTTAAAAATCTGAGTAGTTATAATTACTGCGATATCAAATTGGTGTTTATTGATGAATTGAAATGAAATGGCAGCATGTCAAGCTTTACACGTGGGAGACCTCATTCTGCCGACATAAGACCCATTTTCAGATGGTTAAATAATTGTAACACAACATACCGGTAAATCTGCTGGCCGCCGTACATAAAAACATGATTGGCGTAGTGCGCTGTAGCACGGTTTATCGACTCGATTTCTCGTCCTAGGTTCGATTCCCGGACGGCTCAATTCAGGAAACGATCTTTTCTAAATTGACTCTGGTTTTGGCGTGCTGGGAGACGCCGCTGGCTTAATTCCTTGTCTGATACCTAGTAATACAGGGATAATTATTTATCCCTACTTCGGCGTAGGCAACACGCCGAAGTAGGGATATATTTAATTATTTATAACACGTCATATAAAGGAGGAAAACCACCAAAGCAAACTAATCCTATACATGTGGACTGTTGTATTAAATCCTAGTTAAGGTACAGGCAACGCCAGGTAAGTTTTACGCTTGGGTTCTCCTAGATAAACTGGCATAAAATATCGCACTGTGTATGAAAAGGTTGATGAAAAGGTTGCTTTTTCTCGCTTTTTTGTTTTTGTGCTGTTTTTCACTGCCCTAATTTTATTCTACCTTATCGGTATGAATTACGTTCATGCCCTTTTAATTTTTTTCACCTTATTAGGGTATGCTGGTTTCATCAAGCTTAACACTGTCCAAGTTACAATCGATAGCCTCTGACATTGTAGGTACCACAGCGGAACTCGTTTATTTATAGTCCTTCCTTTTATTTATTTGCATACACTGAGAAATACTGGGCCCATTTGTCGAGATGAGGTGTCCACTGTGCAATTACTTGCAGTTGATATGGCACTGGGTTCAAATGCCACTAAACTCTTATGGAAATGATGAGCAGCCATCTCACTTATTTCGTAACTGAGCTATGACACGAGTAAATTACAAGAAGGAAGTGTGATTGTTCATAAATGTTACTTATGAATTCATGGAATTGACTACATTGTACTAATAAAGAAATTAAATGCGAATCCCTACAAAATCGAGGTCTACGATACAATATAACTAAGCGGATAAGCAAGGCAACTGCGCCATATTGTCTCGTCCATAATCCTTCGGTGACTTGAGACGAAAGCTCACACATAATCAGAGTGTTCTACCAGCAGTGGTTAGGTTACTGACGAAGCTGATACGTGTCCTCTGATTATGGGCATTACAAGAGAGGGCTTTGGTTGTTTCCGTGTTTTGCTATATTGTGAGCGAATTAGGAATGAGGCTATGCGTAGAAGTACTAAAATGGGGGTAAGTAAGTAAAAGTGGCAGTGGGCAGGGTAAATTTGCACCCGGGTCAAAAAAAAAAACATTTACAATATCAATAAATTTTTCACGTACATGAATGAGCTCAGCTTAGCTCGAAGTAACTTAGGAGCAGATAGAGAAGGTCCTTTAGAGGCTGTTACCGATATTCATAGGCTGCGTCAACCAGTCTCCACCATTCCACTGTTGTGATCCAAACTCATACCTACGAATGTAATATTTTCAATGAGTACATTAGGTGCATGAGCAATTTAATAAATAATTTATAAGAATGCGTAAAAGTGACCTCGTTCTAAATCCGATTCTTACAATAATTACAACTTTGAAGCTTAATTTCTAAACGTCACTACATAGGTAAATAACCTAATGACGTACCAGCCAATCACGGTTTTTCCTTGCATTACTCATCTTTTGCGAACATATATAACCATGAACTACCTTATTTGAGTAGTCAGTTGGTTTTACTTAATAAAATTAATAATACGTAAGATACGAGTTCAGTGCAACTTTAAATATTTGATTAAAAATTGTGGAAAAACAATGGTGCATCAAAGTGCTATAAGAACGAGTATAGAGGGCATAAAAAGGATAGCCTCTATTACCAGGAGAAAAAGTGACAGCAAGAAAGAGGTAATATTCTATCTAATCTAAATCAGCCCATTTTGAGGTAGTATTATAACAATAATAGTCCAAAGGAATCAACACGTTGAAATATATAATTTGGTTGAAGCATAAAGGTAACCTAAATATACATTAATAACCATTAATGTTTTACTATTATTCTCAAGGCTCGCAAAGAAACTTCTATTATTAATTCATACTTACGAAATTACTACTTTACTTTCAGATTATAAATTATTTATTATTTTATTTATTCTCTTTATTTAGCATAAAACTTAGGTATAAAATTTGTACAGTATTCCTACAAAAACAAAGATTTCCAACAATAAAAAAACTTATGAATTATAATTTTAAAAACAAAATACATAATCACAATTATAAAACCTAAGCTTAAATTAAAGTTATAAAAAAATGATTTATAAGAATACTATAAAAACCTTAACCTAGGGTGCCGCTGGCAGCAGGGCAGGCAAGGCCCAGACTACCGGTGGTTAGGGCTGCAGAGAGAGGAATTAGAATTAGAATTAGAATATTTATTTGCAGAAATATGGTGGATTACATGATGTTCTTAAAGATAGTTGTACACACATTTTATCTATTTATGAAGACGTGCAAACATAAAAATTATAAAAGATTAAACAATTAATAATTTCATTTTAAAAAATAACACAAAAAAACAAAATTAAATAAAATATAAATAAATCGATTCATCATTAGTAATACAAATTAACAGATAACACTAGAAACATAAAATTCATTCAAATTGTTAGTTTTTGGTTCAAGTACTCAGACACAGAATAATAGCACTTCCGCGCAAAGAAACCGTAAGCCTGTTTCTTGAATTGAACTATGTTCATCACCCTCAAACTATCTGGTAGGTGGTTGTAGACTCTGATAGCCATGCAATATGAACCTTGACTAAAAACAGCCAGCCTTTGCAACGGTACATGTAGCCTATTTTCGCGCCCATGTCGCCCATTTCTATGTGTAGTGTCACCTTGTCTCAAAAATAAATGTAGGAACTTCCTGACAATGCGAGCCGTGTCCAGGAGCACCGCCTTCTGCATCTGACCCTTGACCCAACCGCTGAGCGAGAGTCTCTCGAGGTATTGGTCGAGGCTCTTCGCTATTAAGCCGTTTGCCGATACGACTATCGTGACAATGATCGTCGAATCAACATTCCACATGGCGGTCACCTCGTGAGCCAAGTCATTATCATTTATTTATTATTATTATTTTAGTATTTATTAGTGTTCATATCAGAAAGCAATTTCTATTTGTTTATTTCTGCTTTTATAATATTGAGGGGAAGGTAAATTTTTATGTATTTTAAATAAATAGTAAATATACTAAATACCTGGATTTTTAGATGGATAGACATAGTTAATTTCGAAAATATACAATTGTAGCTATATTTCATAACAAAGTTGCCTAGTACAACTTGACCGGCCATACGTTAAATGTTAGCTTTATTTATAATAATTGATGTTAATTGTAAATCATGATGACAACCCCCGGTGCTTACGATAGTTCATTTCAATTACAAAGATATTGGATGTGAACCATTAATATTGTGATATCATTTAGTTGATGTTTAGCAAATACGGAAAGCTAGGGTTCTCAGTGTTCAGTTTCTGTTACTTGTAGTAACTTTGTTCAAAATATTGAAAAAATATGTTACCTTTTTTATACAATTTTTTTGGACTAAGTGTTTTATGCCCGTTTCCTTTTTTCAAACTCCTTTCTCCCTATTTGGTAGTAATAATTTTGCCTACGATTATTTTTGAAACTGTCTCGCATTAGGTTGCTTTTCCACCAGAGATGTGATATGCTTATGCAGCTATGGTGCGAGGATGATAAAGGCTAGCTATGAAACTATTTGACCGATTCTACTGTTGCTAAGCTATGTAGCGGAGCGAGTAAGATGCGCTACAAAGATGCGCCGCCGCGAGGTAGCTGTGCGCAGCTCAAGCCATGCAATGTATCGATCGACACAGCAAGGCACGGGAAGCGCATCCACAGCACGCATCAATAGCACGAATCCACAGCACGCGTCCATTCTTGTAAAAAAACATAACTCAAAAACCTCAAAACTCAACTCATAGCTTATTAGAACTATTTCCACCAGTGCTATGCTATATGGACCTATGAATTTTATTGGTGGATATCACAAACCTCCATAACAACGTAACTCAGCACATCCCTGGTCTAAAACACCCATTAAACTGTTTATTAGTTGCGTTATAGCTACAAATACTAAAGAAATGTAAGAGTAACCTATGTACTACAATGCATTTGCATAAGCTTATCATGTAGAAGCATTGTTTATAAACAAGAAAATAAACATTTTAAAACTAAACTACTTATTGATAGCATACTTACCTGATTTTTTAGGTGATCTCACCACGAAACATTTTCTAAGATATTATTAGTAAAAATGAAATATAAGTGACGTGAGTAATGTACTCATAAGTACGTTATCAACATAAATATAATATACGTATTAAAGATATCTATGAAAAAAGGAATGCGAAAATCTGCCAAGTTACGTATTTTAAGAATGTAAAATAAAAATGCATATGAAATTTGTATATTCAAGAAATTACTTTGTATTTGCAAAGAAATACTTTGTGTACTCATAAAAAACCTAGCATAGGTACCTACTCAAGGAAATTATTTGTTCAGCCCCCCAATTCAGAACAGAGTTATGGACCGATTCGGTTTTTTTTTTTTTTTTTTTAATTCCTTTTTCAAGTAGGGTATTTTTATGTTATTTATTTAATGAAAGCTTAAATAAAATGAAATAAAATAAAATTTCTTTATCTCAGGCCTTTGATGCCCATAGATTGTTAGTAACAGTTAACTTACTCGCTATGTTAGTAAACAAAGACAGAAAATGAAAAATGAAAACACAAAGTTTCACTTCTTCGCATGTCTCACATGCAAAGCGGTGAACCTTGCAAAATATGGAGAGTCTAATCTCTCCGATACCATCCTCAGAATAGGGTTGGAGCTCCCTCGTATCCTTCTGATGATGGAATAAGACTTTTTGCGCATTAGAGCATAGAAGTCATTGTTACTGGCATCGGCAAACATGCCAGATGCACTGCAGAAGCGTGGAAGCCACAATAAGGATCTAAAGATATTATTATACAACACACGCAGGGCATTGTAGGCACGCTGGGTAAAGTTTGACCACAGACTACTAGTTTAAAAACTTTGACAGTAGGCTTTAAATAATGTTAGCTTTACTTCTGCTGTACACCGAGCAAATCTGTACCTCACCATGTTACCACAGACCGACAAAGCCCTAGGCTCTCTTTCTATGTCACAATTGTCATGAAGAGTTTCAGTCACTATGTGCCCAAGATATTTAAACTGACTTACACGGCCCAAGGGAACCCCGTTCAAAAATAGCGGGGCACATTTTTAAGTCTCATAATGTTACCCCTGAAGATGATGAATTCACTCTTTTTCTCATTGTAGCTTAGGCCGTGCTTCCGAATATAATCCTCACACTCTCGCAGAAGCTTTCTGAGGCCACCCAGCGATGCCTTAGGGCCTTTGACTTGAACATATGAAAATATTGTTTGCTACCGTTATGCGAATCATTTACTATAATTGAAACAAATTTACCGAATCGGTCGATAACTACGTTCTGGTTATGGGGGCAGAGCTGGAAAGTTATTTTTATTCAAAATGGCTTTGCGTTTGGCCACAGTCTCGCCTGGAGGGTAAGTGATAAAGAGGCCGATAGTGATACACGCTTACTCAGAAAATATGACCATTTACTCTGGCCTTGAAGACACCAAGGTTGTAAGTATCCGGAATTCCGGAAACACAGACGCAGGGAGAGTGTAAGATTAGATAAACGATTTATTCTTTATTTGCTAGAACGATACACGATTCTGATGTTTATGCAACCCAAGCAAATTACCTTAGATTCAAATATGAATTTCCTATTTCAAACATGTGGTTTGTGATTATTTCAAGCAATCTTGGCCCATGTTTAACAAACATCTTGATAAAATGACGTATGATGTCTGGATTTATTGATAAGGAAAACATTCGTAATCTTCGTACGCCAATTGTTGCCATTAATGTGTTATACTTTGAGCGGTGTAAAACATTTTTTTTCTGTGAAAGTACAGTTTAGAGTTCATAAGTTATGGAATAGGAAACTATTATAATAATATCTGTGATATTAGTGTAGACCAAGCGTGTGCAAAATGTACGGAACTCTCTCATTACAAACGGTAAATCATCTTTACAAATATGTGTCAACTTAATTTTCGTACTTTTTGTAAAAAGAGTTGCTGAAAAGTAACCCACAATTTCTTTTTTGTACCATCGGATGATATTATCACATTTATATTATTCATAGTATTAAAACTATACAAATGATCCACTGTATTAACGGCGCAATTCACATAGTATAACGTCTTTATTTTTTGTTATCATTGGGGTAATAAAAAACTTCCAGTTATTTATCTGTTACAATCGCTATTTATTACATGTATGTCTTTTAATACTTATACTGAGACATCAGGTTAAACGGCGGCGTTTGAGTGACGGTAAATATGTTAGATAAAAAATTATTATATTTTATTTATCACCAACAAATTGATAGGCCGGCCTATAGATCTAATATAGGTACTACCCCTACAATCTAGCATATAGTCTCTAATATCGCATGCATTAGCAAACAATACATCTATCATTATTAGGTCACTAAATAACCAACGGCATGATCATTATGCTTATGCAATGGGATGTGATTTGGCGAAGAGCAAACCTAAGGGAATAAAAATAATTGAAATGTGAAAAAAAAGGAAGGTCAACAAAAACTCCTATATCTATATGTATAATAAGGCTATATTACTTTATTATTTTTATTGTGCAATCGTGTTTTTGAATATCAGGCTGATTGGCACATGATACCTTCTTTACTAAGCTCGAATAAGTTTAAATAGACAGACTTCTAAAATCGTTTTCACTTCGTATTTTACATTGAAATCGTTTAAAGTCTCGAAAGGACTAAGGTTCGAGGTCCCGATTCACGTCCCAAAGGTCACGCAGCCTTGTGGCGCGAAGGTCACGCGACGTCAAGGTCACGTGAACCTTCTAGGGTTAAATCGATGCGGGTAACGATTAAACTTTATCTGATTTGGTCGTAATCTTGGGGTATGTCGCTTAGTAAGGGTTGACTTTTTAGTTTTGAAACTTCTTTTTTAGAATAACTAGTTTATGTTAGCTATTTGACAAACGAATGAAGGTATGATTGAAAAAGTATTCTTCCGACTTAGATTTTTTTTTCTTAAAATATGTACTTACTTACTACTATGATTTAATTTAGAAGATGACATTATGCTCAACCTTTGTAACCCCACTGTTGAGCAAACATTTCTTCTCTAAAGCTAGTCATTCTTAGTGGGTGGGTGGGTACATGGCCATTGTTAACTAGACCCAATGCATCACAAATATCACTTTGCTATGTAGAGTTTAAAGATTATGATCTACAGGTTTTTAATAGATTGTAAGTGTTATATGTTTCTTTACAGAGAACAGACCTGGAGTCACAGACCGCAAAAGGCACAGGAAGGCAACACAGCATTTGGTGGACCATACTAATAGACATCCCGCTTATTCTTATAGGTAAGTTAAATTAATTGATAGATGATGTAGTATTTTAACACTTATTTACTTACCAAATACAATCTTAACCAATTATAATAATGTCTTAATTGATATTTTACAATTATTTACCTAAAAAAATAATTCTGTTCATTCTAAGCACAAAATTATTTGTTCACAATAATAGTTATAAAAATATTGAAATTTGTTTTGATAACGGTTCACAAATTAGGAAATAACTTGGACCGCTGAAGTTCTTGTTTTTTAAACATTTCGATTGGAATACTTATTTTTAAAACTAACAACCGAACTAACAATATCTAATCTACATAAATAACCACTAAAAAAACAAAAAATAAGTTCTTCCTATCACTACGAACAGGATCATTTTTTCACAGCTTAGTTACGTACAGTCGCCCTCAACTTAGCATATTAAAAGTATAATACCTTAACATAAATAGGGTCCATTTTATGCTGGCAGCATTACTCTTTTCCTATGTTCGACAGTAGAATTATAATGTTGAATATCCTATACCTTTATCAGTTGCCGGTCTATTATTATTCATGAGTTTGGGTTGTCAGAAAAAAGGATACCTTAACGCCTAAAGCATAATATATTTTCTAACTGACATGTATTATTTCATTTGTTATTTGTATCCAGGCAAGAGTATAATAATATCTTGCTTGGATCAAATGCCTGAATAGTGAAAATTTAATGTCACCTTATTTCACATCTGCATAAAATCTAAATTACTTAATCTCAATTATGATACCAAGCGATGATTACCTACTACTATCTGAAGCTGATAATTAAAATTATAATCATTCTTTGTAAATTATTGTTGTGCTAAATAAGAGTAGGTATATTTTTTATGATGCATAAGAATTAATATTTTTGTCCAAGCTACTGAAGACTAGTCTTATGAACACCAACCCACAAAAATTCTCCAATAATAGCTTTACCTTCATTTTATATCATAGGCTCTAGTTGTTTTTAGTTCTTGTATAGCTGTAGGAACTAGCCATTAAATAAATAATAAATAAATAAATATCCCTGGACATTATTAAAAGTTATTATCTGTGTTTTTCATATTTTTTACAAAGTAACTATCTTTTTTTAAAACTTCAACCCTTAAGCTAAAAAAGGTAGAGTAGGTAGGTAGGTAGGTAGGTAGTAAAAAATAATTCAAAAATACATTAAAAACAGATTAACTTAATTTTATCTTTCTCACATGTTCCTGGCCACAAAGAAATGGTAAAAAAGATTTTTATGTGACGCACGTGGCACAGACACAACAACGTTAACTGTCAAATTTCTAAAATCTGTCTTGAATCTTATAACTATAGAGATCAAAATTTGATAAATATTTAAATTTGAGCTACTGGCTGCAGATGGTAAAGCAGGCAATCGCAGTTGGGAGAGGATAAAAAAGAAAAGAAAATTCGTGGTAACGAACTTTGCTTGCAATGTGCGACGGTGGACTTTTTTTTAATCCAACGATTCATGCATATGCCCTTAGAAGTATTTATTTATGAATGCTTATCTTGATTAAACATGCCTTGCGCATTTTTTATTCGCGCAGACACTGTTCACGTACACCTTAAAAAAATATATTACTCAAGACTTTACGCAAGTACAATATACTCATGGTTGAATAGATTATTTTATTTTCCAAAAAAAATATTACTTGCTGCACGTTGCACTATGCATGTCGCATACTTACCTAAAATCTGAAGCCAATCTTTAGGTTGCCCCGGATTCTGAAACATCAATGAAAAAGCTTATTTAAGAATATCTACTGTCCGACACTGGTAGACCTCATTAAATATTATTATGCTTTTCAAAGATTTTGAAAACGTACACATTCGGCCACAAGTCAGTCCAGTATAAGCTGAACTCTTACAAAAGGGACCTCACAGTGGAATAAAAGTTCAGCTTTCAATGGCAGGAGTTGTCGCTGTGTGTATTTACAAGATTTCCGTCGTCATTATTAACTCTAATCGAAACATCTTTACTGCCTAGTTATTATAATTACAACCGTAAGTCACGCTCTTTTTATTAATTAAACACTGTCGGAGACATATGAAAGTAAAAACATTTTTATAGTCGATAAGCTTAATACTCACACACTTTCTTCTCATTAGCATAAATGTAAGTAATAGTATTTCCTTCAATTATTGGGGTAAACGTTCCTGGTTCTGGATGCTTCTTTATATTTTTATTGATAAAAAACCTATTCGTAAAAATAAACTTTATAGAAGATAAAAAAAAAAGGGAACACACTGAGTAATTAGCCTATATTATGTTCCACAGCTGGGCTACGGTCTTTATAATTGTAATCAACATGCTTGTCAAAATAATAGGAGATGGTGATAGTAACAAACTCGGGATAAAGAGTTTGAAAAATCAAAAACAGAGTTTATTTCCCTTTCTTACTTGTTGTTTTTAGTTAAGTACTCGTAACCTAGATTTCGGGTTGACAGGTTTGATACCACATGGCTATCAAGATATATATGTAATCAATTAAATTAAAATGTTTAACCATATTCTTTGAATTCGAATCTCGAATATTATAAAATATAGAGCGTTTGCTTCGTATATTGGAGCAATAATTACATTTTGCATTTTTTACATAACTATAACGCGGTTTTAAAAAATATTATCTCAGAGCTGCTCCACTGCAGAAAAAAACGGAATTTAAAAAAACGGTACCTACTCGGAATTTTGAAATATTACGGTCTTTCATTATTATAAGTATAATTATTACCAGCCTCGAGTTTTTATGCATTATCACATATTACCATCTTTATTGCTTTCAAGACACCATTTTTATTTCGTATTTCAACCATAATTCACCTGTCTTGCAATATTAAGTCATTATTATGGACCTGTATGCTTTCATAGTGGTTAGAAGTGTTAGCTGTAAAGTGGACGGTTATGGGGTCAATTCCTGCTCAAGCAGAAAACCTTTGTGTCAACGTTTCCGTACTTTCATATTCATTGATTTTATTTCTGTGATTTTATCTTTATTCAAAATGTATTTATTTACTTAGGTACACACACATTATATCACAGCAGTTAACTTAACATAATTATACAGTAGATTAAAAACAATTAAATTATTGTAACAGATTAATCACATGAGTAGTCAGTGTCAAAAAAGATGCATGAAATACTCAAAACAACCTCTCTTTATCATATTGCACGAAACGCATTATTAAAAAAAATCGTTTCATTCGCTTAAATTATTAATGAAAAAGCCCTTATTTATAGTACTTTAGGGTGTAAAAAATAAACACACCTAAAATACACCGTGAAGATAACAAAAACGCATCGAGTGTTCTCAGTGCAAATTCAAGTCACGCCACCAATCAGGATCGGACACCTTTTTTGTGCGGTAAATATATTTGTCAGCCTTTTATGGCAGTGGCTCCTTTTAAATCAATAACCGATTAAAGTTTATTGAACTTTAAAATATGGTTTGTGCAACTGCTGTCGATGATGTGTTTTATTTGCCGTAGAGTTAAGATAATTAAATAAGTTATACCTCTTTCAGAATGATTTAACTTCGACCCCGAGCACCAGTCTCCCTAATTTTGATTAGATTGATATTGATTATTATTACTTTTTTTCACTTAATCGGTTAATTATTTATTTATATGCCAAAATACTAAAAATATTGAATTTCGTTAATTTATTTTGTACATTGTATTTAATGCAAATACCGCATTTGTGGATCTTATACTTGGAGATGTAGACATTCTCTACCAGTTCTTCATAACCACTTTATTTATTTCTAATTTGAATTAATGTGCCAATACTTATAGACCTAAGTCAAAGAACAAACGTTAAAGTGTTTTAAGTCAGTGGACACAATTACGACGACACAAATTTTGTGTGCTAAGGTGCACCTACTAGGCACCTTTACCCTAACTAATTACACAAGTACCTTCCATCTGCGTTTAATTCTTTCTGTGTAGGAAAGTATGTTAATCAACGTTTCTGTTTAAGGGAATTCAATTTTATGGTCGTTATAACCTGTGTCATAATCCATACTTTATAATTAATTACCAGGGCTGTGTCATCTATAATTACCTGTCAGTGCTTGGGCAATAAAAGGCTCTAGGTACACCGAAGGGACTTTTTTGATTAATATCACCACTTAAATGTTTAGATTTAGTACCCTAAGTAATAGTTAGTCATTGATTCATAATCATGGTACTCATCTGTACTTAAAAAAATATTACCTTCATTAAACTGACGTAAGTTTACGCAATACTAACTACCATTCCATGTATAGTTAGGTCAGTAAGTAACCGGTAGCAGGTGGTATGCATTGATCTTAATGTAACAATGGATTTAATAAAAAAATATGAAATTTGATATATTAGCCACAAGATTATAATTTATAACATTTACATTTCAACCGTGTAATTATTTTATGCGAACAAAAAATAATATAAGCCATAGACGCCATCTATCGCCGAGCGGCCGAACCGCTTCCGACGTTAAACGCGAAAAAATAAAACAGCACTGGGGGCGATTTTTATTCGGATAACTTGTTTTGATTTATAGGCTTCTAACCTTCTATAGTTATTTTCTTACTTTCTCAAAATCCTAACAGACGAGTGATTGATAATCCATTCCGCTCGTGAGAAGAGATGTGAGTGATGTGTTTTGCTACAAACTGACCCCTCAAAAACATTATATGCCATGAGCTATGGAGTTGGTCATGGATGGCTATGGATGAATGTTTCGCCAAGAGTAGGGATCAGGAAGAACGAAGTCCGTAAAAGCATGCGATTAAAGGCAGCGAGTTTTTTTATTACATACTTAGAGTTATGTTTGCTATCATGCTCTCTTAGTCTTCAGTATTCTGACAGCCCTAATAACGCCCAATTACTTCTGTATAACAAATAACAATAACACACTCAAGTGCACAAGTAGATAACTACCAACTTCCCAGTATACGTCTTAAATGTAATGTAGTGCCGGTATGACACCCGAGAGATGGCATTGAAGTGGACGTTGCCACCACGCGGATGCCAGAGGTCGTGTTGCCAAATTTCGCGAGGTTTGCAGGACGTCCTGCGAGGGTTTTAGCAAACTTTTTTTTTATGCACCAGACAGCACACCGCTTATCATGGTCTCGAAGTAGGGATACAATATATAACTGTATTACGAGGTACCAGACAAGGAGTTAAGCCAGAGGCGTCTCCCAGCATTAAGAAAAGATTTCCTGAATTAATCCGACCGGTTCGAACCCGAGACACTACGGAAATCGAGGCGAGAAACCGTGCAGCGCACTACGTCAATCGTGTCGTCAAATTCGAATAACTTTATTTCAATAGACTTTAACAGTAGTACTTTTAAATCGTCTAATTTAAAGTAAAATATACTAAGTAATATACCTAAATACTATAATAATATGGATATATTAAAACACAGTATACAGACATAATGCGACTCTACCACCGCGTCGGATTTGTTTCTTGCTGAGAAAATCCGGCGAGAAATTCAGCAGTTACTCTTATAAGCTGGTTTTGGGTTTACAAAAGGCGTTAGTGAAGTACAAGGTGTAATTTTGAAACAAATAAACCTAATGAATATGTAATCTAAAGAATAAAAAACAATCGAAAGAAACAAACATGAAAGAATATAAACTTAAGGTCATTTAAAAAGTTCAAAAAGAAAAATTGTTAATTAGTA
Organism: Udea olivalis; assembly: GCA_947369235.1. Taxonomy (NCBI): domain Eukaryota; kingdom Metazoa; phylum Arthropoda; class Insecta; order Lepidoptera; family Crambidae; genus Udea; species Udea olivalis. The sequence goes on from OX376359.1 coordinate 15,970,684, forward strand.
AGTACAAGTAATAATTAGGTATTACAATAAAGCAAATAAACTTATATATGACAAATACTTTTTCACCCACTTCAGTGGAACTAATAAACTAATAAACTAAATAAGTTTATTAGTAAAAATACTTTTATGAAAATTCTAAATGAACTGCTGTCTCAAAACGCGTATTTCTGTGGACTGTGACAAAGTTCATGCTAAATACAAAGTTAGTTAAAATTACCTGTCAGTTGTTTTCTTTTTATGAGTACCGACTTAAATACTAGTAGGGGAAATTCTTATGGCTGTAGGCTATTTTAACTACAAGAGACTCATCCTAACAATGATTCGCGAAAAGCACTTCCATCGCCATGTTGGCAATTGGAAATTATCCCTCATATTCAAAGAAACTCAAACAATTATTAAATACCCTTTACAATAGAGAATATATACAGAGTCAAAAGAGTATTTTCTTCTTTAAATCGGTTCAAAGTTAAAAAAAAATGATGAATATGATTTTTAGAAATGTGGTTCGTAGTAAATAGTTTAGAAGGTAAAAAATATTAATATATTTTAAAATAGGAGTAAGCAGCGTAACTGGAGAGTTGTTTACGCTGAATTAAACAAAAAAATATTATCTACCTAATCTTTGTATATGTCCATCCTGATTTTGGCCACTCAGATTTGGCAACCCGACCCATTAGCCAATTTGGCTGCCGAAACCCCACATCCTTCTCTTTGGCAAGTTCAAAGTCAATGTCGAATCAGTGCGAATCAAAGTCACGGTAGGGTTGCCTTCGCTTATTTAAAACGTCACGACTATCCTCGACTATATCCCAAACGAGGTAGTTAGAGGCAAGTGACTGTCTGGCCGTCATGGAATGGAACACTCAGAAGCTCACTTTTCACCAGTGGTATTAGAACCCAACGTGGTAGGTGATGAGCCTTCCGCCGTTATCCGGGTTGATTTGGTTTTTTATCGATGTTTTCCATCACTGAAGAGTTAGTCGGAAACAATGCACACGAAGATGGTTCTGGCTGGCCAAATTAGAACTCGGGACCACACGATCGGGTGCTTAACCACTAGGTCACGATGCTCTCTAGATTTAAAACGTTTTTATCAAAAAACCTTAAAATGTGCAACGCACCGACAGGTCCCTCATTCCCATTTGGCACTTTGGTCACGTGCCCAGGGTCTCGCGATCCAGAGAGCCCCGTCATTTTAAAATCGCTCAGTAAAGTATCTGACTCTCAAAATCAAAAAGGCCCCATTATCTTTATGTCCGCAGGGCCCCAAGAAGGGTAAAAGACGGACTTGCTACAGAATAGAATTGTTGTTATTGTTAGAGTCGGTGTCAGCCAAGGAATCACTTCAATATAAATCGCGTTGCCGTCATCCTCGGGATCGCAAACCGAAACACACGCAGGCCCCCCCGCGTGCGTTTCGCGACCCCAAGGGCCCTTTTAGTCGCCTCTTACGACAGGCAGGGATACCTCGGTAGTATTCTTCTCCCCTAACTGCAGTGATCATCAGTTACAAAACCTACCTTAACCCTACATCCTTGCCAATATAAAAAGAATCATCGAAATCGGTTTGCGTAATATTGTTATTCGTCCATTTGTGGCGCATATACTTAATCGAAATATAGAACTTTCATGATTTTCTCCCACTGTAAAAACTGGACCAAATCAAAATGGGACCACACGGGAAGCTAGTGCTTTCAAATAAAAAAAGAATCATTAAAATTGGTCCACCCATGCGAAAGTTCTGAGGTAACAAACATGAAAAAAACCTATAGTCGAATTAGGAACCTCCTCCTTTTTTGAAGTCATTTAAAAAACAAGTATTTACCAACCTAAGTGTACATCCTATCAAACACATACAAGAACATACGAGTAAAAACTTATTCCTTTAACGTTCCTCCGTTGTTCATTAATCCATCTCAATCTCTACAACGTTAGCCAATCAAAATGACTTGAATGACGTCAAGATAACTTGGTTCAATAAGTCTCGGGACTAAATACTAAAAAAACGTTTTTTTGATAAAAATATTTTTTATTCATCAACGTAGTCTCCTTCAGCTGCGATACATTCCCTCCAACGGTTCTCTAACTTTTCTATCCCATGAGTGTAGAACGATTTTTCTTTGGCTGTAAAATAAGCCTCCGTTGCTGCGATTACTTCACCATTTGTGTCAAATTTCTTACCTCGAAGCATTTTTTTCAAGTCTGCAAAGAGCCAGTAATCACTAGGGGCCAAATCTGGCGAATAAGGCGGATGTGGGAGTCATTCGAAGTGCAATTCGTTTAGTTTGGTCATCGTTACCATTGATTTGTGACACGGCGCATTGTCCTGGTAAAAAATCACTTTTTTTTTTCTTCAATTGAGTTGATTTCATACTTTATTCGCTCCAATAACCCCATGTAGTATTCGCTATTTATTATCTGTCCTTTATCAAGGTAGTCGATAAAGATTATTCCATGCGCATCCCAAAACACAGAGGCCATAACCTTGCCATCTGATTTTTGTGTCTTAGGCCGCTTCGGGCGGCTTTCACCGGGCTCTCCACTCTGCTGACTGCCGATTGGATTCCGGAGTGTAATAGTGAATCCAAGTTTCATCCATTGTCACGTACCGACGTAAAAAATCCTTTTTATTCCTGTCAAACATAGCCAAACAGCGCTCTGAAGCATCAATACGCTGTTGTTTTTGATCAATCGTGAGCAAACGCGGCACCCATTTAAAAAAAGCTTTTTCATGGACAAATGTTTATGTAAAATGGAGAAGACACTACCAGTTGAAATCTTCACTATCTCAGCTATCTCACGCAATTTTACTTTTCTATCTTCCTTCACGATTTTCAGGACTTGGTTGATGTTTTGTTGAGTCACTGCTTCATTTGGACGACCAGAACGTTCAGCATCATTTGTATCCATACGACCGCGTTTGAATTCAGTATACCACCGACAAATTGTTGTTTTAGACGGAGCAGATTCTAAATAACACTTTTTAAGCCACTGCTGCGCTTGAACGGTGGTTTTTCCCATTAAAAAACAATGTTTTATCAACACGCGAAACTCGTTGTTATCCATTTTTTACGAATGTACTAAACTAGTCTCACTAAAAAGTGTGTAGCTCAATATTTTACCGTTCGATTTTCAAAAAAAAATACACATATCATTTTGATGGCCAGTGCTTTCGAAAAATAAAAAAAGTTTTTAATATAAGCCGCCATGTCTATGTTAGTCCCGGGACTTATTGAACGATCTAGTACTCTTACAATTGCATTGCACCAAACCATTGCACTGAGCACATGTAGCCATGTGCATTGCACGTGGAGTGACACGCTTGCAAAATGATACTGTTTACTTTTGAAGTTGTTACTAGAAAACTGGACATGCACATACGTGATTGAGCCAAACAGAACCTATGCTTTTCTGTAAGCTGGCAGCGAAAAATGGAAGAAAACAGATACTATTTTGAAGGACACTAATGATACTACGAGAGCAAGTGAATGGACATGCAGTAACCAGACATGATTCATCATAGATTACATGAAAATGACCGGACGAAAGCTTGTAATAGGAATGTATTTTTCTCTCGTTGGGCATGGGACCCCAAAACTATAGGATAATTTCGTTTTGCGTTTGTACCAGACCTTAAGTTTGTGATCAGTAACTCGGACGTTGCAAAAGATTCGACTCTAGGACCCTAGATCCGTTTTACTAATTGCAGAGAGCACATGCATGTGCACATGGGATATGCGAGAAGCACGCTCTTTTGCACGTGAGAAGATGGTGTTCCAGACAACTTATACAACTACTAATACCTTTTGCCCACGACATGCTGCGCCCGTAACCGTTTCTCCCCGAACCCGTTCCAGAATGATTTTTTGAGAACTTCTCTACCCTCCCCTAAGAACATTTATGCCAAATTTAAGTTAATCCCAGGGGCATATATATGTTACGGTAAATCTGATTAATTGAATAACCACATGTTTTGGTAAATGTGAATAAACGAACGAAATTTATTACTTTTAATAGTAATTATTAATAATTCACGACACATATTGGTAAAAGTTATAAAATAAATAAAAACCCAATGTTTTTTGACCAGCAGGTATTTATTTATAATATTAAACACAGTCTGACCACCCGGAAATCCTTCTGGTGTCAGTAGGTTAGGGTTATTTTTTTTTATGACCACCCAGAAATCCTTCTGGTGTCAGTAGGTTAGGGTTATTTTTTTTTATGACCACCCGGAAATCCTTCAGGTGTCAGTATGTTAGGGTTATTTTTTTTATAACCACCCAGAAATCCTTTAGGTGTCAGTAGGTTAGGGTTATTTTTGGCCTTACCCTTGGCCACTTATTACATTTATCACTACTAGGGTTAAATTATTAATAAAAACCGACAAATGTGATTAATTAATTAATTTATTTATTTATTTATTCACATTTGCTTACTAGGTGTATTACATTATACAGTTTATCACTTTAACCTCGACTTTCGGTAATTATTAATAATAATAGATAATTATTAATAATCTTCAATTATTCACTCTTACCGTAACATATACAATTCCTTATAACTTGTCAAGTTTATCCCCTTAACTGAGCGTAGCGGTGCAGTGCAAACTATGGCACACTTAACATCGTGCCCGGCGTGACCCAACACCTGCACGCCAGCGGATTTAATGGACGGCAGTCGATCCGCAATACAAGTGGCTGAATTCTGGGCTGCTACGATGTAATTAATTCTCGGGTTCCATCGACACGCTAAGAAGAAGAAGAAGAAGCGTAGCGAGCAATTTCGTAATATTTAATTTAATTTATTGTTTCATTTCGGACAACGCAGGTCCATTTCTGTTATTTGGTACTTACAAGCTATATCTATTAGTAACAAATAATAAATGAAATGAAGAAGCCATAAATATCAGGGCGGGTCACTTAGTGTTCCTCTTGACCAATACCCCAACCCAGTGACGAAATAGTTCTAAGAATGGAGTTGGAGCTGGCCCGCACCCTGCAGAGCAACGACGCCGCTCTCTTACGCATGATAGCAAAAAAATCGTCCGTGCGTGCGATTTATCTTTTATTTCCAACCAGTCAGCTGTAATTTGGCACTAACGCATCTTCTGCTAGGCAGTTCAGGGCATTAACGTGACTGTATATAAGCGATTGTTATAAGGCTCCAGTAGTTTAGGCTAAGTATGCGTTTGCATCAGTCACTCGGTGGGTAACGGCAGAGTTTTGAACATAATATTGATTGCCTTCCTTGACTTATGCTTAGTAATTAAGAAGTAGGTGATCCGTACTAGCACACTGCTGGGCATAGCCTGTAGTATAATATAAATGAAGTCACGCTTCAATTGACGGATACTTACTGGCTAAAACCACGTTTGCCGAATTAGGGTCTGTGATCGCAAAACCTGTAAACACATTTTGGCCGACCAGGGATATGAACATGGTGCCTCTGAATTTTGGGCAAAGTACTTTTACCTTTCGGCCACGGATATGGGTAGGTATATCATAATATCCTTTAATCGGGTAGCTACGAGCAAATATGCAGCTTACCATCACGTTGGTCAGAAGGGACGGCCTTGCCGTGTGCATTTAACCAAACTTGCCAGTCTTAATCAGCCGAGAGTTGTTCGCAGGATCTAAATGAAATCCAAAGTAGTAAAACGTTTTAAGAACAAAGTCTAAAACTTAAGAGATTATTATATTATCAAACTTGCATTCGCCTTCTTTACGTCATCATAGTAATTGTTATAGTTTATGTGTTTAACTCATTTTCATATGTTTTTAATACTTATCAATTTTCCCTTTGTATATGAAAAGAGACACCCCTCAACTGTCTTACTGAAACGCTGTGTAACATGGCATATGTTAACTCTGAGGATTTGCGAGAGTTTACAATGTAAGAATTTTATTGGTCTATTGGACCGACCCACAACTACGAACGATAAACGTCCACATTGCCAGGGCATGCGCGAGCGCACGTGGGTACCAATGAGGCGGGAAGCAGCCAGTTAGCACTTGCGTCATGCCAGTGCGATTGAGATATTGATGTAATAGCTAGGGCTCTTCACGACTTGATGAAACGGTTTTCAGTACAGCAACTATGCCAAAAATATACGTTGAAAAGACCAAAAAACAAGGTCAACGATGAAAAACAAAAGGTAACGCAAATAAAATGTTCGTTTTTTATCAAATTTAGCATGGAACCAAAATGCAAAATCATTATTTTATTATATCGGTATTATGGTACTGACCAGTATAAATTGTATACGAAAAGTGTCAAGCCCTTCGAGTGATCAAAATGATATAAGGGTCATTTCTTTGTTTCCAGTGGTGGGTTTGATCGGGTTCTTCGAGCTGGGCTTCCTGCCGACCAACCCGGCCGGCTTCTTTTGCGGGGACCCTGCGCTATCGTTTCCATATACTGGAGACACTCTCACCACCGCTACGCTCATCAGCCTCGTATTCCTCGCACCAATCGTTGTAGTAAGTTGTTTTATTTTATTATTCTTCGGAAAAAACTCTTTGTACCTTCTATTAAAATGACACTTTGATCTTGATACGAGTACGTCTCTTTTTTGGTTCACTTTGACATATTCCACTCACTGCCCTCTCAACCTAGCATTTTAGCCTGTTTGGCAACTGTTAAAAAAACGAGTGTTTTTAGTGATGACTGATGATAACTTACAGTCACGAAAGATTAATATTAAATTAAACCGTCAGGTGTTTTGACTGCCATATAAGCATCATCCTTCTGTTGTTACAGAAAGTGCCCTGCTAGTGTGGAAGTGCACAGATTTGCCACCGTTATGCCAACAAAATACTGACGTTTGATTATGTTACCAGGTACTTATGATAGAGGCAATATTCGCTGACAGCGAGGGTCTGCAAGCCCGGTTAAAAGAAGCTGGCAAGAAAACCCTCTGGGTCTACAAAAGCTACCTGTACGGACTGATCTTCAACTTCGCTGTCATCGAGGTTATGAAAGGAGTCACTGGCAGCCCGAGACCAACGTTTTTTGATATTTGCGAGCCTGATACCGCCTCGACCTGTAGTGGGTAAGTTACTTTAATATATCTGATTCTAAGTTTAATCACGACATTCTATTTAACTTAAGCTGATAGACTAAGTTGGTACTCGAATTTCTTATTATCATTTAGAGATAACATCACTTAAAGCAGGAAAGCTTCGTAGTATGCCACTCGTAAAATTCACGTCTCTTCCAATTTTATTTGCTTGCTTAATTTGTTTGTTGTGAATGGTTTTTATTTTTAATCTTTTCAGATCAGAATACGTAAAGTCTTTCCAATGTACGTCCACAAGATTCTCCAAGTGGACACAAAGAGACGCATCCCATAGCTTTCCTTCTGGGCACACCTCACTATCTGTTTACTGCGGAGTCTTTATTGCGGTAAGTTCCCAAGAAGAACCTGTCATCTTTCTACTGTGATAGTCTACAAATGACAGAAAAACACGCTAGGAAACCAATCTGTAAAGCTGTACTGGCTATAGCCACTTATGCCTTTGTACGAACAGAGTACAGACAACGCAGATTGTTGAAAGCTTTATTAACAATGAAATTATTCATTAAAACACAATGTATCTGTGATCTAAATTAGATCTCAGCCGAAGTAACTAACTGTAACGTATTAAAAAGTGAGGATGCTTTTTAACCAATTTTTCTATTTAAAAAGTAAAACTAATATTGCAGAGAAGTATTTAAAGCCACGTTTCTATAATACTCGTAGTACATATAAAATATCAAAGTACCTTTAGTAAAAAAGAGCTAGTAATGACAGTCAAATTTATTTCAAACATAATGAAATACCTAATTTATTATGTTACAAAACTGTCACTCTCGGTCGGTTCACCCTTTCTATATCATTTTTCAGTGGTACCTTCAAAAGCGAGCCTTCGACTGGCGTTACCGGACCGTGTTCGTAGTTCCTGTCATCCAACTGAGCTGCTTCTTGTTTGCCGCCATCTCCTCGCTGACCAGGATCACGGACCACCGGCATCACTGGTGGGATGTACTCGCCGGGTTCGTCATTGGCATCATCACATTCTTGTATGCTGTAAGTAATCCATAAACTAATTATTGTGAAATCAATACACTTTTATCCAATATTACTGATAAGTTCCTTGGAATTTTGTCGGCATGTTTGTAGTGACATATTTCCTCGCCCTACATGTACGAGTACATTCAAATATTTGAATGCTAACAATGCAAAATTCTGGCAAGACGTGCACTTTGAAATTGTTATTAAAATCTTTATACCTTGTTTTTATGCAAAATAAAGAAATACCTATGAATGTGATCTTTTTGGTTTGACTTCAGGAAACTGCATAATATGGAAAGAGCTGATTTCTATAAGTCACTTTTATTATTTTATTTTTTATTTTATTAAGAACACATTACAGGTAACAGTTACAGGACATTATCAATTTAAGCATGCAAAAAACTTACAGACTAAACTATCACCCAAAAACATGTGTCCCTGACTTGATGGGCAAAGAAAAACAATATTTACTAGGCTAAATACTTATAACTACATAGTTTAAAATAACAGTTTCAATTTAAACAGTGCATTCACTGACTGATTCAGTACATGTTTGAGTAGTTGCACTTTAACGTGTACCGGAGCAAGCAATTTGAGGGTAAAGGGCTTTAAGGCGCCTCTTGAAAACATTTGGACTAACAGTGAAAATGTCAATATCCTGTGCTAGGTCATTATATTGACGACACATGCGGACCAAGGGGTTGTAATAAGATGTGTTGTTACGATATACTTTAAGAGAAAATAATTTAGGATTACGAATTCTGTACCTAGTGTTAAAGTTTATAGATGAGAGAAGTGATGGAGAATCCAAAATTGAATTAAGAATTTTGTGTAAATAAATTAAATCAGTCTGTTTACGTCTTGTCTCTAGTGTCACCATACCGAACTTTATCAATCTATCACTATAAGTTAATAGTTTACGGTGTAACCCTTGTCGGAAGGAAAGGATTTTCAAGAACTTTCTCTGAATTATCATCGGAAGACTATATTTTGGTTGTAATTAGGTTCTATAAAACCACTGACTTAATCAGTGTATTTTTGTATTTCAGGCTGTGGTCCTATGCAAGAACTTCTCACCGTTAAACAACAAGAAAAGCCAAAAGTCTGACAGTCCTGAAGATTCTCAAAGCTCCGATAGAACTCTAATATACGACACAGAAAGGTCAAATAGATTGCCATTATAATGCTCATAGATTTAATATGTATTGCACATCATGGATTCTGATTCCATCGTTGACCTATAATAACACATATCTGATTCAGGTTGACATAAGGTGTTTACTTTCGTCAATACTAGCAATTAGATTTAAGATGAATGAAGATCTGGTTGGTTTCACCACCTTACCCTGACATTTCTGATCTTAACCATAAACTTAAATATCGGAAAGTTACTAAAGTTAAGGTGACCTATATAATATAGTTTACCAACAAAATAATATGACAATGATATCGCTATCGCTAAGCGTTCAAGCAAAGTATTCTTCATAGTATTTTTTGACAGCTCGACCGCTTAGTAGAAAAAAATGTAACTTAAAATTACAAACAAGTTGCAGTGTGGCTAACTATTATAACTTATTACGTAAACGTGGTGAAAATCCATGGCTGGTGTTCTGGGTTTCCGACACTTTAGTTATAGTTGAGACTGATGTAAGCTTTGATCAGATTAAAGAATCGATTGTAAATAGTATTGTAAATATTTGAATGAATGAGAGAACGATTAATGATTTTTGTTCTGTATTATTTATCTAAATAATAATATAATATTGTAAATAGGACGTAATTTTGTGCCATTATTTATAATTGCAGTTGCATTAAATATATTTTGTTATACGTTGAGGATTTCATTTTTATTTTCAAAGGGACAATGCTTTTTGTAGCCAGTTTTTAAATAATATCCCTCAGTTTTTTATGTAATCATGGGCAAAGGGGTTTGAGTAACTTTGTATGGACGTGGTATTGACTTGGTATGTAAATTTATATGGGATTTCGTACAGCGCTTCTGTTGAGTCAAATTGGAACTAAAAAACGGTACCGTTTTCGTTTCCGTAAATTTAAAGTGACAACTCATGGTAGACGTCTGAGAGGTGAGAATTGTTATTAGTGACATCGGAGCCTAAATAATGCCGTTTTTTTACCTTTTTCTTGGTACCTATGGATCAAGTTCAATTAAGTAGTTACTAGTTAAAAATGAAATCCCTAATATCTTAGCTCCGATATACTTCAGCTATATGTGCTCCATTATGAAGATTGTTCCCTTCGATTTGTTCTTTCATAATAATGAGGTTCGGTAAGTGGCTGCAAAATTTCACAAATGACGCCAACATTACCCTTCCATCCAGCAAAGTCATTATTACATTACTTAGTGTCGCGACTCCACTTGCTAAGGCGGAGACAATGGAAGAGAACTCTACTTAGGAGACTACTGTAAAACAATAGTATGTATCATACGAGTTAATGATATTTACACGGCCAATTTAAGATGAATGAAAGCAAATAAAGACGATTTTTCTATAATGGACGGCAAATATTTGCCATTGCATTGCTTGTCAAACTATCCTCAGGTGAACCTGAATGCAGATCACAAGTGGACCTGCTAAGCCATTGTTATTCTGAGCCCTTCAATTTTGTACGCTCAATCTTTACGATTTCACAACGCAAGCGTGTCAAGGCTTCATATCCTACGGAATAAAGGGCTTATCACTAAAGCGCTCGAAATGTATCGTATGAATTATTTCACAGGTTATTGTATTATTATGCTAATATCATGTCTAAATTTAACCAAGAGTTCTTTTAATAATAATAATAATAAGCTGTTGGCCGGCTGGAGTGGACCCCAAGGGCGGCCGCAGGACTCTCACCTCTGGCTTGCCTTCACTGGCCCTCCAGTGTAGGGCGTTAGAGCGGAATGCTCGCAGGGTGGAAGTGAAACATGCCAAAGTCGCGAGTTGGGGAGGTAGTTTATCCACCTCGTAGAAAGCGGTGCACACCTGTCCACACCCTGAGCCGCTCACGGCCATGTTGCCGCCTTTGCCGTCTTTTTGTGTCGGCACATTTTGGAGGGCCCATCTAGTGAGTGGCAAGTCACTGTCTGCCAGGTATAAAACTTTGAGACAATTTTTATGGCAGATGTCCGTCGTCTCAAGCAACAACCCAGTAATCCAGTCCACCGAATTTACATCCCCATAGCCCAATTTTTATTGTTTTTTTCATATTGTTCAATAGTTCAGGCATCTGCCGGGTGTTGTCTTTGGGTAGATTTTCAATATTTATCTAGAGACAAAACCCGGCAGATGTACTCATTTCAAATTAGAGTAAATGGTACGAAAAGGCCTCTACGTGTTGGCTTCGGCCCCACGAAAGCCTCAAAGGACCGGGTCCCTATGGGCCCGTGAATTTAATCCTACCAACATAATAATAATTTCTTTATTTGCTTAAACATTTTTTGGTTCTTGGTTCTATCACCTCTTTTAAAAATCTTCCATGTGATCATGATGGCAGGAGAAACTCTCTCTGGCTAGAGATAATATCTTATTTTCAGATCGTTAATTTTTTTTTTATAACAAAGATATAAGTTTTTTTTTTAAAGTGGTTTGATATATATATATATATATATCGACCATATATCGACCCGACCGGGAATCGAACCCGGGACACTACGGAAATCGAGGCGAGAAACCGTGCTACAGCACACTACGCCAATCGTGCGTTTACTTTACTTCGAGACCATTACAAGAGGTGTGTTGTCTGGCGCATATTTATATTTTTATTTATATTTATTACTTATTATTATAACATCGAATACCTGATACAACCAAATAGGAGGATGACTTATAATGGAGCCCCCTCGTGACCATCATGGTGACATGCAATTGTCGCCAAAAATGTATTTTGTTTCGTTGCATCAAATCCTTTTTAGTGTCAAAGTTTAAGGACTTACTGAAATTGTATATCACTATTATTCTATATTTCCTAAAATAAAGTTAGGTTATTAGAATAACCCCCGCACGCCCTACAGGATCGCTGCAGTGTAATAATAGATATTGCCCAACATCGAAGGGCTATTACGGGTGATTACCAAAATAAGGATGTCGGTTCGATTCCCGTGTGATAGCAGCACTTAGCGTAAACGTTCAATTTGTTACAATCTATCAGAATTGGAGAATACGACTGGGATGATTTACTAGATGTTTTATAGGTGTAGGGGTAATTTTATTACTTTTAAGAGCCTGTTTTGTTTAATAAATTGAATAAAATTGCGCAAAAACATATTATTGCTGAAACTATAACAATCAATAGGTGTCTTACAGGCAACAAAATTATGAACAATTTTAAATGAATATTTTGGCAACAGACCAGTAATTTGAATAGGTTATAAATATTTGTGAATAACGAGCTTTGACATGTATTTCGAATTTGTTATTCAATGTCAATTAAACATCATTTTATATTTTCATCTGTGTTTTTGACTGCGCAGTTACCATGGATGAAAATTTTGGTGACTGATTCTGCAGTGAGAGAGCTTCTTCTTCTTCGTGTCGATGATCCTTTGGTTGTTGGCAACTATTACTATAGTAAACTATATTACCGCTGCCCAGTGCTCCGCTACCGCTATCCCGAGGGAGGTAGCTTCATACAGATCTTTAAGGGTGCAGCTTGCGGGCGGGGGTGAGTGAGAGAGCTAAGAAAAGAGGATTAAAATTTTGGCTAAATAACAGAGTACCAATCATTATTCGTTATTTGTATACTAATACCAATCATTACTGCTAGTACATCATCATTACAGATAGCACAAGTAATATCATTGTCATATTGCGTTGTATTCCCGATGTCACTGCGCACTTTCGAATTACGCAATTCGTCTCAAAAGAGATAGTGGTGGTGGGTGATAGTGGTCCCAGCTGTCGATGCAACTATCATAAAGCTAATTTCTATTAATTAACTACTAATTTTGCGAATTTCTTCAAACTGACGCCACCGATAAGGAGCGGCCGATCAAAGCTTTTGATAAGTCCTGACACGGTTTACTGATACAACGATGTAACTCATAAATCATGAGATGAGAGAATTGGAGTTAGGTATTTGTTTGGGTGATAATTTGGAGAGATAGCGCCGTTAGGATATTGACGTCAGTGTTAGAAATAGATTTAGGTACTTCTCCGTCTGTCTTGTTATTTTGGTTACAACGAAAAAGTTCAAGTTTTACAAGATCGCAGTCTTTGGTCAAACGACAAAGTCTTGCATAATAGGTTGGGGAAAAAGTTTCTTCGCATTTTATTAAGAGAATTCAAAACATTTTTTAATATAGTTTATTACATTTAACTAAAGTATGTAGGTGCCATTTTGTTCGACTACTTTTTGCCATCTTGTAGGTTGGGACATGATTCCATTGCTTTATGAATTTTGAGACTTCTGATCAAAATACTGCGACAAGTGGTTTTGGCAGTCCTCTCGTGATGTTAACCTGACACTGGCTAAATAATTCTAAAGAGACCGAGACAGGTGGAAATTTGAAAGTGCAAGGTCAGGACTATGCGGCGGATTCATTAACACCTCCCAGCCTAACTCTCCTAATTTTTGCTGAGTGGCTAAAAGATGTGTTAGGTCTAGCGTTATCATGATGAAAAACCACACCCTTTCTGTTGATTAATTCCGGCCGCTTTCTCTCAACTTCTTGCTTTAATCTCATCAGTTGTTCGCAGTAGAGTTCAGAATCGATGGTCCTGGCTGGTGGTAACAGCTCATTATGCATAATGCTATTCCAATCCCACCACACACACAGCATTACCTTGTTGCGAGTTAACCCGGGTTTCGCCACCTTCTTCGCACGTTCTTGTCGTACGTGATCCACTTTTCATCACCAGTTATCAGCTTCTTCAAAAATGGTTCGGTTTCATTACGTCGCAATAAAGAATCACAAATGAGTACACGGTTCATTAGGTTTCTTTCAGTGAGCTCGTCAGGTACCCAAATATCGAGCTTTTTTGTGTACCCTGTTTCTTCAGCTACGTTGTAACTATTGGTATGCCGATCTTGCTCCACTTTTTTAAAAATGGCATACATTTAATCCGTAATAGGGCGACCAGAGCCACGTGCATCTTTGACATCATAATTTCCGGATTAAAAACGCTCAATCCAAATTTGTGCTACTCTTACAGACGCTGCACTAGGTCCATAAACGGCGCGAATTTTTACCTTTTTTGTAGTAACATTTTAAAATGCATCGAATTTCTTCATTAGATTCACTCATCTTGACAGTAAGAAAAACAAATGAAAATCACACATTTTCCTAATTTGAATTTGGTATTATCTTCATTAAAATTTAAACTTATCAGCAAATACCAAAACCAGCCAGATACAAATAGTACCTATAACCAAAGAGATTTTATTACAATTTCATACATAGATAGATATACTTGGGAAATGGCAATAAAAACAGTTGTAACAAACATTACATAAAACAAGCAATTTGTACAATTTAGGCGGCCTAATCGCTAGGGAGCGATTTCCAAAAGGTTGCCTGGAAGAAAATTTGGTTTGTAGATATACAAACGGCGGATATACAAACCATCTTTATCCTCCAGAAGCGAGCGATCAGATCCATCTATAAGCTTCGTGCACGGGCTTCACTTAGGGAGATTTTTAAGGAAATTGGTATCCTCACTGTAGCGTCACAATACATTTACAATTGCATTGTTTTGGTGAGAAAAAATATTGGTCTCTATGCTAAACACAGTGACATACATTGCAGAAATACTAGGAATAAGGATAAAATTGCACTTCCACTCTTTAGGTTACAAAAAGTTTTAGGATCCTTTATGGGGCAAGGTATACATTATTACAACAAAATTCCAAAAACCATTTGTGAGTTACCACTACATAGATTCAAAAATCACATCAAAACAGCTTTATTAAAAAAGGGCTACTATACTACAAAAGACTACCTTTTAGATAAAAATGCCTGGGTATAAGCGCTCTGCTCGATGCGGGATTAAATAGCTCTATTGTAACAGATGTTTTATTGTAAGAGTTAATAGGTACCTAGTATTTACTGACTAACAATTTTTCTTTTTGAATTGTTTAAATGAATTTTTGTTATTATATTCTTTTATGGTTGGTTTTTTCTCTTTGTTTTATATTCTTTTAGGTTTATTTGTATCAAAATGACACACTGCTTGTACTTTACTAACGCCTGTTGTAAACCCAAAACAAGTTTAAAAGAGTAACTGCTGAGTTTCTCGCCGGGTCTTCTCAGCAAGAAACAACTCCGACGCGGTGGTAGAGCCGCATTATGTCTGTATACTGTTTATTTACATATCCATAATATTATGGTATTTATGTCTATTATTTAGTATATTTTGCGGTAAATTTGACGATTTGAAAGTACTGATACAGTCTATTTGAATAAAGTTATTTGAGTTTGAGTTTGGGTAGAGGAACTTTTTAAAGCTTGAGCTTTGTGTGGAGTGAAAATAAATCTATGAGAAAAACCACAAAAGATATATACCTATATATAATAATACTTCAAACAATATACTTACAAATGCATATATAATAAATGTATATCTGTATATACAAACTAATAAAATGCATACATAATACAATAACCATACATATACCATACACACATACAAAGATTTATTATGGCAAGGACGTCGCAGCACAGTAGACACCAACATAACCATGAGGAGCAGAAGGTCACATACTATATGCGAAAAGACTTTTTATCCAACCTAATACACCACAAGGGTTGTCTGACCGTCCAAACGACTTTAGAATGGTGTGAAAAAATTTGCTAGCCACACTCGTGCCCCTGCAAGGGTCCAGACTAACTAACACGAGGGTGTTAGCAAAGCCAAACTTGGTTTTGAGAGTCTTGTTGCAAAAAGCACAATAAAGAGACCCACCGGATTGTATGAGTAGCTGTAGGAGGGCTTACACCGGTACCATTACATAACATAGGTAGTGCATACAACACCATAGATCTAAGTACTAACTGAGAATGCCCCTTAACCTGCAACGTGCGGTCCAGTCCATATCTCACCAGTCTGTCAGATGTGTCCTGTTGATTATTATTTATGGTCGCTTTTCCCCACATCAGCTCGTGAAAATAAAACAGAGGATGTACAAATAAACGACCATAAGTACGTATGCAATCACGTAATAGAGGGGAGGGTAATTGGAGTGCTTTTTCGATGGTGTTCTGCAAAAGTAGTTTCTGTTTACGATATGCTGATGTTCGGAATAAGCGATGAGGTGAATAACTGAATAAAATATAGCTGATGCACACTTTGCAAGCAAAGACAGTTTAATTTCGTAATAAAACGCTCTTTCACACTGCTTTATTCATAATGACGAGGACTCGGCATCAACATTAAACGCCAGGCAGCAACTGAGCATCGGCTTGGCCATGGCGCAATCACTGCAAGAGTTAGGTAATTTGCTCAAGAGCCTTCAGCAATTCCTAGCTATGAAATAAATAAAGGTAGTGAGCCCCAGCCAGGTTCTCTACAGAAATGACCGTGACTGTAAGCGCGAAGAACTTTTAGTAGTCGGCATGTCAACAACGACTGGAAATCTACGGGGAGGCCTCTGTTCCACACTGAACGTCTTAGGATAATATTATGGGCCCCAGGATAACCTAGACAGTATCTATATAAAAATACAAGATCTGACTGCCTGAAGAGGTATGAGAGAGACAAAACTAATAATTTCTCGTCGGTCAGTTGGTGTCAAGTATAAACCGAATTCTGGAAGCAACCGCATAGAGCTAAAAGGCGTTTTTTGAGTCGCACTATTTACTTCCCGCGATAAGGTTTGAGGAGTCGCAGAAAAAAAACAGTTACCTATTTTTGCAAATTTTACAGTAGGACAAGACTGCAGCTCAAGTACTTGAAAATACAATTTCATTGACCCCGTTCAACCACGCTTAAAACAATTAACTTACAAGTAAGGTTTAATGTAATTCACACCTATTAATTTCAATTGCATGTGAAAGGTTGTATTTCCGTGGTAATTTATGTGCATTTTGCCCATAATTTAGTATGGGAATAGCATGGGGAAGCCCTGTGAGTAACCACGCAGCTTACGTGTGAGTCACAACTGAGGGTGAAATTTTATACCAGTGCATACCTACTTACCGACCAGATGGAAATTATCTACCTTAATACATTATAATAGATTATGAGTACCTACCCACATTATTTTGCAAGATTTATTTGCATTCTTTTAAACAACCCTTCTTTTTAAATCTAGTTAAATAAATAAATATCTGGGACAATTCACACCAAGATCATATGACCCCAAAGTAAGCAGAGCTTGTATTATGGGCGTCAGAGACTGATGAACATACTCAAATATTTCTAAATACATACTTATATAGATAATGAAATGAAATGAAATGAATTTTTTTTTCACATAAAATAGTGTACATAAGGTCTTGCTGTTTTCATTTGATCCAAACTATCTTACTTAAAACTAAGCATGTGAATGTTTACAAGTACATACGTGCATTAAACAATTATCGATAGTCACAAAATACAATATACATATATATGTCACATAATGAAGCAAAAATGCGTCCAATACATTACAATTTTGATTTAAACATTTCATTGATAATAACACCCCGACACACAACAAACACAAATGCTCGTCACATAAATGTTTGCCATGGGTGGCGATCGAACCCACGACCTCCGGCGTCAAAGGCAGGATCGCTGCCGTTGCGCCAACAGGCCAGTCAGTTTTTCAGATGTTAATTATACAGCTACAAAACTCACAGCAAGTAGCAGTTTCAGTGTTGGTAACACAACTATAGTTGACTAATAAATAAAATAGCACATTAACATGTGAAATAAATTCGCATTTTAACAATAGTTAATTACAATGATTAATTACCACGATGCAATTAATAATGTTGGCCTACTCCGACCACGTAAACAATGCTAAATTCACTTGTGATTATTTTAGCAGCATTTCGTCATCTGACCCGGTCATCGAACCCGCATTTATGAACATCTGCTTTGCTCGTTCCACTACGTCATGTCAAATTATAGTAACTAATTAGTACTCAAATTGTACGATGAGCTTAATTTGTGGAATGGCTTGAATGTGCTGAGGTGTTCATCAACATCATCAGCCTTTGGAAGTCCACTGCTGCACAAGGGCCTCACCATTGAACGCCACAACGAGCGGCTTGGGACGCATCCAACGGCTTCCCGCAACCTGCACCTGGTCATCGGTCCACCGGGTAGGAGGCCTGCCTACGCTGCGTCTCCTAGTTTGTGGTCGCCACTCTAGAACCTTTATTTCCCAACGGTCATCAGTTCTGCGAGCTATATGGCCTGCCTATTGCCACTTCAGCTTGGCTTTGCGATATACTTCCTTAAAAAACTTTTTAAATCAAAGAAAATAAAGAAATCAAAGGTTTTGCAGTGAGCTAAGTCTATGTAGGTAGGTATAACACCTGAGGGCTTTGTATATGTAGAATCTTTTCATTATAAAAAATGGAAATTCAATAAAAGACACAACGCGTACAATTAATGTCATAATTAAATCTATCTGCATTAATATAAAGCCATTTGATCAATTAATCAAAGCTCTGAAACCAGTAACTTAATATTAATGCATTAGTTGCAACTCAATACAGTTCTCTTCCATCTCGATCTGTTTAATTTTCACTGCTTCCAACGTTAACATTGGTTAAAATTAACTTCTATGCATTCATTTCTGTTTAGAGTGTGCCTCAGTTTACAAAAGTCTTTCAGTAGGGTTTACAAAAGATTAATTCCCAAAATAAAACTATCAATTAATGACTGCAATAACTTATAAGATGTCGCACTGTATCAACACGAAAATTCTTTTAGTCTGTCGTCAAATTGGTGCCTGATTTAGAATAGCTAAGGGGCTTATTTATTAGGCTACTACGAAAATGATGTGAGGAACGTGTTGACAGCTTGTCAGGGGTACGAAACGTCTTAAGGACGCTCTTAATTTTAAGTTAAAAATAAAGTTGGAAGACTACTAAAATAAACTAACTATTTAAACTCAAACTCAAATATCTTTATTGAAATAGACACAATCAGTACTTTTAAATAGTCAAAAACTATACTAAATAATAGACATAAATACTAAAATAATATGAATGTTATACATTACTTAGTTTACAAACATAATGCGACTCTACCACCGCGTCGGAGAAGTTGATTCTTACTTACTGAATATGAATATGATTCTTACTGAGAAGACCCGGCGAGAAACTCACTTTAAAACTTGTTGTGGTTTTACAATGCGAGTTAGTATATAGAGTACAATTTGTTTGTTAATAAAAAAAACTTACTTAAATTCTAACATTAAAAAATAAACAGAACGAATGAATTAATGATGTTGATTTATTTATTTAATTTCGCAATACCACGACCTCAATCACTTTCTAAGAAGGCCCGGGTTTCGGGCCGAGCTCTGAAACACTCGCCCACGGAGGCTTTTTGAATACGTTTCATTTATTTTTTGACTTACGACAATTTCACAGTCAGTATGCGACGCCTACCAGATTACAATGTGCATTGATTGTAAAAGCCATACAGGTTGCCCCGCTTAATTTATTTATGAATAACACATACAGGGTGTTGGTGTTAAAGTTGCAGTGTCCTTTGTGCCTCGTGGCTGGTAACGAGGTAATCCTGTATAACTCAGCCCCGTGTTAGGAGATCACAGAAGATTGTGTGAGCCGATGCTGATGGTTTTTCTTTTATTTGTTGATTTAATATGATGACAGTCAGGAAGAGAAACAGGTGCCATATCTTTTTAGTGTTTATTATAATATTTATTTATTCTTTATTACACAAATAAAACTACAATTGGCAGACTTAATGCCTAGTGGCATTCTCTACCAGTCAACCACAGGGCGAAGCAGAAATCGTGTTCGCGGCGTTTTGTAAAACATAGATTGGTGAACGTAAACAATATGCTCAACCAGAATACTCGTAAATGTATTGTTGATACAATATACATTTATGTCAATTATAATTATTATTTAAAAAAATGTGTGAAGTTGTTATAAGTCATTTTTGCGAGGAATGGTTGCGCGTGCTACACTCGACCCTATACCTACTTGAAACAATTAGGTTTAAAATAAATATTATTTGTGTTAGAATTAGATTAATTGGGGGGTTTTATATTAGTTTAAAATGTTTTTGCAGGTTATAAAATAATTGAGAATAAAATGGATTACAAATATTAATTTGTAACAATTAATTGAAGGTGGATTTAAATGTAATTTTATTTGAGGTACCTGGGAGAATATTAAGATAACAAAGGGTTCGCGAATTCCTATCTATGGTGACGAATTTTAAGCCATTTTAATTGAGAACGAAACCGTGAAATGTGGTCAGTGGATTTTGTTTATGTTAAGAGTTATTTTCAAAACATTTCAATTAACAAAGGCACACAGAACCACTTCGTTATTCAGACAAATATTGCAGTCGCACGTGAACGGCCGTAGGAAACTTTTTACCCATTTCAGTATTTTCAGTTCTAAGGGTTGATTTTGATAAAAAATGATATTCATAACATACCATCACGACTTCATCCCAAGGCAGGGGGTAGTCAGAGGCGAGTGATTGTGTCGTCATGGTGAACGACTCACTCAGAAGCCCACTTTTCACCAATGGTATTAGAACCCAACGTGGTAGGTGGTGAGCCTTCCGCCGTTATCCGGGTTGATTTGGTTTGTTTTCGATGTTTTCCGTCACCGGAGAGTAAGTCGGATATTTAACAATGAACACAAAGATTTTGGTTCTGGCCAGATTTGAACTCGGGACCACACGATCCACGATCAGAGTTCGGGTGCTGAACCACTAGGCCACGACGCTAAAATGATATTCTAAGTAGATAAATAAGTTAATATTCTCCGACTCCATCCTCCAGCAGTTCTCTCTGCACTACGTCCATAGACGCGTGGGATGTCATAGACAAACAAACGGACAGCATGACATGCACAGTCAAACACGGAACGCATTTGAGGACCAAAATAGAATCTTTATAACCCCTAATACTGGGTTAACGAAGTCACCATAAATAGAAAGATTTCTTTGGTACTTTTAGGGTAATACTGAAATCTTGCTATATTAGTAGCAGTGAGATAGGTATACTTATATTTACCAGCTGTTCAGAAATTACCAGCCAACATCAAAATGTAGACAAGTGATCTCGGATTTTGGCTTTTTGTAAAAAAACATGACAAAAAGGCATATAGAACACTTAATGGTAGGTGGTTACTGCAGCAGCCTAAGGACGAACTGCATCATTCATGCATTGCTTACCCTGTATACATATTTCAATTCTGTAAATAGCTTAAGTATTAGAAAAACCTCGACATGAGCTTTAAAAATAATAGTTTATATTACTAAAGTTTTTCATGTTTAAAAACGAGATTGATCCTAAGAAAATTGACTAGATATTACTTGAACCTCCAAACCAAAATTCACCAGAAAACACAGGGTTGAGGTCAGGAAATTTACAAAATAAGTTTTTCGTTGGATTCTTACGCAATTACTCCTAAAAGTAGGTACAACTGACAACACTTGTAGAACAAAGATTAAAACCGGCTTTGCACAGATTAAGCTCTACACATACTTAACACACATTCGCTCACTAATCCCGCGACTAGAAAGTACCAGGCTCTCATCAGTCGGTTAGACGTTGAAGAGTTCTATACATTCGTTGACTATCGACGGCCATCAACTTTGCACTACTTGCCGAGCGATTTTGACCCGTATCAAAGCTCAAAGTAAAGCTGAGTTGAAACGCTGCGCTATTGTTTTTCTACCGGGACAATGCAGTCGAGGGTGCTTGCGATGCCTACTTCCTACACTTCATGTTCTATTGGTAACTGTTTCCATCATTCAACCTTTTTGGATTCTTGATACTTTCGCAACGAAAATTATTGGATCTGAAATATCAGTATTGTAGATTCTCTTAGACTTTCCTAACTTCCTTTCATTTAACTACAACATTCTATACCAAGTGTTATTTTACGTTACAATCCGTATGATGACGGTTAGCTCAACACCTTCCATGAGTTTATAAGCTCAGTGAAGGGTGGGAGACTGATTTTCCAATCAACATCATTGCATCTCACTGGGATATGTATTAAGTATTCGTGAATCGTGAACGTAGGTATGTTAGATTAGTATTTTAGTACTTCGTAAAGCTATAGAAAGCTATCAAGTAGTGCTTCTGGAATTCTGTCTTTGCCAAAAGGAGCAGCAAAGTATGTTTCTAAAAGCAGCAGTGAGAGCTGGTTAGGCGTAAGAAGTGTACATTGTATGCTGAATAAGAAGTTAATGTGAGTAATATACTCGTAGCCCTAGGTTACGAAAACTGTTCGTATCTGAACAAGCAATGGACTCGAGCACAGTTGGAAAGCCTATACAAATGGCGACGAAGGCAGTATTCAATGGCCATCTTCGCCATTGTAACACGACAGTGATAGGCGAACAAATAAGTTTCTAGCTGCCGAAGAGGTGTTGGAGAGAGTTGCATTGTGCAATGTGGATGCAAACCTTTTCAATGCATTTTGCTTGCAGCACCAGTGTACCTGAATAGGTCTTTCATATAGCTATGCAGTATCAGAAAATAATTAAGTTAAGAATTGAGTAATGAATGGTTAAGAAGATGGCTACTACACCAGAGGTCGCGGGTTCGATCCCCGCACAGTACAAACATTTGTGTGCATGAACATGTCTGTTTGTACTGGTCTGGGTGTCTCCTATGTATAATAAGTATGTATTTACAAAAGAAAATGTATTTAAGTATGTTTATCCGTTGTCTAGTATCCCATAACACAAGCTTTAATTAGCTTACTTTGGGGCTAGATGGCGCTGTGTGGAATAATGTCCAGGGATATTTATTATTATACCATTCCGGACATGATGCGAATGTTTTGAGGCACACATTGTGAACAAAATAATGCTAAATAGATTAGGTTAAACAAAAATCAATGTAGGTATCACGCTTACCTATTTAAAATCTAAATGATCTGTCAACAAATACACCTGTCGAATTAACCCCCTGACTTGACAAGACTTTGGGTCCTCACGTGCTTCCTTGAGATTGAAGGAGAGCTCATTGCAACATTTACGTCGGGTGACCGTCATTAAAAAATGTTGAAGGTAATGCGATTATGGGTACTCCTGACCTGACCTTTTCTGAGCACGTCTTGGACTTGTCCTAAGTACGTCCGTCTCTAGTGTGGCATTGAAGGTGCTAAGTGCCTGGGCTCACTCTAAAAAAATAGTAGGCCATCAAAGCCACCTATAAGAAGCGGGAAATGATTGCCGCTCCTGTAAAATCACTGCATTGGTTATTGCAGATGCGGAAGTTCAATTTAAATTATTGTAGAAGTTATTTAATTGTAAATGATATTGCCATTGTAGATAAGTCCTTATGCAGTCGAAGGTTCTAGACCACTCTGTCCTCTCTCTCTGCCTCTAAATACCGGAGCCTGATGTCCTGAAGTCCGGGCACATTGTCCTTGAACTTGGCAGAGCGTTCAAGAGCGAGGACCGAAACGGAGGGTGCCTGATTGGGTAATCGCCCATTCGCCCAAATCAGTCTTCCTCGTAACGCCTGATTTACGTCACCAGCCTACGTCAGACGGCCTAGTGCGATTTTTTTGACAACATTTGTTAAAAAAAAATAGTATTTGTTTTATTTGTCCCTTTGGTGCAACATAACATACCATCATGACTTTATCCCAAACGGGGTTGTCAGAGGCAAGTGACTGTGTCGTCATGGTGAACGAAACACTCAGAAGCCCACTTTTCACCAATGGTATTAGAACCCAACGTGGTAGGTGGTGATCCTTCCGCCGTTATCCGGGTTTGATTAGTTTCTATCGATGTTTCCCATCACCGGAGAGTAAGTCTGATATTTA
Organism: Udea olivalis; assembly: GCA_947369235.1. Classification (NCBI taxonomy): domain Eukaryota; kingdom Metazoa; phylum Arthropoda; class Insecta; order Lepidoptera; family Crambidae; genus Udea; species Udea olivalis. Next base: position 15,994,677 of record OX376359.1, read on the forward strand.
ACAATGAACACAAAGATTTTAGTTCTGGCCAGATTTGAACTCGGGACCACACGATCCACGATCTGAGTTCGGGTGCGGAACCATTGGGCCACGACGCTGTCCTTAGATATTCATTATTTATTTATTTACATAAAACTTAAACAGATGATTAACAAGCGTGTTAAGTATCTTTAGGTATAAGTTTCTGGTCAAACAAAGTCTTAATAAAAATATTGAACCCGATACTGCAGCAGTCGTTACAAGTGCAGCAAGGGTAAAAAAAATGTATACAAATAGGTACAAGGCAGCAGTAGAGCAGCAGCACAGCATGACCAGCCATGAGTGAAACATACTGACTGTTCACTGTTTTTTGCAAGTAGCGCCATCTATGACAGCCACCTGACGATTTAGTAATGCTTTTCGTTGCCAGCATTACCTGTGACTGATTACGCTAGGTGACGCTACAATACGGTATTTTCAGAATTTTTTTTAGCCTTTCTTTTCATTCTATTTCCGTGAAAAATCAAAAATCAAGTTTTATCCAAATTTTAGGTTTTTATTTGTTACACACACATTTAAAAATCCGTCATCTGAAGACAGACAGGAACGTTCAGCTCATTTCGCTGACTGGCACCTAGAAAAAAGAAAAAGTCATAACAAACGATTTAAAAGGGAACGGTTGACGACAATTTATTTTATTTTCTTAATTGCAGATTTGTTTGCATTATTGAGTCAAAAAACTGAAAATGAACGTTTTAAATGAAATAAGTGATGAAGAATTTGTGCCTTTTCTGCAAAGTTTGGGCGTGGAGACGTACAAAAAGTCTTTTGAGTGGATGCTGAACGAGCCCGACTTTGCTGGTGTATTACGCTGGTTGTACCATAATTTGGATCACAATAACGCTTTAAGTACTCGAGAAGAATATAGGTAACGATAGTTTACACACTTCTAGTTGTATTTTATCCCGAGTGCTGTTAAAATCCAATGCAACATCGTCTTGTGCAATAAAACTCACTTCACAGTTTAACTCTAGTCTCCGTTCTTCTAATTCTAATCTTTGATGAAAGCAAAATCTAATTGTAAAAATAATTCTGCCATATAACGACTAACTTATCAGCAATTTTCTGAAATCAATTCATACTACAAGGGTAAAATGTTCATAGCATCAATTTATTTCCTCAATTAGGTATGCTGAAATTGAAAAAAAGGGACTACTTTTATCATTAGAAGAATTAGAAACTGCTGTGGCCAATTTACAAAAAGAATACGATGGTCTCTGTCTACCTGGAGACAAGGATGCAGCGGAAGATATCAAGATAGATGTGGGTCTGCAAAAAGAAAGACAAGAAATGCTGGAGAAGCAAGAAATAGTTTTAAAAGATCATCTAAAGCAAAACGAGTAAGTATATCTTAGTGGGAGACTCCCCTTTCCTAATTCCTTGTCTTGGACCTTGTAACACAGGGATATTTATCCCTACTTTTGAGACCTGGACAAGTGGTGTGTTCTCTGGTGCATAATAATTTAGTTATTTTAATATTGTATTTATTTATACTTTTTTTTTTTTTTTTCTACCGCTTGTACAACGGGTTTTGTTCTGAAGAACTGTTTGATATGATGCCCACGGCTACTTTTCATCACCGCACCGCTCGCCACCGACAGGGCATTCATCCTCACACTCTGAATCCGCAATGGTCTCGTACAATTCGGTTTCAGAGATGTTTCCTTCCGAGGACACTTAAATTGTGGAATGAACTCCCTGCCGAGGTTTTCCCGATGAGTTATAGTATGGAGTTCTTCAAGAGGGGTTTGAAAAGGTTTTTACAGGGTCGACAACGCGCGAGTGATACCCCTGGTGTTGCATGCGTCCATAGGCCGCGATAACCGCTTACCATCAGGCGGTCCGCGTGCTTGATTGTCACCGACGTAGTATAAAAAAAAAAAAAAAAATTTTGGAAACAAGCTACAAGCCCATAATACAGTGTAGGGTCAAATCTGGAAGTTTGTTTTTCCCAGATTAATCAAAGAAGAGCTAAACCTAGAAGTGACAAAATTGCATGCAGCTAAACAGCAGTGCAATGATGATGAGACCACTGCCGCTGAAGAGTGTCTGAGGCTGGCTGAAGATGTGGAGTCCATCACTGAGGGAGTGGTTGATGTGGTTGCTGATGCTTTAGACATGTACAGCAATTGTAATTCTGATAAGGTAATTAATTGTAAGTTTTCTTCAACAGTACAGATTTTTTTATTTGGTATTAAAGTGTCTACTTCTGAAGTATTATACCCATACTGTAGTATGTTCTGGTTTTAAGTAATTGTTATAATTATTTTGAGTTGTATCTGGAACTTACTTTATGGAATTTTTTTTCTTTTACCTTATTGTGACTTGTGTAAGAGCTACCAAAAATAAGTATTTTTCATATCAACATAGACCTTTACTAAGTTTTACACCAGAAATAAGGTTGTATATATATTGTTTATGATCTCTGTAAATATTAGAAAATATTAATTTCAGTTATTTACTAAAGTATAAATTATACAACAAAATAGAAGAAATTGAATAGAATAGAATATCATTTATTTGGGTGTTTAGTCGTTTCGCCTCACAAATGATTCGCCCTGCGGTGCGAATCGCCCAAGTACTGTTCTAGAATGGGACCATTCGCACCGCAGTGGTTACAGCGGTGCGAATGGCCTAAGTTATCTTATGAAATGTGTCGATTCGGCCCACCGTAAAAAAATACCAAATGCTCATTTGTTTGTCAGATTTGAACTTTTGTACAGACAAGTGGCAAAATGTTTTGTTGAAAATATGAAGGGGTTTGAACATTTTTGTATGGAAGCTTTTTGAAGTTTCTGTGCACGATGAAAGTGATTTGTTACTAAAAACTTTACAAAAAAAGCTTCAAATTAAAATCAAATAAAATTTATTGCATGGGAAAAATGCAACTTGAAAGAACTATAACATATTATTATTAAGTATTATATTATATTAGGTAGCATAGGATAGGCAAATAGTGACCTATCGCTTCGAGCGATTTCTTCTCGACAACTTTGGCATGTGGGGATATTCCGGAAGACACTAAGACTGTTCAAATGTCCTGAAATCTGTTAGCTGATAACGAATGAACACGAAAAGCTTTATAATTAGTCTATTTTCAATGAATATCACCTTTTTCTGTAACTCGTAAACGTGACACTTTAGGGTACCATTGACCAATCAGAAGCGTGTGCCTATGATCCAGGTTATTGTGTGAACAGTAAGTCTACGGTCTACGTAAAGGGTTTATTTACCAGGGATATTCTTGGAATGTGTGTGAGATCTGCACTTTTCTGCATTATTTAACATAATTATATCACTTGGTTTTAAACAAAATGGTCACTTTGGAAATAATTTATAATAACTTTACACGGTCTATTAGCATGAACATTTTTAGTAATCATCATTTATAAATTTTGTACAATACTTTCTTTGACCTGCTAGTTTGTTTATGATTGTACTTAATGGGATGTAAAAGGAAAATTCGTTTTTTTATCCGAATTCAGCCACCCTAAAAGATAACTATTTTGTTCCCCACTTCGGTTCGTATCGACCCATTGTAAATAGTTATTGGGCGATTCGCCCCGCGGTGCGAAAGGACCCATTTAAAAACAGCTCTTGGGCGATTCGCACCTCTGGGCTAATCGTTTGTGGGGCGAAACGACTAAACACCCATTTATTTCAGGCAACAAATTACATTTAAAAAGATCTTAACTAAACGTTATCGGCCCATAGATAAATACCTTAAAAACTAACATACTTAACTTATTTACTTACTAACACAAGTAAGATACATTGGCGAAGTACGACGCATCATAGTGTCCGGTAACCGACACAGTAAATGACACCTTTCGCCAAAAACTCCTCTTTCATGAAGCCAATGTACAATACCTTCTATAGGTCTATTCTCCTGTAATTTCAGGAGTTATCTAAGAGGTTCTTCACCTTCGGCCCTTTCGAGGCATACAGACAGACACAAGCATTGTTTCGGTCACACTTTGATTTGTACACAGCAAAGAATTTTGGAAGCCAACCGAAAAATACTGTAACTGATGATGATCTTCACGCAGTGCTGGCTGAAGCTAGGGATTTAGAAGGAAGGTTTGTAACCAATTAGTGTTTTTGAATATCTGTTTCCTATTGATCCTGCTTACTGCCCCAAGGATTTTGGAATTTGGAGTTTGATTCCCACCCTGGACAAACATTCCTTTGATGGAACCTTCCTCCTTCTACCTTCGGCATTTAGGAACCTCAGTAATTAGTCTGGCACTGGCAGAGCTAATTTCATGGTTGCCTTGTTATTTACTCATTTTTGCCCTGGGTGCGTGTGCAATTAAGTCCCTCCACTATCCAGACAACAGGAACAACAAGCCAATCAAAATAACTTTATTATTTTTCGAAAATGTTTATGTATTTAACTATTTATGCTCTTTTGTAATATTTTAGTTTGGCAGACGCCGCATTTGCGTACATAGAGTCTAAAGCAGAGTTGAACGGCGAACAAGCGAAAGTAGCCCTTGTTGCTAACTACAATAACGTTCACCCAAGTCAAATATCGTAAGTAATGCCATAATTAAAAACTATATTTTTTGACTTGGCTTTTCTATAAGTAAATTGAAGTTAAATTGTTACTCATGTTAAACTGATGTCAGAAATATAATTGTTATTTTCGGGTTTCCACCACCAGCTTCACTTGAAAAAACCCCTAATTTTCTTCAAAAACTCCGTTACAACCGATTCTATTAAATTGCTGCGTATAAACAACAGCTATTTTTATTTGTGATTGGAGTTAAAGCATTTAGCTTTTCAATAATATCATATTGATTGACAACATGGTCCCAAATATATGTATATACTTGCATGATTCATTACTTCACAATACCCATAATTTTCAGGTCCTGTCTTATGGAAGCCCAAAGTGCCATAGAGTTGCTTGAACAAGAAGAGTCTATATTAGATCAGCAAGTTCAGGATTCTGTAAAGTCTCTCGTGGATTCTCGTACTCGGCTCGCTGTCGAGACCACAGCGAGATCTGCCTTGGCTGTTAGAGAGTGAGTATACATCACAATAATCATCCTCACATGTGAGAATATAATTCCAAATAAGCTATGTCAGCTGATAATTTTTCCATGCATTTTACTCATTATCTGTTACGAATGTATGTCACTTTTTAGCGTTAATAAGCATTTTGAAGCTTGTCTGTAGGTTATTGTAGTTTTCTAGTATTATACGTTTTTTAAAATTATCATTATCATCCTTGAATCGACACGTATCTTAAGCGTTATAAAAATATGCATGTTATTCCAATCATCATGATTTTGTTCTACAAAATACATGAAACCCATTCATATCACTATTTTTTATGTGCTTTTTGGAGCCTTCTAAAGTTCGACAGCTAATTCATTGAGTCCATTCCCATGCAATCAGTAGTCCCCTGCAAGCAGCACGAGCCCGCACATTAAATTACAGAAATGTGTACAAACAAACTAAAGAAAATGGTGTTTATTTCCAGAAAAGTCCACCGCGACCTCTCCCACCTTCTAGAATGTACATCAACAGCGTTGGTACTGGACCGAGTACTATACAGCTGTGTGCGAGCAGAAATGCATACTCTACAACAGCTTGTGCAGTTCTGCATAGATCTAAGAACCCACGTCGAGTGCGAGGCCAAAGGGGTACAGGACAGGATTGTAAGTTCCTAATCTAGTCTTTAGTGATTTCATAGTGATACTAATAGTGGTAGTTAAGTCCTTGTCGAATGACAACATCAATCAAGGTCCAGTCAGAATACCAGCATCCTTGAAGGAGCAAATGCTTAGAATTATTTTCTGATAAATCTCAGCGATGAGACAAAAAATATCATGAGCAAATGTAACTGCATCTCATCTCTGCTCAGCTTAAGACAAACGGCTGAGAAAAGTAGAGAAGCCATGTGATGTGCAATGTTTTATACAAACTTTCATAGCAACATGTCTTCCCTTCGTAAATCACACATCTCATCTCATCTCCGGTTTGGTATTCTTCTCTTTTTTATTTTAAAATGTGATTGTTGTTATTTTGCTTATAACTTTTTGCTCACTTACCTGGCCCTAAACAAATAAAAATATTTGTCACATAATATTTGGATCATTGAGTTGAAATCTCTCTCTCTCTCTCAACAGCTAAGGTGCTAAGAGCTACTATAATTAATGCATTACTTTTAATTTTACAGGAATCAATGAATCAGATATGTTCTGAGCACGAAATAAGCGAGCAAAAACTTCAAACCTCAGACATTCTCATGGAAGTTTTATGTACAATATTCAGTGTACAGCCTACTACCGATGCTTTGGTGTTAGTGAAGGCGTATACCGACCTGTTGAGTGGTTTGGCAGAGAGAAATGAAGATATCACTGAAGCTTTTGGGAAGAAAGAGGCTGGTTTAGAGGAAATGTAAGTAGCTATAAGAGTAGTAGAGTCATTGGTTATACGGAGGAGACTCGATCATTTTCATTTTCAACTTTGTTTGATCCCGAAAATACTTCATATAATTTAGGCCCGTATTCTGAAACGACGCTCGAGCGCGCTCTGAACTGTGATTACCTGATCTACTCTTGAGTTTAGAATCTGTTCTTGAGTACATTGCTTATTCTAAAACGAATTTCAAACGGCTCTCAGTTGAATCAAGTTTCAAACAAGATTTGAGTAGAGTTTGCTTTTTGTCTATGAATCAGGCTTGTTTTCGTTTACAAAAAAACATTTTTACATAAGCAGATAGTATGTTTTTATTGTAAAAATTAAACTGATACACAATGGATTTGCACCAAGAACAGGTTTAATGTGTATGTGTGTGTGGTTTACTATACCTACCCCTAAGGAATCCATCGTTTTTGACGAGCAAATCTCTACTTAAGCGTGGTCAGGAGGTCACTTGCGTGATCACAGATCAAATCTCTACTTGAGCGCCGATTCGCACCTGAGTGACGTTTCGGAATAAGTCTAAACTGTGATCAATGAATCTGTACTCAGGGGCGGTTCTAGAATAAGATCTCTGCTTCAATCGAGTTTCAAGTCAAGATTCACGCTTGAGCGTCCTTTCAGAATACTATTAAGTGTGGAGACAATAATGCTTAAAGATTATGTGCATAAAACAACTGAATGTCATGTAATCCAGACACTTTTTTGGCAAAACTTACACAAGCTTATGCCCGCGACTTCATTCGCCCGTTATTTCGTTTATTGTCTGTTGTCTGTCAGTCACATTAAATCACTCAGTAAGGTTATTAAGCCTCACACTTAGGTAAAGTTGAGTTGTAGTTAGAAGTAACTTAGGTAGTTAGTTGATAATCACGTTATTGTCAATGTATGCCTCAAATTTTGCGAGAGCCGTTATAAATAATAACCATTGCTGTGTATTTTTTTTTAATTATTATTATTTCATAACTGTTTTTATTTAAATTGTACAATGCCCTGGTATTGCTGTTATGTCGTGAAATTTTTTTTTTTACTTTAATAAATAATAATAAAATAAATAAATAATGTTACACGGGAGCGGAATGTTAAGTAAAAGAGTCCGTCACCGAGGAGAGCGTTTATTGCACTAAAATTTAATTGCATAAGTATAAAATATAACAACAAAAGCGACATGCGACACATGCATGGTTTTTCGTGGTGTCATCGAAATGTCGAGCGTGCTCGTACAGTTTCATTAATATTGGTTTAGATTCAACATTATAAAGGGTGTAAAAATACCCATAACGAAGTCGAGACCTATGTATTCTGCACATCATCAGAACCATTTTTTCTGTTGAGACCATACCTGGGAACTCAATTGAAGTACAAAGTAAAAAAAAATTCTCAAGATTTTGATGAAAACAAACTCTCATCATTAATACTTAATTTTTGTCCTAAGAAACATCATCAAACCTTCAAGTATTTCTTCGACGACGACTTTGGTGTAATGGTTAAGAAGTTGGCTACTACACCAGAGGTCGCGGGTTCGATCCCCGCACAGTACAAACATTTCTGTGCATGAACATGTCTGTTTGTACTGGTCTGGGTGTCTCCTATGTATAATAAGTATGTATTTACAAAAGAAAATGTATTTAAGTATGTTTATCCGTTGTCTAGTATCCCATAACACAAGCTTTAATTAGCTTACTTTGGGGCTAGATGGCGCTGTGTGGAATAATGTCCAGGGATATTTATAATGTCCAGGGATATTTAAGTATTTCCTAACAAAAGATTGCTTCAAAACGTTCAACTCGCAATGTACATCGTGGCATCGTGCGTTCCCCTTGATTATGCGTGAAACAGCCTCGCACAAAAGCACAGGAGCGGTCTTGGACGCGTTACATTGTTCAGTCCGTTTTTCGGTTTAAAATTGACCCCAAAAAAAATTTCGTTTCTCATCAATAATATTTTTTTCTGTGACTTGATTGAATGGTCTGAGAGCGTAGACGCCGGCTTCGTTAAGGGCCTTTTTACACCCTTTATACTTGTGCCCTTGAAAAAGCAGTTAGCAAATTCTCATCCGCATAAGTGCGCTTTCACATTTAGGCGACTTTAGCAGCACGACTGTCGCGCAACAGTCGTGCTGATGATAATCTCATACTAATCCAATCCAAGTGCCCGCTAATTTTATAATAAGAAGGTATCCGCTGCTGACGCCCTAATGTGAAAGCGGTCTAAATCTCTTAAGAGGGTTTGCTTTTTGCGTTTGGGGTAGATCGTAACGTCGCATTTTTTTAAGGTTTTCGTGATTATTTCGTGAAAATTATCCCTCCATTATTGAATGCACCTCTTATTTTCATAATTATAACTTTAACTGTGTACAGTAAATTTTTAAGTGTCTTATCAATGAAATAAAAAAAACAGTTTTTTATTTAATTTAGCAAATAATTGCGACTACCTAATTTTAGACAATTCATTGTGTTTTTAAATAGTATTATGCACACAATAATAGAGCAAACATTTAAGTTTTATTTCAATTCAATGCAATAAAATCTTACGAAAATGCAACGTTTTCGATCCACCCCCAGCTAACGCTCTTAAGAGATAAGCTTACCTGTACTTTGGTTTTCCCTAATTGTATTTATTATAACTATAATTTTGTTCACGAACTAATAACTAATTGTTTTTTTTACAATTTTCAGTAGCAACTCCACCCGTCCCCTACGGGATTACATTTGGGATGGCTGCACTAAGCAGCCGAACTGCCTCGAGCGCACTGTTGCGACTCTTGCGCACGCGCTTAAGCAAGATATGAGCGTTGTTGACAAGAAGGTGCTGGAGGCTAGCGGGGCGTTTTCTTCTGTCAAGGTAAACTACAGCTAAAGGTCCAACCCCACCAAACGGCCCGCATCGCGTCGGATAAGAACGGATTTTACAATCTTAAAACGAAATTAAATCTTGTATATTCTGTTTAAATTCTATACAGGGTTATTGAGAGAACATCAACAACCTATTGAAATTAAAATTTAAAAGCTTTAATTCCGGTAGCATGGAACCATTGGTGAAAAGACGAGAGTATAGTGATCAAGTTTTTTTGTACAAGATATTGCATAATTTACTAGATTTTCCATACCTCTTAAGTAAAATAAAGTTTGACTGTCCTAGAACAAACGCGCGACACGTAAACACATTTGCAGTGCCGCTTCGTAGAACGAATTATACAAGTAATAGCTTCAGAATAAGAGCATGTGCTAGACATAATAAGTCGTACGGTGGGATTGTTCCGTTTTCTGATGAAAAAAATCAAGAATTGAGCCAGACACGTATGTAATGATTTTTATAGGTTTTCTTTTGTAAACCTTTTACCAAATAAATAAACGATTATTTTCCCTTTACTTTTGTTATCCGACTTCAATTTGTTTATCTTGGCTTAAGGTCCTTTCTCGCAGTGTTTTACTGTCTATTTGATTTATGAAGTGTAAAAAAATGTAGCTGTTCGTTTCCCTTAAATAAATAAGATAAACATCTCAGGACTAGGTAGCGACAATCATACACAACAACATTTGTTCTACGAGTTTAATCGTAACTCAATACATTAATTTAAAAATGATTTTCCAAGCTTTTATTGTACTGTCGTGACATTTGTAACTCTATGTTCCATTCACATACGAAAAGCGAGGATTCTGCTGATAGTGATATGAAGTACATACATAGTAAGTGATTCGGATCACACCCCGTGATTCGGAAGGGTTTGTTTACCTTATTTTGTGATGCCATGCGCACAGATATAAGAACTTTCAGACGTAAAATTAAATTGATATTTATTTTTGTATGAAAGTAAAATGTGTCAAATTTTCAAAAGTAGTATAACAAATGATGTTGTGTATGATGGTAGCTACCTAGTCTTGCGAGGTTGTTGATGTTCTATCAATAACCCTGTACTACCCAGTCTCGCACAGCTTGTCGCCGTCTGTGCTCACCCGTCGACGCCCGCGCCCGCAGTCAGCTGCTGTGCGGGCCTTGCTAGTATGGACTTTAAGCACTGTGTACAAGATTTAATTTCGTTTAAGAGCTTTAGCTGGGGGTGTATCGAAAACGTTGCATTTTTGTAAGATTTTCGTGATTATCACATTGAATTGAATCAAACTTACATTTTTGCTCTATCATTGTGTGCATAATACTATTTAAAAACACATTGAATTGTCTAAAATTAGGTAGTCGCCAATAATTTGCTAAATTAAATGAAAAACTTTTTTTTAAATTGATAAGATACTTAAAAATTTACTGTACACAGTTAAAGTTATAATTATGAAATTTAAAGGTGCATTCAATAATAGAGAGATAATTTATACTTAATTTGAATTCAGCTAAATAATCACGAAAACCTTTCAAAATGCGACGTTTACGATCTACCCCCAAACACAAAAAGCAAATCCTCTTTTAATGATTGTAACGTTATTGTTACAGGTAAATGCGCACTCGCCATGAGCATTACGTCAAACACAGCTTCGACCATTCGCAAGAAGGTTACATTGGAAATGTTTTAAAAAACTGAGCATTCACCTGTATTGTACCATTCGCTAAAACGTTACATTACGATGAAATGCTCTAGTCTATACCCACCTTTATCTTTTTCATGGTTTATGAAACGTATTCACAACATGACTGACCTGTTGGCACAATGGCGGCGATCCTACCTATAGCGCCGAAGTTCGTGGGTTCGATTCCCGCCCATGACAAACATTCATGTGACGAACATTTGTGTTATTTATGTGTCTGGGTGTTATAACTTTTTAAAGTAGATAAAGTAGTAGTTTTTTGATTTATAAATATTTAAGTATGTTTCTCAGTCTCTGACGCCCATAGTACAAGCTCTGCTTAGTTTGGGGTCAGATGATCTTGGTGTGATTTTTCCCAGATATTTATTTATTTATAACAGCGGTCATGCCCATAAAATCTTGATGATACTAGAACCTAATAAAATGATGTCCTTGCAAGTGTACCACAGCATAGCAACCAATCTATACTTAATATTATAAACCTGAAGAGGGTTGTCTATTGTTTTCCCGAAGAATATATGCCATAATATTCAAATGCCAGAATTTCATTTGCCCGAATTTCATCTGCTATAATGGTCAACAGACAATATTGTTTCTCATAATTTCATATGTCATACTCATTGTTTACTATGGGTGCGTTCCGAGACAGACCAAAATCGATTTCAGCACTGTCATCGTTACATAACGTTCCAAAACAGTTAGCGCGATGATGACAATTGTGATTCGGAACACGAAAATGTTTGTTTGATTGACTGTTCGACAGCTACTTATCTAAACTCGCAGATCAGAAAGAAGATAACCTCGCGAGCGCAGCATTGTTATTTGTATGTAGTTGTGTTTCTTGAATCTACTTTATAAACAAACAACTAACCTAACCAAACGCTTACACACTGATCACCTGTCATTTTTGACAGACCGCCAACAGTGATTATGCTCGCGACCATGGGCGTCGTAATCGCAAGATGGCGGACGTTATACATAAGACCGCCCTATGTACTACCAGTCACTGTTAGCGCGATAACGGCGAATCAGAACGGGGTTATGGGTGCTGAAATCGATTTTGGTCTGTCTCGGAACGCACCCTATAGGGTGACTAATATATTAGTCATGTGCTAGAAACATTGTTTCCCATAAAGTCAATTTCAATAATATCATTTGCTATCATGATTGTAAGCCGTATTATCACAAGCCATAACATCATTTGCCATCAAAATAACGTCCGATTGGAAAAAATATTTCAGTGTTAAATAGCCCATTTATCGAGGAAAGCTATAGACTATATATCATCACGCTAAGACCAATAGTTAGCGTTAGCCCAAAGTAACTATTCCACGCGGACGAAGTCGCGGGCAGGAGCTAGTATTAAAATTACATATGTTTTATTTCTGTTCCAGAATGGCGACAAAAAGAATTTCAGAAAGCTCTGGCAGTGGTTCCTGACCGACCCCGCTCAGCTCGCTTCTGTCATCAAGGCTGTAGCCGGGAAAGGCCATTCGCTTTGAGGTTATGATTATTAATTATATTTTCTTTAATATTTTGTTATATCAAACTATGGCCAAACTATTTTTGTAAGTTGATGTACTTACACATACTACCAAAATTGTTACATTCAAAGGTTAATGTGAAATATTTAACTCAGCATTACTCTTGTACGTGTCTACCTCAATTGGAACAAAATGTGCTTCAAATAATTAATTTAATATGAAATAGAATCCAAGGTTATTAAAAACTAAAAAACATTGAAACAGAATGATAGGATAGCATTCAGCAAATTATTGTTCAAATATTTTTGATTTTCTCAATGTTTCCTCCAGATAATTATATTAGTAATTCTATATAATAGTAACACCAAGTACAAATGTTTTATGCACAAACCATCTACAAAATATCATGATAATTTAATTTTGATAAATGTAATAATAAATGAAACCATGTTACCTTTAATATATCTTTATTTGAATTAATTCTACCTAAATTACGTAACAAAGTATAAAATTTCTCTAAAATAAATACTAATATTTGATCACAATGGTTGTACAGTCAACAACTTAACTCTAATAAGAGAGCATATTTAATTATGTTTTGACTATACATAGTTATTGTCTACTATAAAATCTACACAGACTTCAGGGTACACCACTACTTTTTACTAATCACCTACTAATCTAAAAGTTTGTAAATAAAAGGTAAAATGTAAACGTAAAACAACCATGAAATTAGACATAATATTTTGTAATTTTTAACCGATTTTTTAATTAATTTGAAAAAAGTTGGTATACAACGTGTTAATTAAAAAGCGCAAAACCCCAGACACCCCAACTTATTTTTATTATAAAAGAATAATGTAAATGATAAAATAGTTTTTTTTTTGTTTTTTGTCTTAGTTGCAAAATTAAAAAGTCTATGGTAATAACGCGCAGCTAGTGCGACGTTCCCGCTTCGCGTGCCTCCGCAATAATAGAGTTAAGTAATGATTAAACACGGCGTAATGAAAATATTTTTTGGGTTAAAATTTTACCCCTATTTTTTATTAGTGGAATCCATTCTACCCTTGATTCTGAACAAACTAATTTCAGGTTTTGCGCTTTTTCATTAACACGTAGTATAGAATTTTCGAAAATTTATTGGGACTAATTAAAAAGTCGTGGTATTTATTGGACTAATTAAAAAGTCGTGGTATTTAAGTTCTAATACAACAGTCAGAGAAAGTTGGTCAATATTTCGTAAAACATTTGATGCTGCAGAAAATTGAGCGAATGTATGTGTATCGATCGCCTTAGTTATCGTTGAAAAAGTCTTATAAACACCACAAAATAGACATCGAATTTATTAACAGCTCAGAAGCAAAAACGTCTCTCAGATCGCTACTTAAGTTTAAGTTCAGATTAAGGCTGAGCAACATTCTAGACTATGGGCATTAGACCGTTTTCCTGCGCGTACACGCGCGCTACCATTAAAGGCTTCGAAAAACCGGATTAGCGTACACAGTCATATTTCGGCGTATTCGCTTGAACCGGAAGTGGTATGAATAGGCGCTTACACAAGCTTACAAGCGCGTCGACGCTCGTGCGAGTTGCTCGTGTGGCAAAACGTACCACTAACAATGCGCTTCCAAAAAGGAGCTCATACGCGCGTATAAAACGCTAGTCTGAAATCGCTCTTTGTTGTAAAGGTTGAGAAAGCTGACTTGAGGCTTTTCTTGAAAACCCTTCCAGGAAAGGATATTTGACTGTCATTATAAACTGTTGAAAGATGCCGACGGATTTAAAACCTCCTTTTTTGAATTCGTTTAAAACACTTCAAATCCGCAATTTTAGGGATAATTTTGTCATAAATCCAAAACTTCACTCTTCGGGTAGGGCTTCTCTATTTACAGAAGCGTGACTTCTGATATTATCTGACTAAAATTGACTGTATGAAGTACCAGACTGCCTGACTGACTCAGACTGAGTTGCACAAAAAGATTCGAATGACGTCACCATCGCATTTTGCGAGCACAAAACGCGAATTTGTATGGCATTGAAACAGCGCCACCTAGCGGCAAAATCGGGCAACATTAAGGGTGCGTTTCCACCAGAGCTGTGAGAGGAATGCGTTTGTTAAGAACCAATAGAATCGCGAAGCTAGGAAAATGAAGCGATTCCATTCGTTCTCAACAATCACATTCCTCGCACATCTCTGGTGGAAACGTTCCCTAAGGCCGCTAGGTAGCTCTAAATTGATGCAAGTCGCACTCAGATTCTGGCGAATATCCCGTTAGTAAGCGAAATAGCCCATAACTGATGGTCAGTCCCATGTTGGCCGTGGTTTCTTTCTAAGCATGGTGTCTTCTGGTGCTATATGTATCGGATTGTTGAAGTCTACCTCGATGTTGTCTGGTACAGTGTCGAAGAACATGTCGTTGCTGGAATCTGAAAATAATGAAATTTATTTTTCCGGTTTTTAAGCGCCGTTAGCGCTAGCGTCAGCTTCATATCACTTCTAACCATTATTTCAAATGTATTCAACAAATAATATTAACAAGTCATCAAACATTCATCTGAATTTCTTGGTAGCGGCAGGACTGTGTCACTCTAAAGTTTAGGTACGCTCGGCCTCGCGGCCCCTCTCTGGGGTATCTGACAGTGGGTTACCGCTCGGCTCGCACACTCACCGCCGAGCGCGTCATTTAATGTTTTATTTCTGATTGGTTCCAACTGTAGCTTGTAATTATAAGTAATTATGAGAATACTAATGACAACTACTAATACTAAACGATGCTATATCAATTACAGTAATACTTTTTTTAAAGTTAATAAAGCGATCAGCGAGTTGCGACCCTGCGCTCTGACAGCTAAATCTGTTACGTTCAGCGGCGCACAGTGGAATATGAACGCTCGTGCTACGCGATAAGTTTCGATTCCACGTGCAAGCTACCTAAACATGGCCTTGATTGATATCACGGACAAATGAAAAAGTAATAGTGTGACACGAACTTGTAAGATTAAAGAAGACTTTTTTACTTGTCCGAGTTTCTTGAGAGAACTTTCTGTACTATACTATTCTGTGGTAGCGGGTAATGACATTTGAATTACATGGACTAATGTATTCCTACTCCTTTCACTCATACATGACAAAAAAAGACGGAAGGCAACATGTCACTAATATGTGTGTCATGTTTAAGCTGGTCAATGTTGGCAAGTCGATTGCTGAAGTGAAAAATGTAGCGATGCCGCGATGATTGGATTTAATGATAGAAAATGATGATGCTAGCCTTGGAACAGCAAAACAGGCTTTTTCTTTTCTAAGTAAATGCATTCAGAGTTGCTTCTCGATATTTACGGTCTATTGGCATCTCTAAAATGTATTTATTTATTATTGTAATAATTTGGAATGTGAATGCTGACATCATAATACTTTTTTTTTTTAATTATCTTTATTTTTTAATCCTAATTCTATTATATCATTGCTTAATGTAATATTTGTATTCATTCATTGTAATATTTGTATGTTCATCAAAGAACGGATCACAGACTGTACATGATAATTATAATTTTAAGAACTTCTAGACCTGTGCATCTCAATTTTTTTTTAAATCTTAGAGAGAGCGTCGTGGCTTAGAGGTTTAGCACCCGAAGTCAGATCACCACCTACCACGCTTGCTTCTGACTACCCCGTTTGGGATAAAGTCGTGATGGTATGTGTTATGTATTAAAACTCACGCGTCAAATTCAATCTCTTGATAATCTCCTCCAAGTGCTGATGGTCTAGTGTAGCCTTCACAGTGATCCGTTCCCGGTTGAGGCTGCGCTTGTGGCGCGCCTCGCGGCGGGTGGCCGTCACCGAGCTGTTGCGGTTCAAGAGCGGGAGGGTGAACACCATTTCTGATAGGGGCGTGTTGTCGGGACCGAATTCCTGGAGATTAAAATTAATAGTGAACAAAACATTGGAATCCTTTCAAATATCTGTAAAGTTAATTTGCAATTTTAATGATTTGAAGGCGGTAATTGGTCATCACAGTGTTTTTTTTATATTGCCCGTCAAGATGACCTCACTCCACCTGATGGAAAGCGGTCGTGAGGTCCAGATATGGGGTTGACAAGCGCAGTCATTCAAACGAATCACTGGGCTGGCCGTCCTCACCTTGAAGGCCTGCAGAAATGCCTTTTCACGCCCCGATTGAAGAACCCGGGACTATTCGAGGAAGGAAACACATGTGCTGGAAGTGCGTCTGGTTGGTACGACGAAATGGTACGAAACGAGTCACCGAACCTTTTAGTTCGGGCCAACAAATGTTGAGTTGTGTGTGGGTGACGCCGTAGTCCAGCACGCGTGGTACGGGAGTGAAAAGGTGAGGGTGGGATGAGCTGGAATAACTCGTCAGAGCATTCCCCATTGTAGAAGCGATAGAGAACACTTAGACTGGCAATGTCTCTAAGCAATTGGAGAGGCTCAAGGGTCAAAGTTGCCTCTGGGTTTCCAGTAATACGGATAGCACGCCGCTGCAACCTGTCAAGAGCTTCGAGTAGGTACTTTGCGGAACCGTCCCAGAGATGAGAGCAGTATTCCACACACGAGTGAACTTGTGTCTTATACAAGAGACAGAGCTGCTCAGGCGTGAAGAATCGTCTCACTCTGTTCAGGACTCCGAGTTGACGGGATGCAGTTCTAATGACGCTCTCAATGTAGTCCCGCTGGTTTAGGTTGCTACGAACATCCATGCCATGGATGTTTAGGCTATCCTTAATCGGTAGTGGGGTGCTCTGAAGAGTGGGATGGGAAAGGAAAGGCGACGCCTTTGCTGTGAATGCACACACCTGCGTTTTCTTGGCATTGAACTCGACAAGATTGCATGCACCCCATTCTGAAATGCGGTCCAACACTCCGTCAAGCTCAACAACAAGACTTCGCCTCTTCTCCTCGATGTCAGTCTGCTTTGCCCCAGGGCGCTCGAAATAACGCGCTGCTATCATCCGCATAGCAATGAATATTGCGAAGAGATAACATGTCATTGATATGCAGAAGAAACAACGTCGGCGACAAGACGGAGCCCTGCGGCACTCCGGCATTAATCTGGAGAAAGCGTGATTTTCGACCATCGCAAAGGACTCGAATTCTACGTCCCTCCAGAAATCCAGCGACCCAGTCAGTTGAACCCAGAACCCAGTGTGTTGATAAAAAGTGAATATTTTGAATCAAATCAGATGAAATAAAATAATTTCGCACCGTCAAATTACGAAGCTTTCGTGAGTATTTATTTACTGTCAATTTCGTTCAAATGAAAATTGTGGGACAACCACAGCATCAAGCGACAGTTTAAAACTGCCAACTCACTTTTTTAATGTCTTCTATTACTGCTCTATCTATTATTGCTAAGAGAAACTCACATTTTTTTTTTATTTAGCATGGCATACCATTATGAAATATTTCCTTTACATTTATTTATTTATTTATACAAAAGAATCCGTGTCGGCTAACAGATACGTTCCAACACGTCGGCAGGGAAAAAACATAACAATAAAATCTAATTAAAATACAAATACAAATTATAACAAAAATACAATGTCAACAATATAGAAACGTCCAGATAAAAATAAATCGAAAATTACAACAGAAATAAAAAAGAGAATTAAACATTACTAAATAACGATATAAAACCCTCACCAAGCACTTCCCGCTGACGCAGTAAGAAGCGTTCCTCTTCCCGCACGAAGTCCCGAGCGGGAACCAGCCCTCATGTCCGTTAACTAGATAAAACCGGTGCGAGACTCTTTCATCTTGGCACGCGATGCGGCAAGGGCGGTCTGGGTCCTCTGAAAATGACAGACATTTTATACTAAAGTCTTAGGAGACCATTATTATACAATATGACATTAAAATACTACTTTAGTGTTGCTGCTCGATATTCCAACATCGATGGACTCTTCGATTAATCGATAATAGCAAATCGATGCTTAAGTGCCAACTTGGCACATTGGCAGAGGTCTTGCTTTTTAGCTACGTAGGTCTTAGGTTCGATTTGCACCCAGAAAAAAAAAAGAGTGAAAGAATTTGGCGTTTTCTGTGTATTTTCTATCTGAAGTGTGTTTTCAAAAATAATTAATATTGATCATCAGTCTCTAATACTCATGCTTTGTTAAGTTCGTGGTCAGATGATCTTGGAGTGATATGTCTTCGATATTTATTTAAATTTATCAATTGTTGAAATATAGCATCAGTAATGATTACACCTATCAATAACTTTTTTCCAAGAACAACATGGTGAGAGATATTTACCCTGCACTGGCGAGATTTGCATCCCCAATCCAGATAGTCTTCTAACTCTCTCCTTGTATTTGGTGCAGACCATCGTCGCGTACTGGTACGGTGTCTTCCGCTGGGTACAGCCCTGTAAACACAAATGTGTAATTTAAAATTGTTATTTCAATGGCATGCTATTTAAATGTAGAACTTTTCGATAGTATATTTACCCACATAATTCGTGAGCGTCGTGACCTAGTGGTTCAGTATCCCAACTCGTATGGCGGATGGTGTGGTCCCGAGTTTAAATCTGGCCAGCCCCCCGATTCAGACCAAAGTTATCGTCCGATTCGGTAAATTTGTTTTAATTATAGGTACCTAAATAATCTGCTAAGAACCAAAATCTTTGTGTTCATTGTTTAATTTCCGACTAACTCTCCGGTGATGGAAAACATCGATAAAAAAAAACAACCCGGATAGCAGCGAAAGGCTCACCACCTACTGTTGGATTGTAACTAATACCATTGGTGAAAAGTGGGCTTCTGAGTGTTCCGTTCACCATGACGGCAACAGTCACTTGCCCCTGACTACCTCGTTTGGGATAAAGTCGTGATGGTATATATGTATGTATAATTTAGGATAATTCAAGCTAGGGAGCACTTTAAGGGCATTTTAATGGCTCGCTATTAAAGTGTAAGTTATCGCACACAAATGGATCTAGTCTAAAATTCTGTGTATCATTTATTTATTTATTTATTATTCAAAACATTTTAAATACACAATGGATGACTTACAATCCTCATACAAAAACCTTGTAGGTTTATCTGTAGGAGTGAGACGTTCTTCTACAATACATATTGATGATAGGCATAATAATCTAATACAATCACATCAAAGTTCACTTAAACTTGGATTTGACAAATAGAATCTTTTGTATTGACCTTTGTAATTAGTTGAATTCAGATACATACACTGTAAATTAGCTGTTATTTCATTTAAGTATTTAGGTATTACATAGTTGAGTGCCTTTGAGCCATATACATTCGTTATTTTTGGTAGGCGATACTTGTTACTGTACGATAAAACTCTTAAAGAAGCAGGTCTTACATATTTCTCTATATAATCAGACTCTCTATAAAACATATTACAAGTTCCACCCTCTTATTATCTAACTAGCAAACGCGAATCGATTGCCAATGACGATTCAGTATTTGACGTCTGATAGCAAAAATCACTGCCAAAGTCGCGATTTCCTTACGATCGAAGTTAGTGCATCGCCCGGCCGCTTAGTTCGATGTACGTTGAGAGATATAGCTTTTTTATCGATTTAACTTCATTTTAAAGTTTTAGTATTTTATAATTTTCTTTTTATGATGTATTTCGTGAAAACTGTTAATATTTTTTATT
This sequence comes from Udea olivalis, assembly GCA_947369235.1. Lineage (NCBI taxonomy): Eukaryota > Metazoa > Arthropoda > Insecta > Lepidoptera > Crambidae > Udea > Udea olivalis. The sequence goes on from OX376359.1 coordinate 16,014,812, forward strand.
TGCGCTGTATTACTTTCGCCGTATGATGATATCCCTGACAGTTCAAAATTGTCAATTATAGTGATGTACGAATGTAATTTAATCGAGTTGGCAGAGGAAATGGAATCTGATTTACCGATATTTAATAAACGGGTTATAGCTAATAAGTTATAGAATTAGAAGCGGCATCTCGAAAATAATAGTTAAAAAATAGCACACAAGGCACTCTTACTGATGCGAATGACGTGATTACAAAATAGTTGCTCCTATTCATCGATTTTTGTCGATTCAGTAGTGTCAATACACTATTGAATGGCGTTCCTTTTCACGCATCAGGCGCTATAAAGATATATTAATTAAATTGCATTTACTTCATTTATTAACAGTTAAAAATAATAACAATAATTTACTTGATAAGATTCGAAAGGACAATAGTTTTTTAATAGTCTAAAACATTTCGCCAGTTTCTTTTTATTTAGTTTGAAAGAGTATTCGTGACACGGAACAATAGGAGCTGTCAGGCATATCATCTTACAGTGAAAATAGTATAGTCAAACTCACAGAATCCGGGCGACTAGAGTCCGGGCGGCACAGCTGGATGCTGGTGTGCGGGCGCGACGCGGCGCGCACCAGGCGCAGCCCGGCGCCCGGGCTCACGCAGTGGTAGTGGCAGCCGCTCGTCGCGCGCCACTGGGCGCCTGCGGCTCGGCGCCAGGTCCCGGAAGATTTGCTGTAAAATATGCTGTGGTTATTCATAGGCTACATCATCATCATCATCCGGGCAGTCTATCCCGGTTGTGAACCCACACTGGTGTGTGGAGTCCCAGAGTCCGCCTTCCTTATTTTATTGGCCCACTTCGCACGGTCTTGTGCATCCTCAGTAGTGAGTCTGTTGGCACGCATGCAACCCTTGACGACGTCGAGCCACCGTTTCTTGGGTCGACCTCTTCTACCGGTACCTGGCGGGGCAGCATGGCCAGACATTTGTTGCCCACGTAGTTTGCCGATCTCCGTGAGACATGACCATACCAACGAAGGCGGCACTCCTGCAGTTTGTCTGCGATGTCTCGAACACGAAGGCTGCCGCGGATGTGGGTGTTACGCACGCGATCTTTGCGTGAGACTCCATACATCCACCGCAGCATCTTCATTTCCGTGACGCGCAGCTCCTGCCGGTGTCGCTCTAGTAACGGCTATGTTTCACTGCCTTATAAAAGGACAGGCCTAATGATGGTTTTATAGGCTACTCCCTTTAAAAAAATATACAGTGCCGAGTGCGAATTGCAGTGAGAGGTGCGAATGACTTCACCATCGCGTTTTGCGAGCACGTAAATGGCAATTTGTATGGCATCGAGTCAGCGCCACCTAGCGGCGAATTCGGGCAACATTAAGGCTTTTAAACTATATTACCATAGTGAAAACAGTTTTTTAAAATGGTTTTATTTCACTTGACAACCCAATGTATAGACCTGCCGCGGACAAGTGATCGGAAATGGGATCCACTGTTTCCAAATATAGCATAAGCATTAACATAAAAGTAACTATGCTAACCCAGCTGGCAATACGCACATGGGTGCTTGTATCATATTACAGGATCATATCTACGAGTACACATAAAATACAGCCTCATATACGTCCCACTGCTGGGCACAGGCCTCACCTCAACTATGAGGTGGTACGACCCATACCATTGTTGGAGAGGTGAATGTAAGGCCTGTGATAAACCTTACCGTCAGATGTTATCAAGCCGCCTTTTTAGGCCTCTGACTAGGCTTTACGACTGATATCTTGCGACGTCAGCTGGGACCAACTGTTCAACGTGCCTTCCGAAGCACAGAGATGCCCGAAAAACACATTACTAAATTTCGGTCGAGATGGTCACCCATCCATTACCCGCCTGACTGGCGTTGCTTGACATCGGATCGTTCCCGATCCGCTGCCGTAACTTAGCCACGAGTACATCCTTAGAGAAGGGGAACCTCACATAAACAGCCATAAATGCTAATGCTTACACATATTTCATAGTGATAGGTTCTTTAGGATTTTAGTTATCTATGATTCTAAGCCCATTTTAAAGCGACAGCAAAGTATAATGAATAAATAAATAAATAAATATAGACATCACACCTCTTGTAATGGTCTCTAAGTAGGAATTAATATCCCTGTGTTACGAGGTAGAATTCAAGGAAATAAGCCAGGAGCGTCTCCCAGCACACCCAGACCCGAGTCAATTTAGAAAAGATCGTTTCCTAAATTGACCCGAACGGGGATCGAACCCGGGACACTACGGAAATCAAGGCGAGAAACCGTGCTACAGCGCACTGCGCCAATCGTGTCGTCAAAACACAGTCACAGTCAGTATGACACTCAGTAGGTTTATTTGTATCAAAATGACTCATTGTACTTTACTAACGCCTGTTGTAAACCCAAAACCAGTTTAAAAGAGTAACTGCTGAGTTTCTCGCCGGGTCTTCTCAGCAAGAAACAACTCCGCCGCGGTGGTAGAGTCGCATTATGTCTGTATACTGTGTATTTATATATCTATATTATTATAGTAATTATGTCTATTATTTAGTATATCTTGCTTTAAATTTGACGATTTGAAAGTGCTGACTGTGAAAGTCTATTTGAATAAAGTTATTTGAGTTTGAGTTTATGAAAAGTAAATGTTATTAAAAAACTGAAAAGCCTTCTTATTGAATTATGTACCTACTTAAGTATATAGATTTCTCGGTCTGTTAATAATAATCAATTATTGAATAAAAATGACATAAAAACTTACGGTGTGCTATGAGGAGTAGCAGTCTGAAGTTGCAGCGCTTCCCACTCGCAGTCTCCTGGTCGCAGCGAAAACTCGGTGTCGACGCCTCCAGTACAAGTGAATTTCTGAAAAACCATAGTGGTATATGAAAATCATAACCATCATTACAGCAAAACCACATATTACGTAATAGTTACTAACGTGACAAATAAAATGGGGTCCTGCTGTCTGTCCAAAAGTCATTTGGCAAAATTACACTTGACAAACAATGTTTGGCAAAAAAATGGTTTCGCCAACTAATCATTTTACAAATGACTCACTTTTCCAAATGATCAACACTTAAATTTACATTTTATAAATAATTATATTACCTACTTAATGAACATTTAACAACTGAGTTTTGAGAAAAAACTACTATTGGTCTAAAAACGTTTGATAAAATGTATTATTTAACAAATGCTTCGTAGACAAATAAAGAAATTGAAGAAAACAAATAAAAAAATGGAAAATAGTTTAAGTATTAGCTGATATATTATATTTAGACAGAATGGAAAAAACAAGATAAATTTTAATTAGGTTAGGTTAGAACAGTGAGAACCAAACGCGCGAGCCGAGCGAGCGAAGCGAGCGTGCCGCGGCAGCGGCCGGCGAAGCGCTAGAAAATACTACTATTGATTTATGTATGGCCAATATTTGTAGACAAATAAAGAAATTGAAGATATTACATTTGGAAAAATGCTTAATTTGCGGAACATATTATTTGGTGAAATTAAAAAAACTCAATTAACATTTTAATATTTAAAACATTTAACAAATGCAGTGTTTGCAAATGGATCATTTGCTGAGTGAGTTTTTGTAAGATGATACTTTTGTCAAATGTCTCGCTTGCCAAATAAACATTTGGTTAAACGTTGTTTGTCAAATGACCATTTGTCAATAATTATTTGGTCAAGCATTAGTAATCCAGATAAATCACATCATAGAAAATTCACCATTTTGTCAATTGTAAATACGTGCTGTCATGTGACAGGCATAAGTAGGTATTATATTGCGAGGGCTATCTCTTTCGATAAAGATGTCAGAGTCAGTACTTACTTTACGTCATCGCGTCAGTTCAACCGCAAGATTCGCGTACAAATGCTCTACGCGGCTTTGCACTAAACAAAAACCTCCAACTCTACGGAGATCTTTCAAGTGACAAGAAGTTTCCAAGTTCCATCAGTGATCACTTATAGGCGGGTAAAAAACAAGGTGATGTCAGATGACGAAAAAAAACGCAACACTTTTTATCTATCAGTGCTTACCACTATCAATATCAACTCCCTTCCCGATTCTCTTCCTGGCGGCTGTTTGGTAGGGATTGCTTCCAGTGATTAGGCCGCCTAAATTGTACATGTACACCCAACATAAGATAAACTTTATTGCACACAAAATGTTAAATTTAGGTAAATAAATTAGATGTTCAATTTACCGCTGCTAACCTTCGGGGAGAGAATCAGGAAGAAAAATTAAGTGGTGGTGCAAGATCGTGTCGTGAATGGCGTGTCTACATGTATCCTGACCTGGCAGACGCCCGCGATGCAGAACATGGGCTGGAGGCGCGAGCAGGCGGTGCCGTCGGGCAGCGTCCAGCCGCGCGACTTGTAGCCGCCGCCGCGCGTGTCGCACCACACTGCGCAGGCGCTGCTCACGTCTAGATAATAAAAAATATGTTAAGGCAAAATAACTTGAAAACTTTACTAGTCCTACCCAGTCGTGCCATAAATTTTGCCCCTCATATAAACATGTCAACTGTAAAGAAAAAAAATTAAGGGAAATTTTAAAAGCATTTACACGTTTGACTACGTAGATTATTACAAATGTTAAAAGGTTAAATCTTTCTCCTCCTCCCCGCCTTCCCCAGGGAGCGTCACAAAGCCCGATCTCCCGTTTTTGCCATCCAGTCACTACCAGCCACTTCTTCAGGTCGTCGGTCCAACGTGCCGGTGGATGTCCAACACTAGGTACGCTTGCAGAGTCGTGGTCTACACTCGAGATCCCATTTAAAAACTCCATAAATTGATTTCTGACCATCAACATGGATTCACGCCTGGCCGTTCTGTTCTCACAAATTTAGTTCCATTTGTCTCAGAATTATCCAAGGACGTTGACAAGGGACTTGATTCGATGCTAATTACACCGACTTTAGTAGCTCTTTCGACAAGGTTAACCGTGCTGTCCATGCCTTTGGAATAGATGAGTCGCTGCTAAAATGGTTCGAGTCGTACTTGAGGGATAGGCCTCAGGCGGTTGTTGTGAATGGTTTCCAGTCCACTTGGTATCACTCTAAATCAGGCGTTCCTCGGGGTTCCTATTTGGGTCCACTTCTTTTTCTGATTTACATCAATGACATCTCCACGAACATCGAAAATTTCAAATTTTCGTTATTTGTTGATGACCTGAAGATTTACAAATCTGTTGCATCTCAGGGAGACAGGTTGCTAATTCAAGATGATCAGCCATCTCGAGTTTGCCTCTTCTGTCTGGGGTCATTTTTACACTGTGCACTCGTAAAGGATTGAGAGCATAAAAAGGGCTTTTACCAGACATCTTGCCTTTTTTTGTAGTGGCTTTTCACATCGGCAACCCTACGAGCGGCGTCTAGCAAAATTTTACATGTCTAGTCTCAGCGATACAAAATGCCTGTTGGAAATCATGAGCTTCTTCCATAAATTAGTTAATGGGCATCTACTATCCAACGACCTATTGTCACGCGTGTCTCTGTCGCTGCCTCATAGATATCCAAGACATAAAATGACCAAGTTATTCGCGAGGCCATTTGCCAGAACCAATCTCTGTCTTTAATCTCCTTTAGCACGTATTTGTAGTGAGTATAACTCTCTCACTAAAAACAGTTCCAGATTTGGATGTATTTGGTGACAGCTTAATAAAATATAAATTGAAGATTTTAGAGCACCTTTAGTATTAGTTATTTCCACTTCTGTTATCTTTATTACTATTTTTTTAGTTTACAATACATTACGTAAGAATGCTATTTACGCCGTTGTTGTGGGATATATCAGATCTGTGTCTTTACATGTGAATGTTCATCATAAGATTGTATTTATATCTATCATGTGGCAGGAATAAATAAATAAACCCATCTACTCCACCGACCGTCGGATCTGCGACAGATGTGACCAGCCTACTGCCACTTCAATTTGCTGCACTTCTGGACTAGGACAGTCACTTTGGTTCTTAACGATATTCCTAGCTACTTGCATGCACCTTGCCATAGCTCTCTGAGTGACGTGTAATTGGTGGACTTGTAGGGGGCCAATCTTCAGAGGCGACGAAATCCGTTAAATTCACGGCTAACCAGCGCTGGGTTGACTTCGTTTTGTGCGCTGGTGCTTAGTCTTGTTGAAGAATCCATTGTCTACCAGCAAACGCAGTGTTACTTAGTGGCTTAACTACCTTGTCTAAAATATCGCTTTGGTAGTTAATTGCTCGTGTCTTCACCCCTTGTTCACAAAAATGGAGCTTCGTCTTTCCTTCGTATGACACGCCCCACCAAACCATCACAGATGCTGGGTGGTGGCCTCCTTCGACCTTCGGAATTATCTCATTAGTTTCTTGGAAGCTAGAAAATAGACCCTGGCGTTTCGACGATTAAATTTCTTTTCAACCGTAAAAAATGTTCATCAGTTAAAATAATTTTCCGATGGCCACCCTACCATTTGAGTGTCTCTGCAATAACTTCATCGCTCCCGTGGTTCGTTCGAGACGAAGGGCTGCAGTCAACAGCTGACCTGTCCTTCTTCGATGAGTCCTAAGCTTTAGGTCATCTTTTAAAATACGAGTCATAGACCTAGGGGAAATTTAATTTTCCTCTCCATGATTTTCTGCTTACAGATCGGATATCTTCGGAGCTGCTGGTGTCCTTGGTTGTTCGAGGTCGACGGGCCCTTGGCCTATCTTTGGCAGAAGACAACTCATTGTAACGCTTGATGGTCCGGTTAACTTTCTGCGTTATTTTCAATGGTTTTAACAAGTTGAAAATCTCTACTGATGTTTGTTACATTTGGGTAACACAATCACTGCGATTCGATTCTCTGTGGTACCCCACTCCATGTTTACATGTTGCTATGTGTAATATCGAAATGAATAGTTTAAAACTTACTTATGCTTATTATAATGATATCAAATAATAGTACTACCTTCTTATTATCTCTTTATTAAATACCCTCATATAAGTTGGGACTGAACTTATGGCATGACTAGGTATGTATGAGCGGAACTTGTTTTGAGGCCGGTTCGTGGAACAGCTACTGCTCTGCTTTAACTAAGCTACCAATAGGTATACCGTTAACGTACCTGGCGAATTCCTCTAAAATATTATAATTTTTGATTTTAGAATTTTACAATGCTTGTTTTCATATCTAAAGATAAAACTATATCATCCCGCTCGATGTCATCAAGGTCTGATATTCCATTTTTCCTAGTTTTTTATCCTCTAGCTAGAGTATAATAACGTTGCAAACCAACGTAATTTCATGGCCAAAACCAGACTTAAAATGAACAGAAATAGCCGAAGTTACTTGGTAGGTACCTGGGTAAGGGGTCTCTGTTTTCCCAAGACTACCGAGTCCCACATATCCGAGGTGTCCCGAACCCAGAGCCCTAGGAATGCCTAAATGCATTGCCGATTGATTACCTATATTTTTAAACACCTAAAGATTCACATTGTTACGTGTTGGGACTAACGAAAGTAGGCCCCATGGAAACCTATTATGACGAAAAGTGAACGAAAATTCAAGAAACTGTTTGCCTCTCCACAGACAAGAGCAACATAATAGTTTACTAGGCACTATTTTGGAAAAAATTAAAAATGTTTTCAAAAGAATCGATGAAATAAAGATTAAAGCATTAAATTATGTAATGTTGATGAGTAAAGTGGACGCATTCAGAATCTCAAAAAAATGGAGGTAAAAATTAAGTTATTTTTTTTTATTTTAAAGTAGAGTGGTATGCTCACCCTCAACGTCAATCCTCTGCAACCCGGTGCCAATGAGATCAGGATCTACATCACGAGCTCTCAAACAAATCTGATCCGCAAACTGTCTGACTGTCATTCGCGGTACGTTGTTACACTGAAAAGAATATGGAATTAAGTACATGTAGAATTCTTTTTATAGTATAAGAAAAAATATCAATAGTGAAACGGTTATTTACCTGCTGGGCATGACATGATTGATATTTCTTGTCGTGTCCGGCGCAGTAGTTGTTACCATTATCATGCCTGGAAATAATAACTGCATTGAGAGATAGTAATTGTCAAATAGACCACGCGAAATGAGGGTAGGTATAGGTCCCTTTAATATTTGGAGGTTTTGCAAATGTTCATTTAAAACCTTATAAGAGAAGGCGCACCCTGGAAGCTAGCTCGACATATTTTACGGTCTCAATTGAATTTGGGGACTGACCTGAATAAGAACACAATTCACAAAACAGAAAAAAGCAAAACAGTTCTCACCTAGGCCTATTACACCTTCTATTAGCAACAGCGACGCCAGCCGCCGCCGGCGCGTGGGTATCGTCGAGTAGACAAGCGGAAGCGCACTCCGACCAACCAGACCAGCGGCCCCAGGAGCCGCGGCGGACTGTAGAGCCAGCGCGCTCTACGCACTCTCCTCCGCGACAGTACTGCAAATGCGAAGCAGACATATCTAAGTGAGCACAAAATTACTATCGAAAATGTTGTCTTCGAGTAGGCAAACTGAAGAGACCTGCCGTAGTCGGACGCACTTTCCTCTGCGACCGTACATATTGCAAATGCACATTGTTTTGCATAAGGCATCTGAGCACAAAAGTGTTGACAGTAACCTGGTCGGCATAGTTTATTGTTGGCACGTGGGTATCGTCGAGTAGAGAAGCTGAAGCGCCCACGCTTCCGCGACGATACTAGAAATGCACGTCATTGACTTGTTAAGGCTGCTCGCCCACGTCCGATAATCGGTGACCGATTTTTGTAGGAGAAAAATAGAACGTACTGATAGCAATGGAGCAACGCACACGTCCGACAAAAAGTAGGTCAGAAATAAAGTGAAATACAAAATCGGCCCGATTATCGGTCCCACAAAAAGTCTGACGTGGGTGTGCACCCTGACGGACATGCGGAATGATATTGGCACAAAAGTGTTAACAAACAAAGTAATGGACGGCATAGTTGTTCGCCCATGAGTATCGTCGAGTAGACTAGCTAAAAGGTACTCCGACCAGCCGGACCAGCAGCATGCAGCGGCCATAGAAACCACGGCGCGGACTGTGGTGACATCGCGCTCTACGCACTCGTCTCCGCGACAGTACTGCAAATGCACATGACTGACTAGTTAATCAAGATGTGAGCACAAAAGTGTTCAAGAAAAATCGGCATAGTTCATACTAATGTACTTAAGTGCGTGCGTGAGCCGATGCGCAATCCGACCAGTCGGACTAACGGCTGAATGTCTACCCTTCAATCAGATCATCTTCTTCAGATCTTGTAAGAGAACCCTGAAAGGTGAATCACCATAAAACTTACCATATCCTCTCCACATTTAGTTCCTTCAAGTGCAGGGTGCGAAGTCCAGGTATACCGTTCTCTTTGGCAATGAAGATCTCTGCAGATGTCTTCTAAGTTTTGAGCAGCCGAATGCCGGCTTCCACGACCGTATTTCAACATGCCTGCAAAAATTATTCAGGAGTTAAAACACATCGTTCGATCGTTTCAGTTCATGTATTTATGGTGATGGTCAACAAGGCTTACATTGCTGGTCTGCGTCGAATCTCTCTCCTGGAAGTATTCCTTCAGCGCTGTGATCTAACTGCCCTGCTGAGTTGCCGTGGTCTAGCAGACATCTAGACTGGACGGTGCTGAAAACGTAACATCAACAAATAATAAAAAAAGTTATTACAAGTGATTTTCGGCATTATGCGAAACTTAGGCCCGTATTCTAGAATCGTACTCACTCAAGGACTGATCTGTACTTGAGTAGAGATTTCAAAACGTCAGTTCATACAAAAACGTCACTCAGATCTATACTCAAGTACAGATTTTGTTTTAGAATACGGGCCTTAGTCCCCTATTCTCATCACCATGTTTTATTGCACAAAATCCTTGAAACCTGTTCATAACATACTACGTTTTGTGTCCTTTTTACCCTTTCAAAGTTTCACCAATCTTCGTTAGTTTGTACCGTAGTAGGCCCCCCATTTGTCCGTTATAAAGAGCGAAACAAGGAATACTAACTCTAAAAATTTCTGAAGGTAGCTTTTGCTGCACTGCGACCAGGTGATCTTCCCGCTTCCCAGGGTCGGACTCATGATGTACGCGCTCGGGTCGCAGCCGTTGTCCGCTTGGGGACCGTCATGGCGCATGCCCAGGCTGAAATTGATAGAAAAAGTCATATTTCGGCCCGATCGGGATTCTGCATCTTCTGAAAGGGGCGGCTGCTCTTACCACTGAGCTACTGAAATTACTAGTGAATTGCAAAATGCTAAAATAAAGAACTGCTTGATTCGCTTACAGTTTGTGATAGAAAAAAAAAGATAGGATCAAAAATCAAAAGTAAAGTAAGGCTAAGGCTGAGTCCCACCAAAATATGTATGGCCGGTGGTAAAGTGAAAATGCATGAAGAAATTAACAAATAGGATGCAGCAGTCTTGCAAACGAATTTTTCTTACAGTCACTAGGCTTCACTTCCTCGCGTATTATTACGGATAGGTGGTATTCAAATTTGTTAATTTACATGAACTACGAGTAAAACCCGAATAAAACCGGTAAATTGAAATCATGTGAATATTGCGCTGTAATATTTGCAAGGACGTAAAACTAGGTAAAAACTGACTTGTGTCCTATTTCATGAGCAACCACGTAGACGCTTTCGAAATGCCTTCCTTCATTGACTGTGCAGCTGCTTGTGACTGTGCACATCCCAGCTACTGGAGCAAGACCTGTTAAAGAGCGGAAATTATTTGAAAATTATAATCAGTATTGATTTAATATAGTTGGTAACAGTTTTATTCCTAACTTACGTTGTGGACTCTATAAGTAGATACGGTAATAGACTCGTGTCTAAAATAGTTATGAAGTTATTTACGCGCAGATAGCTATCCGAAGCTGTTATCTAGAGCAGATTCATACCACGAAAACCTGACCGAAAGAGATAAAATAGATTGAATAGAAAACCGAAGTATGCATCCCGCATTGTTATTATTTTTGATAAACTCCAATTAATTATTTAAAAAAAAAATTACGTATTTACAAAATAGCTAATGTTTCATTTCATTTTTTTAGCCTTTTATCTCAAAGTTAGCTTTCAAGAAAATGTGATTAAACATGTCGTTTTCTGGATAGTGACTCCAGATAAAAAATAAGCCCATATTTGCGAGTTCCTTCTACCAGATTAGTTAAGCTTTCTCAATCGAACAAGATTTATTATCTGCAATGTATCAATGTTGCAGTAAAGTGAAGATTGATGTGATCTCTTCCATTAGACATAGAACATTAAGCACCGTGATTGTGATCGCGTTGAGAGCGTACAGAATTACAAAATTCCGAACTATTTCTGCTTTTTCACACTCAGTTGCAACGGAGAACTCTAGGAATTTGAAGAAGCTAGTATTGTAAAGATAGAAACGTAAGATTTGCTTTCACCAGGTGCTAGATTCCTGCATAGGTTTACGATATAACATCACAATAAATTTGACCCACCAGTAAGTTTGCTTAAAACCAACAGTTCATAGTAAGTAATTATAGTATGTCTCAAGTGATATCAGGAACCAAGAGAAATATAAAATTCGAATTATAAGTATTCAGAAGATACTTTAGAAGTAGTTAGGTTAGTGAACCCATTATAACTTGAAGAGTAACTATCGGTTACATGGCAAATCAAACCTACGGAAAATCGTCATTGTTACATAAAAGTTGTTATGGAAATAGTATCGCTTAAAAAAGAAAGAGCAAGCAATAATTTGACTGCTGATTTTCATGATTTTTGATCTAAAAGTCATGATTATAATAAATAAAATTGTTCTTTTATCTTTTTTTAATTAGGTACATACCAGCAATTTGATCGTGTCAGAACAAAATGTCTAGTACTACCAAACTTATTCTTTTGTTTTTTTTTAAACGGAAACTTACCAACCACTTGACTGCTAACTTTGCCATTCTTGTTGACCACGTACAAATCCAAACCAGTCAAAATCAATGCATGATCCCAATGCAGCGGATCATTATCTCCAGGCGGGTTCTCCAAACGTTGCCACGTGCAGAAGTTACTTAAAAATCTATCTATATCATGAGGTCTTTTCAAATTACCAGGATCTTCATGAAGAATCTCCAGTCTTTTAAGAATAAAGTTTACCGGCCTTCCAAGGGAAGTGTCATGGTACAAAAGTTGAACAGCATTGATCATAGCCAGTACAAACCTAACCAGTTCTCTTTCTGTGTCTTTAGGAAAATTTACAGTCATGTGCTTATAAAGGTCTCTATCTACAAACACAGCAGTCTCAACAAATACTGCTGGCAGAATTGCTCTTTTCTGTCTGTTAGTATCTGTTACTAGTTTCTGTATGAAAGCACCAATTGTCTTATTCCTATGATCTAGATTTAGTTTAAAGTCTTCTAAACTATTTGTACCGACTTTACTGTCTAAATCAGTCTCTCTCTTTCTTCTATGTTTTGTCCACGTGCGTGTAGATTGAGGCATGACTGAGGTAGTAAGGTCATCTATCTCTACACAAGTGTCATCCTTCTCTTTATCAATATCTGACTCTCTTTGTTCACGCTTAACTATGATATGTACTTTCGATTCACTATTGTGGAACCTTTCTGGCAGTGGATGTATAAAATAGTAACTGTCGCTTGACTTGACTAAACCCCTCTGTAAAAATGATTTATCACATTTAGAAAACATCGTAACAGAAAATATCTTAAAGTTCACAATGAATATATTTATACGGATTCCAAGAACTCCGTAACTTTGTCCTTGGAAACTCACCACATCATCACAAACATACAAGGCAGCATTATCACTCTTATAGTAACAGAGATCTAACTCTTCATCATTATGCTGATCCAACACTGCCTCCGTACTGTTGGACCACCTTCTCATCAGCAGGAACTGAGGGTCTAGGAAACTGTGTCTTGGAGTCAACTTCACGGCAAGATGTTTCTTGAGTACGGCTACATCTTGGTCTTCGTGGAACAAGGCGCGTTTTCGACGCTTGGGTTGCTTTAGATGAGTTATTTCAAATTGTGCTTCTGTGGAAGATTTTAATAATCAGTGAAACCAAAAACAGGGATGAAATTAATTTCAAAATGAAATTTCAATAAATTAGCATGTAAACTGACTTGGTCCTCGAGATTTAACAAATACAAGCAGTGATCGGTTCTGATTATAGAAACGATGATAGACCATTAAAATAAATAACCAGTCACTGGGACCTGCAACCGTTCTGTTGTAACTGAACCAAAGGCATATTTTGCCTAATCATAGATGTTATAAGGTAGTCCTGTTGATCACTTTCCTAATTTGCTTTCAGGAGCGACGAATTTGATGTGTTTATATCCAAGGGTATATGCATGTATGTTCTTCGCAACATTTACATACCAAATAGCCGGTGCTTTCTCTACTTGGTCGAGATTTATTTAGCACCAGACTGTGAGAAAACTTCTATTCATCAAGTTTTCCTTAATGTACTCGTATTTAGATAGGTGAAATTTATATTTTGTATAAACTTTGTACAAAACATGAACTCCATTGACACACTCGCTCATCCATCATTGACCAGCCGAGCGATGGAAAAAAGAAGTTTCTTAAACTGATTGTTTTTCGACCTAAATGTGGACTAGAAAGCAGTTCCATAAGATGAGCTCTAAAATAATTTGAATTATTACCATTAGGATTGGCCCCAAAAAAGAATATCTTCTCTGATTCTGTTAGATGATCTAGTAACTGTTTCGTGTGTTCCTGTAACAAATTAAAAAATTGGTTAAGTGTAGCACAAGAAGAAATTTACTTATCGATGGGATCTCTTTTTCGCAAAACATAATATTCTAGACCTATTTTAATTTCTTCTTTTGCTTATCAGTACTTTTTAGTTTTCTTAAGGTGCTGATATATTTGAGCATTCACTTCTATCAGAACATCGACCATTCTTCGTTTTTAAATTAACTCGAACCATTTTGCAAACATGACACTCGAAGGTATTTTACATACATCTTGATTTCAAAAACCAAGCAAAAAGGTTACCTTGTATGCAAATATTTTTAGGAAACTGAGCGTTTGCCTGTATTGTATCATTCGTAAAAACGTTACATTACAATGTAATGTAATGCTCTAGCAAAAGCTAGTCCATACCCACCTTTACATTTGCACTAATGAAGAACAGGAAGTAAAATTACGGATAAATGATAATCTACATAACTACGTTGTGCTTCATTTAAAGAGCTTATTGTATTAGGATATCAAGATCATTATTTCTAATTTGATGACCTCGGAGTTCATCATCGTTTACCAAAATGATTCTTTAAGGAAGTATTTTCTGACCCAAGACTTGATTTTCATTAACCTTGGCTTCATCTAATTACGGGTAGTAATCTATTGTTTGACTGTCATTGGTATTATGAGAAGCAGCCTCGACACTAAATTTTGACAATGGATGGTTTCGCACGGGGGTGGGCGATTAATCGGATCTTTTGGGCGGTTAAGTTAGGAGAGACTATCGGTTTTCAAATCGGAATAGGTTTTGACTTTGGATATTTTTCATGTAGACCAATGATCCGAAAAAAGAGTGCCATAATTCAGTGAATTGTGAATTAGTAGGTAGTAGTATTTGGTGAATCTACGAAGGCAGAACGTGGATGGGTTTATTGACTAATGCCCGAATTCAGAAACGACAGTCAAAGTTGAGCAAATCTCAAATGTATACCTGTCCCTTTTATATCTACTGAAATGTGACAGGGCAGCATCAATTTGAAGGGCCCTCAAACTTTGGTTGATTTTTCTGGATTAAGGCGTACGTCTGCACATCTCTGCACATCTTACACCAGACTATCTGACCGAAAGCTAAGCTAAAATTTAAATACGGGTGTAAGAGACAGATGGTAGCATATTTAAATAGATCATACCACACAGAAGCAAACCACCGATATCAATGCTCGCCAAATAAATTTTTGTATTGGGTGAATATCGTACTCATGACTAAGTATAATAATTAAGAAAATTAAGTAATTAAACATTTCTCGCTTTCGCTTATAGTTTGCGACTTTTCTGAGTACTAGGTATTGTTTAATTGGCGATTAGGCACGCTCTTTGTATTGGGTGGAGATCTAGCTTTTTGCACAAACTATTCAATTGTTGTCTTTTTTGTACCACTAAACAACAAATGTGATTTACTCTTGAACGACTTTATGGGAAATAATAACTACCTAGTTACTTACGTATAGGTAATTAAGTACCTTAATTACCATAAGGTAATTGTCATACACATGTAAGGGTGCTTTTCCACCAGAGATGTGCTATGCTACGTTGCTGTAGATGCGTTTGATATCTACCAATCATATTAATTAGTCCACAGCATAGCACTGGTAGAAACGGGCTACTAAGCTATGTTTTTATTTGAATAGATGCATGCTGTGAATGCGTGCTATGGATACATGATGTGCCTGCCTTCCCTGCTGTCGATACATCTCAAAGGTCGAGCTGTGCATCTTTCGCGCACAACTACCTTGCGGCGGCGCACATCTTACTCGCATCGGTAGGTATATAGCATAGCATGAATGGAAACGGTCTGATGGTTTCACATCTCTGGTGGAAAAGCAGCCTAAATGTAAAAAAAAAATGAAAAAGCCTAATACTTGTGTGTAAGTTATTTCAAATGGTCTATCATTTAAGGCCTGCGCAGACGACGCACGCGGAGAAAAAAGTACGCTCCGCGAAGCCAAAAGTACGTTTCGCTAATACAAAATCCCCCGCGGATTTACCGCGAGAGTTATACATGGTGTGCTACGAGCACAGACCACCTATCCCATAGACTCCTCTTTGAGCGTTTCTTAGTTGAAAACGCAATCGCCAAAAGTCGGGGGGGTGCAGAGATATGAAGCTCACTGTGATTGGCGGATTCAACGTCAATCTAGTGACAGATGTCACGTGAATTGCAAATGGCGTCCGACCTAGGGATGTGAAAGCACGATATTTTTATCGTTATCTACATTGTGGTTGTACTGTGATATTTGGTTGGGTGGGTAAAGTAAATAAAACAATCATAATTGAGCCCACAGCTACCTACTGGGATTTAAAATGTATTATTTTTTTATAAAGGCTCCTTACGTTCTTTTTTTGTTCCGTATTGCGGGTCAAGTAAGCTGGCCGTGTGTTTATTTATTTTTCCATCACGCATTTTGCTCTATCAAATCTATGACGTGATTGTTTTCATAATCAAACTGATGTTGCCGTAACGTTGGGAATAAATTTCCATTTTTGAATGTCTGCAACGTTTTGACAACAAAAAATAAAGCACGGCGTTCAGGCTTTAGTTTTTTATAATGCTCGTTGCTGCGAATGACAATTTCGCACCGGCGGCATATTGTAACGACCATATTAGAAGGATGAAGTAGCCCACCTTTATCTCTTGCATATATGAGTGTATATTTGTTTTCCTTTAAAGATATTAGTGCCTGTACAAATTTACTGCATTTTATTCTTTTTATCAGAGAATGCACAACAAATCCCGCAATGTACTTAATGATGTTTTTAGCAAACAGTGACAACGTTATGTTAATAAAAATAAAAATTAAATCATCATTGCAGCTGGATTGGCCTTGAGAGCTCTGAAAATTAGATAATGACATTTTTATCACTATAAATATTTGATTTCTATACTTGTGGGTGTAAATATTTTAATTTTTACAACGAGGGGTTTGTTAATTACAATACCATTAGGTTTGCTTTAAAAACATGGCTAACATTAAGTTTTACACGAGATTGAATAGGTCACAAGGTATGTAGAAGACACCGGCACTTACCACCAGATGTGAAGTGCATTACAGTTTATTTATATATGAAAAAAGTAACTGCTGAGTTACTGTCCAAATACTCCGAATCCTATTAGCACGGAAACAACTGTCCGATACCGGTGGTAAGAGTCACATTATCATTTAAGTGTAATTGTTTGTCCAAACCCAAGCAATACTTAGCTTTAAGTCTCTTTTTGTTTTTGTACAATAAAGAATATATCTATCTATCTACCTACACATTATTATAAAATTCACGTCTAGACTTAAAAACTTGCAAAATGTCTATTTCATAAAAGAACTATGAACTTCACAGTGAAAATACGATAAGCCAACTGACAAAAATTTATAACTTATTTTTAAAGTACGTACCAAAGTTGATAACATGAGGGTAGGTTTTGCAAACACACATAAATATCTCCGCTTTTTCAATAGTTGAAAGCAATCCGCAGAAAAATGCTGAGAGCATATGACGCTATTTGGCGTTGGAAACCAATTAAGATCTCGACTTGTAGCGTATCCACACTTTTTTCAGCTCCGGACTTTTTGGAAACCTTTAGAATTGGAAAACAATAAAAATATAAGAACGACTTTCTGTATTATATCTACATTCAGAATAACTTTACAACTATCAAAAAACTTCTGCCATCAACTGAACATGATTTTTTTATTAATAAAATAAATTAGGATTGATAAGTGCTTTTTCTTAATAAAAAATTCAAATGGACATTCGTTTAAATAAATTATTGTTTACTTTGAATTACATGAACAAAATAACTTATCGATGAAAACGTTTTTACTTTGGGTTTGCCCACATCACTAGCGTACAATTTCTACGTGAGAGCGGGATAGTCATATGCAAATATACACAGGATAGAAAGGGATAGAGAGAGTGAAATAAGACAACAACGTATTGGTTTTGTAATATTTTCTCAAATTTATTTCAATCTTTTTTCTTGAGTTTATCTATAAAAAGTGACTTGCCTATGAAAAGTGATACCGTCTTTTTGTAAACTGGATTTGATACTACGTTTCCCGCACCATTTCACGGCGCAACAAGGCATTTTACCCGCTTTTTAAAATTTATTTGTACGAAAATTTCGCGATGACGTTCGAGAACAGACTAAATCGCCAATTGGAGGCGTGGCACTTGTATATGATCAGTCTGTGCATATGCTTGGCGAGCGCGGTTCCCCTCCTATGCGGGGTCTATGGGCTATATGGTCTGTGGCTACGAGTATCATTTGTTGTCCGAGAGTATTTCAATATTCTGAGGTTACGTTGTGCTGTAATTTACATGAGGTTTAAGCAAAAGAGAATACGTTTTTAAAGATAATACTGGGTCCATCCCTTCATTTCGAATAGATTTTTAACGCAGATTAAAATCCGCCGTGTGCGTTGACTGCTCATAGTTCGTTCGTTCTATTTTATTCGCGGACGCCCGCGCACTTTAATCCGCTACACTACGCTACGCTACGCTACGCTCCGCGGGCGTCCGCGGTGTTTCGGCAGATTTTTGATTTGGCGTACTTTTAGTCTTTCGTGTGCGTTGCTCGATACAGTTCGTAAGGGATCTATTCTGACGGAGAAAAAAGTACGCCTCGGATAAGCCTTTAAATACTTGCTTGGTTGAAGAGATCTGACTGGGTTGCGAAGGGGCGTAGATTCAATCTCGCATCAAGTCCGCTAATTAAATCACTATTATTTTTAAGCTTTGGGTGATTTTGGGACTTCTATAGTTTCCGATTTCAATCAAACGAGAAAAACCCTCACTCAATATTCAATCATCAATCATATATTTGTATTCCATAATGTAGAAATATATTATGTTACAAATATTATATGTTCACTACTATTCTACTCTCGGGCACAGCAAATAGGACAGGGGACGACACTTTCTATATTATTTATTTAATTTCTCTTTTGGATGAAATGATAAGTATATTATAATACACAGCTGCAAACGATACTAAATCTAGAGTGATACGCCTGGGCTGTGTTGGCTGTTTATGCCTTGATTGCCTCCCAACATTCATTGCCACTTTTACCACCTGCCGTAATTATAAGCGGAATTACAACGCAAATTCGGTAGCTCGTCTGCTTTCTTTGTTAAATTATCCAATTTTCTGTAGGTTTCAATAGGGCTGCCATGAACTAAAAACGTAATAGGAGGTTAATATAAATAGCGAATGATTCAAAGCATTATACAACAAAGTTCCCGATGATCAAGGTCTCAGAATTTTGGGGGAAGGAGGCCGCATATTATCGAACATTTTCTAAATCTGTGAAGGCCTAACAGCATAATGTGTACCCACCCCCTGGCGTTTTCTCATAGATTAAATGAAATCTCTTTTTTTAACTAATGTACTTTCAGTATATAAAAGAACTACCTATCAGTAT
The DNA here is from genome assembly GCA_947369235.1 of Udea olivalis. Lineage (NCBI taxonomy): Eukaryota > Metazoa > Arthropoda > Insecta > Lepidoptera > Crambidae > Udea > Udea olivalis. The sequence continues at coordinate 16,033,990 of OX376359.1, forward strand.
AGTCAATCCGTGCTTGTGCAATCAAGGCAATCAAGTTAAAAATCTTCAAAAATATAGGTGAGTAGGATTTCATCAACACATTAGCTACCATGGGGGTTAACCGGTGACCGGCAAACAATAGATTTTCTATTGTGTCTGGTTTAGCGGCAGTCAGAGATTCAAGAAAGTACCTACATTGAAAACCCAAATATAGCTGAGAATCCTTTAAAGTCATATTTGATAAAAAAAACCGCACAGGGCACTCAAGGTTCTCTCGGGCCCTGGCATTTTGCCAACCTTGTCTTCCATCCTATTATTACGCCACTGAATACAGCAATATGCCACTGTAACTAATCGTGAATCGTAACTAGTTTTTGCGTTATGCCTCAATAAGCTTATAAGCTGACAACCCTATCAGATCCGGAGTGAAGCGCGAAAGTGTAGAATCGTTTCGATGTGCCCATCTTAATGTTTTGAATACAATGACGCGCCGGCCCAGCGCTCTTTGTAAGAATTGCGCAATGCTTTATTGATTCGCATTTGGAGAATCTGAGCAGAGAAAACTTTAAAAATTAACGAAATCATAATTTATTCCGATGTCAACAAATTCTAGAGAGCAGGTGGTTAGCAAACATGCGCACTGCTTGGTGCAAATTGGTTGCTGTACCTATGGGCACGTTTGGTTTTGCCGAGCCTGCAAAGCAAGGAAGAGCTATTGTGTAGACAGTAAGACGGGTCCCAAGTTCTCTAGCTCACTACAAAACAGCTGCCCTATAGCTCTGGCTTTCATAACACTGCTCAAACAGTGACAATAAACTATGAGGAGGAGTTAGCCAGGAGGAGTCATTTACAGCCAGATCTGACGGCAGCTGAGCTTACCAACGAACGGACGTAGGAATTTGACCTGCGTCTCATAAACTAAACCTCAACCAACTGTCATATAACTCAATTGTTTCATTACAATGAATGCAAAGCTTTTGGAATAGGATGTAGGTAGCTAGGCCACATACAATCTCGAAAATAACTCTTCCAGAAAGTGCGTATTCACTATTGTTTCTCGCACGTGGTTTATTCGCACCGTACTTTCTATTTGCTAGCAATCCTAGTTATTGTTCCAGTCTAGACCTAGTTCCAAACAGGCATTGACCTTTCTCTAAGATTAACTTTTACTTAGATTTGATTCGTTTTCTTCTTATTTTTTCATTGCACTGTTCTAGTTAGTAAGCTCTGTGTGACCATCTTAAACTATTTAGTTACTTTTTAAAATTTTATTTTATAAAGAAAAGCTATCTTAAGCCATCTTAGAAAACATCGTCAGTTTAGTATGTGAATACCTTGTTTCTAGTTGTCAGTATTTATCTAATAGTGTGACTGATTCTTTAATGAATCAGACTTTCAATTAAACTGACTTTTATGGATTTACGTCATTTTGCTAAAGCCTCCTTAGCGCTTTGAGAATCGCGGCTCTATGCTTCGAACAAAGCACTACTCTCTGCTTTAATTAGTACAAAGGATTTCTATTTTTTGTCTCATTTTAGGACAGACAAGGGTAATTGACATAGCTCGCAGAATTAGCAAGCGGAAGTGACAGTTAAAGGAGATGTCCCAAAAGAGTCTTGGCCAGGTCTATGTACACCATACTAAAAAATAGATAAAAATACGTGGAACAGTTTTTGAATATTCAATTTCCTTAAAAAGGTATATTTACTCCGTTCAAACAAGCTTTCTAATTATAGAATTGCAACCAACACACAAAGAAAAACATCATGGCGGGAATGTGTCAACACAGATTACGCGGTGTCAATTCGAAAAGACTACTTCAACAATAATCGCACCTTGAAAACCGTACTGTCACTAAACGAAAAACCAGTTTTTTGGGAATCAGCGATTAAAGTTTTTTTTAAATGTTTAGTCCTAGATTGTCTTTTTAACTGCGTAATTAGAATGTTTTTAGGTGTTTTTAGCATTATTGTTTATCCTACTTTTAGATGGCAATTAACTTTTTGTGAATTTCTAAGGTTTTAAGAACAAAATTATAGGTTTTTTTAAAAAAACTACTAAAAGTGTCACTATTCCACTCAACATTTCAAGAAAAAGAAAATAGTGTCATAATTTCATAGTGAAGTTCAATAAATTTAAGGGTATTTATCAATGAAAAACTGATAAAAAGAAATCAAACTTTACTATCAAAAAATAGAAACAAAAGTACCTTCCTATTGTACTTCGTTTGATTATTACACTTTAAAAAATCAACAAATAAAAAACAAAATGATAAATCTTTTCTTCTAAATGTGAATAAACTTTCTTCAAAAACAATTGGAATGTTAAATGTTGTTTTAAACTTAAAATAAGATAGAAAAAAATAACAACGATGAGAATCATAACATTTGAATTCGCTTTCATGCGTCACGTTACAGTGATATTCATGTAATTCGTAATATTAATATTAAAAAAAAACAAAACCTTTTTTATGGTCATTTGACGACACTTAAACCTTAAACATTATACGAAAATGAGGTCCGATCGTTGTAACGATCAACTTAAAATGTATTAGGAAAAAATTTCAGGAAAATAGGGATTGTTTAGGAGTATATCCCTTCTAATAATGCGTACTTAATGGTTTATTATGTTGTCATAAAACGAGGAAGCGTAGTACCTAGGTATATGATTAGATTGAATAAGAGATCTTAAATCAGCCTTTTTGCGTTCAGCCAACTGAAGCTTTGTATCATAAAGCCTTTTTAATTGGGGACGACGACGAATACTCTGCACACGTACACTGCGTAATTGCGGTTGCGATAAATTTATTTCTTTGAACAAATCTTGAAAATATGAAGTTTTGTAAAAAACTTTAACTCGGTTGGTATCACTGTCATTACTTTTTTCAATTCTTATGACTTTTACATCACCTATTTTGACGGTTTCACCCTCTGTATTCTTATTTAGTTTCTGGTCCGCCAAGTTCTTGATATTATAAAATTCACTATGGCTCATTTCATTTATATTGAATTTGTTGCCCTTTTTTTTTGCGTCACGTATTAGTTGTACGTACTGGTCAGGCACATAAATAGGACCTGATCTTAGAGCTTTTTTTATTTGCCTTTCTATTGTTGAGTGAGCTGCGTCACCCTCGTTTTGGGTGTGGCCTTTTATAAGAAATTTGTGGGTGATAGACTTAATATTTGGCATTTCTTGAACAGCATGAATGTACAGAGATACGATAAACTGATTTTTTTGCTGACCACAACAATTATCTGAGTAAAATACTAATTCTAAAGGTTCAGATATAGCAGCAGCAGCAGATTTCTTCTTTAAATATTTGTACAGACACGTTCCGATTTCGCATGCACCTCTTTGTCCTTCAACTTCATTCCAAAAATAGCATTCAGTGCTATCTGTACCTAGTTCGCAAATCGTAAAATTAAAACAATTTAATTTGGATTTATAATAAAATACCGATACGTCCCCTCTCGGTACAGGTAACACTGCTTGTAAATCGTAACAAGCCACAATTTTATTTGAACCTATTTCCTCTTTGTCTTTGGCTTTTTCAATCCTGCTCCTTTCTTTTTCCTCTAAATGACGTTGGTATTTTTCTTCCAGACTACTCTTTTCTTCTTGTATAGCATTCTTATAGGATGTGCACAATTCGCACTGGTCTTTTTTGGGAATGAAAAAGCTGATGTTAAACTCGGTATTAAAGACTTTTCTAAAAGTGAGAATTTTCACGTTATCAACATTGTTCTTTAAGCATTCCTTTTTATAATCTGCATAAAGATCAGTGAGACTTTTACCGCCGTCGATATACTCTCTTGTAGTTTGTTTACGCAAGTAATGGCTCCCAATTCTAGGAATTTTATTGATGTGATTTCTAACTCCTTCTAAAAGCATTCTGGAATTTTTGTTGCATGGTTTTCATGTTTACCTCTTTTTTCAGGTTCTACTATACCAGAAGTATTTAGTTTCGATATGACAGTTCTTATAGGCCGGTCATTAATATCTAGCGTGTTTTTGAAAAATATTTTGCACACTCTCTGTTTCTCTTTATTTACTGTAAAGTAAAATGCATGCCTTGGTAATCTGTTATTATGTAGCCTTTTGTATTGGTATTTGGGTTTTACTTCAGTCATACTTTGAGCAATAAAATCCCTCTGTCGAGACAATGAAGCCATGTTCCAATATTGTTCAAAAATCTGCTGGCGAGTGTTTTGCGAAAATCTTTCAGAGCATTTCAAACGGCAACGAGAATTACAGGGCTGTTTAAGTTTTCTAAAACCAACATGTTTTCGGCCTTTTGAAGCAGATGTGTACTGGAGGCCTAAATTTCTCAGTATTTTTGCAGTTTCTTTCTTACTTCCTCGGCGCCTTTTCTTTCTCGAAGTAGTCGCTGTCGAATTTGTTCCAGGCACAAACAAGCTGTTAACAAAACGAAAAGCAAGTTCTTTTAATGGCAAGGGGCTGTTACTCTCAAAAGGAACAGTAGTGTTTTCAACTTCGGCCTCCCTAACTGTTAGCACCGGATTGTTTTGCGACTTCTGTAACGCTTCATCTTCCGATGAAGTCATCGCCAAATCAGCAGATAAATCAACCGGAACGTAAACTTCTACGAGTTCATTGGGTGAAGGATTTTGGCGACGTTTCGCAGGCGATAGTTGTGATTGTGGGTTAAGTGGTGGTAGTGATTGTGGAATGACTGATGGCGCTGATTCTGTTTCTTTTTCGGATTCTGAATCCGATGATGAGCTAGTGTCAGAACGTGCTGAGCTGCTGTTTGAACTTGATGTGTTAGATGGAGATAAACTCGAAGAAGATGAACGAACTGTATATTTTTCTAGCAGTCTTTTCTTTTTTGCACTGGATGTTTCCTCAATTTCAGTGTCAGAAGACGACTCCGATAGACTTGGTTTATATTCGCGATCATCGTCTGACGCTGGAGAAAAATCACGCAACTGATCACTTTTCGTAGATGAATGAGAGGATCTTCTGCTTGATGAATTAATCTGTCTAATCTTTGTTGTTTGTAATGGACGGAGTTTCTGATTTTCATGGGAAGTAGTGGGATTGTCCTTTAGCCAGTTTTTATTTACTAATGCGGGTAGATTTTCCTTCTCAATTAATGAATGTTCATTGTAAGTTGATTCAGCATTATTCTTTTTTATAAGACTTTTTAATTTCAATATTCTGACATTCGGCGGAGCCATTTTTGCATAACACTGTAACAAAAATCACTAATCAAGTTTTGCCCAAAGTTGAGAAATACACTACATCTTTCAAGCTATAATGATACTACTGTTACTCAGGAATAACATTTCCGTAGTTTTAAATAGTATTCATTTACAAAAACAATTTTTCTTATCTCAATTTAAGGAAAAAAGTTGCAATAACCAAAAAAATACGTTTTAATGTTTCTAGAATAATACGTTACAAATCGTCCTATCCGGCACAAAATTAAATATAACGTTAGTCCCGTAACATTATTACATGACTTTTACTCAAAACATAACATTACAATGACTCTTACAAAAAAGGGTCATTGAAGCTTTATTAAGTCAGGTTATTTTACGTAAAATATATAAAATCAAAATGGCATTAAGTAAAAAACGTCAACAAGTGTCTGAATAAAAAACCAAATAGTTAGAGGAAAAATGTTCCTAAACTGAAAATGTCAATATTGAGTTCATGCATACAATAAGTTTCAACAAATTCTTTATCAGAAGAATGTAGTTAATCCAAAAAACACACTATTTTACTTATAATACACATTTGACTTACCTGTTCGCCGATGGAGCAACGTTATAAAACAAAAAGTAACAGTTTGCTTCAAAATTTTATGTTCTTTCTTGCGTAGGTGACGAAAGACTGACACGGAAGACTGTCAAAGGGACAGTTAGTCAGTAAGCTGGCGCTAGTGTGTTTCTGAAAAGCGTAGTGACACTTGTTCCATCTAGCGGGTTTTATTAGAGATAGAACGACATGTGTCTTTGCCTTCTATAGATACTGAAATTCTGCGTTAGATGGCGTTAGTAACTAAAAAACGCCAAATTTCGATTAGTGACAGTACGGTTTTCAAGGTGCGAATATGGAGGTTGAAGACATCACCTAACCAGTTGGTACGAACAACTTTTGTTGTTGTTGTGGCATAAATATCATTAAAAGTTCTAAGTTCTCAAACCAAAAGCTGAGCTAAAACAAATATTAATGCAAATTGCACAATCGAAACACAAAATAAGTACAAACACAACACAAGTGACACTACTGATAGTTCGCTCTAAATGTCTGAATCGTTTTTAATAAAGAACCAGAAAATGAAGTATTCATTTTTATTGTTTGTATTTTTACTGAAATCGGTAGGTTTTTTTTCATTTTAAATAGGTGTATATACCTAGACTTGGCCAGAAATGGAGCATCTCCTTTCTCTCTCCAGGGCTAAATATAATTTCAAATAATAATCATCATTCAAGATTTAGCCAAACTAGTTCTAAGACAATAACTTGTTCTCGGGATCTTTCGAATTTTATTAACCTTGATAATGCGTGAGGTGTCTGCATACCAGAGCAAGCTGTTTCACGATCTCAACGAGACGCGCTTGTAAGAACAAAGTTGGTCAGGCAAAGCGATAATTTTCTCATATCGTTTATCCCTTAGCAATAAGGGAGTTGCTGCGCACTTGTGAACAATACGCATATGCGCATGGGTTAAAGTACAATTGCAAAAAAAGTGAAGTCGTATTGTTCAGGTCGCGCGGCAACTCTCTTAAAAAGGTGCCTCCCATCCGATTGGACGGTATGAACTTAAAAATAGTACCTACATTCAAATACCTGGGACACGTGGTAACTGAGAATTTGCGAGATGACTGCGACCTTGAAAGGGAACGTAGAGCGTTGGCTGTACGAGGCAATATGCTGGTCCGCAGGTTCGCCGGTTGTACAAGTGATGTTAAAGTCACATTATTTAAATCATTCTGCCAATCTTTTTACACTGGCGCACTGTGGGTCGACTATACACAGAAAGCCTTCAACGCCCTACGTGTGCTCTATTATAATATGTTCCGCGTGCCGAGATTCTGCAGTGCGTCTGGCATGTTTGCGGACGCGCGTGTAGACGGTTATCACGCTGTGTTGCGTAAAAAAGCTGCATCCATAAAAACCAGAATGCTGAGTAGTCCTAACAGTCTTATAAAGGTTTTGGCTACAAGGTGGGACAGTACTCTACTGAGGCACTGGATGCTCACCACTATAAACCCAAACGCGGAAAGTATTTATTTTGTCAATCAATGTTACTACTACTTAATACCTAATTTATGTTTAATTTCAATCGATACCCACTAATATAGCTTTAAGTTTTTTGTTACTAACCAATGGATCATTGTTATCTGAATAAATAAATATATTATTATTATTAATAGCCAGAATAGAAGGCTATTAACAAATTCAAAAGTTTGCACAGAGCTCAAAAAATGGTAAGTCTTCAAATTTATAAATTTTTAGGGTTCCGTACTTCGAAAGGAAAAAACGGAACCCTTATAGGATCACTTTGTGGTCCGTCCGTCCGTCTGTCTGTCTGTCAAGACACTTTTTCTCAGGAACGCATGGAGGTATCAAGCTGGAATTTATATCAAATACTCAGGTCTACTGTCCCTTGGCTCTGTGAAGGAATCAAACTTCTAAGGCAACGCAATCAAAAGATACATACAGCCTTTTTTGTGCCGCAAATTTCCGCAAATTTCGACACTCGCAAGGGAATCAAAACCTACCCTGATTGACGGGAAGTGCTATAAGACGTTGCTTCGTACCAAATTTCAAGACTCTGAGTTCACGGGGAGTACCAGGGTAAAATTGCGAAAACCGTAAATTTTTAGTTACATAAAAATATTTTTAAAGACCGGCCTACAGGTTTGTTCATGGAACCCTCGGTGCGCGAGTCCGACTCGCACTTGGCCGGTTTTTTCTGAAGGCCTTCCAAATGTTCTAAACTTCATGCACCCATTGCACGACTGACCGACAAACACTCGTTGGACTTTGGGATAACCGGGCAGAATAAGAAGTGGTTTACTGTACTATTATATGGGAATCAATTATTAGGTAAGCTAGGCTTCGCGTTTTTAATCCGTGTATGTGTGTAAGTGAAGAAATAGGTACCTAATTAGCCTAAATATTGGCCTACGGCTGGACAGTGATTTTTATCTTAGAAATCACGTCATCGCTACACGCAATGCAGGCTAGTAACGAAGCCGGGCCGGGCCATCTCCCAAAAATTCTGCAATTACCCTTGCTCGTCCTGTGATATGAATACCTCTGGTAGCAAACATAACATTTTTACAGGCGACGCGTGACAACAAAAACGGTAATTGTTTGCTGTTGCAAGTACGAATCTGAATTTCGCTACCCCACGAATCGGTTCACGAATTTTAGAGAGCTTCTGTAAAACCACAGCACTTTCTAAAGACTTCATGTTCTTTCGGTGTGCCGGTACAGGTAGCCTTTGTTCGGAACAATTATAAGGCTCCGAAGCGAGACGAATGCAAGATCTTGATCCGTACAGGCTCGCGAAACAAAGAACCTGCAGTTGTGGAAAAAACATTTTCCGGGTCTGTTTCTTGTAGGTAAATTCTACCTACATTGACCCCTGTGATCGAGCAAACAATGTTATCGAAAGTTGCTTTTGAAGAGTTGTTTGATGGTTTTACCCTATTTTGGTTATTACTACTACAGCTTGCTTTCATACCAGTGCATTTCAAAACCGCTATTAGGTCTGTTCGGTTACTGGAATCATCCTAGGTCATCGTCAATCTCCTTTAGTTCATAGAATTAGCCCCTTTCTAGTTTTTTTTTTATTAGCTGCCAAGAGGTTAATGCAAGTAGTTTTGTAAATCCAAGAATGTATTTAATTAAAGATTATTAAAGAAATTTAACACTTTAGCACATGATTGTACTAAAGGGTAATTTGTCAGTTACATTATCTGAGTATTACCTTCAACCTCGCAGTTTGCAGCCAACCTTAACTCATGCCATGGTTATTCAGACAGAAAATTTGATTTTAGTTAGATATAACTTAAGTATGGTCTTCCCCTTCCAGTAATTTTGAAAAGTTTGAAGATATGAGGCAATTAAGGTTCGATGTTAACCTAGGGCTAGGTAGCTCGTCCCTGCGGTTGGGGGAGTACAATACTACCGAGGTATCCCTGACTGTCGTGAGAGGCGACTAAATGGGCCCTTGGGGTCGCGAAGCGCTCGCGGGGGGGCCTGCGTGTGTTTCGGTTTGCGATTCCGAGGAAGACGGTAACGCGTGTCTTCAGACAAAGTGGTCTGTGTTATCGTGCACTGGAGTTGTGCTTGCTCCTCCTGAGGCTGGCTGCCAGGCGGCCTTACGCGCCGAAGGGTCCTGCGAGGAGTCTCTCCCTTGTTGGGGATCCCGGGTCCCTTCCATTCTGCGCCGAAGATGACCACCGTCAAGTTTTAGTGGGTAGAGGTCTCCGTTTTCCCAGGAGTTCCGAGTCCCACATATCCCAGGTGTCCCGAACCCAGGGCCTTGGGAATGCCTCAATACATTTCCTGGCGCAAAAAAAGGCTAGGTAGCTCAGCTTTGCAAGAATGCGTAACGAAGGTGTGTATAAATATTTTCCACCAAAGCGGCTCTGAGAAAAGCTAGTAAATTGGTGATACTTATATTGTTGGTTTTATTTTCGTCAATTTCAGTAGCCACTTTCAGTGTTGTTATTTACGTATTGAATGCTTACAGCCTTAGTCTGATCGTCAAAGCCTCCTCTGTACACGATGATCCGCATCAAAGTAAGGGTTAGCTTGGCATTCTGGAATTTATCTGATCCTAAGTCCCACAAAGCTTTCGATACCTAAAGTAGTCTTAGCTGATATTTTATTTCGATGATACTTCCCATCTGTTTATTCTTCTATTATCACATCTGCTGCACGGCCAGCCGCCAAAATTGCCTATATCTTATGTAGGTTACCGTCTTATTGTTTGTTAGTATGACCTCTGTTACGTAAAGGTCGTGCGATAGTTCGCGTTATAAAATGTTACTGCCAGCTTTGATTGTTCATGGCAGTTTAATTTCGAATCGCGTCAAATTGTTCTATTACGGTTTGAATTCAAATTGCTTCGATTTATGCAATGTTTTATTAAGTTGTTTTTAAGGTTCAACTTTAATTACTTATAGGTGATTTTAGTGGTAAATTTATGTGATGACCAAGTATGTTCCAACTGCAGGGCAAAGAAATCCGTATACATTATTATTATTGTGGATTCCATTGCTTTTTCATTACCAAACTACATATGTATTGCGTGTTCAACAAATATTTAGATACAGCTAATTGATATACTCGTAGGCTTCATAATAATAGGTTGTATTTTTATAAAAAAGTAACATAATATAAACATAGTACATTAATACCCCGGCCATCCTAGCAGCATCATCAACATCAAAATGGTAGCTTAACTCGATTTAATAATAAATAAATAAATATCTGGGACTATTCACACCAAGATCATCTGACCCCAAACTAAGCAGAGCTTGTATTATGGGTGTCAGAGACTGATAAACATACTTAAATATTACTAAATGCATACTTAAATAGATAATAACACCCAGACACACAACAAACACAAATGTTTATTACATAAACGTTTGTCATGGGTGGGGATCGAACCCACTACCTCCGGCGTCAAAGGCAGGATCACTGCCATTGCGCCAACAGGCCAGTCGATGCCGGGCCAGCCTTTCAAAAAATTGATTGTTGTAGATCCAGATTTTTCAGGCTTCTCGCTGACTTAAAAATAACTCGAAACAAAATAACCGACAAATAGCTAACAAGAAATTTTTTACACTATCATTCAGTGAACGATCCATCTTCAGTCAACAACGATATCTTAATTACTGACGATTCAAAAGGAATTCAGTTTTATCTGATGTAAAGTTACAAGCTGCAGCGGCGTTATTTACCTTTTTTCAGTCCATTACGATTATGGGCAAGTTCATTGAATTTTTTGCAAGGAACAGGGTCGAAATAATAAAGCGTTATTGTTGTGTACGTACTACGTACTGTACGTGGAGATAATTGTAGGGGCGCCATTAACCTGGCATTAGGTGCGCGTGCGCAGGTTCTGTAGGGCCGTCAATCGCTTTAAAAAAATACTATTTTTTGTAAAAAAATCAAATAAGTTCCAGTTATTATTTAAGAATGACTAAATTATAAGTATGCTAAGTAGGTTACCGTCATAATGTTTGTCAGTATGACCTCTGTTACGTAAAGGTCGTGCGATAGATCGCATTATAAAATGTTACTGCCAGCTTTAAGTCGTCGATCAAAATTCTTGAAAAAAACAACTTGGTCTTGGTATCAGGCTTGACTCGAACCAGAAGCTTTTCCATACCGGGCGACTGCTCTCACTAATTGAACTACCGATTTATCAGACTTAACGATTTTTTTAATTTGTTTTTGCTACGATCCAGTTTTACTTTATTTTACTTATTTTAAACAATTACTAGCTTAATTAGTAAAGCCATCGCACGTATTGTAAAAACTGAGATTAGAGTCCTACCCTAGACATAGTTGATTTTTCCAGTAATGTTGTCTCTAGACGACATATAAAATCTTGTTGTGAACGTTTGTAGAAACTAAACAATCACTAATTCAGTTCTCAATCTAATAGAGATATTTGCCATTGATGTTCACTAAGAACTTGGAACTTGAGTGACAACCCAAGTTAATTGTTAGTAGGTACTTGATTTTGTTTTAAATTTAAAAATCACTTAATTTAATTTTATTAAAGTTATTCACTTAGTTTCTGACAGCCCTGCTTCAATAACAATGTATCGTGTGGTTGGCGATTCGCAAACGTTGCGGGATGTCATCAGCATTTTTATCTGATGCTTAACGTGGCTTAACACGACAATCAGCAGGCCTTGACTACTTAAAAAGTCTAGATTTTTATGAATTCATGCAGATGTAGACCATGGTTACAGCCAACATAAGTGTTCATGAGTAGTGTGGTGTGAGGTGTCTAAAGGACAAATTAACAAAGATATTAATAAATATTTCTGGTACATCGTTACCCATACTTAGCCAAATTATCCTTATCTAGGCAGATATTGTTCTATATTACGGAGCCACCGTTTGAAATGTTTCATATGGAAAGGACATTGTGGCAAATCTGTTTGACTGGCCTGTCAATGGCAGTGATCCTGCCTTTAGGTCGGAGGTTGTGGGTTCGATGCCCACCCATGACGAACATTCGTGTTTGTTGTGCGTCTGGATATTATTACTTAAATAAGTATGTATTGACAAATATTTAAGTATCAGTCTCTGACACATATAATACAAGCTTTGCTTAGTTTAGGGCCAGATGATCTTCGTGTAATTTACCTCGGATATTTATTCATTAATTTTATTCAAATTAAAGAACTTTACTTATCAAAATGAAATTCAACCAGGGCTACGAACTTTTTTGCAATATTAGGAACAAAGTCCTTAAGTTGACTGTACATGACATTGTCTTTTGGAGTTATTTATTATAAACTAAGATCAGATGTCCCTAATAATGATAGGCTGGGTATAATTAGGCCAGTTATCAAAACCTTGTAATTGAGTAGGCAGCTTAATTAAAGTAAGATTTAAGTGTTCAAATATCAACAACTTTGGTTAGTGTATAACTATAAGAGTGCCTCTTAAACCTGGTTTAAGTAGGTCAGTCTCGCCAGCGGGCTGAGAGTACATGTTTAAAATCTAGACCCTCTGTTCCTAAATTGCCTTGGCTGCACTAAATTCACTAGCTAGAATACCTGCCAAAACTAATATAAGATTCGCATTTTATAAACGCCTTGGTATTTTTAGTTTCGTTCATGTTAATTTATTGCAGTATTTAAAACAAAAGAAAAAATAAATTGAGTATATGTACGTACTATCACCCAAAAAGTATCTACCTATGAAGTGATTCGTTTAAATGAACTCAGAAATTTTTTGTCTGTAAAGCGGCCATTTTAATTTTATTATCCAATCCAAATCCTAGTTTTTGTTCTTCATTCCAAGGCTTTTGCACCGCAATGACTTTTTCTTTGCATTTTGCGCAGACTATTACTGAATCAATGGCTGTCACTTTAGTGATATTGAAAATTACTACCTACCGAATTCTATTTCATAATCGATCTCGTAGTGCAATACAAAGCAAAAAGCGCATCAATGGATGCGCTTATTGCTTTGTATAAATCAACATTTAGTGCAGTCATTGAAGCGAAAAATACGGTCTTACCTCCGAATTTTTTAACTGTGAACCGATTTGCATGAAATTTTGGAATTAGGCTCATCTTACCCTTAACTTCAAAAGTGAAAATGATCTGAACTCCGCCTATTATTTTTAAGGGGTGTAAACAACCCCTTAATGGAAAAATTGACATTGAGCCATTTTATCTCTAGAAAACATGTCTAATAGTAAGTGGTGAAATTGTAAAGTATTTTCTAACATAATTACCTCATATTAAAATCATTTTCAACCCCTTGAAAAAAAAAAAAAAATTTTCAGTTACTAAGTAGAAAAAAATATGATAAGTTTTTGGACCATAACTCCTTCAATTTTCATGCTATCACAATTTATAAAAAACCATTGTAAAGGTAATTAAGAGAGCTACAACATCCTTTATTGCAATATATAGTAAAAAACCTTTTTCTAAAACGGTGAAGGGTTAAAGGGCTTAAGAGAGGCTGTTATTGCGCTGCCACGCGCTCTTTAAACAATCATATCTCCGTCAATTTTTGTTTGACAGAAGCAACAAAAAAACCAAATTGTTTGTCAGAAAAATACCTAAATTTTTAATCCGTACACTTTTTTAAGTATCTGTCGTCATTTTTGAGATATTATGAAAAAAAAGTGGGTTTTTTAAAAAATTGTTTTTTTTTTTAATCGTGACTTTTTTGAAAAATATGTGTCCTGAAGCAGCCAAACTGATACTATCTATCAAACTCTTCATAATAAAGTTAATTCTAGGCGGAATACGATTAATTTTAATTTTGGTGGAAATGGCACTTATGAAACCCATTGATTTAAAAGAAAAAACATTAGATGCTCCCCTTATTTGCAATACAGCTCACTTATTTTACGTGCAAAAGACTTTTAATAGTGCTCATTTTAAAGCTTATTTCAAGCACTACAAAACCCTTTTGTATTAGAATGCATAAAATGCATCTGCTCGCCGCTAGATGGCATTGACCACATCGATTAAATTTCAGACAAAATAAAAAACGGCTTTGATCTTTATTATCTAGCTTAATATTGCACTTAGAATACTTTATAAAAAACGAAATTGTTCATTGTTTTACCTGCTACAATTTTGTTCTTCGTAAAATTTTCGATAAAACGTATATTTTTGGAGATATTTGCAAAAAACCGATGAAAAACGTGAAAAAATTGCGAATTTTCAATTGCCAATAACTTGAAAAGTATTGGATTTTTTGAAAAACTTTAGAGATGATTTTTTGCTTAAAATTAGACCTTCTATCGATATCCGAGGTTATTTTGCAAAAAAAAGTTCACCCCCGAAAAGGGGTGGCAACCACCCCCAGGGTGGTTGCGGAGTTCAAATCATTTTCACTTTTGAAGTTAAGGGTAAGATGAACCTAATTCCAAAATTGTATGCAATTCGGTTCACAGTAAAAAAATTCGGAGCAATAATGCTTCAATGACTGCACTAATTATTTGTGTAAATCAACTTGGTCTCCTCACCAGCAATGGCTGGTGAGGAGACCAAGTTAATTACCTATTATTTTAAGTCTGGACCTCACTAATATTATCAAAAAGAAAAAAGAGTTTTCGTTTGGGTTTCGCTAAATATTGTAGCAGATCAAATAAATAACAATGACTATTAACTATGCATTTTTAACTGAAGATCTGAAGTTTTGGTCTGCCATATCAATCAAGAATGATATCATCGTTAATCTCTCTAACACACTGATAATAACGGACGACATTAAACTGCTGTTACTTTTCAAGATATAATCTGTCTCAAGCTCAGTTGCTAAAGCAATTGTTTTAATAATCTGTGCTGTCACCTACCACAATCTCTTAAGGCAATATCAATTTGTCGTGCTTAAATGTCGACAGAAAATGTGTACCTTAATTTATTATGTACTACCAATAAGTTGACATGACAGTTTTAATACAAAATCTTTGAATTTTGATTGGTCGATTGACTTGCTCCTGGAGACTTAACTGTCGGCATCGATCATGTTTTAAGATTAGTTGAAGATAAGTTGGCAATTCTGCTGTACCTACTTAGTTGGTAATAAACTAGCTAATACTCCTTTTCTCTTCTAACAAACTACAAAACCAAAATGTAGTAAGAGATTTTTGAATAATTTGAGATTTTACTTTTATATCATTTTAACATCCTATACTTAAGTTATTAAGCCTATGGAAATTATGAGACCGGTGTTAAAATATCGCTGGCTGTACTTTGTTTTATCCATTATAAGACAAGTTATTTGTGTATAATCCTGCCTATTTTGTACAATCCTGTATATTGCTGGGTAGACATCAACTGCATTTTTATTTATCAGGTCGGTTGCCATGACAATGCCCCCGAAACTTATCTTATTAAGCTTATAGTTTGGTAAGACATTACAAAGCTTCTTACCAATTATAAAAATATATTTTAACCTTTAATTAAAATAATGAGTTGCAAATTCATATTACAATCTTAAAAAATAAATGGCCTAACGTTCCACTAATAATAACTTTAAATTAAAGCCATTAAAGTTACAGAAAAAATACTATACGATGTACAATTAGACGTACAAGTAGGCCGCAAAGATATCATCACGCATTATTTGCTCGCGTTTTTTGCTCAACACGTCTTGATTTAATTGTTTACGTAAACTTGCGTTCAAATATTTACTTACGATGTGTCCTCATAGCCTTTTTTCTTTAAATGAATACTGCTGTGTAGCCTCGACGGCTTTGTCAGCGTTGCCGGTCTGTAGGGTGAGCGCAGAAAGCTCTCACGCCTAGTAAAATAACGTGTAGTTGTCGCAACAAAAGTTATTGTAAGAAGTAGCAAATTTTTTTGTAAGAAGCTTCAAATTTTTCTACCAGTCAACACCAAAGTTCTGCTCGTCCAGGCTCTTGTCCTGCCTATTCTCGACTATGCTGATGTTTGTTTTACTAATATCTCATAGGAACTTCTCAACAAACTTGACAGACTCCTGAATAACTGCTCTATTTACACCCCTTTTCTTTTCTCCTACATGTCAAGCTCCTTCAGACTGTCTGCCATACGGGCTCTGGAACTCTCTCCCAAGCAACATTCAGAAATCTACCTCCAAAGTTGCTCTGAAGAGGTCGTTGCGTGAGCATTTTAAGTGAGCCGCTGATTCAGTAAACCATTTCATTGAGTTCAGATTCAGGCATCTACGTTTAACTCTCTTAAGTGGCAATTTAATTTAATTTCATATTATATATTATTCTTTAATATTATATTAGTATATTTATTTTAAATGTATATGGATAGGTATATGTATTTGTTGGCATGATAAGTATATATAATTTATATGTATTTATGTAGTATAATATGATCTATATATGATTTATTTAAGTTTACGAATTGTATTAGGTATTTGTTAGTTTGAGTATTAGTAGGTTTTAAAGTTTTAGTTAAGTAACAAATTTGTTGTTTGTATTTTCTTGCACCAAAATCCACGTTGCACAGCCCAAAATTCGTATGTTCTCTGTTAAACCTTGCGGTTGACTGGTAGAGAATGCCTCTAGGCATTAAGTCCGCCAATTGTACCTATTTTTATAAATGTGCAATAAAGAATAAATAAATAAATAAATAAGTAGCTAGTTTGTTAGAGTAGCTAATTACACAGCCTATTGATAATAAGACAGGTGCTGTAATATGGCTGACTGTACTTTATTTTATCCATTATAAGGCGACAAGATATGTATATAATTCCGTTTAGGTACTTAAGACATATATACTAATGTTAAAAGGAGTAAAGATTTTATTGTTTGTTTGTAATGAATAGGCTCCGTTACTACTGAACCGATTTTAAAAATTCCTTCATTAATTTAAAGCTACCTTATATCGGAGACTGACATAGATTTTTTTTTTGTAAATACTAGGCTATAATTAGGAATATTGTTTTCTTATATTTACGCGAACAGTACACATTGAAATGAAACAACTTTACGGGTTCTACTCGCGGAATTTATACTTTTACATTTTCTAACCCGTTGTTTCGACTACTTTACATCAGTCGTGATCACGGGATGACTCCAATGTTATATTATTATGTAAAGAAAGTAATTATTGACATAGCAACCGTCACTCAACAACCGTCCTTTTCACTATCACGTTCGTATCCACGCAGAAAAAACTAACCGTACTTTGATTGAAGTCTAACAGTATTGTGCTGCCCCCTAGACTTAATGAGTTTTACTACTGGATCCATCCTGGAAATTTGGATGTTTTTTTAATTTCAATGGCCTCCCGTAGCATCCTAGGAACATACCGGTTCTCCTTAGCAATGACCTGGGGCTTATCAAATCTGATATAATGATTGGGTTTTCCGAGGGCATGTTCACAAACTGCTGACGTATTATTACTTCTACGATTTTTGACATCATCGAATTTTTTTGATGGTGGTAGATTCCAATCATCTTCCTTAATGAAATTTGGGTGTTATTGTAATTTCAATGGCCTCCCGTAGCATCCTAGGAACATACCGGTTCTCCTTAGCAATGACCTGGGGCTTATCAAATCTGATATAATGATTGGGTTTTCCGACTGCTGACTTATTATTTCTACGATTTTTGACATTCGTGGTCACGACTACTGTGAAGGAGTCGAAACTTCGGGTTAGAAAATGTAAAAATATAAATTCCGCTAGTAGAATCCGTAGAGTTGTTTCATTTTAATATTAGGCTATATTTTGCCGGGAGAAATAGTCTACGCGGGTGAAGCCACTGACGGACAGATAGTCATAAATACTTTGAAAGGAACATTATATGCAAATAATAATTAATGGTGTTAAAACCTCTTAATAGCTCGTAATTAAGATTTTTATATAATCATGCTTCAGTTGCCTGAAATTTTTAGTCCAGGGGGACTAATACTGTTAGTCTGAATTTGGCATTGTGAAGGCTATGTCCATTAAAAATAGCAATGCCCTTGTCCAGCTGTTTGTTATTAGATATGTGGGCTTAATAACCAAACCTTATCCTGGCCTTGTCGATGTTATCTAATTTTGCATTAATTTTGATCTTCATCTACGAGGGTTAAGGAACAAAATAATGTGGTCTCTAATAGTTGTAAGGGTTAACAAATTTCCTACCTCTACCATAACCCATTACATTGTTGTAACTGCTTGCTTTTTATCTATCATATTTATAGCTTAGGTCTTTTATTTTGATATCTAGATCAATGAAACAGGAATTCAGAAGTGGTTAATAAACATTAGTGTCGGAAAATGGTTTAGTGAAAACGAACTGGTTAAGAGAAACCCTATTGGCGGTAATAATTGTATAGAACAGATATGTCTGGGGTAAATTATAGGAGATAGCGATTTCCTGGCGTTCCTTGCAGTATCATTATTTTCCAGATAGCGGATGTGAAGTCATTTGGATTTTAAATGGCCACATGTACTATGTTTATAATTAATAAAATATCAATATATAAAGTGACTAAAGCCATTTTTACACGAATATACTATTTATCTCTTAAGATATACATAGGTATATGTATATACCACAGGATCCATCAAGTAAAATGTTATCAGATTGCTGACGTTTTTTGGGGTTTGTTTATACGCTTCGAGCATTGATGTAGTAGATACTTTTTTTTTATACCACGTCGGTGACAATCTAGCATGCGGACCACCTGATGGTAAGCGGTTACCGCAGCCTATGGACACGTGCAACACCAGGGGTATCACTCGCGCGTATAGGTATATATTATACTTATACGCTTATACTTCTGATAAATGACTCATGCTCTTATCTTGCATGACTCTTTTCGGAGAAATTATCAGCATCTTCTCAGTAGCAACAGCAGTCCGATGATGATTATGACATTTTCGAGATGATTATTTTGTTATAATAACGCAATTCTTTAGATATCTTATATTTATTTAAACCTGACTCATAAATTGTAATTTCATTTTATTTGCATATTTGTGACATTTTATTTGTAGCAATGATTTTGAGCTTTTATTGTATTCCATTTCATCCGTAATAGAATCTTATTTGTTTATTCATTTATTCAATATGCATAATATACGGGGTCAAAAGATCTTAATATTAAGTGTAAGTAGGTACATGTACCCTGATAGGGTGTTGCATAGATGATAATGGTTTTGCGAGGTTAACATAATTGTATGGTTATCATCATTATATGGAATTACATTGATATTAATTTAAAATATTCAATTAAATATCTTCTAGAAGCACTTATTAGTACATATTTATCGTAATTGTATTTTTAATTATTAGAACTACATTTTATTGTAATTTAATATTTTTGAAATACGTTTACATTTGTACCTACGGTTTTCGTTTAACTTACTTACATAAAATTCTCGAATTGATTTTCTATTCAGAAATACGTGTAGTTGCATCGCTTATCCTTTGTATAGAACTTCCCAGGACTGCACAAGTATATACTTACGTAATAAGTATACACTTGCACTAGAAGCAGTTGGCGTGAGTTTTTGTCGTTGGGCGCGGTCGGAAAGGAATAGAAACGGGTTTGCTGCGTAGAAATGTGTAATATAGATTGGTCGCTACGTATTATTAGGATTACGTAAGTAATAATCATTTCTATATGGAGGGATACAGGTTATATTATTCTCTAATCAGTACGGAAAATATTAAGTGGATACAGAGCGCCGTTTTTCCTTACAAACGTAGCAACTGTTTCCTCCCTGGATATTGCTAGTAGTGGAATCATTTTTTTTCTATTTTTCTATGGCTACTATTAACATGTCTCTATGTTTTCCTTTTTTTAATAAACTAATTATAAAAAATATGACCGTTCGAAAATCTAAAAAAATGGTCAGATTTTCCGCTGTGTTCAAACATCGATAAAATAAATTTGATTCGATTATTTAAAAAAAGGGAAACATAAGAACACAGTCAAAGCCTTGTTTTAGTATTTACTTAAAAAAATAATTCGGTCTAGATTTCGAAAAGGGATCAGGGAACTACGAAGCGTCGATTTTGTGTACTTTTAGGTAATTTCGGTCCGATTTGCATCTGTCTCTATCGTACTCTTCGGGGCGCTCGAGGTTTGCAAAAGACAGCAATTCATTTTACGAACAGCTATTTTGCAATTCTCTCGGAGGTGATTGGTCCTCTCAACTTATAGTACGGGTATAGATAGACGTCATTAGCGCTTAGCCAGGCACTGGTAAATTAGGGAACACATTCTTTTGAACCCTACAACTCCTTTTTTAGCAACAACTCTGCCTGGCCAAAAGATAAACGTTAAAGCTATCTCTTAAAATTTGTTAACTATTACTTGCAGTAATAAAGCAACTGCAACAACTTTGAACCATACTGCAGCCAAAATGTGAAAAAAAAATCTGTTACCATTTTCAACGTTGACTAAAGTACCCAAACTAAACATGCGAAATTAACTTCTCAAATTGGTGTTTTTGACGGTCTTGAAAGCTACGACCGTGAAGAGATGTTGACAGGTTAAGAAAAAGAAGATTAATGTTTACTCGTAAGACGCAAACAGTGCGTACGAGTTGATTGTCCCGTGAACGTATTAGGGTTACGCACTCCTTGACTTGGTAACGACTTATACTTAAACATATCAGATTTTTTTTATGTAGATAATTGGGCGTGGGCTATTATTTCTGGAAGGCATTCGATTTTTAATTGAGAATATTTTTTATTTACTACTGAGTGTTCGTCAGCAGCTTCGCCTTTAAACCCTTTGTTACTTACTGATAATGTAGCGTTATAGGAGTAAAATAATTTTTAAAATCGGTTCAGTAATTACGGAATCTGTTCAATGCAAACAAACAAACAAGCAAATCTTTCCTCTTTATGGGTACCTAATATTAGCATAGATTCAATTTCTAATCAAATGACTGGCGCTGTTGTAACTGCAAGTGCCTTTGATAGTTGTATCACCGGACTGCAAGAAGCGGAAGGCTTTCAGTCTTTATTTAAATGTTAATTTATAGTATATTCGGAAATACACAGCGAGATAGATCTTTAATTACCTTTGCATCTATTCAAAAATCACATAATCACTTAATTCCGATTTCTAAAACATGACGCCACATCAGTCAGCATCCCTTACAAGTATTGCGGACTTGCGGTCATTTTCATGGTCATATTTTGCCGTTTGCTCAACTGTGTAACATTAAATTTACATTAATGAAGATTATTTCCAGTTTACTTCACTTTTTTATCATCAAAGGCAGTCATTTGATCACAACCGCACCTGATGGTACATGTCTGCCCAGGTAATGTCCATTCCAGGTTGTATTGATCGGGAAAAACAAGCACAGGCAGCGAGTTCCACTCCTTTGCTGTTCGCATGATACAATAATCCGCGAACCGCTTTGTTCGTTCTGTAATATCCACAGCGTGAGAGTGGAAAACCAATGTTCGTCTAGTGCTCCGATGGTGAAAAGGTGCGGATGGAACCAACTCATGCACCTTACTTTGATAAGCACAATAGCAGTGTGATATTTTCGTATTGTGGTTGACAAAATTTTGTCAATTTAGTAAATTCGCAGAGTTCAGTTTTCTTCAGTAATTTGAATAGTCGTTGGCTAATAAGCAAAGGTTATATGGCGATTAATATCAGTTAGGGAAACAAACGTTACATATGCGTCCGCGCAGGTTTAATTACTCTATAGTGTTATTTGTAACGTAACGACGTTAGCGTTAATTAGCCGATTGCGATGCGATTGTGAAGTACACACAACAACATGGTCAAAGGATATATAAAACTTTTTTAAATAACTTAAAAAGTAGGACTGGCCTTACAAAAAAACTATTAATGACAGATTATAAAAACATGATTAAGTTCCTTTTTTAAATTCAAATTTGTATATAAAAGGTTTTGTTTTAAGATGAAATTCGCATTCATTAAATTTCTTCCAAAGAAGTAAATCTTCACGAACTTCTAACTTGATTAAATATCCCTGGACATTATCCCTGGACATTATTCCACACAGCGCCATCTAGCCCCAAAGTAAGCTAATTAAAGCTTGTGTTATGGGATACTAGACAACGGATAAACATACTTAAATACATTTTCTTTTGTAAATACATACTTATTATACATAGGAGACACCCAGACCAGTACAAACAGACATGTTCATGCACACAAATGTTTGTACTGTGCGGGGATCGAACCCGCGACCTCTGGTGTAGTAGCCAACTTCTTAACCATTACACCAAGTCGGTCGTCAAAAATTTAAACTCCATAAATTTCTATAAATCTTTGTCAAACGCATCTCCGGTGTTCATTCAATCATGCCACGTAGACACTTGACCAGGAACAAAATGTTAAGAGCAGTGGGCATGATTCAAGCTGGCGCTACCCAAACTGAAGCCATGAGGACCAGTCAGAGCGTTATATTCAGGCTTTGGTCACGTTATTGTGTCACGGGGGAAGTGGTGGAACGGCGCCGAGGACCTTAATGCATTACAACACATGTACAGGACCGATTCATAGTAAATGCTGCACGAACTCGTGCAGCATTTTGTTGTGTTTGTTTTGAACCAATAACCAATTGCATCGCCGTTGCGATGCGATTGCTTCAAAGGCTACAGAGAGAGTATGGTTTGCTGGTAAGCGGTCAAACTTTGATAAGACGACTGCATGAAGTCAACCTGCGTGCTCGTAGGCCACTTCGGGTACCAGCCCTAAGGGGAGGCAATCGAGGAAGAAGATTACAATGGGCTATTGCACACGAAAACTGTACCCATTCTCAATGGTCACTTGTGCTTTTGACTGATGAATCCAGGTTTGGATTTTATCCTGATTCGCGAAGAGTACGCGTTTGGAGAGAACCTTGACGTTGGAATCGACCGCAGCACCCACAACAAGTTCATGCATATCAAGCTGTGGCACGATTATGGTTTGGGCAGAAATTCGTCTCGGCGGTAGAACGGACCTCGTTTGGATACAAGGCAATATGACTGCTCTAAAATACCGAGATGAGTTGCTAGAGCCTGTAATCTTGCCCCACAGACAGCAAATGAGACAAAATTTCCAGCTAATGCACGACAATGCCCGTCCACATACGGCGCGTATCGTTACAAGTTGATTACAACAGCATGATATCCAAGCTTTAGACTGGCCTGCACAATCCCCTGACTTAAATCCTATTGAGCATGCCTGGGATATGCTTCAGAGAATAGCTCTTAGGAATTTCCCTGAAGATATTGTGCATGAAAACCAGCTTTTCTTGCATCTTAGCAGACATCTTGGGACAGTATTCCACAACAGGATATTGACACCCTTGTTTTGAGTATGCAGAACCGCTGCAGATGTGTCAGGAGAGTCTTAGGTAGATCCACGGATTATTAACTTTATGTTTTCAACAATTTTTCTAAAAAAATAGTTGTTTTGTTTAGGTTTTGATGTTTCAAAAATAAAGTTAAGATTGAAATTTTGTCTGAATTTTTCCTATTCTTCTAAGTTTTTTTTAAATTTATCCAAAAGTTTACTTCTCAGATTAGATAGGCTATTAAACAAGGTTTATTTTAATGTGTAGGTGTCTTAACAAAAAGTTAATAGAATTTTAGTTATTTAGGTTTAATTGAAATATCCCTAGACCATGTTGATGTGTGTACTTAGACGTCATGGGTAGTGTATGTACAGTCAAACAAAAAGCCGGCATAAGCTGAGCTGGCTGGGCCACTAGTGTCACTGCTAATAATTATCATACTTCGCGTACCGCACCGCACCGATCGCCACCTAAATAGGCTCATCTTCACACCCTGGGCCCGCCATGGTCATCATACAGTTTGATGAGAGATGCTGCCGACGTTTTACCAATGAGCTATGGTTTGGAGTTCTTCAAGAGGAGTTTGTGAGGTTTTTACAGCGGCTGCAGCGCGCTAGTGACGCCTGGTGTTGCACGCGTCCTTGAGCTGCAGTAACCGCTTACATCAGGTGGTTCACGTGCATGTTTGTAACCAACGTAGAAAAGAAAGAACTTCGCGTTGGAAGTACAATGGTATCTACGTGAAGTCTACAGTGTAACTGACTGTACCTGTTAAGGGGGATCGTTGTATGTAAAGACGGACATGCTCTAATTTGTTTGTCGTTCGATTTTACTGCAAAGAAAGCGGTATGTGCACTTGCCGAGTAGATAATCTTCACTTTTTAAGTGCCTACCTAAGAAAGTAATTGATCTACATTTGTAACACAGCTGAGCAAAAACCAAATACGGTTTAGTAATCAGAAACTCAGACCACCCATCTAATGTTCGGAAATATTCGAAAATACCTACACTTTGCCTGTAATTCGAACTTCAAGATTGCGAGCCCAGCGCTTGTACTAGGTACTATTCGGTTGTTCCCTGCGGGAGTAGAATACTGCCAAGGTATCCCTGCCTGTCGTAAGAGGCGACTAAAAGGGCCCTTGGGGTCGCGAAGCGCACGCGGGAGGGCCTGCGTGTGTTTCGATTTGCGATCCCGAGGAAGACGCTAACACGTGTCTTCGGACACAGTGGTCTGTGTTATCGTGCACTGGAGTTGACCTTGCTCCTCCCGAGGCTGGCTGCCAGGCAGCCTTGTGCGCCGAAGGGTCCTGCGAGGAGTCTCTCACGTGTTGGGGATCCCGGGTCCTTTCCATTCTGCGTCGAAGATGACCACCGTCAGGTTTTAGTGGATAGGGGTCTTTGTTTTCCGAGTCCCACATATCTCAGGTTTCCCGAACCTAGGGCCCTGGGAATGCCTAAATGCATTTCCTGACGCAAAAAAAAAAACTACTCGGTTTACAAGACTTTACTCACAGACTTAACAACATTTCGAATTACTCGCAGTGTCATAATTTATCACAACACGATTGTCATACCTCGTAAGACAAGGATGTTAATCCTCATTTCGGAACCATGACAATTGGTGTGTTGTCTGACGCATATTTATTTATCCTCATCACTTCTTCAGTAAAATAACGAACAACGGCGACTCCTCACTTCGCGTGCTATGAAAACAGATGGCAACTTTTCACACACTTTATGGACCTATAGCAATCAGATTACTCTCGCATTTTGAAATCGAGGTCGTAATTAATGCACAGCATTGTGGTTCTCGTGTGACTTCGGCTTTACGCGGCTACTTGATGACATGCTTTTGTTTTTTGGATAGCCTGCTTGTCTGTGCTTCTGTGTGTTGACTGCAAATGGCCTAGTGTGTAGTTTGAAGTATAGTCATTAGTATATTTCGGAGTTTTTAGTAACTTCATCGATCGAATCTAATTTCTCTGATGTTTCTATATTGATCATTTGAAAAACATGCAAGAAAATTTACCCTGCAATCTGTGGAATAAATTACCAACAGAGTGGATCAATTAGATTTTTTTTATTGGAATCGGTTAAATTAAATACGTAAACTTGATAAAACACGAGAAATATACTGCCAATACTGCGAAATTTGTAATCTTTTTTGTGGTTTTCCAAATACATATAGGTACTTACATGGACACCTAAGTATCTATGAATATACCCACATACAAAAAAAAAACTTACCTTGTACAATTTTGGCACGATGAACGTTATAAATCGAGTCTATCTAATATCAGATTTGGGTGAGTAATAGCTCCAGTTTTCAGTGGTACAACTTTTTTCCATAATTATTAGTAAGCCGGACAGAATATTGCCATCAATCTATCATCACACCACGCCCAATTATTAAATTAAAAAACTATGACGAGTATCAGTTACATGCCTTAAAGATAAAAATCCAAGTAAATGATCCTCATTAGCACAACTTAAAGGCAATACTGATAGTTAGCGAAGAAATAGAAGGTATAGAAAGTGGTTTAGCTCTCCATGACTGGATGCTTAGGGCGACTACTCACATACTACTTTTTCATATATAATCTACATGAGAATTGCTAGGAGTCCGGATCGGACATTGAGGATCACAGTGCAGAATGCATGTTTTCTGTTATTAGATATTAATAATGATTGGCATATTTTTTTGAAAGAAGATCCGACAGATTGGTTCAAGTCACGGCAAAAACGTCACCCGAATCTCTTTTCATAGCAGATATCATCACCATCGGAACAGAATAAGCTGATTTGGTTACCTATCATTAGTTATCGATTTTACATTGCTAGTACGAAGGGCAAAAAAATTAAAGAAAATTCTGCACCATAGTTTCCGTGTGTAAAATAACTAAATGAAGCAGAATTGAATCTTCTTTATAATACTGTGTTAGAAAAATTGTGATCAAACATCACGTAAAACTACTGTATGGATTTTAAAGGAACCTTGTAAACTAGAACGAGTACTTTAAAATGTGGATCAAAATATAGGGTATTTTCTATTCACATTCCTATAGCGCGAAAAATGTTAAAAGCTAGTCCTGTGCAATAGCTAGTTAAAAATATCCATTGTTTGAGTGTAAACACTATTATTAAAATTAAGAAACTAACGAGTTCCACCAGCGAGTTTTGCTTGGTACATAGCTTTGGTTACATGTTTTGGGACGCAACGAAGCGTGCCAGTATGCAATTAATCTGAATCATTAAAATAACAGACCTTGCCTTCTATCTTGTGCATTAAGCGATTAGTATCACATGAGTAGATGCCCTTAGACAAGGCGTGACCTTGCAGCTGGTTGAACTGCAGCGAGAGATTCTATCTTTTAACATTTTACTCCACGAGAAAATGTACGTTTCTTGCACTTGAGAATTCCTATGCCTATAGTACCTACATTGAAGACGAAATGCGTCCTCGCTTTCATATTGAATGAGCTTAATATCCTAGTGTAAACTTCTGACTTATGGTAAAACGCTATGAAGTACCATAAGCTAAAAAACTTCTACATATATTTTTATAGGCTTTTTAGTGTTTCGTTCACCATGACGACACAGTCAATTGCCTCTGACTACCCCCTTTGGGACAAAGTCGTGATGGTACGTTGTGTGTAATACTTAAAATATATCATAACATACACGAACACTTTTTACCAATGGTAATAAAACCCAACGTGGTAGGTTGCGCTTGCGCCGTTATCCGGGTTGATTTGGTTTTTATCGATGTTTTTCCGTCACCGGAAAGTAAGTCTGATATTTAATTATGGTAATAATAGCCAGTTAGCGTTTTATTTCATCGAGTCATTCTAAATCAACCCGGATAATGGCGGGAGAGGCTCACTACCCACCGCCTTATGTTATAATACCATAGGTGAAAAGTAGCCTCTGAGTGTTCTGTTCACCATGACAGCAACAGTTACTTGCCTCCGACTACCCCGTTTGGAATATAGTCGTGATGGTATGTTATGTTATGATAAACTAACATGTAAGAAATGTCGAAAATGACACGACAATGTCTGTTAAGGCGTGACTAAAGTTTTGTGCAATCGTGAAACAGGACCCCAGTCTCGCATCCATAGACAATATAGAGCAGACAGCAATACCATAGAGCACATTGTTGTACTCATGAATATTAACAATGTTGTGTCTCGTTCCGCTAGAGTTTCGACACTTTCCAGCACAACATGAGCTAGCCATACAATGGCTTTTTGTAGCACCTTTCACTTTTAAACTGTTATATATTTTAGTTGCATTAATAACTTCATTCGGGATTAACAATGAGCAATTAGCTTTTTGATGGCGGTTTTGTATGACGTTTTACAAAAACTTTTGACACGCTCTATTTAGCGTTGCTACGAGTATGTAGGAAAAGTGGTCCGTATAAACATAAGCAGAATCGTGTCTCTTACTTTAACACTTATTGAAAGAAATTTGCAGTCTCAATTCATGTTAAGAGTCAATAACTTGGAAATAAACATTCCCAGGATAGCCTAATTTTGTACCGGATGCAAACTTTACCACCAATGACAATCAACTGTCCAGGGCCCTGATTTATACTGGATGGTTGTTGGAATGCTCCTTTCCCCACTAAAAGGGCACTGCTAAACTCATTATTAAACATTTCGCTGTAAAGACTTCTGCTTGCACTCTAAATTGAAAAGGCTTTTTTTTACTTCATAATAACATGTCAAATCATGTTATAAAAAATACTATGTCAAAAGACGGAAATAAGTGTAACAATCTAACGATTTGATATGACAGTTGGGTTACAAATAGCGACCATGAACAGTCAAGGTCAACAACTAACTGTGAAATATGATCGATGGAGTTTAATGATTTGGAAACAATTACTCAAATGGTTTTTTATTTAAATCATGGCTAATCTGAAATATTGAACGACGTTTGAAGTCAACTGCCTCTAGAACTATGGCTGCATCTTCCTGTTCTCATGATATATTTTGCATATGTTTTTTCTAATCTCTGTTTTTAGAGAGCATCTTGACCTAGGGTTTACGCACCACAACCGAGTTAAATCTGGACTAAACTATATTTGTGGTCATTTTTAAGTCCTAAGGCTTAGCTATACATGACGGAAATTCCGACGCCGAACTTCCGTTTCGGTAAATTCTTTACTAAACATTACAGACCGATCTTCCGCATAGTGTGCCCGCTATTTGTAATTTTTATGCATTAATATGTATTGGCGGGAGAACTGCGACGGAGTTAACTCTCCGGTGATGGCTAACATCGATAAAAAACCAAATCAACCCGGATAACGGAGGAAGGCTCACCACCGGCCACGTTGGGTTCTAATATCAACGTTGGGTTGGGTTGTGAAAGTGGGCTTTTAAGTGTTCCGTTCACCATGATGCCAACCGTCACTTTGCCTCAGACTACTCCATTTGTGGATGGTCACGTGTCTTCTCTAATTTGGGTGACGGTTGAGCAATTTTCGTTCTACTTCTTTAAGAAATAAGCATAAGATTAAGATTTAACTCAGGCCGTCCCTTAAATGTGCTTGTCATACTTGTAAACGCTGCTTTACTATATGGGGCTTTACAAAATTCAGAGCTATTGGAATCATTTTACTACTTAAAATCATCATTAGTGGTTGTTATATTTTAAATGATTAACAAGTAATCATGAAGTTGAGATCTATGAACGCAAAAAAAAAATGAAACTATTTTTGAATTAAACACGTAGGTCGTTGACCTCTGCCATTGTGATATTTAGGTCAAAATAACCTTTAAAATCGTAACAGCTGAAGGTTGTTAAAAGTAACTTAGTTAATAACTTTTGCCATAGTTAAAATTGTGTAATAACATGAGTATGTGCATGTACGTACGATCAGCAACAGAAGTAGCTGGAATAGGAACTAGGAGCATTTAGTTTTCATTGCAATGTTTTTTTATCTTCGTGTAGGCTCGTACGTCTACCACGCGTTGCCGCTGTAAATTTACAGTATCGTTCGCGTAAAAAATGTATTGGGATTTGACATTGTTATGTCATGGCTTGTGTCATCCCAATATTTTTTTTATAACGTAAATTTAAAGTGACAACTCGTGTTAGACGTATCGTTGGCTCAATTTATAGTGACCAAGCCTGGATTAATATTTTACTAGGACTGTTTCTTAGTCGTGCACTCTTAGCGAAGTGATCTTGGTCCAGGTCCCTAACCATCGGCGCTTTCGTGATGCTTCGCCATGTAGTTCATGTTTGGCAGAGTGGGAGCAGTAGTTTTCAGATGAGAAGACAGAAGAGCGACCACGAGATCTTATGCCCGCAACTCTTCCTAGGACTAGCTCGTACTAGGACCGAGGATGCTCAAAACTACTTGACACATTGAAATTAACCAAAAGGGATTTTAATTTAACTGAGAAAAAAAAAATAGATATCTTATGAGAAAAGCAGTTGGCAAGTGTTAGTTTTAGTTCATAAAATAACAAAATGAATTTTAAAATTCAATTCAATGTTTTCAGTTTTTTATCTGTTATTTATTACCATGAAATACTTAGTCACCATGCTATTACATCATTCGGCTATGTAAGCTAAAGTGACAGCTGTCAACTGTCAACAGATCGGCGTATCTATTTTCTATTTCAGCGCATTTGTTTATACAGCCAACTGAAGTCACGACCATTGAATAAACATGGCGTTCAATGCATCCTGCTTTTGAAAATGTAAATTTTAAATGCAAATTTTGGGTACTTCAGCTATTGCATAAAAAAAAAGAGATTTTTTAGGGTTTACTAGCACTATAGTATCTATTTGAGACCCTTTTCAAAAATGAGTGTAAAACCCTATTACAAGTAAATATGAGAAACACTTGACATTGGCACGTTGTACCGTAATAAATGTAATGTCTAATGTCATCTTTGTTACAAATTACGGGACGGGAAGGATTATTTTTCCTAAAGTTGGATCTGGGCATAATAATACTACCCAATAACGCATTACTTGATGGAGACATTAACTTACATACTATTAGAAAATAAAAACCAATTCACAGAATAAACACTGCGTTTTCTAAATGTTTTTATGTCGTGGGCAACGATAAAACTAACGCCTTTGCCGCTTTTAACCAGATCGTCACCTGGCGTCGATTGGTCTACATCCAATCGATGTTCTTAGGCTGTTGTCTGTACATTTGGTATTATTCAAATATGTTTGTTTCGTCATGACGATGCTTTACCTAACATAACGCGGTTTTTATTTCATTGCTTCAGTTTTAATTGTACATGATGGTGAATACGTGATACAGCTTATAGTAGCTGCGTAAGTAAGCAATTTGAGATATTGCGTAAGTGTAACTGATTTTTATCAAAAATGCTGAATAATTTCGCTGTTGCTTATAGATGTAAACAGGATATAAACGTCTGCCCAGCAGTGGAACGTAAACTACGATAGTTGACTACTTCGGCAATTTGTTTGACAATTTCACTTTCATCGCTGTACCAATATCGAATACAAAACCGTCAACACTAACGCTAGCTACTGTCATCGATGTAAACTTATCGTAGGTGTAAGTACAGGTTTTCCATTGAACAATTTAAAGCACGTAACTTTTTTGTCAAATATCTGGGGATAGCTTATTCGCCTGGAAGGTAGATGGTTATATACACGGTGTCGGGTTACATGTGGTCCAAACGAAAACCATAGATAGAGGGGTCCAGGGGCTACTCTAAGGAACCCCATGTATGTTCCGCGAAAATTTATAGTTTTCGAGAAAACAGCATTTTTCTAATTTTTTTCTTAGTACTTACCCAAAATGACGCATTTTTTTTAATGATTTCTCCTGAAGTAGTATTACTCGAATCTTGTTTTTTTTGTGAATGTGAACAATTAATAGGCCTTTCATTACACCACTACAGTCCTAACTCAGGCTAATTATTTTCTGCAAAAAAAAATAAACAGTGAAGTGTTATGCATGTTAAAAATACCACTCCTAGTGAATTTTGATTCGTCAGTCCACAAAATAGAGTCAAAAAAACCTGGATCATTGCTATCTCTCCTAATCATCTCTTGACAGAAAGCCACACGTCGGTCATAGTCTGTAGGTAGCAA
Organism: Udea olivalis; assembly: GCA_947369235.1. Classification (NCBI taxonomy): domain Eukaryota; kingdom Metazoa; phylum Arthropoda; class Insecta; order Lepidoptera; family Crambidae; genus Udea; species Udea olivalis. The sequence continues at coordinate 16,065,558 of OX376359.1, forward strand.
GTCTTGGACTTTTCGTAGGTGGAATGGATGGTAGCTTTCCTTGCGCAAAATTCTGTGAACTCTTTGATGGGGAACACCGAGACGCCGACCGATTGACCGCGTACTAGCTGCAGGTTCCCTAGCAATTTCTTTCAAAAGGTTTTCCACCAAATAGGGATCTTCTCTTAAAACACCTTCATTATACGGTGCTCCTGGACGGCGGCCTTCAATGAATGCATTATGCACACGGATGAAAACACGATGATCTGGATATGTTTCAGGTTGTGGTCCACCTCGTTGTAACAGCCGCTGTTGATACAGACGTGCCGCAAGTCGAGTGTTTCTTCTGGCATATCCATAATAATAATGCATTTCTGCATATTTTCGTGCCGTGTAAGGCATTATGCTTTGAACGAACCCACAAACACAAACACACAGTACGTATTAAGGGCAAAATCTAGTCCAGTAATCGTGCCAAGTCTTCCAGAGTCGTCAAAATAAAAGTAAATAAGCAATCGAAAAGTCCGTTAACACGCCAGTAGTTAAAAAGGGATAGTATGAAAAATGTACGAACGCGAGAGCAGCCAAGGGAAGACTAACAAAACAGTTTGTAAACTTGAACAAAGGGATCAAAACTGGTATCTGTAATGACGTCTGATGTCTTATGACAGATTATCTTAAAGTAAACTTTTTAAATGCCATTGGAAATCAATTGAGTTCATGACTGACGAAATTTAATTTAATATTAAAATCCTCCCATTTCAGAATACATTTTCTTGACATGAAGCTCTTGCCATAGCTGATTGAAAGGAGGCGGATACTCTTTCTTAGAAACCTGGGCCAGAGTGTAAAGAGATCAAAGTTTTGCCGAATAATAAGGAACATAAATACAAACTGTTCCTGAAAATTTTGCCATTATTGACAATCCAAGAGCTCAGATATTATTAGATTTTGAATAAGTGAGGTTATGTAACTTTTAATTCTCCTTACCACGGAATTCAGCCACGGTCACGTAACTGCGTTCACTTACCTGTACCTTAGCTCTTTTTGAGTGAAATTGAGTACCATAATAGAGTGTCCAATGAATACACTGCACAAGCCACTCACTCTAGCTTCACTCAGCTTACGAGCTTTTTGCAAACGTGCTTTCGTGGCGCGGCGCACAGATCTGGACGAGGTCCATCCAGAACTCTGCGACGCACCCGTCGCTCGTCATTGTATGCTTATCTATGTTTAATCATAGATAAAGAGATGTGGTATTATGTACTTAAATAAAAATGCATATATTTAATTATTTTTTTTCCTTTTTAAATTATAATTAAAATGTCATCTAAGAACCGTGCAGGTGGTACTACATTGTCTTGGTATCTAGCCCAACTAAGGTACCATATTATGCTCATGATGTGGGCGCAGCAGCCTGCAGTTCGTCTCCCTACGATGCAGTTATAATAATATTGCAAGATTATTGTATTTTAGATACTTTTTAAAAAGATATAAGGTGAAAGAAAAAAACAAGATGACGTTTCATCATCTAAGGCTCGCCGGCCTAGTGTATTACAGCGATTAGTCGCTATACCACAGTTTACACAGTGATCCATGGTGTCCAATCGAAGGGCAGGCCAAAATCCAAAAAACGAGTCCAAGTCAGTCGTGCAGGCAAACCTCAAGTGTCCGGTACGAAAGCAAGGGTTTACGAGTTAAGCAAGATCAGAGTCCGTAGAAACAATGCAGTGGTCAACGATTTGTGAGGATACGAGTATCACATAAACGCAATCACACTCAAGACGCACACGCACAGAATGATACGAAACAAGTGATCGATTTTTGTTCTGTCAATGTCAGCTGTCAAGATCTAAATGGCACAGAGTAACAATAAAGAAATCGATTTGTTGAATTGATTAATCGATTTTAATATTTTACCTATTTTTAAGTACCTACTTTAAAATATATTCTACTATTGTAAATCAATTAAATATTTTTATTCTAGGTAGGTATCTTGAAACTAATACATTGAAAGATAGATTTACAAAATAGTTAAATCACAATCAACTAATTGACTATCGTAATCGATAATCGGTATGATTTTTGCAAATTACTTATTTTTAGATTCTACCTCATCCAGATTGCGGAATAGCCTGGGTTTTTACATTTAGTTAGAGAAAAAAATCACCTTTATTTTAAACCATACCCCAGTCTATTACATTCTGGCCCAGAAAACCCCGTCTCCTTTTACAAGTAGTGGGTCCACATAGTAGGCAAGTTTTTGAAATGGGTCCTGAAGTTTTATGTTGTGTGCTTTTATGGAGTTACACCACCAAAGAAGGAAAAAATCATCCAAATAAAAAAAATTCACTGTCTATTTTTTTTGCAGAAAATAATAAGCCTGAGTTACGACTGTAGTGGTGTAATGAAAGGCCTATTAATTGTTCACATTCACAAAAAAAAAACAAGGTTCTAGTAATAATACTTTAGGATAAATCATTAAAAAAATGTGTCATTTTCGGTACTAAGAAAAATTTTAGAAAAATGCTGTTTTCTCGAAAATTATATATTTTCGCGGAACATACATGGGGGTCCTTAGAGTAGCCCCTGGACCCCTCTATCGATGGTTTTCGTTTGGACCACATGAAACCCGACACCGTGTATACTTTTGTTGCAGAAAATAAAAAAATATAACACTAATATTTCATTGACGACACAATTGGCGTAGTGCGCTGTAGCACGGTTTCTCGCCCCGATTTCCTTAGTGTCCCGGGTTCGATTCCCGGTCGGGTCAATAAATAAATAAATATATGTATATGTATAAAATAAATATGACAGATCAGAAATTGTCTATTTCTTGCATATTTCTCCATACAAATTATCTTTTGCAAAAAGCAAAACACGACATGCTTATTCCGGATAGCTTTCAATATTCATGTTGATGCTCTCAAGAATCTATAAATATGAGCCAGTCACGAAATCAATCATAAATAACGGGTAGCCATTATGCAACCTTTCATTATTGCATTGCAGTTGGAATAATCGTTTTTACAAAGTGTGAGTAAAGACTTAAAGTACGGAGTACTATTACCTCTTCTGTGCTTTTATGCAGTCTTTGCGACTATGTGATTAATAATATTTTAACGGTTACATATACAGCAGCAAAAGTAAGGGTCAGTTATGCCTCGTTTACAAAAACGCGATGCATGCGCAACTGGTTCATGAAACCATCCATTTTCATCATTCTTTTAGCGGTATTGTGAAGAATACATACATATCTACCATCACGACTTTATCTTAAACTGGGTAGTCAGAAGCAAGTGACTGTTGCCGTCATGGTGAACAAAACACTTGAAGTCAGAAGTCCACTTTCTACCAATGGTATTAGAACCCAACGTGGTAGGTGATGAGGCTTCCGCCGCTATCCGAGTTTATTGGGTTTTTTATTGATGTTTTCTATCACCGGAGAGTTAGTCGGTTTAACAATAAATACAAAGATGGTTCTTGGCCAGATTCGAACTCGGGACCATAGGATCCGCAATCCGAGTGAGTTGGGGTGCTAGGTCCTAGGCCACGATGCTTTTCGACGCGATTTCTTTCATTTTGTAAGCTTTTTTTTTAAATTAGAATTTGTTGAAATGCCCCGGCTGACGTCGCCAGATGGGGGGTTTTTTAACATCTGACCGTAAGGTTTACCACTGGCCCTACATCTCCGAAGGCTGTACCTATTTGCTACGTGTCATCATTTGCAAAAATAGTTACGACACGGTTGGCGCAGTGCTATGTGGCACGGTTTTGACTAGCGTGGTGTCCCGGGTTCGATTCCCGGATGGGTCAATTCGGCAATGATCTTTTCTGTATTGACCCGGGTCTGGGTGCGCTGGGAGACGCCCTGGCTCAATTCCCTGTGTGGTACCTAACACCCATGACAAGTGGTGTGTTGTCTGGTGAAAAAATAATAAATAGTATACCTACTCATAGTGGATCTCAGTTTACGCACGTCAATAGTATAAAAAAGAGTAAATAAATATGTATCATTCATTATGCATTCAGTTAATACTCAACTGACCGGTTAAGGCCGTTTGCAGACAGACGCGCGGTCGACGAACTTGTAGATGCAGTATGTTATGCTAAGTGCCATATAAAGCCGTATGTACACAATTTTATTTTGTTATTTGTCTATATAACCATGAACTTACGTCGTTAAAAATATAAAAATACGCGAACTTGTCATTGTTCATCACAAATCTATAGGACCCGCGCGTGCGCTATTTGTGCAATCTACTTGCTTGGAAAAAATATTTTTTACATATATTCCTGATTAGATTACGAAATATTATCCTCGATGTTAGTGAATCCTTAGTTTAGTTCATCACTGCATTATTTTAGGATCTTCATACATTTTGCTCATTTTCTATTGATGCTAGCAAGCGCTTCGTTAATCTTTTACTTAGCGAACGATTCTGAATTCTTGAAAGTCATTAACTAATCGAGAAAATAGAAGTAAACGCATATAACCATACCCTATCGAATCGCGGAATGTTCCGAGTGACATAGCGTCGCGCTCTTCCGCGCAGACGCAGACACGCGAAGAGATGCGTGCGCGACAATGCACCGGTTACAAGACGTCGCGTGGTTCGCGAGAGGAACATCGAACGGAAACAATAACTCTGCTTCTAACGTATGCAATTCTGCAATCTGCGTATCATATGGTTGCAAAAAACTGTTAGATAGTGTTGGTATATTTTAATATCTATAAAATTTGCATTCGAACCGAAATCTTTGTGTTCATTCAAAATTTCAGACTTAATCTCTGGTGCTGGAAAAAAGATAAATAACCAAATCAACCCGGATAACGGCGGAAGCCTCACCATCTACCATGTTGGGTTCTAATACCATCGGTGAAAAGTAGGCTTCTGAGTGTTCCGTTTACAATGACGGCAACAGTCACTTGCCTCCACCCTACTACCCCGTTTGGGATATAGTCGTAATGGTATGTTATGTTATGTTTAATTATTAAAACGGAATCAAAGTAGAATATCAAACAACAAAATACACAAAAAATACCACCAGACAGGAGTCTCGATGATACAAAATTAAAGAATTAACTCAGCAATTCCCTTGGCTCGATAGGCTCAGCCGCTAAGCGGCCAGTTTTCAGTGTCTTATCTTGCTATTACTGAGCAATGCTACAAAAAATTAAAAATGTAAAGATTGAAACTAGAAAAGTTCGCATTGTTTAATGCTAAAAATAAAAATTCACTTATTAAAAATGTAGTTATTAAAACTTAAACCGCAAATATTGGCCCCAATCCACAAAATATTGGCCCACTGCTCAGTGATGCTAAAAATCGCATGTCACCAATTCAAAATAATTCGAACAGTTACATAATTGAGACCAAACGCCGTGTTTACATTGCCGCAAAAACTCGTTACCTACTTCCGTGGCGACGGAAAAAGGTAATTTCTTTGGTGAAAAAACATACCTGAGCATGCGCGGATTGCATCACACACAGTTCACTATTTAGAATAATAGGTCTTTATGAAACTAGGGCTTTGCATACCAATAAGTACACGAGGACTTGGTGTTGTACGAATGTTTAATCATGACACGGTACTTGATATTTTAAATACTAACTTCGTAAAATCGTATTAAATAATAATAGTAGAAATATTGTATAGTATCGCTATTTCCAAATTCTGTGGCTACTTACTTACTCCTGTGGCTTAGCGACCCAAAGTGTGTCTTGGCCTCCGATACAAGATAGCGCCACCTATCTCGGTCCCCTGCGGTTTCACGCCAGTCTCCCGGTTGAAGCTCCTGAAGGTCTGCACCTACAGCGTCACCCCACCGGTAGCGTCGGCGACCGACCGGCCGTCGACCAACAGGTTTTCCGAGATATGCTTTCTTGACACTTCGATCTGAAGCCATTCTTTCAATATGACCGAGCCACCGGAGTCTGTGTGCTTTGGTCTCTCCGATAATGTTGGGCTCAGCCATCAGTTCCTCCAGCTCCGTATTTTTCAGGATTCTCCAGTTCCCATCCTCTGTTCTCTTAGGTAAAAAAAATTCTGTGGCTAACATAATTTTTTTGCCCGGTGAAGTTTCATAGGCGCTAGATGTAACCTGCGTGGCCATTTCTCGTCCAATGTGATACATAATCGTAGATAAGTACTTCTTACGGCCTTTCTTCCGTTCGTCCGAACGCGTGCCATATCTTAAAATGTCGATAAAGCATACTTGCAGTTTTAGATTTCATGCTTTTTATGGCATTTTAAGCTTTATATTTTATCGAATAAAACTCGTAAAACCTCTAAATATTGCACTTATTTTTGTGTGTTTTGTGGCCATTTGTAAATTTTGCATCGTAGGAAGTACCTAAGCCATATGGCGAAAGGGCAATTGCATTTTACTCTTATCCTATAATGCAAATAATTTTTAAAATTTTAGACACTTTGAATGAAAAAAATCCTAAAATAAAACTCGGAAGGAAATAAATTAATGTGGTTCATTCAGTTAATTACAGTTTTTAATGCAATTAATTGCTCACTCTTTGCTATGGAAGAGTTCATCCATGATTACGTTATGTTTATGTGGCGATAAATCGTTTTGTTGCGATTATACACCGTCTTTTTATAATTACTAGAGAAAAACTCATGAGGTCCTCATATGTGCAACTAGCCGGGCATGCAGGACACAGTAAAAGGTGACTCATGAAAGGTGAGACAATGCTGAGTTATCGGAAAGGAAAAATAATCTTAGCAGTAAGGGGTTTGAACCTTCGTGGCATAGGCCACCAGCCGCCATTTTGTTTTTTCCTCGATTTTTCCGTGCACTATGAATGTGGTATATATGGAAAGAGAAAACAAAAATAAACAAAATGGCGGTAGGTGGCTATGCCAGCTTCCATACAAAAACGTTTAAACCCCTTTATTAATAAAACGTTATCGATACTTTATGCTTCCCATAACACCTTCCATTTCACTACCTTACTGTACTTGTGTACTTTCGTACACTGTTGAAGCGTTTTTCTTAGCTAATGATACTGGTACATGCGTTAGTGAGATTTTAATAGTAGAAACCACGAATACTCGTAATGATAGAGATAAGATATTCTAATAGCAGGTGGACTTTCTTTCTACGTTCTCACGGACTAAGTTTATTACTGTTTGGTTGGTAAATCTACGTGTTTAGCACTTGGAATTACTCTAAAGTTATATGTTTTATTCAGGAGGCAGTCATTCGTGTGAGCATTTGGTCGGTAGGTACATCTTGATGTGAATAACAAGCACATAGTAGTATACATTGTTGTTTAAAAGATTAGAATTTAGGTTTAAAGATTTTTTTTATTTCTCATAAGAACAGAGTTCGCTTAAAATGAGATACATACAATTAAAAAAATTAAAAAAAACATTATTATAATTTTACATTTCATTTTGTTTATATTTCAATTTGTGAAATATTTTGCAATACGTATGGTAGGGACTTTCAAAAATTGTTCTATTCACTACATATTCTTTCTAAACACAGTGTAATCATCTGCATAAGTTCGTGAAGTTTCGTTAATCAGGGATAAAATTCATCATTCATGAATATAATTAATTAAACTCTCTTTAATTATTTTATTATTTTTCCGATTTTTTACAATGCTTTTCCATCGATTGATCTAAAGTAAATAAAATCAACCTCATGATATTGATGAAACAACGTTTGCTTGAAACATAAAGTACCCTAGAAAAAATTGCCAGGTTATTAAGGCATCGGTAGTTTAATTAGGAGAGTACCCGCTCGGATTGCGAAAGGCGCGGGTTTGTGTCCCGCTCCAACCCTAGGACCAAGTTTTTATTTATTTTTTCTTTATTCATAATAATAAAATTTATTTAATCAGATAGCAGAGATCCAGTGAGTTTATTTATTCATTTATTTAGTATACAAGGTATCTTAAAACTATGTTAAATTTTGACAATATTTATTTATTATTGGAATCTGCCCTGTACCACACCACCCGCACCGGCACAACAGCGATTCACGTACGAGCAATCAAGTCGGCCGGCGATCATGCTCAGGATACTGTTGGTGCTCCCCCGCACCCTGCGCACCAGGGACGCGCTCCGCTTGCGTATGATGGTGAAGAAGCAATCTACCTCGGCTTCCGCAAACATCCCGGATGCACCACAGTAAAGAGGCAGCCCCAGCAGCATCCTAAATGCATTATTGTACTGCACACGGAGGGCGTTGTAAGCTTTTTGAGTATAACTGTATACTTTATTCCTAGGAACTGTCTTGACTAGATCAACAACTATCGTCATTTATCCGAATGACTGCATTTCTTTTCCTTGTATGTATCTCTTACCAGCCGAATAATTCTAATAGCTTACGAAGATCTTCTCAATCTTAACAAACCCGTACCGGCACTAATTGCGTATACGCACGCATTGTGTCGAGTGTCAACGCACTGTCTTAACTGGGGATGCATATCACAAATGTCAGACTTACGCTCCACGCATAAGAGCGGTAAGGCCGCAAATATAAGTTTGTTTTTAGGACCTGTGTGTTGGCGTTGTGACAGTTTAGAAAAGTATTAGGTAATTATTACGCTGCAGAGAGCAATAACGGGTTCCAATGGTGCAATAGCACTGACTTTTGTTATTTATTAAAGTCAGTCAATTTTCAGCAACAAACAAAACGAATGTCCCAACTTGCAAAGTTCTACGTAAAGTCATCAATGTTTAATTTGTTTAAAAAAAAAAATTTAGTTAGTTAGTATAAACTCACATTAAATTGCTTGACTGAAGTAACATTAACAAAAAATATGTTGTTTTACACAAGCAATCAAAAAATTATGAAATTACTGAATAAGAATAACAAGTGAAATTTAATTGCTCGATGTTATTGCTATTATTAATAAGGTGAACTGACAGTTGTGATTTCTATATATTTTTTAATCAAATTAATATTTATTTATTATACAAAGCGTATAAGCAAGACAATGCAAAGCCAAAGGCGAAAATTCTCCTGCAACGAAATTTTGGTGGTATGAATGTTGAGCTTTTAAGACGCGGTGCTTTTGGTACCGACTGGTCGTTGGTAGATAGTGCTGGTGACCTGGACGAAAGAATCAGTTTTTAACTCGCTCGTCATGCTACTCTACGATACACACGCGCCCGTTCGTCCAGTGAGAGTCAAACATTCTCCGGCACCCTGGCTGACTGAGGAGCTTAAGGCTCTGCGGGACAAGAAGAACTCTGCTAAGCGTAAGTTCAAATTAGACCCGAACGACAGAACTCGTGAACATGACAAGATTATTCGGAATCGCTGCAATAGGTTGTGTAGAGACGCTCAAAGACGCCATATTCATGAATCTGTTGAAAATGGAGATTCAGCTAAAGTCTGGAAGTTTCTCAAGTCTCTTGGAATTGGAAAAACACGTAAAGATTCTATCCCAAATCATGTGAACATTGACCTTTTAAATAAGCACTTCTCTTCCTCTACTTCTACTAATAGTACTGTTAAATCGAATACACTTCATCGTCTTTTATCTTTACCAGTTCCTGACTACACCTCTTTTAATTTTAGTCAAATATATGATTGTGATGTTGAGAAGAACGTTCGCTCCATCGCATCTAATGCGGTGGGTAGTGATAGCATTAGTCGTAATATGATCCTACCTATCCTTGATATCCTTTCACCTGGCATTACCCGCATCCTCAATCTGTCTCTACTTTCAGGAGCATTTCCTAAAGCGTGGAAAGATGCTCAAATAATTCCTCTCCCTAAAAAAGCAAATCCTTCTGCATACTCTGATTACCGTCCTATATCCATCTTACCTTTCCTGTCCAAAGTACTTGAACGTGTTGTCCATCAGCAGCTCGCCAAAAACCAACTATTCAATAGCTTCCAATCCGGTTTCCGCCCTGGTCATAGTAGCCCTGGTCGTAGTACGACTACTGCACTTGTCAAAATTACAGATGACATTCGTCTTGGTATGGACCAAAAAAGTCTTACTGTGTTGGCGCTTTTGGATTTCAGTAATGCCTTCAACACTGTTGATTTCGACATCCTACTTGGCGTGTTGCGTTCTCTCAACATATCTCCAATTGTAATTGACTGGTTTCAAAGTTACTTGCATGGGCGCCGGCAATGCATTCGTGCTGAGAATGTATTCTCGTCATGGTGCGACCTTAGTGCCGGCGTACCCCAAGGTGGCGTCTTGTCTCCTCTTCTTTTTGCTACTTTCATTAATTCTATTTCCCAAAATCTATCTTCTTCATATCACCTTTATGCAGACGATCTCCAAATTTACTCCCAAGGAAGTCTTGTTGATCTGCCCATAGTTATTAATACCATTAATGCTGACTTGAATTTTATTTCCAACTGGAGCAAGTCTTTTGGGCTCACTGTTAACCCTGCTAAAACGCAAGTAGTAATTGTGGGCAGTTCGTGGCTGATCTCTAGGGTTGACTGGGATTTTTTGCCAATACCTACCAAAATTGCACTTGTCCAGGCCTTACTCTTTCCCATTCTCGACTACGCAGACTGCTGCTTTCTAGATCTTACTGAGAATCTTCTTGATAAACTTGAGCGGCTCCAGAATTTCTGCATCCGCATTATTTTTGGACTGCGAAAGTACGATCATGTCTCTGATTACAGGTCTCAGCTCAACTGGCTTCCTATGCGTCTTCGTCGAGATTCTCACGTTCTTTTTCTCCTGTATAACATTTTGTTTAACCCATTGTCGCCGCGTTATCTTAAGGAGCGGTTCAGATTTCTGCAACCAGTACGAGGTCAGCCGATGCGGTCATCTAAGAAGCTTCGCCTTGCATTCCCTCCTCATTCGTCGCACTCCTACACACAGTCGTTCACTGTTAAATCTATTCGTCTCTGGAATACCCTACCCTTATTTATTAGAGAGTCAGAATCATTGTCTATTTTCAAAACAAGGATCAAAGCACATTTCCTCGCCCTTTAACGCTCCTGCTTAGTCTCCTAATCTCTCTCCTTCTTTTTACTTCTCCCTTTCTGTTTACTTATAATCTTTTTTTCTTTTCCTGATCACTTTTTGTTATTCGTGGGCTGTTAGTTACGGATTCAATGTTTCATTGTTATTTATTTGTCTTTTTATTGTTATTTTTTAAGTGAATCAATTGTTTTATTTTTATTTTTTCAGTTTCTTGTGCACTTGCTTACCCTTCCTGACATTTTCCTCTACTTGGGTTGTCTGGAAAGAGATTGCTTTTAAGCAATAAGATCGCCTAATTGCTTCATCATAATTGTGTAATCCTAAGCTGTATTGTTTTATTTGATGTGCAATAAAGAATATTTATCTTATCTGATCTTATGCTTTCAAGTGAAATTTACTCGTCATGACCATTCATATGAGGGGTACATTTCTTTACGACTTTTATAAGTACATATTCGCATTTATACTTTCTATAGCTTACTGCTAACATTAAGTTAATGCTAACGAATGAGTAATAGAATATTTTATATCGAGGGACTAAACGAAGCCACTCGCACGTTCGGGAGTCAAACCACCTCTGGTATATTATGGCTTCGTTCAGTCCCTCGATATAAAATATACTATTTAATGTTTAGGAACATTACTTAAATACATTAATAGGACGTTTATATTTTATTTTATCTCTTAATAATAACATTGCTAATGATGTAAGTACAGTATTACAGTTTAATATATTATAATATTTTTTATTTTATTACTGAATACTATTCGTATTCTAAAATAAAACTATATTTTTTTAAATATTTCAACACCATTTTTTTCTTAAAAAGAACCCTAGATCAATTATATAACCGGGAAAAACTGACTCAGTTACCCAGTTTGAGAAACGCATCTCACTTCAACATGAGCTCAGTACCAAAACGATGTTGTGCCAAGTGTAGAAGTTAACATAATTGCTTAGGAAGGTATCAACTGACAATTTAAATACTAAGTTAGTAGCTACGAGTACATTAGAAACTTGGCAGTTTCGTCGACACGCACCGCTTGCCCGATGAGATGCTGATAACTTGCGTTTGCTTCCCTCTGTGCAAGAGCCGTAGAAAGTCGCATTTCCTATTTCATATACGATGGTATTAATAAGAAAATATACCAGAAATGTGTCTTGGCTCTGCAGAAAATTGCTTTGATATCTCACGATTTAGATCGTATGGCGAGTCTTTGGTAAGGAATGTTTTAGTGTCTCTATTTGGACAACACAACCATTTTTTTGGTTTGGGATTAGACCGTCATTTGAGCATAATGCCAATGTGATATCATTCTTATTTTGAGCAGCAGCAGAACACATATAGCAGTTCACCGTTCAAAATGATTTAAGCAAGTTCTACTCCTGCTGATGAACAGTGAATTTTATATTTTTACGGAAATGGGAATTTAATTGATGGTGTGAATTCTGTTAGCTTAGCAGAAAATCATTTTCGACTTAAAAATGAATTATTTTTTATGCTTAAAATAACACATAAAGGTCACCTACTACACATAATACTCATTTGATTATCATTGTAAGGTTGTTTGTGAGTTTTATGGTATTTGAGGTGAACTCATGTGATAATTTGTCACTTTGTATGTCCTACGCTCTGGTCGCCATCTATGTTAAGCTATTTTTGGATTACGCAGCTAACTTGAGTGAGAGAAATTTAAGATAAAATAGTCTGAGGGCTAGCTATTGTGTTCACTCAGAAATTAAAACCTGAAAATGGATAGTAATAAACATCTGTTTGACGACCGACTTGGTGTAATGGTTAAGAAGTTGGCTACTACACCAGAGGTCGCGGGTTCGATCCCCGCACAGTACAAACATTTGTGTGCATGAACATGTCTGTTTGTACTGGTCTGGGTGTCTCCTATGTATAATAAGTATGTATTTACAAAAAAAAATGTATTTAAGTATGTTTATCCGTTGTCTAGTATCCCATAACACAAGCTTTAATTAGCTTACTTTGGGGCTAGATGGCGCTGTGTGGAATAATGTCCAGGGATATTATTTATTATCTGTGTCTCTAAATATTATAGGTATCGAAGGCAAAAAAATATTGGGCTTTGTTTTTTTGGTTTGGCTCGTTTTCAATCACTATACTTTTCCAGCTAAAATTTGGGTCCTGGGCTCGAACCCCACGAAGAAGAACATCCATGTGATGAATGGTTCTGCTACTTCTGTGTTTTAGTGTTCTATTCAAATATACATTTTAGTGCGCTCTCTGTAAGATTTTCGTGATTATTTTGTTGAATTCTTCTAAATATATGTATTGATAAATATTCCTTTAATGAACATTTTTAAATAACTTTTGGCGCCATATTTCCCAAATTAATAAATTTCATTTCAGCAGTTGTTCTGCATCGAAGTATTCTTCCTAGCTCCAGAACTACAAATCTCCTTTGCAACTACTGATCGTGACAGCAGTTTTCGGAGCATATCGTTTATTCCCAAGTTTTGCCGGTAATTTCGGACAATGCCGTTGTCATGTTCTTCGTGATCTCTGATGGCCTGAGAGTTTAATTTGAACTATCGCGGAAATTTCGTCATTTTAACGTGTAACGACTTGAACGATTTTGATGGTTTTGATTGTTATGGTTTTTGAGGAGGAAGTAAAGCGTGTAAGTAACTAAACACCGTTATTTTTTTGCTTTGAAATGTAAACTGTGTTGTTATGAATTTGTGAAAATGATAAGATTTTGATTATTAGAAAAAAAATCTATCCTATAAATAGGAGTTGAAGTTTGAATACTTATTGGTACTCTATTTATTGAGATACCTGAACAAGTTTATAACGAACTTAGTGGATTTTTTAGATTACTTCGTCGAAGGTAAACAAGCTTTCGGACTGCCTGATGAACAGCGATTACCGCAGCTTATGTTTACCTAACACGACAACACCAATCGTGCGTTGCCGACCCGTAACGCACTATGGTATATTCATCGCGAAGAAATCATGTGAAATAATTTAAAAAGTTGCTTTTTTACTTGGGAGAAAAGAACTCAACAAACGTAAGTTATAGTTTGATAATTACAGCCTAAAGTTATTTCTTGAACGCCGCTGAACTTAACCTAGGAATGCTGGTCGCAGCACCGAGGCGTGGAATAAAGAGCCATAAAAATTATTGGCCTGTGACTTAGAATTTAGAGTTAAGAACCATTGAGTTTGAGAATCGATTTGTTCACACTAGATAGCCTTCGTGAGTGACCAGGGTGGCCTTATTACAATCTCTTAAATCCAGTCAAGTTCATTCTCTAAACTGAGCTTAGCGAGCAATATTAAGAGTAAATATCCAACCTAAAGGATGCGTTCGTGCCAGGTAACTGCTGACTGGCTGGAAATTAAAGATCATGTTACTACGATATTACTCGCAAGTGTCTCTTAAATATAACATTTTTAAAACAAAGGTTAAATATTCGATTGTAGCTCTAAATAACATGATGTCCACAATGACGGTCTATGACAGGCATTAGAGGTGGATAAAAGTTAAAAATGAGTAAAATAGTAATGATTTGTTTTAAGCATTTAAACTTTAGACGGCCTTAACTTTACATTTCAATGCATGAAAAGCTGACTTCTGCTTGGCCTTCAATTTAATTATTTAACCTATTAGTGAATGTAGATTTCGTACAACTACTATCTAAACAGCGCAAAGTGACTAGATAGAGTAGCAGCAAAACTTATCTCAAATTCAACTCCATACAAAAAATGTCTACGAAATCGCTGTCTAATCTTTTTGAAATATTGTTAAAAAATAATACTACGTACTTACATGATAATCACCCGATACGATTAAAACTGAACTATGATCATTTATCAACTAAATTTCATTCAAATGTCCCCGCTTATCTTTAGTAGCAGTTATTAGGTTCACCAGAAGCCAGTTATTTTATCATCATCATCAGCCTTTGGAAGTCCACTGGTGGCCATAGGCCTCCCCCATCGAACGCCATCACAACGAGCGGCTTTGGGCCGTACGCATCCAACGGCTTCCCGCAACCTGCACTAGGTCGTCGGTCCAACGGGTAGGAGGCCTGCCCACGCTGCGTCTCCCGATTCGTGGTCGCCACTCAAGAACCTTTACTCCCCAGCGGTCATCAGTTCTGCGAACGATGTGGCTAGCCCATTGCCACTTCAACTTGGCTATGCGATGAGCTATGTCGGTATCTTTTGATCTTTTGCGGATCTCCTCGTTGCGGATCCTATCACGCAAAGAGACGCCAAGCATAGCTCTCTCCATAGAGCGCTGAGCAACCCTGAGCTTATTCAAAATGCTAACTGTCAAGGACCACGTCTCAGTACCGTAGATCATCACTGGCAACACGCACTGCTCGAAGACTTTGGTCTTCAGGCTCTGTGGGATAATGGACGTAAAAATGTCACGCAGTTTCCCGAACGCGGCCCAGCCGAGTTGGTTTTGTCGTACCACCTCTCTATCGAAGTTCGACCTCCCCAGACGGATAAGTGGTCCCAGGTAAATATATTCGTCCACAACTTCGAGAGTATCGTTCCCAGCAACTACTGGTACGAGTGTGACATGGAGTTATTTTATATTATAATATAATATCACTACAAGTATAATATTATCCAGATAGTCAAGGCGGCAGTGACCCGGGCTATTACTCCTAATTTAAGTAATAAACATGACAGTGAGGAAATTCCTTTCATTGTTTAAACTGCTAGACATTGTTTTAGACTATTGCGGGCCTTGACCTCGGTGGAATGGCTGTCAAATTGGGTTGTAGGTTGGGTTGCTGGGTAGATACTAAATTCTACTACTTGGGGCTTGATCATTATAATCTCTAATAACTTTGATCTACATCACCTTTAGAAGCTCTTCCGTTACTCACGGAGTGACTGAATGACTGACGACAAAGCACAACCGAACCTACTGGGCGGAGAAAGCCTAAATTTTGCATGTAGATTTTTTGGAGAGTTCAGGGGAGTACTGAGAGTCGACTTACCGAAGTCTTAACAGGGATGGGAAAAAAGGGAAAAAGTGGATACGGGTGTACGCAATTGTGGGCAAATCTAGGTTAAATTAAGAAGTTTTATTTGCCGACGACTTCGTCCTTATGGGCTAATAATGTATTTTTGGACTAATATTAATGGATTTTCTTAAGAAAAAGTAGTCATTGTCCTCAAAGATCTTTATTCCAAAATTCATATAAATTGGTTTAGCGCTTTAGGCGTGAAAATTTAACAAACTAATGATATATATTACTATGGCCTTCCGGAAAATGTGTATGGTTTTGTCATAATAAGACTGACCATCGCCAAAACTGTTCATAGCTGATGTTATTACTTACCTGCACTACATTTTAATGACTGACGAAAGTGTGAGTTATAATAATATATATCAAATGCATGAGTTTATAAGTACAACACGCACCCCTGGAAACTGTTATTTCCTAGATGCTCGTAAAACTCAAGTTAAGACAGAAGATGGTACTTACATGTTGCGAATTCTTACGAAGAATTTTTTGTTAATAATATAATTACCAAATGATACTTTATGTGGTTCTTTTATTTTTCGTATGAGAAAAGCTCGAAAGTATTTTTTAAGTCAATTATTCTACTTTCATAAAAAGTTCTAAGTCATGTTTCACAAATGGTTATGAGATTACAATTAAAAATCAAGTGACCTTAGTACGAGGTTATCCTTAATTTTGATGATGTTTTGAAAAATGTATCAATAACCCCACTAGGTAATCGGTGATTAAACACATACCAAGTGATGTGATTGGTTGTTTTAATATTAATCAGGTTTTTGTCAAAATTGTCAATTGTCAAACCTATAGTTTGACATAAGATTTGATAGTTATTTCATTCGATGATCCTTTTATAAACTGGAGGAAAGCATTTTTTTCCTGAATTATCAAATGTCACAAAGAAAAGTGGGTAATTTATTAAAATAAATTAATATTTAGGACGATTTACACCAAGATTATCTGACCTTAAAATAAGTAAAGTTTGTAGGGTGTCAGAGACTGAGAAACATACTTTGAGGTTTCTAAATACACACCTATAAAGATAATAATACCCGGTCACATAACAAACACAAAAATGTTCGTCACATAGATGTTTGTGATGGGTGGGAATGGAACCCACGACCTCCGGTGCAGGATCCATTGCACTAACAGGCCAGTCCATGTAAAGTTTTAGTTCGTTGAGTTTAGATTTAGATACAAGGCTCCACCTGGTTAAGTTCTAACCAAGGCTGTTGAATTATTATTGTTAATACTCAATTATTGTTGTCGTTTGTGAAGTAAATGACATAGAAAACAGCGAGCGCTTCTGACTAGGTTTAATGTTATTAGTTGGTACATAGTCAATTAGGAAAATTTAAGTAAAATAAACAAAACACATAATTACACAGTTAGGGTAGAGTAGTTAGTTAGTTAAAATATTTAAATATTACCTACTTTTACAATTAAAAGTAAGATTTTATTTTTAAAATAAGAACAGTTTTAATTTTTTAAAGCTGTAGGTCATCCCCATTATTAAAGTTCGTAATAGGTTAATACGTATTTTTTTCCTTTTGGGAAGTGTTAGTGAAGTCATATTTTTAAATGTTTGCTGTGAAGTAAAATTTTAAATAGACTATAAACTTACATTATTCCCAAACAAGTTCTCGCTGTTGACATCCAAGATAGACGAAAGGGCCGCTGCCAGAATCACTCTCTTCCAATACATCAACATATTTACAAAAACACTAAATCTAGACCTAATCTAACTCACATTTCCCGAAATAAGGGAAACCTAACGTAAACTTTATAAAACATTTTCACAGTTCCCTCCTTGCATTATTTTAGGCGGGGAAATTTGACAGCAATTATTTTTAATGCTTAATTTTTTTCGCAATGCATTGTTAGCGGCCAGTGTTTCTTCGGCAAAAGCGCTCGAGTTTTCCAGCGAAATCGCAGGCGACAGTGCGCGGTATTTCGCAGCCGGCGACTGTGTGATTTGCAACAGCGTGCTACGAAACGCGGTTAGAAGGTAGTGTTGTGACTGCGTCGATGTCCGAAGAGAGGGATGAATAAATGCATTTTCACTAAACTACGAAAAATTCACGATAGCACGGTAATTATACGTCAAAAACATCATATTTCTAAAATAAATAATCCTTGTTGGATGGATGGATAAATTTATTTTTAATTTATATTGAAAAATATTGTCTAATATAACAAAGAACACGGAACTTATCTTTGTTCATTGAATTCATTATTTTCCATATGAAATAAGTTAGGGTCTTTTCTACATACTTACTGCCTCATATTAAGTTTTTACTACTTTGCCATTTGATAAATTAAAAATTAATTGATTGTATGGTGGTACCTACTTTTTATCAAAATTAAATTAGAATGTAGTTTAATTTTAACGAAATGATTATTGTGATTTGCGCAGTCTATCGATAAATAGGAAAGTGAACTTACGAACAGCACAGTTGGTCTTACTTTACTTATTTACTTAAGTATGAATGCATGAAGTTAATGCACGATTTCCGATTCATCTAGCAATAGAATTGCTAATTATTTTTAAGTGTTTGTGTATTTTAAATATATTAACACCATTTCAAACCTTCTCTGCACGCAAAAAATTACCATTTATAAAATAAATCTTTACTAATATATATTATAAGCTGAAGAGTTTGTTTGTTTCCTTGAACGCGCTAATCTCAGGAACTACTGGTCCGATTAGAAAAATTCTTTCAGTGTTGTAGGCCAATAAAATTATCGAGGAAGGCTATAGGCTATATATCATCGCGTTAGCCCAAAGTATACGGACGTATAAGTATAAGTATACGGACGGACAAGTACTTGGACGAAGTCGCGGGTAGAAGCTAGTAGGTATATAAAAAAACACAACTACCGAAAAAAAAATCCCTTGTAATAATCCAACTCCCAAGACATTTACTTTTAAAAACCTTTATTTAAACGTTACTAGTTACACAAACACGCAATTTTTGGAAATAAAACTACCTAGTTAGTTGAATAAGAATTATAAGTATTGCTACAGGAAGTTATGAATTATTTTTAAATATTTCTTTAACATCCATGTCTTCTTTAAGAACAGGTTGTAACATTAAGCCTGTAAATTGTGATCAAACCCATCTTACCTACTTATACTAACGAAATCTAAGTTACATAATCAGACAAAAGCTTTTCGTGTAAAAGTTATTAATTGGGTGTGCAACATGGCATTGGCAATGCTTGAAATAGTGAAAATGCTCTGGAGTTCCGCTTCGATTAGTGCCTCTCGCGCAAAGATTCAATGGAGTCGCCTCACTAT
This sequence comes from Udea olivalis, assembly GCA_947369235.1. NCBI lineage: Eukaryota > Metazoa > Arthropoda > Insecta > Lepidoptera > Crambidae > Udea > Udea olivalis. The sequence continues at coordinate 16,084,804 of OX376359.1, forward strand.
TTTGTGCGGCCACTGTGCTGTTAATTTTCAAACCACATTATATTTGCGACTGCTAGTAAGTTTTACATCTACATCTTTAGATCAAATAAACTGAGATACTTAGACTAGAAAGTTAGAAGCTACTAATCTTAAAAATACTTAGGTATAGCAAAAATCGATGATTGGTTCCTCGTGCTGTCAATGTTTAGTTTTTTTTTGTTTACTTGTTATAATATGAGTTAAATCATAACGCAGAGAAGCTATACAACTCATAAAAGTTAATACCAGAACTTTAGTTTTTGCTAAGCACGGCCGGTGAAGCGAGTTAGTGATCACCAACCCTAATTTGGTTTCGTAATAACTATTCCTATACCCATCAACTGTTGATCTTACAGCATTGAGACAAACGCTAATTTATCTAATTACTAGCATTCCGCCCGCGGCTTCGCCCGCGTTTCGTTACATATTATGGCCAAATTACATTAAATCTATATAAGTTGTAGCCCATGTGTTATTCTGATGTACCTACCTATAAGCTGTATTACTGTAAAGTTTCATCCAAATCCGTTTTGTAATTTTTGCGTGAAAGAGTTACAAACATCCTTACAAACTTTCGCAAATTTCTTATTCTAAATAAGATAAGATTAATAAGATTTATTGCGGATAGAATACAGTTAGTCTCTACAGATGTCTCTATCCCAATCTGAAGGGTCTGGAATTCTACAGTGATCGTATTGCAATCAAAACTTAAATCAACTTTTCTGTTCTATTACTACTCCCGCTGGCACTAACATGCACTTGCTTTCGGGCCTTCGCAAACAGATCGCGTTCGATATGTCACAGTGACGTGCGCTGTCTGTCCGCCATTGTTGCAGCCTTTCTCTTGTCTTCTCCACCCATTGTCTATGGAAATGGGCTTTTTGTTGCGAAAAGGTAATCTAAATTTTTTGAATTCGTCTGTGTGTGTAATAATGACCATTTTAGTCGCAGCTAATCAATGGCTAAAAATCAACAAAAAGTACATAATACAAATTAAGTACTTACCACCTATTACCACAGCAAGGTACTTTTTTAAACATTGAACAAATAACAATTCGTTACACTGAGGGCCTCTAGCTCATTTCGAAGAGCAGTCGTTCGCTAGTGAAAGGCCTCGCGTTCAAGTCCCGCCTGTTACCTAGACAAGTAGATATTTTCTATTATTTCTATTTTCTGATAAGAAATAAAACGACCAGTGTCACTAAACCATGTAAGGTTCATTTTTATTAGTTGAGCACGTAACCTTATATTGGATAAGGTATTTAAAAGGATCCCTGAGCCTTCTTGGCATTTTTTCAGTACCTACAATGTACCGTTTATGAAATAAGTATTTAGTCGATCGTTTTGCTGAAGGTTCGTGCCACCTTTACTAGTTGGTAGTGTTGGTACACAGTTATTACATAAATTATGTATATGTTGGTATATAGCTATGCTTTCCGTTCGAATGGTATTTGGCATCGATTTAAGAGCTTCCTGTTTCACATCATCACCGCGGGTCGTCTTTAGTTAAAGATTTTCCTGTTTTAAACTCGGCACACCACCGCGCAACAGTAGAATAGCATGAAACATTAACCCCCAATGTTCTTGTAAGTCTAGATTTACTTGCTTAGTAGTACATTTTTTCAGGCAGAGATATTTTATTACGGCGCGAATTTTAATTTTACCCATTTTGCTTACCACGTTCCGACACGACGAAAACAAATGACTTCTATTTAAATGAAGAGACTAATATTTTTTTTATCAAATGTCTGGGCTTTACCGGCCAGTATTCACTTTTTTTATTGTTCAAGGAGTTTATATGCCATTATTATAACTTATTATTGAATACCCCTCGTAAGTAAACAAACTAAAAGTTTTTATAGAGCCTTTTCTAATGTGTTTAATTCCAGAATCCGATGATGTTGTCGAATATCTACCTTATTTTACCGACATTTGAAACAATACAAATGTTCTTATTTATACTTCGTGGTTCCCGAGAACGGAATATTAATCGACACAAAGATAACATTGAATGCAAAAGAAGCCCTTTCTAACTTAAATCCGTAAAACCGTGACATTTTACAGTTATCCTTTTGTTTTATTTTATTGCACGAGCTAATTAGCTCACTTTACTAAGCCAAACATAACGGTGTACCTTTGTTTCGTCAGATGTCGGCCACTAGGACAAATTCTAAGTGAATTAAGGATTTATTTAGGCTTTATTACTATGTCAATCACGTATGCTGTTAGTTCAATATTTGTTATGTGGTATTCATGTCTTAATTAGGCAGATAAATATGCTACAACATTTTGAATAGTGGCAGTATCAAGATACACGATGACTCAACCAGATTGTAAGGAATGAAAGGATTTACTTCTGAAAAATACCGTGGAATGATGCGATGTCTAGATCACACGTCCACTTGTGAACCATAAGCAAACTCAAACTCAAACTCAAATAACTTTATTCAAATAGACTATATCAGTACTTTAAAATCGTCAAATTTACAGCAAAATATACTAAATAATAGATATGAATACTTACCATAATAATATGGATATGTAAATAAACAGTATACAGACATAATGTGACTCTACCACCGCGTCGGAGTTGTTTCTTGCTGAGAAGACCCGGCGAGAAACTCAGCAGTTACTCTTTTAAACTTGTTTTGGGTTTACAACAGGCGTTAGTAAAGTACAAGCAGTGTGTCATTTTGATACAAATAAACCTAAAAGATTATAAAACAAAGAGAAAAAACCAACCATAAAAGAATATAATAACAAAAATTCATTTAAACAATTCAAAAAGAAAAATTGTTAGTCAGTACATACTAGGTACCTATTAACTCTTACAATAAAACATCTGTTACAACAGAGCTATTTAATCCCGCATCGAGCAGAGCGCTTATACCCAGGCATTTTTATCTATAAGGTAGGTAGTCTTTTGTAGTATAATAGCCCTTTTTTAGTAAAGCTGTTTTGATGTGATTTTTGAATCTATGTAAAGGTAACTCACAAATGGTTTTTGGAATTTTGTTGTAATAATGTATACCTTGCCCCATAAAGGATCCTAAAACTTATTGTAACCTAAAGAGTGGAAGTGCAATTTTATCTTTATTCCTAGTATTTCTGCAATGTATTTCACTGTGTTTAGCATAGAGACCAATATTTTTTCTGACCAAAACAAAGCAATTGTAAATGTATTGTGACGCTACAGTGAGGATACCAATTTCCTTAAAAATCTCCCTAAGTGAAGCCCGTGCACGGAGCTTATAGATGGATCTGATAGCTCGCTTCTGGAGGATAAAGATGGTTTGTATATCCGCCGCTTGACCCCAAAGTACAATGCCGTAAGACATTACACTATGGAAATAACTAAAATAAACTGAACGAGCTACTGCTACATCAACATCTGTTAATAACCTAATTTTTCTCACTGCAAATGCAGCCGAACTAAGTCTGCCTGAGAGAGCTGTTATATGAGGGTTCCATTGCAGTTTTGAATCTAGTGTGATTCCAAGAAAAACTGTTGTATCTACAAGCTTCATAGTATTAACATCAATTTTTAGACTAATGGGGTTATCTTTAACATAAGGCAACTTAAAATTAATACATTTAGTCTTTTTTGAATTAAGCTGTAGATTATTTACTGTGAACCATTGTAAAACCTTTGAAAGTGCGTCATTAACATCATCAAAAAGGTTTTTATTTCTGTCAGTTTTAAAAACTAAAGATGTATTGTCTGCAAACAATACAACATCACAAATATCTTTTAAGTAAAAAGGTAAATCATTTATATATATCAGAAATAGTAATGGACCTAGAATGGATCCTTGAGGGACCCCCATTTTAACTTGTGATCCTGTAGAGAGTACACTGTTAACATAAACTTTTTGAGTTCTTAAACTAAGGTACGAAATTACCAAATCTAAAGCATTATCCCTAACCCCGTAAAAATCAAGCTTGCGTATAAGTGTATCGTGATCAACGCAATCAAAGGCCTTGGATAAGTCACAGAAGACGCCAAGAGCGTTCTGTAAATTCTCCCAAGCCCTAAAGATGTGTTTTAGAAGTGCAATGCCAGCATCAGTAGTAGAACGGCCTCTCGTGAATCCATATTGTTCACTGTGTAAGAGATTGTTCTCATAAAAATGGCTTAATAGTTGTTCTTGAATGATTTTTTCAAAGATCTTACTTAGAGCTGGTAGGATTGCAACAGGCCTAAAGTTACCTGGCTCTTTTTGTTGCCTGATTTAAAAAGTGGTACAACCCTACTGTGTTTCATTAAGTTTGGAAAAACACCTTCATCAACACAATCATTGAATATTACGGCTAAATAAGGTGCAATCACGTCAATTATGTGGCTAACAATTTTGACTGATATACCCCAAAGATTAGCGGTATCTTTTGAATTATTTAATCTGAATGCTTTTAATATATCTAGTGACTCAACATGTTTAAATTTAGAGAAGTTGGTGAGGAATTTAATGAAGCTGTAGTGATTATAGGTATATTACTGAAATACTTATCAAATGCTTCAGCAACAGATGCTTCTGATTGTAAGATGTTAATGTTAATATTAAGAGTGTATGAGGTATCGCGCTGTTTAGCTTTACCTGTTTCGTGATTTATGACGTCCCAAGTGGTTTTTATTTTGTTAGTGGACTTTGATATTTTATCACGAATGTGCAATACCTTAGCTGTAGTGCAGGCTTTTCTGAAGATTTTGGAGTAGTTCTTGACATACTCAACAAAAAGTGGATCGAAATTGTATTTTTTCATGCCGTACAACTCATACATCTTACGTCTGCTCCTGTGAATTCCAGGCGTGGCCCATTCACAAAACTTAGATTGAACTCTGCAAGTAACTTGTTTGGTGGGAAAACAAGCATCAAATTCATTTTTAACACAATCAAACAGTCTTTTGTAGACTGCATCAGGGTCACCCTGCTTGTAAGGAATGGAAGATACTTTATGCTTTAAATTAGTTTTAAAACTTTTAATGCGATTACCCGTCTTCGGTCTACATGTTATTTTCCTGTAATTAACGCTATTGTTAGTTAAATCTAAAAATGTTATCTTCTGCCCACAATGATCAGACTTTAATTCAGTTACTATTGCCTTTTCAATGGGTACACAGTTGCAAAATACATTATCCAGACAAGTAGATGTTGTGGCTGTTATCCTCGTGGGTTCATGGAATTGATAATCCAGACCAAAAGATTTAAATAGCGACAATAACCTATTCCTTTCAGATGAGTTTACTAGCCAATCTATATTGAAATCACCACACACAGTAATGGGTTTAGACCTAGCACTTAACCTACCCAAAGCTTCCTCCATAACTTTCTCAAATCTATCTAAGTTAGTTTTTGGGGGACGGTATACACTTATCACAACAAAGCCCTCTAACTCAACACAAGACAATTCGACAATACGCTCGCCTACGCCTACAATGTCAGTGCGATCTTTACATTTCAAACTATTTGCAGTAAAAATTAATGAACCACCATGAATAGTGGTTTTTCTGAAGAACGCGCTTGATAATCTAAAATTATTAAGGACCAAAGACTGATAGTTTTCATCAGTCAGCCAATGTTCAGTAAAACATAAAATATCAATATTTTGGTTTTCCAGCAATAGTTCTATTTCTAAATCTTTGCCCGTCAAGCTTTGAATATTTTGGTGGAATAAATTCAAGTATTTAGGCTTGGCTGTTGTCCTAGGTCCTAGTTTAAACAAGACGCTGAAGGAGCATCACATGAAAGCAGCCCTATGAACCAGACTGCTCCTCAGGGGCCTGCTTCTTGAACCAAAATTTGCTGGATTGCCTTTGTGGTGTTGATAGGTTTGAGCATTCACTTGTATCAGAACATCGAGCATCCGTCGTTTTTAAATTTACTCGATCCATTTAACAAACATGACGCTCGAAGAAAACTGATCATTATTTTGTATTGTACGGTACGATTTGTACCAATTGTAAAAATGTTACTTTACGATGAAATGTTCTAGCTAAAACTCTAGTCTATATCCAATCCACCTTTTAACGTCAGTTCGTCTAGTACTACCAGCCTGTTTCATATTAAGGCCCCTGTTGAAGAACAGGCGATTGCGAATTGCTTAATTTAATAAACTGTGAAGATAAAAAGTATCTTTAGTTCATTAAATTAAGCAATTCGCAATTTTGAATTTGTATTTCCAGTATAAAATCTTTTGCAGGTGGTCTGCATAAATTCAAAATTACTGTTAAGTTTGTAATAAATAGCAGTTTCGCGAAATGTTGAATTCGAGCTTTTTAAATAAACAATGGTTTCACCAAACTGATGTTTTAGAAAGCCCTGATTTGTTATAATAATAATAATAATAAATTCGTTTATTTGCAAGAATACAAGTTCTAAAGGTCTTAAAAGCTCTGTCTGTTCTTTTAGATTTGCAGACAGGTAAGTAAATTTTCGATTGTAGTCAGTTTCATATATCGTCCTCATGTTTACGTTGATTTAATTCATATTTGGCATCAAGATAAAATATCAATACTGTTTTTAATGTCATGTAGCGTCGTGGACTTAACATTAGTACTGGCATTAATGTCATTATAGTAGCTGAAACTTAGAATATCTCATTGCTATACTTGTAAGAGAAACTGTAGATACGTCCGGTACATTGCACTACCACTCGATATACATAATTTCACCCAATCTCCTGCACTTTCGCTGTAAACCCAAGAACTTTCGGTTTTGTGTTGCGTACGAATACTAATATAGCATTATTTCAACAATACTTTATGACCGGGAAATCGTTTGAAATGCATTTTGAACTTTAGTGCGTATGCAATAAGTACGGATAGTGAATTCATTCAAGTCGATGGGGTTCTAGGCTCGGAGCCATGATAATTTTTTGTTAAGATGTTCTTAAAAGGCATATAACTATAATATTAACTACATCCTGCTGTAGTTTTATGATATACATATTGCCTCAGTTCGCGCTAATAAACTACTTTTTCATTACTCATACACGTAAAGTACGCTTGAAGTTGCCTGAGCATAGGGTTGAGAGCTTCACTTTCAGCCCTAGGGCTGTAAAGTTTTTTTCAGCCCTAGGGCTGAAAGTAAACAACTGTCAAATGTCACCTTCTATTTAAACATTCCTTTTGCGGCAAGTCGATGTATTCTATTCAGCCACAGCTGGTGGATGGAAATCTAGTACAGTAGCTGAAGGCTACATCGAGGAATCGGTCAATAACAAGGCAAACATTTCAAATCAGTTGACTGAAACAATAAATTACCTACCAAGTACTTCAAAAGATTGCCCGGATGAAGAGATTATTCTATCACCAACATTTACTCAAGATGCTCAAGTTTCACAAAACATATCAACTATCAACATCCCAGGAAGTAACCTCTCTCTCTCGTTTAACAATTGCTCTAATTTTAATATAAACTTTAAATAGAAATATCATCAACTTTGTTGTAGGTAATGTTTCAATAAAATTTTGTTGGTTGAACTTATGTATCTGATTTTTATTTACTTTCCTTATATTCGTAATGAAAAGCAGAGTGTTTACCTCGGAAGAAAGACCTTTTCAATGCCCTCGAGCTATTAGCGCTCTCGCTACGCTTGCGCGCCAAACCATCTCGTGCATTGAAAAGGTAACTTTCTCACCTTGTGTAACAATCTACTATTTACTGTTACTTTTCATTAATACACTATTTATCATCTTTTTTTATATATAACTTTATTTATTATATAGACACACAAAGTAATTTTTTTTCTTGAAAATATATTTTGAATATACCTGTAGTTTGTTGTCTTATTCCTCTACCTGCAGGTTGCTTCGTACCCAATTATTAAACTAATCCTAATCCATCGATAGCGACGATGACGCCAAATATTTTTTTAAATCGGTACAGTAGTTTCGGAGCTTACAAACAGTCAAATCTTTCCTCTTCATAACTCAAACTCAAACTCAAATAACTTTATTCAAATAGACTGTATCAGTACTTTGAAATCGTCAAATTTACAGCAAAATATACTAAATAATAGACATAAATACCATAATAATATGGATATGTAAATAAACAGTATACAGAAATAATGCGACTCTACCACCGCGTCGGAGTTGATAATATTAATATATTGAGTATAGATTTAAATAGTTAAGTTTCTAGTAGCTAGAGAACTTTTTGAAAACAGACTCTGTCCCCGAGTCTAAACCCACACGTGGCTCGAATTTTATATGAAATGTAACAAATTGTTCATGCTAGGATGCGCCTGCGCGGATTCGGGCGAAAGTGATGCGCATACGCTCGACATTGATGAGATTTAATTTCGTTACACTTGTGTGATTAACAATGAACAGGCCCGACTATAATTTTGGTTTAAATCGCTTCACGGAGTTTCTTGTGGAGGGAGGTTCAAGCGAATGTAGCTTGTCTAATCTGAAACGACGCGCCCTTCCACCGCATTCACGCACACATAAAATAAAGAAAAGTAAGCCTTTAAACTGTCCCACGGCTGGGCAAAGGCCTCTATCATTGAAATCAAGTCATCCCTACAATAAAATAAAAATAAAATTTCAATGATTGGCTTGGCTTCATATAAAAAATTGTATTAAGGACACAAAACAAAAGTAGGTATTGTGGCTCGTTATTTTAGGTTATACAAGCTATGTCGTACGGTTATGTCAGAAAATCTTCCCATATATTCTTACTTGATGTGATCTGTTAAACAATTATAAAAACCCTCTATTAATGAAATAAAGTCATTGCTACAATTGATTCTTAATTAATGCGTATTCACCCACACACTCGCATAATGCGGAGACAAACCCTGTTCATATTCCGAGTAATTCGTAAACACACTTCGTCTGTCCATGTGAAATGCAGAGGTACTAGACCTCTGGTTTTTGGCGCACTAACTACAAATCGGTTACAATGTGAAGTGGATGAAGCTTTCACGCCTATAATGGTAAAGAGAGCCCGTTAGCATCAAAACGCCACTTTGCTAGTTAAAAACTTAAGGCGCTTTTTGTTTTGCTTTGATTGGTTCGTTACATAAATTGATTGAAATTTTCCAAAAAATATACTAAGTAGGTAGCTACTACTTAGTATATTTTTTGGAAAATTTCATAACGATGTTTTGGGTAGAACTTTAAAAATAAAAAATGCAGGTTTTTGACGAAATATATTTATTTACCTAGTATCACAGAATTAACATTCATGGCGCTACCGTCCCGTGGAAGGTTTTCTATACTCAGAATGATATTTTCGGAGGCACCATGCTTTGCTGCTTCTGCAATTTAAAAATAATAATTTTCTACAGCTTATTAAGAAATCCCTGCCAGAGAAGCCTTTTCCGAAATTTAGGCTGACATATTCTGTTTTTTTGCGCTGGATGAGTATTTTGTAAGCTGTTCTAGTTTGTTTTGTGAGGCACCATTATCAGTCGTCCATAATAGTACACTGCTGGACACAGGCCTTCCCAATGAGCGCCATCAAGCCCTATTTTCAGCTTGATGCATTCACTTTTTGCCAGCAGTCTTTAGGTGTCACCTGGTCAGAAAGTTTCCGTGGTCTCCATTCGAGAACCTGCGTACCCCAGGGGTTATCAGTTCTACGGCACATGTGGCCAGATTAAATACCCTAAGCTACTTCAGTTGGCGCCGACGATAGTTGCTGTTGTCGTATGGGACTTAGGTACATACCTCTAATTAATAAATTGCACAAAAAAGGTGAACGAGTTAGGTTAATGTGTAATTAACTCATGACTGGGGTAGTAATTGCTTTTTCTGAGTTCTATCCTTGGTTTTTTGCTATGACCACTTATCCGGATTTAAATCAAAGTTGAGCAGCCTTTACATGCATAACTGCCTATCCTTTAAGGGGCATGTGGCAGGACAACACCAACTTCAAGGGAGCTCAAATAAAATTGGCGATTTAGAGTTCGGGCGCAGGCATAGCTCTTGCCGTAGTCTGACGTGGAACACTTACTGTAGAAATCGTTGCAAGCTCATCCGGCTGCACCTAGACCAGCTCCTAGGGTGGTATCGAGGATGGTACTTGGTGCTCATGATGTTGCGGTAGGGTTTGCAGTCGTTGTGAGGAGTGCCATCGTGCATCATGCCGAGACTGAAAAGGGAGCAATTTGGTTTTAGCTGCTATCTTGAAGTGTTGGCAAGCAATGAATAAATGTTTAAATGAAATGAGTTCGAGGGAGAGGCTTCTTTTGTGAGCGACTATAAAACCAGTTGCCTAAAAGTATTTTTTTTATCTATATCTGCCCACGACCTTAAGTCTTTAAAACTTCACACCCTATACATATATGTATGAGTATAAGGGTGCGTTTCTTCCACCAGATATGTGCGAGGATGCGTTCATTGCAAGAAATGTGTGTGTTATGAACCAATATATAATTGTTTCATTCACCTAGCTTCGCGATTCTATTGGTTCTTAACCAACACATTCCTCGCAACGCATCCTCGCACATCTCTGGTGGAAATGCACCCTAAAGTACCTACCCTATAATACTTAAATTAATCAAGCTTTTTAGTTTATGTTTAAGAAAAAGTATAAGTGAAAGTTTAAGTTTTATGAAAATGCACACCTGTGTCCCATTTCGTGGGAGAGCAGATAGCCAATCGTTTTTGGATTCCATTCGATGACAGTGCAGCTTTTGTCAATCGCACATACTCCTCCCATGTAACCTCGTCCTGGAATGAATTATCTCTGAACTTTAAATACATTTTTGACGCATTGTGTCTTAACCCAGAGAGGTAACAGTTCAGGTTTAAATACTTAAAATGTATTTTTTTTGAGGACTGTGATTTATTATGACTGGGACCTATTTTCATACTCATCTACATAGTAAGCAGGCCCAAAAAAACCTTAGAGAAGGCGACTTTTCTTGATTCAAATATAATCATTTGTCTTTCACCATTATCACAAAAGAAAGTCGATTGAACACACTCGAAGTCACCTGTGCTACTTCTTATTTCATGTCCGTTTGCATCCAAATAGTATAAATCTCTTCCTGTCAACAGGATGGAGTACCACCAGTGTCTGCTCTCCTTTTTCCTGGTAGCCTGTCTGTTGCAGTAATTCTTCAGATATATAGATCCGTTGTCATTCATTTCCAGCCTATTCTTCCTTATGAATTTTGTGTCTTTCAGTGAAAATTGAATGGTTTGGTTAAGAGTAGGATGGCGGAAGTATACTTCCATCTGAAACATGTTGATTTATTACATTAGACAATGAAATGTGTATTAATATTACCATGTTAATAGTACTGGGCGTTAAATATATCATTTAAAACAAATTATGTTAATGCTCAATTTTTTTTCATTAAATTTTAGTAAGTATCTAGGCATATAAGCAACATTGCTGAAAGACTATCCATCCCGGAAAAAAAATCAAACCTTACTCAGGAAGGTACAGTAAACTAGTAGATAACTGTTCTCTTGCGTTTACAGATTTCACCAATAACTCTATTTATGGTCTTTACGATGATTAAATAAATAAATATGCGCCAGACAACACACCACTTGTCATGGTCTCGAATAATAAATATCCCTGTGTTACGAGGTACCAGACAAGGAATTATGCCAGGGGCGTCTCCCAGCACACCCAGGCCCGAGCCAATTTAGAAAAGATCGTTTCCTGAATTGACTCGACCGAGAATCGAACCCGGAACACTGCGGAAGTTAAGGCGTGAAACCGTGCTGCAGCGCACTACGCCAACCGTGTCGTCCAACTTGAGACGAACATACGTTATCTGCAACGCTACCAAACTTACCACTTACGGTTTTCAATGTTATAAAAGTGTCGTTATTTCTTTATTTATTACTTTTATGAGTAGTATCTGGCAAATAAGCATTCTAGCTAACATTTTCCGTAAAAGAAACTAAAGTCACTGATGTTGCTTATTTTATAAGCCAGAGGCGAACATAGGGCACTTAAGAACTTTAAAAGCGTTGAGAAATAAAAAATTGTTCCCAAATTGAGAATATTTGATGACAAAACCATTTTGACACCCCCTCAATGCGTAAATTGACCAGTTTCAGGGGATTTCGTGGATAAAAAGTACTCCTTTGAAAATCTATACGGTCCCCACCGTATCCTTAATTTCACCGTATCCTAAAGATCCTAATTTTGCCTGCAATTGTCTGACAAGCTGATAAATAGCGAGCGCTAACAACCGCGGCAAATTGCAGGTCATAAATTCAGGATCGCGGGACCTTTGATTCAGCAATGGACGTCTAGTGTTTGCTAACGATGATGTTAAGGGAATATTTGCCACGTGAAATGAATATATTGATTCTTACTTCTTTCAAGACCCTTCGAGAAACATCCTTCAGATTTTTCCTCGTTTTTATCTTGTATTCTTTGACCAGTTTCTCAGTCAGTGCTGTGTCAAAATGGATTATCACTGGTATTGTGATCTGTTTGGTTGGTTCGGTGAAGTATTCTATAGATGAAGATTCTTCTGATGATCTCCGCTTCCCAAATTTGCTCTATAAATCAAAGTTATATTCAAGTGTTCAATGGTTTTTCTTCTTTTGTAAACGGGTATAATTCCCGCGAATCGGATATTATTTGTTCTTTCAGTTACATGATTTGATCTTTCAGTTATTATTAAGTTGTGTTTTTACAACGATTTATTTCATATCTAAAGATGTCTGTTAACAGTTTAGGTAGCTTAGTTGGAGAAGCAGCTGCCTGGTTTGCTAAAGGAGTAGGTTCAAGTCTCGATCGATACATAGGACAAGTTTAATTTGTCTAGGATGTCAATGTTTCTTTTGAGATTTTAGAAATTAACAATTTTAAGTGGACTAATGAGAGCTTTTCTTTATAAATGTAGAGACAGTTTTTACATACACATTTGCCTTTGCTATGGTAATTATTTTCTTAAATATTAACAGTGAACTGCAGCTTTCGGTTGAATCACTAGTTTTGAATCAGAAACACTCAAGGTTTTGAATCGATTGACTGACGTCATACAATGCTTTATAGCAATATGACCCCAATAATATTTGAACAGAAATAATGTCTTCAAAGTGATGTCATTGTAATTGAAAACACGGTTACGGCGTTTAGCCAACTCAAAAAAGTTGACCTTTTCGTGTACGGTCAACAGCAAAAGTAGGCGATGATTGAACAAACGTCCACATTGATTTAACTAATAAAACCACACAACCTGTTGATCCATCACTAAAAATTAAGTCTTCGCTACAATAGGGTAGTTGACATTTTTTTTTGTTGAGGTGTTATTTCTTTTTGGACGTGCTCAAAACGCTCCCTACAAACTCTCGCAAGGTAATGACGTCACATGTCGCCTTTATCAGTATGCATTCTGCAAGACACAAGAATATGGTTTCTGATCAAAAGTTACTATACATTGTGTGGATATCGTTATGTTATATCGTTGGTTGTTTCGGATCGTCATCGAATGGTATGCTTATCTTTATCAATTTTACACTTAAAATTTGACTTGCCCACCCGAGTTTGAACAGCCATAAAAAATAATTAAGTATACTTACGTAAACGAACTAAAAATTTACTTATGTCCCTTTTTTAGTGTATTTTTTGATTATTCTAAATATTTTTTAGATTTCGACGATGTTGTCAACTACCAAATTGATGGGTATTGGCTTAATCACCACGCTTGCTTGGCAAAGGCGGGTCAGTGATCGCAAACACGTACTATGTTCACTCGAAACACACTTTGACCTTGTACTCGAACCCAGAGCCTCCGAATTTCAGTTACACGATAATGCAAACTATTTTTAATTTAATTCTAACTCATCTTCTTGTGGTAGCTACACTTCGCTCGAGATGCATCGGATCAACGCAGTCAACCGCGCTGAGCGAAACACGTGCGTTCCTTATGGACTAAGGGTAATGACCTAGCAAATAATTATTGTGAAAGACAGTCCGCCAAAAGATTCTACGAGTAACAGCCGAACACGTTTTACACCTTAACGTAGGAATTTCGTAGAATAAATAAAATAAATAAATATGCACCAGTCAACACATTTCTTATCATAGTCTTGAAGTGGTGATAAATAGCCCTGTGTTACGAGATACCAGAAAAGGATTTAAGCCAGGGGCGTCTCCCAGCACACCCAGACCCGAATCAATTGTAAAAATATTGTTTCCTGGATTGACCCGACCGGGAATCGAACCCGAGGCACCACGCATCTCTGAATCCTTCCTCAGTAGTCTCTTGCACTCCCCAGGGAACCTATAGGCCAGTATTTCCGGTGGTGTGTTCCCTGTCAGCCACTTTGTAAGTAACGGCACAGAATAGGTAAGAGTAATAGTACTCCGTAAACGGTAGAGTTTTAAATGTAATTATATTTTTTATCTGATTAAGTAGCTAAATATTAAAAAAAAATTATCTTAGTTAAAATATGCATGTCGCATACCTACCTAAACACAGATAACCCCATCTGTTCGCCGAATCATATTATCTCCGGTAGAGTTTTAATAATAATATAAGCGTGTAACAATATTGCATTATGCAACTAGTTAAGAGGATACAGAAGCGCCGTTTTTATGAACAAACGTAGTCCCCTGTTTCCTCCCTGGATATTGCTAGTATATTTTTTTTTACCCGAAATGAATGGCCATTATTTATTAGCATGTCCCTATGTTTTCCTTTTTTTAATAAATTAATTACTGAAAGAGATATGAACCTTTGAAAAACGAAAAAAATGGCCAGATTTTCCGCTGTGTTCAATCATCCAGAAAACGGATTTGACTAGTTTATTTCAAAAGAAGAAAACATGAAAACACGGCCACAGTCCTTCTTTAATGTTTAATGAAAAAAGTAACTAAATCGGTCAACTTTTCGAAAAGGGATTAGGGGACTACGAAACGTCGATTTTGTGTTTGATAGGTAACTTCGGTACGATATGCATCTGTCTCTATCGTACTCTGCGGGGCGCTTGAGGTTTGCAAAAGACAGCAATAGATTTTTCAAATACCTGTTTTTCAATTCTCTAGAACGTGCTGTGTCCTCTCAAAAAGATATCAGTTTTAGGTACGGTTAGCAGTCTTATGTTTGACTTTATAGGGCTAACTATGGCAACCAGAACTTTTTATTTTTTCACCTGAAGAGACAGCCTGGATCTGGTCTAGTCTGAATTGATAAGTGATTTCATTGTGGCAAAAAAAAATAACTTTATCTTATTACCCTATTTTAAATCAATTTTGTTTGGGATATAGACACTTTCTGAGAAAAAAAATTAATTGTGTAAGTAAGGTATGCAAGAATACTTTCGCTTACTCTACAAAAGCTTTTCCTATGTTACCAGTACAATTTAAATAAATCACAAAAAACAACTCGTTTGTACCAAATTATGCCTCGAACATTTTTATGTCTATATCTAACAACTACAAACGTAATGCTTCACTGACAGTAAAAATAAATCTCGCAATTCTCTATAACTTACTTTTCCGCAATATCCACTGTTCAGCAATAGTATGACACTTAGCACTAAACACAGCCTCATCTTCACCAGCACTAAGTCTTCACTAAGTCTAGTCTAGTACCGGACTACCGGGACTGACCCGACTCACTGTCGGTCATGCACTACGTAACTGCACGATATACTAACAGATGCTCGCGGAGTTGCTCGCGAATTTAAATTTAGTGACGGAAAAAGTTGTCTGGAATTAGTCACTGTACAAATTGATGAGAATGTGAGCAAATGGGAACTATTTCATGTTCATATGTTTTTAAACAATATTTATATTTTTTTTTATTCATTTTTTTATCCCAAACGCGTAGTCAGAGGCAAGTGACTGTTGCCGTCGTGGTGAACAGAACACTCAGAAGCCTACTTTTCACCAATGGTATTAGAAACCAACGTAGTAGGCGGTGAGCCTTCCACCGCTATTCGGGTTGATTTGGTTTTTTATCGATGTTTACCATCACTGGAGAGTTAGTCGGAAATTAAACAATAAACACAAAGATTTTGGTTCTGGCAGGGTTTGAACTCGGGACCACACGATCCCACACGATCCACGAGTTAGTGTGCTTAACAACTAGGCCACGACGCTCTCTTTTGCTTTTGCGAGCACGTAAACTATGCCATAACACTGTGGTGCCTTTAATGCCCCGAGAAAACAGGACGACGGTGAAAGATTTGCTTCCCATCATGTTAGGTTGGAATATGCTTGTCAAAACGTAGGCTTCTAGGTGCTCCGTTGACCATGACGATAATTGTCACCTTGCCTCTGGCAACCCAGATTTTGGGATGTACTTGTGAGCGCACGAGTGTGTTTCGTTAGATTCAAAAACCTAATAAATGACAGACAAACGTACATAATACTCAATGTTATTAGTGTTAAAAAAGCTATCTGTGGCGTGTAACTGTAGATAATGCGAAATACTTAATCGTTTATATTACCTTCAAGCGATTTAAGGCTAGGAACACTGTGCTACATTCGTAAAAATAATGAATGTCTACCGTTAAGTATGAGCTTCTTGATTTAACCTTTGATTGATTTTGATGACACGTTCAGCGCAGTTGTTACGAGCGCCGGTTGAGACGATTCGATTACCAGACTAGTTAGAATATATTAAATATATTTGGGTTTGGGTACACACAACAAGGAAAATTAATCTGGCCAATGTGTGTGATGATGTCTCCTAGTTATAATTTTTTTGTACGCTGGAGTTTCGACCAGTGTGCTTACTCACTAACCCCGTGTCCGTAGTTCCGGGAAAACCAACATAGTCTTAATTAGTATGAAAATGAAAATAATTTTAACAACCGTCATGTATTTTCAACCGTCTTCAAAAAAAGGAGGAGGTCTCAATTCGACTGTATGTTTTTTTTTTAATGTTTGTTACCTCATAACTTTCGACTGGGCGAACCGATTTTGATCATTTTTTTTTATTTGAAAGCTGGTGCTTCCCGAATGGTCCCATTTTAATTTGGTCTAGTTCTGACAGTGGCATCCATGAGAAAACCATATGTCTTAAATCTAGATAGACAAAATGCGCGACAAATGGACGAATAACTCAATATTACGCCAACCGATTTTGATAATTCTTTTTTTATTTGAAAGCTGATGCTGCTCATGTGGTCCCATTTTAATTTGGTCCAGTTCTGACAGTGGCATCCATGGGAAGTCCATATAAGTCTTAAATCTAGTTAAACCATATGCGCGAAAAATGGACGAATAACTCATTATCAAGCCAACCGATTTTGATGCTTCTTTTTTTATTGGAAAGGATAAACTTCAAGGGTAGTTTGATGAGAGTTTGGTTAGGTTCTGATTATAGGATCCATGACAAAGTAGCGGAACTCTTCAATTCTTAGGAGCAATTGGGCGATACTTTTTCGATGTATAAAATAAATATATAAAATAAATATTCACTGAAAATCACACCGACTCTAACAATAACGATTATTGTACCTACATTATATTATCGTATAAGTTTTAGAAGAATACGCAATTATTTTTAGTACTTTGTTTTAGAATAGTTTTTTTTAAGTTGGTTTTTTTTTTGTTAAAATTTTTGTTTTTGTACTATTTGATATGATATTCACCATACACAAACAAAAATTAGAAAATATGATGTCATTGTAGGTTTTCTTGACACATTAGTTTGACCGAAACTACGAGCATTTCGTCAGCAAGTAGGCCTCCAGACCAGTCTCTTTTTGGTACAGAGTGTTTGTATGTGTTTCTTACATCGAATACTGGTGCTGGTAGGCCAGTGACTGTAGCCAAGTATGCGCGATAGGCAGACCAATGTAAATTTTACATGTTAACAAAATATATCGTTCTTTATTTGTTCTCTGAGTGAATTCGTAAGAGCTGCGCTCTTTATTGTTAGTTATAAGTAGTTAGGGTAAGTAGATACAGTGTACCTACCTAAAATTGTTAATTCTATCGCATTAGGTTATTGACCTGTAAAGATAGTATAAGCTGGTGAATAAATAAATAAATATCGCTAATTATGATACAAATGTTACAATACAAGTTGCATTGAAAATCGTACTTTTATGTCAGGGGGTGTAGTCTTTGGTTGGTATCATTCCATAAATACGAAACCTAAAAGCCCTTTTTTGTCTATGCTCGATACAGCTAACACCACAATAATGGAGTGTTTTACGAATCATTCTATACAAACTGTAGAAATATTCATGGAATATTGAACTTCATGCATCAATTGCTTCCACATTATTCATGCGACGAATAATGTACAGAAGGTCAGATCGTTTGTAAGTATCTCATCATACTCGTACATAGAATGGTACGTTTTTTATACTAGTTTAATCTAAAAGTATCGGCTTAAATGTCAAAATTAGCAAGCTGCGTCACAGGTACAGGTCAAACTTTACAAAATCATTGCAAAACCGGTCTTAATTCAGCTGCATAAGGTGCCCCTGTGTAAAGCTTACGTGAAGGCGTGTGTGCGTACAACCAATTGGTCTAAGTATTTTTCTCTAGCTTTCCGCCGACGTGAACTATGTCTTTCGTTAAAATATAGCCTTTTGTAACTCGCTGACACTTGTAGCTTTATAATGGTAGAATGTTTTTTTTAAATGGCTCACTAGTTTTTTAAAGTTTATTGATAATAAACAGCCAAAAATCAAACCTTTGTTTTGAATTATTAGAGATGATTAGGCTTTGCAAATTGGCAAACGTTAGGTAGCGATAACTCTCAATGGGCTGTAGGCTGCTGGCAGAAAGGCCTTTCCTTTGGGTCCTTCTTTGCCTTTTGTTTACAATGTTCATTAGTGATCTGCTGAAATGTGACTATTTAATTGCAAACAGAGAGGTAACGCTACCACTATTTTGGGCCTAATTTCCTTGTTGTAAAATAGGTATGTGGTATGATGGGTTTTTCTATACTTTATTGTGTTCTATAAATGTGTCTGTATATTAAAATTTATTTTGTTAAGCTGTATTATCCTGTTCAACCAAAAAATGGGTTTCAAACCTCTATAACAAGACATAATAGGCAACAGAAGTTTATGTTAAAAACCTAAGTTCAATCTTTTTACTTTGAAGAAACACAATTCTCAACAAAGTGTTTTCATTATTTTCAAATATTTCATTGCTACACACAAAATAAAACATTACAATATTATCATCAAAACATGTGAATTTTATCTCACAACGCAACCTTGTATGTAACTAAATAATAAAGTATTTAGCACTCTGATACGAAACCTAAAAAGTTAGACTTGACCCCAGTCACGCTGATATATACTGTTTTGGTTCATGCGATAAAAAATATTTAAAGTACATACACTTTGAATGCTAAATCACTGATATGTTATTTGGAATTTGTCTGGCCAACATTTGGCGTAGGTGTACAGAGGCGTTCACATCTACACAACCATTACAAAACCATTGCAAAATGGGTATTATGTTAGCAACATAAGGTGCCTCTATGTAAAAAACACTCCATGACCCTGCAGGGCGCGTCGCTACACATGGGTGGGTATTGCTCTCTCACCAAACGCGGGAGCAGTGGCTGCTTTTCATCACCTGAGCAATAGTCACTGCGCAGTGGCATACCTCGAAGAACCGGACATTTATACTGTGTCATCATACTTCCAGCATAAAGATCACATAGACCCGTACCTACACCACTTGGATATTGTGCTTGAATTCATTCATTCATTGCTGCCAGAGACCTGGTATTGCACAACGCCCCAGAGTAACCGTGGACATATTCGTCGGCGACAGGTGAGTCGAATGTAGATTTGACCCTGTCAACCCGCGGTGAATAAATTAACCTCCATGGGGCCAGGCGTATCGCGCAGCTAGTGGGCGGCTTAGGCCCCCCACTAGTGTCATCGCCGGGACCCGCTTTCTGGAGGGGCATGCGGAGGATGTGAGGGGTGCCATGCGCGCGCTAATGTTTGCGCTCTGTCCGGACGATGATCAGTCTAAGGACTCCGCGCATCATGGGCGCGAGCGCCTAATGGCTCACTTCATGCCTTCTGGCAGGGATGCGTCTCCAATTTCGACCGAAAGGATATGGCAACTCGTGAGGCACCTGCCTAAAACCGCACCTGGGTTAGACTGGATTACCGGGTGAATTGTTAAGCAAGTTTTCAGAGCGGCGGCCGCAGAGTTCACCTGGGTGTATTTCAGGTGCGTGGCGGAGGGTGTGTTTCCGGAAGTGTGGAAGAGTGGTAGGCTTATCGTTTTGCCGAAAGGCAATGATAAGCCGCTTACGGATCCCAAGGCGTATAGCTCGATTACGCTCCTCCCAGTCTTGGACAAGCTACTAGAGAAGGTCATTCATACGCACCACAGATCACCAGTGGTATCTCGGAGCAACAGCACGGATTCTCTCCAGGGGAGTCGACAGTGCCGCTCTGCGGCAGATCACCTGTAAAGATGCGAGCACAAAATACGTGCAGCTTATCGGTCTGGACATCTCGGGGGCCTTCGATAACGCATGGTGGCCGATGATTCTGGTCAAAGCAAAACGTGCCCGACAACCCGGCCAATGTCTTAAGATGTTGGTTGAAAACTTGGCCGGGCGCCGGGTGGGCCTGTTCGTTGGCAACCATGGTGAATGTAAAAACTCTACTATGGGATGCCCTCAAGGCTCGGGGCTTGGTCCGAGTCTTTTGAACCTGCTGCTAGACTACTTGCTGAGATTGCCGGTACCCGAAGGGGTAAGCATGACTGCTTACGCTGGCGATGTGGCGATCCTTATTGAAGCTCAGTCACCTTACCAGCATAGATTCGTCTGTGTAGTGGGCGCTCTGCAACCTCGTCGCGGGTCAGTGAATCCGGCAGCTGACTTTGTCAAGGCAGCGGGGTTTGCGAACCTCGTAGGTTCGCGGAGGGGAAGGTTCCAGCTCGCGTTGGTCTTGGCTAACCACCGTACCAGCACAGATTCTTCTGTGTAGTGGGCACTCTGCACCCTCGTCGCGGGTTTGGAACCATGACCTGTGGCCACTTTGGTGGCGTGGAATGGCGAAAGATGTCTCGCGGAGAGGGTCTGCGTCGGCGGACCATTATATCACCGGCGGCTGTGGTGCGCCGCCGCGCACCGCCTTAGCGGAGCTTGCGAGAAGCAGGTCGGGGTGGCCTGCTATTTGCACATAAATAAACATGGCTTTGCCTGTCGGGGAGGCGTATTAGGTATTCTACGCCTACCTAAGTCATCTTTGTGAATAGTAAATAATAGTTAAACGAAGGGGATCTACTGTGACAATATGTGGACTGGATCCTTTTCGTTTAGGAGGACACAGCACGGGCGAAAGAATTGAAAAATAGGTATTTGTAGAATCTATTGCTGTCTGTTGCTACCCTCAAGCCCCCCGCAAAGTGCGATAGAGACAACAGCAACTCGAACCGCTCTCCTTTTCCCTTCCCGTTGGACCCCTGATCCCTTCTCGAAAAGTTGAGCGATTTAGTTACTCTTTTCAATAAAAATAAACAGCCGTGTTTCTATGTTTTCCTTATTTAATATACTCTAGTCAAATTACTCTTCGAGATGTTTGGACACAGCGGAAAATCGGCCCTGTTTTTTCGACTTTTAAAGGTTAATTTCTCTTTTAAAAATTAATTTAAGCCAAGTTCACATTATTCCTGTAGCAGCATTCCAATCCAGCCCTAGAATGCCACTGGAATAATATTAACCGGCACAGGAATGTCCTCACTGATTGAGTGCTGGACTGGAACCATGTGAACAGGGCATTAAAATAAAAATGAAAACTATTACACTATTGGCACATGCCAATTTGCATGTTAGGGACATCCCTAACATGCCAATAGTGGCAATAGGTTAATAAAAAAACTAGGTACTACTAGCAATATCCTGGGAGGAAACAGGGGACTACGTTTTCATGGAGAAATGGCTCTTCTGTATCCTCTAAACTACGTCCAAGAGTAGCTTCAATTTCTACGGATATTTTGCAATTTAAAACATTATTAAGGAAATATGACAAATGATGTCACTTTATCTAAATCAGCGTAAAATCTCAAAGTATCAATCATTAATTCAAGGTATGATCAGTTAAGTCATGTTCTTAGAATCACAGAAAACGTTGTTCATTTATAAGGTATAGATGCGTTCGCATCAAGCTTTACAAAATGGATCTTACCTTCTTATGTCAGCAGCTTAAGGTGCCCGCGCTTGACGTGAACGCGCATGTACATACAAAAGCGCAATTTCGTGGTTATGAATAAAAGTATAGATACTTAAGAACTACTCAAGCTAGAAATTCAAATGAATTTAATACTGAGCAATTTCTACGTATTGAATAAAGCTAATAAACCACTGAAAGCTAGCTTCAATGATGCGATTCAAAGCGGGATTTTTAAATCGACAAACACCAGTGAGAGCCTCAGTGGCATAGAGAGAAAGAACTCTCAGCCCAAAATCCATAGTGTTTGATTGTTTTCAATATGGGCAAAGAGTCATTTTTAATTTTCCAGATTATTGCCTGGGAATCGTGATCATTAACCCTTATTAAAGCGTTAACTAAATTGTAAAGATAAGTGGGATGAGGCAGCCTAAGTCATAGCCTTAGCCTAGCCTAAGTCATCGCAGTTATCTTTTGTAAGTAGGCTAGGTATAAGGCTTTGTAATGATCACTGCTAAGCCACTTGCTTTGCTTGCAGGGACATTGCAAGCTAAGCAAGTAGTAGTAGTACTAGTACCTAGTAGCTGTATTTTACCAAATATCTTCTTATTCGTGAATCAACAACAAATAGAAAATAAGGTTTTATTTAATGACTTATCAGAGAAAGTAGATCCTTGCTTGAAAAAATGTTAAAATTTGATGTATGGCTAGTAGTTTTTATGCGCTTAGTGGGTTCTAATTGATGTTTGAATTAAGATGTATGTTAGAATCGGTAAACATTTTTAAGATTATGATTGATTTATGTTTAAAATACCACTCCTTTTTTATGTGAGTTAGGCTTTCTCACGACACCGCAAAGCACCGGATTACAAGCTTTAATATAAATCAGCCATCTTTACATCACCGTGTTAATATTGTTCATGACGAATTTCTAATAGCACATTCACAGTTATTATTCGTTGTACAAGGTCGGTCATGCCCCCAGGTGGTTCACGGTTAGGGTTGTCAAATATGAAACTTAGAAAATTTACAGTATACACAACAAATTTAACTTAAAAGTTCATACTTAATAAGTTTCTAAAACCGTCTCTTACAAGCAGATTGATCATCTTTCAAAAAAACAAACTTTAAACTTGCATAAAACGTGGGCAACTTTTGAAAACAAAAATAACTTTGTGTTTACGCCTTTTCAGTTTAAGAAAATATTTTAGATAATATTATTGCTTGCCCTGTAATAATTTATAGAAAGATTTTTGATCAATGTTAAGTTATTATTACCAAATTCCGATATACTTAGTCCGAAATATTTAAGAATAGCACACTGACAGTTCAAAGCGCTCTTTTTTTAAATATTGCTAGCGTGTAGCATTAGTGTTGTAGTATTGCTGATTCTTAAGTAATAATCGAGGCTTTTTGACATGACTACTCGATATTACTCATGAGAAATGTTTTTTATGAAGAAATACGAGGTACATTAATTATTACAACATTCACACTGTTTAGTAGTTAGAAATCAACAACAAAAAAAAATGTAATCAATAGAATGTCAGTTGTTTTTCGCTGGTGAGCCGAAATCAAAGTGTTTATTTTATAGTAGCACTAGCAAGCCCGGCTGGCCGGCCCCCTACTATGCCACCATTTACGTACGGGCACATCTGTCAGATTTAGCTGACGGGTTGCCTGCCAGGCAAAAGCATAAGTGCCTCTCGGACAGACCTGATATTTTTTCTCTACCTACGTAAGTTTTTGCCTGACAAATGATCCCGTGCGTGTATAGTGCCTATTCTCTAACTAGCAACGCTAATCAATTGTCAGTTACTCGCATTTTGAAAGCTTTTCAGCCAATGACGGTGCAGTATCTTACATCAAGTAGCAATAATTGCTGTCAAAATCGCGATTTTCTTGCGGTTGGAGTTAGTGATTAGTCCTAGCGGGCCGGCAATAGTGTGAAGGCCAGAAGATTTCATTTTTATCAGTAGATAAGTTAAATATAAGTTATAATTTGCTTCCCGAGCAATGGAACGAATTTAAATACATTCTGGTGATTTTTCTTGTGTATAAAAGACTCCTAAGGATTGAGAAGAAAGATTGGTGTTTATTTTTATTTTCTATTTATTCTTCTTTGCGATTAAAAACTAACGAAAATTTATAATCTTGTGTGTTAACCGTAGTAAAAGTAGTTTGAATTTGTCTTCCTACTACTTACCAACTTTAATGACACTTTTTTTCAATTTGAATTGGATTTAACATATTCAAATATCTCAAACGCTAATTAATATATAATAATAATTTATTAAAAATAACAATCTTCCAACTCCATACAACACCACCTGGGATACAACACTATTTTAAAATTACTCTAAAGTGGCGACCCACTAAACGTCAGTTTAGGATTCATAATTAAATATCAGAGTTTAGTTAAATATCCATAACATATTTTTGACAACCCTATCACCAATGACGTCATAAATTCGCGAAGTGAACTGAACCAAACTGTTTTTTTGTGCTTAATTCTATGGAACCGTTCATTTTCTCGATAACGTTTAGCAGTGAACTGATCTAGGGCTCAACCGCGATCTACCAGTGCATTATAAAAGCTATCATTAACTTGAGCCTACGTCTGATATTGTTATCAGGTAGAGTAAATGTTTGTGATATCAGATTTCATCACTGAAATCTAGTTATTACAAATTGACGGGCATTAGTACTACTACGCAAATCGTGTCGTAAATTTTTTTTTAAACTATTTCCTACCTATTGTTTCAAAACGCAAGGCTTAGCGCATTAAGTTTTTTTAAAATGGTGATTTATATGAAATCATGGTTAACGCCTTGAATGAAAACAATGAAATGTGTAATGCTCTTGTTTCTTTGCTCATATTACTGTACAGGCGTCAGTTGAAAAAATTGTTAATGCACTTTTAATCTCCGAAAATTCAAATAAAACAAAACTTTAATTTAAAAAAAATATTTACATGTTTATTATAAAAAGATAACAGTAACTACTGATAAGTCTTTAAAAGAGCACTTGTTATAATTAGTATCCGAAAACAAATAAAGCCTTTCTCAAACTTTTGAGAATATCTTTTTTCGTTTTCGTTTTATAGTAAAAAGTGCTATTTTGCTGGATTTTGAACACATACTGGCCATCTTGTCCAATCAACCACAAATCAATTTAAAAGTAAAAAATTATTAAAAATGTACAAAAGTATAAAAAACTAAATTAATCAGTGCTTGATTGTACTAGATCCGTTAAGTACATTCGGCTTAGTAGCCGGCGTCCGCGTCGTAGCTACTCTTTTGACTGTCGTATTGACCTGAAAAAAAAAGGTTTTGAAAAAAAAATGTTTTACTGTGTATTATGCTCTTTTTTTCTTACAATGCTAACACGGCAATATTATACTAACTTATGATTATTCAACAACGTGGAATAAGTCGAACATACGACCACAGAAGTAGGTGAGCATTTCAGAAACTTCCACAGAGTTAATGTGATAAGCTTAGAGTTAAAGTCATTTTGTGTTTGACTGTACCTCAAATGAATTGCTTAATTTGAATGATTGTTCCACGAGACAGAATCCCAAAGAATTCAAAATGATACTGCTTGACCTCAGAAATTGAGATCCTGAAAATAAAAAGCATTTCAATCTCCCGCCCACGGTTCAGTTATTTCCATAAAAAAAACAAATAGCTCACCTCTAACACCGTCATTAAGCTGCAGACTCTTGAGGATAGCAGCTGGCACCGGAGGGGGGGTGGGAAGGTGGGCTCCTTCTGCGCGGTAGCCGTTCTCGTCAGCAGTGTACGTGATGGTGTAGGTCTGGCCATCGTCTCCTACGTAGGAGTAGGAGCCGGAGACCTGGAGGGAGCCTTCTTCGGGAACTGCTCCGGGGAGTACGCGACCTGAATAGGAACATAGTTCAGTGATGAGTTAGTGGTAAGAGCATGATAAGCTTTTGACCCAATGCCTGAGTGATGGCGAAATACTAGTCACATGAAATATTACGTTGTATCGACACCGTAAGAAGAAAATTGTTAATTCGATTTTCGCTGCAGTTACAATCACGGCGTCCTTCTAGTCCAGTGTCCACGTTTTCAAAGATGAAAAAGGTGAGCAGAAAAGTGCAGGAATAGTGATTATTTGCAAATACTAAAAAAATTTATAAAAAATTAATTCTTTGATTTTTACAAAACTTATTCGTATGTTGCTCATTGCTCATCGCCACCACGGCATCAGAGGTATCCCGAATTATATCTGCGTTACCGAACTTGTTACAACCATTTAAAACCTTCCTATTTATTTTTAAGGCCTGTTCAAACCTGAGCGATATTCGCTGCCATCTGCGGCAGAGAAAATCCAGCATGCGGTACTTCTACTGATCATTATTACTGTTACATATTTCGCTATCCTTGTGGGTAGAATACCGCACGTTACTCGAATTTCGCTCAGGAAGGCAAGAAGATTTCGCCAGTTAGTCATTTGTTGCCAAAAAAATATATACATGTCAGTCACGTTATAGAGCATCTGATCATAGTGATGGATAGCGATGGAGACGAAGTTTTACTTATATTAGCTTTAATTGACTCACCAGTTAAGAAAATATTTTTTGCGTCTACTGGCGGATACCTTAGCGAAATCCACACGTTATGTACCTTTACCCACAGCAGCAGCGAATACCGCTCAGGTTGAAATAGCCGCGGAACTTCATACTAATTACCTGAGCGAAACCCGCGCGGTATGAACCTCTACTCACAGCGGCGGCGCATACCGCTCAGGTTTGAATTAGCATTTATGAGCAGACACCAGAAAAAGCATGATTTTTTTCAGGAGCCAAAAAGCGTAACATATATCAGGGGCCTTATTACAAGCGCTTCTAACTAGTAAAGTTCATTCCCTAAATTGAAGTTAGTAAGCAATTTCGTCAGTAAATATCCGGCCTAGAAGATGCGTTGTTGCCAGGTAACCGCTGACTGGCTGGAAATGATATATCATATAACGAAATGGCTCGCTACGCTCAGTTTAGGGAATGAATATGACAAGCTTTATGGGATTGTAATTTGTACGGTGTCATTAATAGTGTGTTACATCACTAGCACCCAAATTCCTTAAATAATTACAAGTAATATTGCTCCGTCTTCTCTAACAAAGAGCTGTAATTCTACAAAGTTAAGGCACGTCCAACTAAAGCAGTTAACCTTTTACGAAATAATTGGATAGTTTAGTTTTAAACTGCAGCTTTGAGTATGATTTACTTTGATTTATGCTGGTTCGTGTGTGTTTTAGTTAAGGTTGTGCATTTAGATTCTCACGTTCTGGGTTAACAAGATTGTGATTTGATTTGATTAATGATTTTGAGGGTAATTTAGAAATGAAAACCTGAGCATTTTGTTAGCTTTTGTAATTTTGAAACGTGTACTGAACATTGTACCTTGTGGCATACCCACATTCATCAGTGATATGGTTAGCTTATTGCCAATAATTATACTTTTAAACTGACACAAATAGCAGAGTGATTCAGGGTTTTTAATAACGTTGAAGTTAAACAATCAATTCACAAGTTAAGCGTCTAATCAAATAGGAAATTATACAGGATTTTAAAAAAACTCATGTCACATATCCTTAGTTTAAATGCTTATTATGGTTTTGATCATACTCAAACAAAAATGCCGTTAAATAGAATGACCTTGAGTTTTTTTGAAGCTCAGATATCTGCCGGAAAGCTTTCGATTTTGAGGAACAATTTAAAACAAATAAAAGGTTCAGCAGTTCTCAAAAGATGAGAGAGGTGAGCTTAGGAGCAGCTTTTTATATATGAAAGATATTATTAGTCACTATTTAGCAAAAGATATTTAGATCAGAGTCAAAATAGGAGACATGTGTTGAGAATAAATATTTATATTGATAGTAAACATTATTTACAGCGCACTAGACTATTATAATGTAAGGAAAGAAATATTTGAAAAAGTTGATCAAAGTGTCAGGGGCTGAAAGCTGTGTAGCTATATGATAGTAATAATGATATATTCAACTATTTTTGGGTACGTCACTAACCTGTCGATGCAATATTGGGTGGTATGTAAGAACTTCAAGCTTACCCACCACCATCTAAATGTCGTTATAGATTTGTTAATAATCGCATAATAAATATGCTTTTTGACGACCGACTTGGTGTAATGGTTAAGAAGTTGGCTACTACACCAGAGGTCGCGGGTTCGATCCCCGCACAGTACAAACATTTGTGTGCATGAACATGTCTGTTTGTACTGGTCTGGGTGTCTCCTATGTATAATAAGTATGTATTTACAAAAGAAAATGTATTTAAGTATTTTTATGCGTTGTCTAGTATCTCATAACACAAGCTTTAATTAGCTTACTTTGGGGCTAGATGGCGCTGTGTGGAATAATGTTCAGGGATATTTATTTATTATTATTATTATTTATTTCTATCATTTGCTCAAGCTAACCACAATCTCCATCGATTGTCTTTGGACCAACACGCATTGTCCTTAATGATGCTATGGATGGAAGATCTTGTGCCATGTCAGGTGCCATTATTTGTGTGGTCTTGCGCAAAAGTAAGGCAATCAGACCTTAACGAGGTTTCGAGTATTGCCAATTTGTACTTTAAGAAAGGATGTTGGCTTACATTGTCCAATACGCGAAAACAGGTAAACATTTTCTGACGAGCAATATGATTTGCGTAATGTTTCTATTACTTTATTACGAATCAAGTTAGCACTAAAAAAGCTTTGAAACGTTTTGTTTCTTCAACTCAACATCGTTAGGACTTTATAAGGAGAATTTCATTGTAAATCTTAAATGTATATATCCACATCTTAACGAGTCTTCAGCAAATGTATTCTAGCTGATTTATTTAGTATAAATTAACAAAGTTACGATTAATTATTGGCCTTTAAGCTCCTAACCTAAATACTAGTTTTTTTGACTAAAGGCAAATGTAAGTTTATTTTAAGGGCACCAAACCAATCAAGGTATCCTTCCTATCTAGGAAGAGATCGCTTTATAGCGATAAGACCGCCTAAATTGTACATTCTATGTCTGCTTACTGTATAATTTGTTTGTTTGTGCAATTAAGATTATTCATCTTATCATATCCAAAACAGGAAAAAGCTTACCTTCTTGTTCGGCCTTAGTTCCATCGCTGGTCTCATAGGCGTAGTGGTATCCTTCCTCGTTCATTTCATTCTCGTATCTCAGGATCTCAGCATTGCTTGAAGCTGATCCACCAGCAGAAGGTGCCTGCCTGGCGCTTTCCTGGGGCGCGAACCCTGATGATCCGGAGCCTCCGAAGGGGGTTTGCAGACCAGCGTTGGCGCCACCTGAGGATCTCGCGTGAGGTGGGAGGTAGACTTGCTCCAGGCGGGCTGCGGTGGCGACGGAAGCCAGGGCCAATACGATGAACTGGAATCAAGAATCAGATGATTTAATTCCAACTGATTTGTTTGCTTTCGTGTTATTATTGGGTTTGGTTTTACATTTCGAAAGATTAAAGGTGATCTGGATACCTGCCCCCTGATTCAGAACAAAGTTATCGCCCGATTTGGTTAATTTCTTTTATTTCATATTCTTTTTTTTAGTTTGGGGCACGTCTGGTTTATTTGTTTCACGCAAACTGAAGGCCTTTGGCTTTCACATATAAATATTGAATATTACCGCTAAGCGGGTAATTTACTTTATTTAAAACAAATTTACCGAATCAGTCTATAACTTTGTTCTGAATCGGGGGGCTGGTAACTGATAAGTATGATAAGTTAAGTAAGGTTAATTCGCCAGTAGCCACACTCATAGGATTTGATTTCTGTCTAGTCAGCAAATATATTTTTTGGCTGTCTGGCCAATCAACTTTTGTTTTCTTTTCGCTGTTTTTTCATCGGTAATGATAAAGCAATGAAAATAAAATTGACAAATCATTCATTTATGAAAAAAACTTTTAAATTTAATTATGTTTTTATGAAAAAGAAATATAAAATAGACCGTGTAATTGAAAATTCAATAAGAAAGTACAATAAGTTTGAAAGCAATCAGAATTAAACTACCAGCACAAATAAGTTTGAAAATCCTATTTTGCTCGCAAACACCTCGAATTGGACCCATTATCTAGTATCACTTTTGGAGTATCTCAAAAATTATCAATATTCGTCCTTGATAATTGTATAATTCACAAAGTCCTGATAATTCGAATTGCACCACTCACAAACAGTTAGATCGTGACATGTAAATAGAAAGGTTGCCACTATATCACTAATGCAATGGCGTTAAATGAATACACTGGAGAGCAAAAACAAGTCATCACTCACTTAATAAATAATCATAATAAACATCTTTTTGGATACACATGGACACTAATGTATTTCAGAAACTGATACATTTACCAAAATAATATTATTTTAAACTGATGGTAACAGACAGACACAGATCTAATACAAATGTTCATCAATATTTGCATTAGATAGCACCCCTACCTTACTACACAGGATCACTTGCATAAAAGCCAAAGAACCATAACTTATAGTTACTATTTTTTGAAGAAATCATCCTTTCCAATAAGATAATAACATCCAGGCTACGAAAAAACACCAATGTTGGTCACAAAATTGTTTGTCCTGGTTGGGGATCGAACCCACGACCTTCAGCGATATCGGCAAGACCTCATGCCATTGCGTCAACGGGCTGGTAAAACACAACAATATAACACAACACAACACTTTTGCACAAATAAATACACTTCTGTTATTATTTACTGCAACGACCTAATTCGATTTACGTCTCCGTTTAAGTTAGTGAGTAGTTATTTTGCTTGCAAGTGTACAGATACTAACGTATTTCATGATGGATCTGGAGATGCGTACTTCTAAGAGGATTCGAGTGAAATGTGACCAGACGAAGCTCACTTGCTGTTTTATACCAAACCTCGATATTTGACTGATACATTACTCGCATGACGCTTCAATTTTACTCATCCCTTCACGTATATCATATCCTTTATTTCATATAGCTTAAAGCTTAAATTCGCTTTTGAAAACTATAACATCAAGGACTGAAGAACTTGAGTTCTTAGATTTTTCAACTGTTTATTTCTTTAGGTATAATAAATGTGTATTGCTTGTTAATTAGTCCAGAATTAATGCTTGGCATTGAAAATAGCAGATGATATATTGATTTCACTTAGATTAATTAGTTTGGTTATTTTATTTTACCGTATTTAGACAGTAAGGCGACAAGTGTTTTAGCGTGAAATATTGTGATTGCCTTTTGATTGGGATATTTTTTAAATGATTATTGGTGAATGGTTTTACGAAGTGGATACCACGGTGGCCGAATGGTGAGAGCATTTCAAACGAATTACAGAGGTTCTGGGTTTGTCTTCTAAGTTTCTCAGGGTCATAGGAATGGTAACATTGGCTTAGTTGATGAGGGTAACGAAAACAGGAGCATTTGTCGTTAGTGCCGAATTTAAAAGGGTAGTAAGTAATGGCAACGCAATTAGACTTTTTACTGCTGAACTTTGATACTGGGAAAAGGCCCAGATGATTCAAATTTAACTTCGATAGTAGGAAAATGCCTGCATAATTGAAATCTAGTCATAACTACAATTATTAGGCTTCATCGCGGTTGCCAAATACATGTTGGTGATTACAAACCTAGTATATGTTCCGAATAATCCGAAAACACACTGCACTCGACCTGGAATTCGAACCTAGGCCTTCAAATTTTGGGCCATAAGCTTTCATCTCTCGATCAGAGAACCGTTGAGGAGGGGTAGGAGGGGTAGCAAGATCAATTCTAGAGATATCTAATGTAGAACACGCAGTTTGAATTAGGTCAAATTCAAGATACGTTCCTAAACAAAACATACGTTTACGACTATATGCCAAGTGACGGTTCAGTGGCTATCTGTCCTGGTAAATGTATCACGCAGAAGCCCACGTAGAGCCCAACGAAGTAACTTGGTTGCAATCCATTTGCCGTTACCCAAAGCAGTTCCAGGGTCATTGTTGTTTCCAGGTTTATGTATTAACATCTTTGTAACAACATGGTGCAATAAAAACTTTGGACTTTGAGCTTTAAGTTATCCAGGTAACTTTGGTTAATCTAAAATGAACGCATAGATGGTTTCAGCCAAATTTAAAGTAATTATCTGACCCAAGGAGGCCCCCTATTGGGCATCTTAGGTAATTTAATTTTAACGCACCTCGACTGAATTAAGGAAAAAGAGATACCCCAAGTTCCAAAACGCGATTAGGGGTGAACGAAATAGGGCACAAGTTTGATACGATTATAATAATTATGTCGGGAGACTGTTTCTCCAATCAAAACATTGATAAGTTCGGTAACGAGGTCAAATTATTAAACCTAGGTACAGTAATATCGCTTGACAGGTGAAATGATAATAACTGAAGCCTGACTGTTGAGTCATGACTAAGTAGGTTCTTACATCACAAATTACTATCACTCCATACTATATGAGTGTCTTCAATCATTGTAGTTTTTTCGCATGTTGGTAATCAGATTTATTTCGAAAACGGCTCACCAAGGCAGCGGTTTTAAATGGTTAGATTTATTATTATTGACAAGTCGTGAAGATGTTACGCTATCTTTGGATTAAATCAATACAATGATGGCGAGCATTTAACTATGATTGTAATTCGGACCCTAATATGGCTTAGACAATCAGCTGGTATCTGAATAAGAAAATGAAGTTGTGAAAACCCATTACAGCTACTTACTTACTTTTTGATTGGGATGTTTCAAAAACTACGAATAACTATTAATCTTAATTTATGATCATCAGAGAGATTCAGCACCAATTTTCAGAGTGCTCGGTTGGAGATCATCCACATTCAGCGAAATACTGTAACTTTTATAAGGCCATGGGCTTTATTACAATCATTTATATCCTGTCAGGCTAATTTCCTGAGCTGAGTGTAGCGAGCAATTTCGTCAGGGATATTTATCCAGCCTAGATAACGCATTAGTGTTAGGTAACCGCTGACTAGCTGGAAATGAAAGGTCATTGCTGCACGTAATTGCTCGCTACGGTCAGTTTAGGGAATGAACTTGACAAGTTATGAGGGATTGTAATAAGGTTCCAGGACCATCATCATCGACGTTGCAACCACTTTCACTTACAAATCCCTGAGCTATGTTGATGTTTTTATTTCATTAAGAGATTTTTCTTGTAGCGAAATTTCATAGCCAGACTTATGACTCTCTGAAATAAAATAAATAGAAATAGAAAATAGAAACAGAAAATATTTTGTTAACCCAATAGTACAAGGAACAAAAAATATTAAGGATACAAGAAACAACTTTAATAAACAATTAGAAGAAAAAGAAAAATACAAAAGCGGGTCAATCAGGTCCCTGCCTCAGCACATGCCGCTGCAGTACAGGACTGCAGAGACGCTTGTATTCTTGTGTTCGTCTTAATCACGTGCAAAAAAAAAACAGCATAATCATCAATAATATCAATAATAATGAGCATGAATGTGGAGGTGAGTGTGAGTAAATGTGGAGTGCGCCTACGTCTAAGTCAATAAGAAATAAAATAATAAATAAAAAAAAAACAAAAAGAGAAATATCTATGGCATGAGTGAATTTTTATTTTTTAGTATTAAACAATGCTCGGTTTTCTACACAAAGATAGAAACTAGAAAAATTCGACCTGATCCTGGGACTCAAGCGGGATTCAAACCCACGACCTTTCACAATCCGGGTGACTTGGAAGAGCAGTCACCCGGATTGTGAAAGGTCGCGGGTTCGAATCCTTGCAAAAATATTTCTTTCGGATGTTAAAGGCGCTTGCCTATAACATTGATGAAACAACGTTGGCTTACAACGTAAAAATACACTAGATAAATTCGCCAGGTCTGTTGCGTCGGTAGCTCAGTTGGAAGAGCAGTCACCCGGATTGTTAAAGGTCGCGGGTTCGAATCCCGCTTGAGTCCCAGGACCAGGTCGAATTTTTCTAGTTTCTATCTATGACATGGTTTGCTGTCACTGTCAATGTCACAATGACACCATGCAAAACCAGCCACGTGCGTGAGAGCGTTTTGCCACGTGAAAATGCCGATGTGGCGCCTATGGAGATTAACAGCGGACTGAAATGTACAAAACAACGTATTTATAGAACGGAACAGAAGGGAAAATGCCGAAAATGTCAGTCAAGTGATTGCGCGTTGCGGATAAACCTGAAGTATGTTGATGGCTGTATTGTGGGTCGGATTTTTGTTCCAAACTAAGTGCCTCTTTAAAGTATTCCTAAATATTGCAACTGTTTTTAGGCCGCGCATTGGTGGAAGGTCATTCCAGCACCGCGAAGCGGCGAATCTATAAGACCCACGGAAAGCCATAGTGCGATGCCTTGGCGTTACAAATAAACCAAAATTTATCAAATAATATTTACTATCAAATCCAGTGAACTGTAGTGTAATGTTTTTAATGACAAGACTCCGCAGTTAACTCTTTCCAAAAATATGTCCAGTTTAATCATAAATCTCAATTATTTAAGACATTTTAAGAGTAACACACGCCTGCGTGGCTGAGTGATTTCATTGCTCGGCCCGAATCCTGGAGGTCCCGGGTTCAATTTCCAGGTCGGGCAAAGTGTGTTTTCGGATTTTTCGAAACATAGCCCGGGCTTGTGATCACCAACCCGCATTTGGCAAGCGTGGTGATTAAGCCAATACACATACATTGTAGCGATGACTTGATTTCAATGATGGAAGCCTTTGCACAACAGTGGGACAGTTTAAAGGCTTATTACTAAGAGTAACACGCAATTTTTACACGTTAATGAAGAGTATAATATAAAAAACACTAGGAAACGACCTGGCTGTCATACATCGCCATGACCTATCAAACATAGAAACAAAGTGAGCATGGCTACTCATAATATTCAGTATCTTATTCACCAAATTGTTATTGAACTAGCAGAGCGCATCAAAATACTACTGCAATTATTTTAAATATAGCCTGCAGGACACAGCAACTGAATATAAATGACTCCTAACACCTTTAGAACATCGAAGATCACGGGCAAGGAGTTATCAATCATTACCATATTAGGACATTCCTTTACACCAAATACTTAATAGAAGTTTCAACAACTCAATATTAACATATCATGACCGACCGATTAAATAAATTACTCTCGTACAATTAGGTTCTTTGATTAGGTCGACCTTTACGAGGTGAAGTTCAAATGACGTTACTCTTTTCTATAAATCAAATCAAATTCGACTGTAATTGATGATTTAATTTCCATAACAAATATATAAATTAATAAATATGCGCCAGACAACACACCTCTTGAAGTAGAGATTAATATCCCTGTGTTACGAGGTACTTCACAAGGAAATAAGCCAGGGGCGTTTCCTAGCACACCCAGACCTGAGTCAGTTCAGAAAAGATCGTTTCCTGAATTGACCCGATCGGGAATCGAACCGAGGACACTACGGAAATCGAGGCGTAACAAAGTAAATAATAACTTTTGTTCATTAGGCCTACCATGAGTTAACACTATTGACAGCCGCTAGCTCCTGCCTGCGTACATTATTGTACGGAACCTTCGATAAGAGAGTTAGAGTCACACTTGGCTGGTTATTTATTTTAATAGGATGTTATCAATGAAGTATATACTATTGTTGTGCATGATTGTGCAGTGCATGATGTTGGAAGTGTAGACAACATTTTACTTCCAACATCATGGAAGTAAAACTATAAACTCATAGCGTACAATGACATAATATGACTTGCCGATTAGACAGGCTTCTTGTTTTCAGTTTAAAGACACGATTGGCGTGCACTCTGGCACAGAACCTCGCCTTGACTTGCCTGGTTGCGACTGCCAGATTCAATTCCCGGCTGGGTCAATTCAGGGTATGTTCTAAATTGGCTCGGGTCTGGGTTTGCTGGGAGACGCCACTTGATCAATTCCTTGTCTGGTACCTCGTAACACGAGGATATTTATCCTTTCGAGACCATGACTAGTGGTGTGTTGTCTGGCGCATATTTCATTTTTATTTATGTAATTTATACTGCATGTCCGCCAGTGGCTTCGCCTGCGTAGACTGTATTTACCGTCAAAATATAGCCCAATTAAAAGCAATTTAACTTTTGTAACTTTCTGGTAAATTTTGGTCAAAGAGTTTTTGAAATCGATTGCACAAACAAACAATGACAGCAAGTTATACAGTAAGTAGACATAAAATGGACAATTTCGGCGGCCTTATCGCTAGAAAGCGATCTCTTCCAGACTACCTTCTGAAGAGAGACTTGTATAAGAATAAAGAACGGGTAAGGCTGTGCAAAACAAAGAATAAATGAGAGAAAAAAATAAAAAGGTGTTACATAAAATACATATGAGTAGTTATGGCAATTGGATCACCAGTTTACATTTTTTAGGACAGAAAAATAGAAAAACTAAAGGAAAAAATAAAGGATGAGACATATTATACTAAGTTAGAGAGAGGAAGTTCGAGTTGACTTGGGATTTAAAGACATCTAAGGACTGAGATTTACGGATGGGTACAGGTAAGGAATTCCACAGACGAATGGAGCGAACAACAATGATTTGGAATAATGGGAAGTAGATAATATTAGTATCGATAAAAAAACATACTAGCGTTTTCCTATTTGCATCTTTCTTTGACCAATTTGGATCCATAGGCCATTATCACCTACGTTCACTGGTTGTAAACATTTATTATTGATTTTTCAATCTGAATGTTACATGATTTGATGCTCAGATTAGACTGATGATCATTTTTACGCAAGTACTGCAGATACCGATCTAACTTTTGTCTTCAAACGTAATCGATGCAATGTAGCTAGAGCAGACAGGCTTATTAAATAACACTGATCATCAATCAATTTATAAAATAAATATCAGGGACCACTTATACTACAATAATCTGATACGAATCTAAGCAGAGCGTTTACTATGGGTGTTAGAGATTTATGGCTGATTTTTTTATGCGACAGTCAAACTTAGGCAGCTTTAACATGTGTAGCGGTTCTTTTCATATTTACTGACACATGTTTCAGAACAGCATCAATTTAAAGGGTGCTAAACTTGATTGTCCTATCTGATCTAGTAAGTAAGATAAGCATGTGTACTGGGGTAGTACACATGCTTATCTTATGTATTTAATAAAACTATGTTTGTGTTGTCACTGTGTCTGAGTAGTGCATTTTTTTACCAGACACACCACTAGTCATGGTCTCGAAGTAGGGATAAATATACCTGTATTACGAGGTACCAGACGAGGAATTAAGCCAGGGGCGTCTCACAGCACACCTAGACTCGAGGCAATTCAGAAAAGATTCGTTTCCTGAATTGACCCGACCGGGAATCGAACCTGAGAAAATCGAGGCGAAAGACCGTGCTACAGTGCACTACGCCAATCGTGTAGTCTTCAATTATCCATGGATGGTGCAAAAATAAATCCACCGCACCGCCACGCCTGAAAAATCGTAGCTTCCTCCACCTATCCCCAGCACTACGCTACTGCCCTCCCTCCGTCAAGACAAGGCGAGGCCCCCACAGACTTTGGTTAACTACGACGCCGACCTAGGGGGCTAGCCAAGAGCAACACGCCACGATGATTTAGACATTTAGAATTGTTCGAATGTACGGGGATAACATTAGCGCCAGCTACCGCTTATTTCACCCCCATAGTTGTCTGGCCTGTTGGCGCAATGGCAGCGATCCTGCCTTTAGCGCCGGAGGTCGTGGGTTCGATCCCCACCTATGACAAATATTTGTGTGACGAACATTATTTATATTTGTTGTGTGTCTGGGTGTTATTATCTATTTAAGTATGTATTTAGAAATATTTAAGTATGTTTATCAGTCTCTGACGCCCATATTACAAGCTCTGCTTAGTTTGGGGTCAGATGATCTTGGTGTGAATTGTCCCAGATATTTATTATTATTTATTATTTTATTTTTATTATAGTCTTCTAAATGTTGTCTAGTCTTCTATATCTTGTTTAGCCCCCCTGATGTCAGAGTTTATCCACATCAAGGCTCTACAATCATCTTATAAATCATCATCCACAAATCCTAATTAACGTACTTAAACACAAATTAGAAATATAAATAAATTTATTTAAACACTCAAAATAAAACACAGGCGTCAAATAGGCTACTACCACTTAGCATAATGCCGCCCCGACGCTGGTTTTCAGTGGTCACCTTAGTGAAGTGAGATATTAGCTATAACGTGTTAAAAAATGCAATTTGCGTGTCCTGAAAATTGAACCTGACATTTCAGGCTAAGTATTTTAAGGCGTTAATTTTATGTTGCTTTAACGATGACACATTCTTATGACACAGTTTTTGTTGTACAATTGGTTACTGAATTTGAATACTAACATA
Organism: Udea olivalis; assembly: GCA_947369235.1. Lineage (NCBI taxonomy): Eukaryota > Metazoa > Arthropoda > Insecta > Lepidoptera > Crambidae > Udea > Udea olivalis. The sequence continues at coordinate 16,123,281 of OX376359.1, forward strand.
GACTTAGTATTTGTAAGCTTTGCAAGCCGCTTACATAATAGTTAGCACTTTAGATATTTCGTTGAGACATACTAACAAATTTGCAGCTTATTTATCATGAAAACATCTTCCAGCAACCAAAATGAAATCCGGTGATGCTTAGACAATAGAATATATTTTTGAGATTTAAAAGGAATTCCCGGTTCAAAAAATTAATTCACAAGGTACGATGATAAGAGACAAACCAGTATCAGAAATGGGGATTCTCCTTTGCAACGTGCTAATGCACACTACATTTTTTACCGCTTTCCAGATTTAAATGATACTAACTATACTTGAAGGTAATATGTTTTTCTAGTTATTGTAAAGACGTGGTTGGTTCGTGTCTTTTACCCAATAAAGTTTAAAGCCAAAACATAAAAATCTAAGAATTTCCAAACTCAGAAGATTGGTTTAGGTATTTTGAATTATACCGTCAGTGTTTTAATATTAGTATTGATTGACTGAACGTTTAGCATGATTTACAATATGTTTTAAAGATATATCAGTTTTATGGCACAATCCTTCAACTAACATAATTGCGATCTTCTTCTCAAACAACTAAACTAGATCTACATAATAAAATACTTCAGTTAGTAATTAAAACAAAATAACCGGGAAGTAATCTACTAAAACCTTTGACATTAAACTGTGGTCTAGCGGAAAAAAGTGCAATTAAAATGTGTTCAGGCATGGTCACAGAAAAATGTCTATGTTTGGCCTCATAGGATCAAACCATAGAGCAGGTTGACCCAAACCTCATTCATTATGCAAACTATTGAAAATGGTTTTTATAGGACACGTATTAGCTAGTTTGTCTGAGCCATACGTTATTGAAATTGAGTCTTGAAACAAGGAAAAAATTACGAGACGCTGAACCCGAATATGCGGATAAAATTTTGCAAAGCTCAAATTTTGAGATCGCTTTGGTATTATATAGGGGGTGTTAGAGATTGTGCGTATCTCTGTGTGACTTCACATGGTTTCCTGATTTTTGCAATCGATCACCTTCAAGCTCCTAAATAACCAAGGTAATGATTAATCCCTGACAATCCTGATACCAAGCTTTCTGAACCCCAATGTAAGCATATCTACTATATGGTGTTAGTTTGTAATATGGCATACAAAAAAAGCAAACACAACTTAATGTTTGCCAAATAGACTGAGTTCCCGAATGAGGCATAAGCAGGACCCAATGATCACGAACATGCCGAAAGAGATTAAGTAAGTTATGATGACAGTTACATGAAGCTATGTGCATGTTCTTCCAATTATACTTTTGATCTGCTTTCTGAATTTAAGCTCTACCTCTTCGTAATAAGAGCAAATAAATGTGAATGGGATGCTCTGAGAGAAGACCTTGGACCAGTTCTCCTAATTAGCAATACGATAGAGAACTTTGTTTTAGGTTTATGGCGAAAATTCTCACAGTAAAGGTCACATTCGCGAATTAAGTACTCCTTAAAGCACGTTCAAAGCAGGCAAGTAAGATCAAAAAAAGCAGGACAAAGCAGAGCCATTGCAAATGAAACTAAACAAATAAATACTTAAGTAGGAAAATGACGATGCAATATTATACTTTGATTTGAATAAAAATTTTCATATCATTTAATATGTAAATGAAAAAGCCTGAAACTTGAAATAGATTAGATATGACTCAAGATTCTCGTATCTAACTGATCTTTTAACAGCGTTACCTGACTGCAGGCAAGCATAAAATGCTCTCAACCCAAAATACTAAGAAGGCCCATAATTTATTCAGGGATGTATGTTTGGGGAAAAACGTGCTGGCAAATCAGGGCAAGATTCCTGTTTTTGCGCCTGTTTTTTCTTCTAATTAGCCGCGAATGATTTTCACCGCTTCATCGGACGAGAGGGTGAGCGAAAGGCTCTCAACCCAAACTTAATTTTCTGACAAATCAAACACTACGCAGCTAAAATACATAACGGTAATCGTGCGCAAAAACAAATTGCTTAAAAGTTCTTTGATTTTTTAAATTACACCTACTTACCGATTTGTTTAATTCCGTAATTTTTACGTCAAATAATGAACAAACTCCCTTTCAAATCATTAATATCTAGAAAGGATTCAAACATAACGCCTTCTTAATTTGGTTTTCAACCTCTAGGTCAACATCTTGACTGATTGTAATCATTATTACCTCATAAGAAGCTGTTAAATAATATATTTAAGTATGTAATTCTAATTTACAGTTTGCGGATAATATATAATTTTATTAAATGTGTGAATTATGCAACAGCTCATTATAATATAAGTATAGGTGAAAAAAAGCACATTGCTCTTGCGGCAAATCAAAACTTTTGTAGATAGCGTCTAGGAAGCAATTTTTAGACGCCCTGCATTTACTTCCATAGATTGTGCGTGTGTTCATTTGTTTTTCATGCAGGACAAACATTCATGTACTTTGCGCAGCGCAAACCAACAAACATAGGCTTTATTTTTAAAGCTATAATTTAACGGGAAAAATAGTCTACGAGGGGAAGCCGCTGATGAAGAGCAAGTAATTAATAATATCTATCCGCCAGCAGTTCGTCCAAACAAACAAATAAATCTTTCTTTTTTATATTATTACGATGTGAGAGAAAGCAAACGCCTCAGGGCTGAGTGGTAACAAAGCTCAACCCGAAATCTGAAAATTTCGGGTTCAAATCCCCAGTAGGGCAAACTGTGTTTTCGAATTATTCGGAAAATAGCCCGGGGTTGTCACCAGCCCGCATTTGGTAAACTAATTATTCCAATTTCCATCAATTATTGTAGCGATGTCTTAATGAAAGCCTTTGCCCAGCAGTGGGACAGCATATAGCTAATTTACGTGACTTCGAAAAAGCCAGGCGAAATCAAATAACAGCAAATTATATTAGTTGTTTTTCTACTGTAAAAGACATCAACGCAGTAAAAAATAACCGAAAGCGATGTTTATAAATGTGTCAATGCCCTTAACAAATGAAATATCAATTTAAATATCTAGCCAAACAATAGAACCTAGATTTCAATTAGATCCATTAGACATTATCTTGTCAGCTGTCTGGTTAGATTCTAGGACGTGTCTGTATTTGGTCTGAGTAAGAGTTAAGTGTCTAAATAAAGGTCCTAGGTAAATAATAGTCCTAGCGAAATAAATGGTTGAATAGGCTTGCTTAACTAGATGAGATGATCACAAAGTTATTAAAAAAAATGTTGTTGATGATCACAAAGTTATTAAAAAAATATATGATGATTATTTCTTAACTTGTGCAAACATTGTCTATCCATCACTTTTTTGCTAAACATTATCGTGTAAGCATTGGCTGCTGGAAGAAATCTCTTATAAGAGATTAGCTCACTTATACTTTTGCTTTTCTAAATGTCATCTATTGTAACTGTATTTTTGTGTACTAACTAATAAATGAATAAAATAAAGATCCTTGTTTGTTGTTATATTCTTGCTAGAGTATTTGTAAGCAGACTGATACATTCTCACCCACAGATATAAACCTAATAAAATAAAATAAATAACGCAAATTCCTCCATCTATATGAAAACCACTGCTACTTTTTGACGCTTAACATGTCGTCACTTCTATTTTTTTATCCTATTTTTTAATTGAGTTCAAAATCCAAGGAATTTGAAACGTGAATCTGATATCTGTTTGCCAGAACGTAAGAGCGCGGACTAAATGAAGCAGCGTCAAAAAAAGAGCAGTCTCCAATTTGAGGCTGACCAGCTTCGTGGTTGTTTTGCATTACTGTGCTTGTCCGCCTCATATTTGAACTTCACGAACGCTTTGCATCGGGTGTAGTTGATGTCTATGTTCTCACCAATAAATCACGACACCATCGAATGCCATAACATCCGAAAACAACACAGCCTCCGTCGAATTTACCACTTCGTGCATCCTTTTACTGACAAGTCACGATCAATTCTAAACCTTAGCCCGAGTTATTAACCTTTTATTTCGCGTGACAACTCCAGAAGTCCTGTTGCGATGGCATTGGTAAAATAAACGCTGTAGCATTGAAAGATGGTTTGAAATGGATTGTGTGAAGAAAAGATGAACTTTTGATAGGATATGGATCACATACCCGCTGTGGGTTCGGCCGGAACTTAGATCACGAATTGGGGCTGTCATTTGACACAAATAGTTTTGCTGCTATGGATGTCCCTATGTTTTTTTTTTTAACTGAAACTCAAATAATAATGAACATTTTGCACCGCCAACAGCATTTCTGTCTCAACCGATGGTTGACTGGTAGAGAATGCTTTTAGCATTAAGTCTGCCTAATGTTAATTTTGCATTGAAGATTAAATAAATAAATAACTTTATTCAAATAGACTGTATCAGTACTTTAAAATCGTCAAATTTACAGCAAAATATACTAAATAATAGACATAAATACCATAATAATATGGATATGTAAATATACAGTATACAGACATAATACGACTCTACCACCGCGTTGGAGTTGTTTCTTGTTGAGAAGACCCGCCGAGAAACTCAGCAGTTATTCTTTTAAACTTGTTTTGGGTTTACAGCAGGCGTTAGTAAAGTACAAGCAGTTTGATACAAATAAACCTAAAAGAATATAAAACAAAGCAAAGAAAAAACCATAAAAGAATGTAAAACAAAAGTTCATTTAAACAATTCAATAAGAAAAGTTGTTAGTAATCCCGCATCGATCGGAGAGCTTACACCCAGGCATTACCAATTTCCTTATAAATCTCCTGAGTGAAACCCGTGCACGAAGGTTATATTTCATAAATTATACTGATCAAATCTAGCCAGGATCATCTTGTGTCCTTGTGAATTTTTAGCTAACTCTCCGCTGATTGAAGAAATAGTCAAAAAACCTCAGTAACCTAGATAACAGCGGTGGGCTCGTCACCTACCACGTTGGGTTCTGATATGCTTGCACTTGGCGAAACGTGAGTTCTGAAAGTTTCGTTCACCGTGAGAGCAACAGTCATCTTTCCTCTGACTATCCCGTTCAGGAAAAGATTCGTGACCGTAGGTTGTATATTGATCAGCTCGATAAGGATTTACATCGTTACCAGACAAATAGAGCGAGTGTAAACCATAAAGTTTGTCAGTATTTTGATTTTTGTTTTTGCCATTGATTTTTGTTTTTAGAAAAATAACAGAACCACTTTCACCACGCACGCTGTTTCATGCGATAATATTATTGCATTTAACAAATGAGATAAAAATTTGTTTTCATCAGTAACTTTGCCCTACTAACAACACCATAACTTACAACACCTTACGCACGATCGTCTATAATTATAATTAATGTCCGATTCCGCTTGACCTGCCTGTAGCTACAGCAAACGTCTTGCACATGTCATTTTTATAATATAGCTATTATTGTGACATTAACTAAATGGGTAAAATGATACAACAGAAGATTTTGATAGGTCTAAGTTAGTAGCGTAATCGCTTTGGGCAGCTTTGAGCCTGATACCTTGATCAAGTAGACTTTTCTTTATTCAATACTCAATCATTTATTGCAAAATTGCATTTTATTTATAACTGTATTCCACGCCTAAAATAAAAAGATAAAATATTTACTTGAATGCGAAATATCAAAATATAATCAAAAGAAATTAAATTACATCAAAATTCAATGCAGGCAATCAGAAAAAAATGGAGGCTTATGATCAAACTAATGTGACTTAATACCTATATATTCTTCATATTGTCAACCCCGCCGAAATTAACATCAGTGTAATTCGATCAAACAAATAAAAATTTCGAGCCAGCAGATATGGCCAGCAGAGATATGGCCCAAACTTCCGACTTCCAATTCAAGTGGGGTATGATTTTATCATAATAAATATTGGCTCAGTTAAATAAAATGAAATTAAAAAGTATTTTGCAACGACCTACATAATAGCAAACTTAGCGCATATTAGCACATCTTTTTAAATGAAAAGTATGACCAAAACTCACGCCCGCTACTTCAATGTGTGAACGTTAATAGTTATTACAAAATGCTGTAAGTAGTTTGATTAAGAAGTATTCATTAAAACTCTGCACATACTTGGGGCGTGTGTGAACCTTGACATGAGGTGTCCAAATTATTAACTTAGGCGTTGTCTTGTATCTAATTTATATCTTATTTAGGTTAGTATTAGGAATGTTTTAAGTATGATTATCAGTCATTGTCATTCTTAGTGAAAAAAAATAATATAAAAAATAGTTGGGGTCAGATGATCTTGGTGTAAGGTGTCCCAAATAATTATTTATATTTCACCTTTTTGACCATTTCTATGTTAAGTAATTATTTAAATGTTTCAAAATATCTAATTACTAGCTTCTGCCCGTGACTTTTCCGCTTGTAATGATGATATATAGCCTATAGCCTTTTCTCGATAAATGGGCTATCTAACACTGAAATAATTTTTCAACTGTATTGTTTTGGTAAGGAAAAATATCAGCCTTTATACTAAACACAGTGATATACATGGCAAAAATACCAGGAATAGAGATAAAATTGCGCTCCCATCCTTCAGGTTACATAAAGTTTTAGGTTCATTTATGGGGCAAGGTGTACACTTTTACAATAACCACTTAACAAATTCAAAAACCACGTTAAGACAGTTTTATTAGAAAAGGGCTATTACACTACAAATGATTACCTTTTGGATAAAAAAGCCTTGGTTTAAGCTCTTTACTCGGTGGATGATTAGTTAACTCTTGTAATATTTAAATAACTAGTTTGTACTGACTAACAAAAATCTAACAATTTCTAGGCTTGAATTGTATAAACTTTGAACATGTTTTTACTTTATATCCGGTAGTTTAGATAGTACTTTTAGGTCCATATTTTAAGGATATGTTAGAACGTAAGCATTTTTTTTTTTAAATACTCATTGTACTTTACTAACTCTTTTTGTAAAACCGAACCAAGCTTAAAAGAGTAAGTACTGAGTTTCTCGCCGGGTCTTCTCAGTATAAGATCAACTTCCGATGCGGTGGTAGAGTCACATTATGTTTGTATACAGTGTATTTATGTATTCATACTATTATAGTATTTAAGTCTATTACTAAGTATATTTATTTATTCTGATGACGATTTACAGGTAAAGTACTTGTTACAGGTCTATTTAAATAAAGATGTTTTTGAACGCGCTAATCTCAAACAAACAAGCAAACTTTTCAGCTTTATAATATAAGTATAGATTTATATCAGTCTCTGACATTTGTTAACAATAAAAGTGCTGCTTAGTTTGGCGTCAATAGGTGGGTCATGCAACTTCATCAATGAGGTACATAGATAAAATTTAACTGTAAAAATCTAAACCGACAAAGTTTCCTCAAAGTTTTACCATTTATAAGTATTTAACTAGCTATCCGTCAGCCATTCACTCGCGTAGACTCTCATTCCCGTCAGAATATAGCCTAAATATGAAAAATATAGCCTATGTCACTCCCTGTTAATGTAGCTTTATATTGGTGAAATAATTTTTAAAATCGGTCCAGTAGGTTTGGAGCCTACTCAATACAAATAAACGAATCTTTCCTCTTTATGATATCATTAGTACATTACTAAAATAGCAGTATAGAGTAAAGTCGCATGTCTATCGGTTTTTTATAAGGTGTATTATAGAGAGTGTGCGCAGGAACTACACAAGCTGATACCACCCTCTACTTTCTACCACCGGGCCACCAGACGCCTGGAGGGCTTCCACCCCCATGAGGTTGACTTTCCAACAATCCGCACCCAACTGTTTGCTGCGTCTTTTTTGGTACGCACCGCTAGGAAGTGGAACGCTCTCCCTAGTCAGTCTGTGCTCCCAGATACTTACAACCTTAGTATCTTCAAGGCCAGAGTAAATAGGCATTTTCTGCCTTGCGCTTAGCACCTGGCGAGATTGAAGCCAAACGCAAACTCATTGCCTTTTTTTTGGCCTGTTGGCGCAATGGCAGCGATCCTGCCCATAGCGCCGGAGGTCGTGGGTTCGATCCCCACCCATGACAAATATTTGTGTGACGAACATTTGTATTTGTTGTGTGTCTGGGTATTATTATCTATTTAAGTATGTATTTAGAAATATTTATGTATGTTTATCAGCCTCAGACGCCCATATTACAAGCTCTGCTTAGTTTTGGGGTCAGATGATCTTGGTAAATGATAATAATAATATATAATAATATGAAAGGACTCATGAGAGTAGAAGAAGCGCAAGATGTATGTCAGGATCGTAGCAAGTAAAAAGAAGTGGTCTCTGCCTACCCCGTTGGTAAAGAGGCGTGATGGTATGTATGTATGTATGTATGATCTTGGTGTGAATTGTCCCAGATATTTTATTTTTATTTTTAGCATTTTAAATAAAAAAAAAGATTTACTAATAACTTTATTTTTTAATATTAAGGACTTTACCTTATCTTGCTATTTTTATTTGAAATTATTTATCTCACTTACCAACTACACCAAGAAACCACGCGTATGCTTGCTTTTCGGACCACACCACATTCACCAAACGGTAATCAGAGCTCAGTGTCTAGGCGAAGCTTTAGCTCTCTGATGTAACGAGTGCTAATAACCGGTGTAAGGCGCTGATTGGAAATTAATTGCAATCTGACCATAGACGATTTGTGTAGTAGTAAATACAGTGCTATTGACACTAGCTAGTTTTAGGTCATCAGCTGAAAACAAATTAACAATTTTTTTCCACAAGAATGGTGGCAGACAAGCATGCGGATTTCTTGCTGGTGAGCCGTTACCGCATTTCTTGATTTCGATCAAGAAATGCGGGGAACCTTGACTTGCGAGTTTCGACTCGCAAGTCACGGTTCCCCTAGTTCCTTATTACAATCGCTTATATCCTGTCAAGTAAATTCCCTGAACTATGGGTAGCCAGCAAATTTTTCAGTAAATATCCAGCCTAGATGATGCTTCATTGCCAGGTAACCGCTGATTTGCTGGAAATGAAAGATCATTTTACGAAATTGCTCGCTACGCCCAGCTCTATTTTGGAGAGCTTAAACCACGAATCTTCAAGGAGTAGGTACTTATCCTCTGCTTAAGAATAGAGTCTTGCTGATGATGTTGGCGCAGTGGTCACAAGACCTGACTGTAGTGCCCGCCCTAGGTCATGAATTATATCCCCACAACCCCATCTCCAGGTGAAATATTATTCTGAGAAACGGTTGAGTTCGTTCTGTCTCGTATTTATAAATATTTTGCACAGTTTATTTATGACATGGCACAAGCTTTGGTAAGTTAGAAGGAAGATCTTGGTGTTAAGAAGCCTCAGAAATATATATTTTTAATTTTAACTACGCTATTCAATTAATTTTATTGTACCCACTTGGCCAGCGAGGTTTTTAACCGAGCTTCATGAGCTTGTAAAAATTAGTGACCCGGATCCAAAACAAAGTAAAACAAGTCTTATAATTGGGCATGACTTTAGTCTTAATTTTGTCAGCACATGCAATTTGAGATCAAGGTTTTTGAAGGCCAGATTTACAAACAAGTAAACGTACGATCTTTGCGATCTTAGGCCGAGATCTATGGCCGTTACTCAGCTAAGCACAGACTCATCACATTAATTATTTTCTTACCTATTGAGTATTGATATAATTAGTAGTAACTAATGGCTATGGTCATGTTTACATGATAACATGTAAAAATAATTTAATATCAGTAAAAAGTAAATGATTTAAACAGAAACAGCTGTTCAAAGTCTAAGCTAAGTCTAAGTTTAAGCTAAGCACATTCTATCAGTACTACAGATCTCGGTCTTGGCTTGAGGCATGCAGATTAAAGTGAAAAAATGTGTGAGGAATTTCTTTATCAGCACAGTCAATTCATACAATTAAAACGATTTAAATATCTCTAATAATATTTTTTTAATAAATAAATAAATAAATATCCCTGGACATTATTCCACACAGCGCCATCTAGCCCCAAAGTAAGCTAATTTAAGCTTGTGTTATGGGATACTAGACAATGGATAAACATACTTAAATACATTTTTTTTGTAAATACATACTTATTATACATAGGAGACACCCAGACCAGTACAAACAGACATGTTCATGCACACAAATGTTTGTACTGTGCGGGGATCGAACCCGCGACCTCTGGTGTAGTAGCCAACTTCTTAACCATTACACCAAGTCGGTCGTCAAATGAAAACTAATTTCCAAGATACCTTCTATATCGAAATCATCTGAGCCCAAAATGATTAGAGCTAGTGTCACTTGTACTTATACTGATGAATGCTCCAACACTTCTGAACACAATGCCTAAAATATAATAACACCCACACACAACAATCCCTCATGATTGTTTGTCTTGCTTAAGCGAGCCCTCGAACTATAGCGGGCAAAAGACCTTATACAATCGCTTATATCATATCCAGTCAAGTTTATTCCCTTAACGGAGGGAAACGAGTCATTTAGTCAGTAAATATCCCGCCTAGAGGATGCGCTAGCGCCAGGTAACCGCTGACTGGCTGGAAATGATAGATCATATTACGGAATTGCTCGCTACGCTCAGTTTAGGGAATGAACTTGACAAGTTTTAAGGGATTGTGATAAGGCCACAACGCCAACAAATACATTTCATTAAAAATGCATTAATTTAGCACTACTAATGAAGACGTCAGACCGGTTTATTGGGCTATTTATTTAATATTGGGCTGTTGAGTTTATTCATCTTCATCGCTACTCAGTTCGTGACTCGAACTTTAGACTATATTATATTGTCTAGTATGTTTTTATTTTAAATGTACTTGCTGGAATCGTAACAGCTGTAAGGTCATCTTTAAGTGCTACCAATTTGAACTGAATATCGGAACAAGACGTGTATACAGGCTGTTTCACTATTCAGCTAGAAAACTTGTTTAAATAAAACATTACTAAGTCCTGACTACTTTAATGGGAGTCATTAAATTATTATCTTATGCATCAAGATTAAGTCTGTAGAATTTGACAATTCTCCTATTCTTTACTAACCTGTTGGGTCACATCAGTCATTTGAGTTCTGCTACGGATTTCCTCAGTTCTGATTATGAAATACTTAGCATGGCTCCCATAGCCAGTGAAGTAACCTCAACTTTTATTATAAAGGTGATACCCATAACCAGAGATTTAAACAATCACACAGAGGTAAGGTAGTAAGTAGGCTTTGTCTTTAGGTACTGAGATTTGCTGCAGAGCTGGATTAGGATTCCATTCTGGGCCCACCCATGAGCCTTCGCCCTGTCGTGGCGGGGGGCTTAGTACTGGTGGTAGCCGGGAACTACTGGGAAGCTAAGAGGGCTCAAGCGTGGCTGTGCGGTGGTCTTCTCACCTACCCACGGCCTGCGACCGGGCGTTGTGGTGGTATTGTGCCTGCCGGCCTACCACTGCCCGCCCAAAGGGGCCCCCAAGGGCGCAGCGCCTTAGGGTGCTAGGTGGAGGCGGTGCACAACCGTTTGCAGGGGGTCAGTGACCGGCGACTAGCCCCGCTGTGCACCGCGGCTCAGCGGGGCTGCGGCAGCGGAGGGTGCCCTTCGGATGGCCTAAAATGATTACTCCTAATTTCATTTGGCCAAACCTTACTGGCCTAAACGTGTCGGCCTTTGGCCTAAAATCGATGTTTTCTCACTATCATAGATTGGCCTAAACATTGAAAGCCCTCATTTTATAACTTCAAATATTCATTGTCCTAAACACTATTTGCAATTTTGCATACGTTCCTTTTGGCATAACAATAATTAAGCTGACTAATTTTCTACCCTAATTATCAAGATGAGTATCAGTCTACGTGATTACATTTTATATATTATCTACTCATGAATCTATTTTATTTCATTTATAGATAAACACATTTTATGAGGTACTTATAATGTCGGTTATGTATAAAAATCGTATGATAAACTGAACTGGCCGTGGTCCTTCGCCGTGATACTAGTATGCTCTATATTAGAGCGTTGAGGTTGAGTACCGTGGGGTTTTAGAAGGTAGAAATCCGATATATCCTCGTCGTTTCCTCGGGTGGCGAGGTATCCAGGAGGGTTTCTCTACGATAATAAAAAAAAGGATTCCTTTCTAGGGAAGAATGTCTGTAGGAGATTTGGCAGCCAATGCCATTCAAATTACTCCTTATGTTTTGTGCACATTAACACTATCAAGAAAGGCTTGGCTAAGCTTAATTTATAGAACATCCTATAGTTATCTCCTGGCATGCTGATTCGCGATGCGCACGCGTCACAGACGTCACGAGTCACGACCGACCATCGAACGCGGCGCATTCCGCCTCAATGCCGCGCCGCGCCCTTTGGATCTCAAATTCTCAATATCTTAGAAGCCTTAACAATAAAGGTTGTCCATTATTATAGTTTTTTTAAATATTAGTTTTTTCAATTATGATTATATATATGTCCAAACTTTCAGACAGTTCACAATTGTGACTTTCAAACCCGAAGAAGAAAATACGCAGAAAAAAAAGAGCAGATTCCCCGAAATAACTTATTTTGCTTCTTGTCAAACTATACTTCCTACAGGTTTACTGAACACGTATTATTTTCTATCTAGATTATTATGAAAAATCTAAGATTTTGTTCGAGAAGACAAATACCTCAATATTAACCTAAGCAAGCACCAAAAATGGCACAATCTTAAATTTTAGGTTGGGCAGATGGTCCGCCGCCGCGTAATCATCTTAGAAAAAACAATAAAACTTTTAATATTTTTGAAACCTTTAAGTCTAGCTACCGTACTAAGTATAAAAAGAAAACCTTCGGGTCAGATGAGTGCAGCTATGTGGTGCCATCTGTTTTCTTCCGTTAGAAATTTTCTTCTTTGTGAACATAACATACCATCACGACTTTATCCCAAGCGGGGTAGTCAGAGGCCAGTGACTGTACCGCCATGGTGAACGAAACACTCAGAAGCCCACTTTTCACCAATGGTATTAGAACCCAACGTGGTAGGTGGTGAGCCTTCCGCCGTTAACCGGGTTGATTTGGTTTGTTATCGATGTTTTCCGTCACTGGAGAGTTAGTCGGATATTTAACAATGAACACAAAGATTTTGGTTCTGGCCAGATTTAAACACGATCCACGATCTGAGTTCGGGTGCTGAACCACTAGGCCACGACGCTCTATTGCTGATTTTTCGGTTCCTACCGTGACTACCGTGAGTGAAGCTATGTGGTGCCATCTGTTTTCTTTCGTTAGCAATTGTCTTCTCTGTGAATTCTGTCCTTAATGAATGGCAACATGATTTTATACTATGGTGTAGAGCGCCATCTATGCGCTCACTTTATAAATAGCATTTTACTTTTACCTTAGATCTTAGTATGTCGGAGATGAAGCTTCGATTTTGTGTATTCGAATCTCGCAAGATGGCGGTAGGAACTTCGTTAGTAAATATGTTATTTAGAGAAGGCTATCTATGCTTGGTATAATGATCGAATCAGAAATAAGGAAATCTGTACTGTAGCCCAGCAGTTAAGGAAGTTGAATTGGCAGCGCCCAGGGCCCATCCTGATAAGAACTAATGACCGTTGAGTGCAGAAAAGTTTTAGACTGAAGAAACAAGAGCAAACGTAGCGAGAGACGTCAGGTAGACAGACAACCTGGTAAGATGGCAGAATTTCAGTGAATATGGACCACCTGCAACGCTTTGAAAATCTATGGAGGCCTGTGTACAGCAATGGACGTCTTCTGGTTGGGAACGCGATGATACTTACTGTAATTGAAAAAGTCAATGAGCTTGTAAATATTCTAGATTATTGCTGCTACTAATTTATACAATGTGAAACTTAAATGGACAACCGTGCTTACAGTGCGACCTCAATCGCTAATTTTTGAACACTTTTATTTGAATTTTTGGTATTAGCATTTAACAATGCACTTTTATCTACTCAAAGATAGGAACTAGAAGAAATCGACCTGATCCTTAGGACGTAAGCGGGATACCATCCCGCGACCTTCCACAATCGTTGACAGACCCGGCGAATTTATCTAGTGTATTTTTCGTTGTAAGCCAACATTGTTGCATCAATGTTATAGGCAAGCGCCTTTAACACCAGAAAGGAATATTTTTGCAAATATTTGACTTTCGATTAAGATGAAACTATAGGATGAGTGAATTTTTATTTATTGCATTCAAAAATGCACTATTTTCTACAAAAAGATAGAAACTACAAAAGTTCGACCCGATCCTGAGGACACAAGCGGAACTTTTATTTGAATTGAGCGCCATCTTCCATGCCTTTAATTTTTGTTGATTTACCCATCTGTAGATAACTTATCATTGGTTTAACGTTCATATAGAGTCAATTATCATGTTACAATTACAAATACAATTTTATTCAAGACCACAAAAGTCGACGTCAATAATTCACGTCAAATGTTATTTTTATGCTTACACGATATAAATAGGCCATAATGATGGATGTCAGACATTAAAAACTTCTACTTGCATCACTTAAAATATATTTTATAAAACGTTAGGTTTTGCAACTATAAATCATATCTAGTGCGTCGATGAGCTGCAATAGTTCCGCTGAGTTTAGTGATAAGACACAGCTACATATATCGACATAAATAAAATATATTTATGCTGAACAAAGGTTCGAATAAGAGAAGAAACATTTAATTTAAATAAATCTGAAGCAAATACTTCTTAGAATTCTATTCAAAGCTGTCAATAAAAAAAGATTAAGACGTCATTTACAACCGCCTAAATACACTTAAAGACGAGAAATTACATTTAAAATGTAATTGTTTTTACATTTCTTTTGGGTGCTCAGTTAGTTAAATCTTAGCTCATTTATTTAGTGGCGGCTTATACAGACAAATTTATGCTCTTCTACGAAGACCAACTAAATATTTGCCCTTGGTTCTTGAGAAAAAAATACCAGCTACAATAATAGCGAACGTCTTTTTTTTATTCTCATTTTATGTTACAGCACCTGCAGGGGACGTAATTATTAAGAACTTAAAAATTGTATATCAACTCGCATGCTGGACACGAACCAAACAATGAAAGCAAAAGTTACACTTTCGTTAAGCTCATATTCTCAATGTCGATAAAAGTAAAAGTGCAACACTAGCGAACGGGTTGCGGCTGGGCGGCGCGGGCGCACCTTGCACGCATCTCAGATCTGACCTTTCACACGCACGTGTTGACAACCTTTTGTGCTACTAATCACTTTTGATTCACCTTTTGTTCTTTACGGATAACCTTTACTGCTCTTTTTTAACAACCGCTAGGTAGAAATTAATAGATTAAACCTCTTGTTTGAAAATCTACGTTATGCGTAGATGCTAACTAACGAGCACATGCTATGTACATTTTGCCAAATTATTAAAACGATTGTCAAGCCTTTGCTAATATTCCACAGGTAATGGTTTATTCACCACGGAAGCTTCCACCAGCTGGGTGGGGGGCTAAAGCTTATAATCCTGGATGAGTAGAGAAGCCCTATCCAAAATCCTGGGTCTACTTCTGATTCACTATGCTTGCCAAATGCGGGTTTGTGGCTATTTTCCAACGATATAATATTTTGCCAAACCAGTACGTCAACCATGAGTTGTTAATTTAAACAATAATGCCCAAATGACTATGGAAGTTGGTATCGCTATAAAATTGATTGTCCCTAAATATAATATAGCTAATTATTTTTCATAATTTTAGTTCTATTTATTACAATTATTATTATTTTTGCAACTCTTGTTCAACGTTATCGTTCACGTAAGTTACAGAGGCGCTGTGCGAAATCCCATTACAAATATTTTACGGGAACCATAACGTAAATTTAAAGTGGCAACTCATGGTATACGTACAGGTATCATAAGATCACACCATTCGATTTATTCTGGGTTATGCATTAGTTGTATGTTTGGCAGACCGCTCTAAGGGAAACTGTGAAGTTTTAAGTCAGTGTGATCAAAAAAGGTTTCTCTCCTCTGCTGAGTACAGTGACTCGCAGACGGCTCTATCTGGGTCGCCAGTTTGACTTCGTTACGTCACTTGTAATTCATTGTAATGTCTACGATAATTAGAACCTGCAATGCTAAGTACAGGTTTCCAAAGACAGATAGGCCATTTTTGGACTTGTAAACTTACCTTTATTATAGGTTTAAAAAAAATATATCTTAATTAAAACTCAGTCGTGCATTATAATTATTTTTTTCAATCTGAACGGTTGTCAATTTGGAATGGAACGTATGATAATATACAGGGTGTCCAGGAAATAGTACGACATACTGCAGGGGGTGAGAGCAGGCACCAATACCTACCAAAATAACTCAATATATGTTCAGTTTTACGGCTTTCAAGTTATTCAAAATTTTCCGAAATATCAAAAAAAGACCCCCTGCAGTATGTCGTAGTTTTCCTGGACACCCTGTATGTATGTGTAGTTTTTTACATGATAAACTGTGCCCCACATATAAGGGCTTATAAAAATATTTAAATGTTTTTTTTTTATTTTCAAATGGGTTGAGTTTTGCCTCAGTCTCGCCTGGTGGTAAGCTATGACGAGGCCTATGGTGGTACACGATAGATACAGATAATATTCTTTATTGTACATTTACGTACAAAGAAAAACTGAATGCTAAGTAAATGAGAGAAAGAAGAATGTTTATAAATCCTTATTGAGAATCAAATCCACAATCTACTATCCATCCAACCGCGAAAAGGGTCCTGGAAAATACAGCGTGATTGCTGTATTAGGAAAAAGTAATATTCAAATGAAGATGTGACAAATTAATTTCATGACTAACAAACACAAACACAGTACGGAGGTAGAACATAGTTAAAGCGAAATAATCACCAAAGGTTGAATACCAAATCATAAATACATGTAAACAAACCTGGTTATGTTTTAAATTCTACACTTTGTAATGGCGACATGCTAAGTTTTTTGACCACCGCCTGAAAGGTGGGCTACTACAGGTAGAAAAACTGAAGATTAAATTAAGTGTGAAGGTCAGTTCATTCTAATGAGGGATTAACTGAACTATTACTATAATAAATAATGAACGGATACCATAGAACAATTCTTTTATAAGGCATTTTGATTTTAAATTTTAAATTGACCATGCGTTATAACCTCGGCTTATAAACCTAATTGTAACATATCTCTTATTTTTTAAATTCCAATTTAAGCACTAAATCTCATTTAATCTAATTATGAATCAACAAAAAATATAAGCTTGGGCATCATATTCAAAATGTCCTCGTCATAAAAAACGTCCTCTACATCCGTATCACGATTCATCATCGGACGTGACCTTTATTTCAGAACTATTTGTACACAAATGATCTAGTAATCGGTCAGTAATTACCGTATGATTTAATTTAGTAAGGAATTCTAAAACTATTATTGAATTACTATTGAGCGTTAGGTTGTGTGCTTGGTGACAACAGGCGCGATTCCACTCCGCTATGGGATAGAGGGGCGTTCACATCAACCTTTACATAGGGGCACCTTATGCTGCTGACTTATGATGACCCATTTTGTAAAGGTTGATGTGAACGCCTCTGTACCTGCTAACTAACAGGCTTGCAACATAAAAAGAACGTATCGTAATAATACCTATGATATTTCATATGGTATGTGTTTATTTTTTCATTTCATTTTCATTTTTTCATTATTTATTTATTTATGTGTTATTCTGATGTTTAAGCTGTATTACTGTAAAGTTGTATCTAAATCCGTTCAGTAGTTTTTGCGTGAAAAAGTAACAAACATACACACATGCAAACATATATATATCCTCACAAACCTTTGCATTTAGAATATTAGTAGGAACGGTACGATTTTAATGGACTTAGTTATTTTCTATTCTATTATGAATTTAGTTTATGAACGTTAACGTTAGCACACTTATAGTATATTTTATATCGAGGGACTAAACGAAGCCATAATATATATCACGTAAGATTTACCTAAAAACTTTTATTTTACTAAGTTATATTTATTAAATTTTTTGGACTAAATTGTCAATTTTTCTCGCACTCAAAGTGAAAAGTACAGTTTGCACCTCGAGACTAAACGCCAACTTAATATACCCTCGGTTTCATTGAATCCGCGCACGCTCGGCAGTCAAACCACCTCTGGCATATTATCGCTTCACTTAGTCCCTCGATATAAAATATAGGTACTATTTTAGGATCTTATTAATTTACTGCGAACGAGAGACCATCAATTACACTTGGGATCTAGGTTTCTTCTGTGCTTTTGGTGTCGTTAATGTTATCACTACAATTATCTCATGGTTAACAAAAAAAAAACATCTCCACAGTCCAGCTTTTATTGTTTTCTTTAAATACCTAGTTCAATAGTTGATCCATCCTCCGGGTGCTGTCTTTGGGTGTATTTTCAATATTTATCTAGAGACAAAACCCGGCAGATGTAGGTAGAGACTTATTTTAAACTAGAGCCAATGGTACAAAAAGGCCTCTACGTGTTGGCTTCGACACCACGCATGCTTCAAAGGACCCGGTCCCTATGGGCCCGTGAATTCAATCCTACCAATATAATAGTAATAGTTATTTTAGTCTCACTCACCCACGAAATTTCTGCGGCCATTCCGCGCCTCTAGCTCCTCCGCTCCGCTCATGACTGTAATCAAAGCCTATAGGTAACTAGATCAAGCGAGCCCATCTCACGTAAATGTCACAGCCTTGCGCCGTGTTCCGCACAGACGTTCCAACCAGTTACAAGTTACCGATAATGATTGATGTTAATTACTAATGTTTTTGATATTTTATTGCTTGAGATCGTCGCTTATTTTTATTTTATTTTATAAAAACGTTGCTGTGGTGATAATCAAGCACGACGGTCGCTTGATACCTTTTTTAAGCCCTTCCTAAAGATCTCTGTTGTGAAGCTTACTGGGAACAGTTGGGCTAATTCCACAAAATTGTTCCTTTTTTGTGATAGGAGAATTGTGTGAATCAATTGAAGATATTATAGTAAAAACTGCCACGAAAAAATTTAGTTCGGAAAACAGATTTTAACCTCTGATAAGGACAATAATTTCAACGAAAATATGAGCCTTGAATTGGCATAAGGCAGAAACCAATAATTGAATATTGACCAGTATAGTTTTAACGACGTTATTTTTTATTATACTTTTTACTCCTAGAAATTTTTATTTGAGCTTCTGTTCTGGTACAGAGGCGTTCACATCAACGATTACAAAACTGTTGACGTGAACAAATCTGTACCATCAACGAGTACGTACCTATGATTTCTAAAGTCGTGTCAACTTTACTTATCAGATTTGATCTTCCTGTTAGATATGAGTAAGATGACCAAATCTGCTACACGGATATATACCATACCTAACATTGAAAAGTTCATGGTCATCGATGGGTTTGGATAGGTTATTAAATAGGTCACAGATTGGTACGTTTCCTGATTTTGTAATTCCAGTAATATAACTATGAAATACTTGTTTGGATAAGATTGCTTAGTTGGTAACTAAACTTTGCCAGCGACTATGTCCGCTTTAACAGATTTTTCACAACATTAACCGTTTAATTTACGCCAACTACCCTGTCATTTATCCAAAGGCAAACCTATTTCTCTACCAAAATTCTTCAAAATTGGTTCAGCGGCTTGGTCATGAAACAAAGTTAGTTATATTCAAATTAATATAGTGCAATTCCTTAAGAATTGAGATCCTTATTAAAGTAAAGTAAAAGTAAAGTAAAAAATATCTTTATTCATATAGACTTATAGAAAGTACTTATGACAAGTCATATATTTACAAAAAAAAAATTAAAGCAAAAATGTACTAAAATAAACTTACATAAAATAATACTATGATAGTAAATATCATAATTAAACGTAATGTGACTCTACCACCGGTTTGGAGGTTGTTTCCGATCGAGAATACTCCGGCAAGAAACTCGATGGTTACTCTTTTCAATCTTGTTTTTTAACACAAAAATTGAATTGACAGAGTAAAGTCATAACAAAAAAGTGTGCAGAGGAGCAGATTATACCTAAGATGACCACAAATTCTTATCACTTAAGAAATCCACAACACTATAATAACCTCTCTTCATTAGTTAATGCTAATGCTAGCTAAGTTTAGCTTTAATTTGTGACTTAAACTTGTGAAGAGGCAGTTCAACAAGAGTTTGCGGAATCTTATTAAAATATTTAACACATTGACCAACAAATGATTTTACTACCTTATGCAGTCTTAGACTGGGAGTTACGAGCTTATTTTTATTTCTAGTATTGAGTTTATCACTAGAACATCACTGTTTTTCTTGAAGAGATGCAAGTTTTTACGGACATATACTACATTATCATAAATAAATTGAGAGTACACCGTCAAAATATCTATCTCTATGAATACTTCACGAAGCGAGTCGCGTGGTCTAAGGTTGTAAATGGAGCGAATGGCTCTTTTTTGAAGAATAAAGATGGTGTTGAGATCCGCTGCCGAGCCCCACAACTGTAGACCATACGACATAACACTGTGAAAATAACTGAAGTACACTGATCTTGCTGTTGCGATATCAGTCAGGAGCCTTATTTTTCTAACAGCATAAGCTGCCGAACTAAGTCTTCCTGCCAGAGCAGAAATATGCGGACCCCACTGTAACTTGGAATCGAGAGTAATTCCTAAAAATACTGTGGAATTTGCAATCTCTAATGGCTCGTTATTCATGTTTATAATGGTATCGACCTGTCTTACATTGGGCATAGAAAAATTGATACATTTGGTCTTCTTAGCATTAAGCAGTAAATTGTTACTCGTGAACCAATGCAGTACCTTAGAGAGAGTATTATTTACGTCGTCAAGTGCTTTGTTACTTCTATCTACGTTAAAAATCAGAGAAGTGTCATCAGCAAATAATACAATCCCACATAGGTCTTTGACAAAATAAGTGCGTGTATGCACCCATAAACTAAACACGTCATCTTATCCAAGCGTAATCGCTTACGTACCATGTAAATGATATGGCTACCGATATTATGGCTCTAAGTTAGCTATTTGTTGATTTACGTGAAACATAAATAATATCAGTATCGCTTGATACTCAATTTTCAATAGTCATTGTTTCATTATATTTAAAACGATTTGATTGAAACGGGTGGAATACCTAAACTATATACACCAATGATAAAAATTAAAAAATAGTTATTAGTTAAATGATTTAAAACACACTCTCACGAAAAGTAAGACACTTTGGCAGACGAACTTTGACTGTAATAAATATTTTTACAAAATACACGCATGATATCAACCATTCTGAGCCATTATTATTAAAGAAGTCTATCAGTTTTAGATGCCTTAAAAATGTGACGGGATAGTTATAAGACAATGTAACAAGTCAGAGTTAATTAGGTGTTTGTTATTTTACAGTCTGGTAACTGCATACATTATTTTTAGAATATTGTGTTACTTACGTAACGTGGGAGTTATAATCTATCTATACGTATACTTAAATAAAAATGTAATGCTGTTTTTGTTATCAAACTTGTTGACTGGCCTGTTGATGCAATGGCAGCGATCCTGCCTTTAGCACCGGTGGTCGTGGGTTCGATCCCCACCCATGACAAACATTTATGTGACGAACATTTGTGTTTGTTGTGTGTCTGGGTGTTATTATCTATTTGAGTATGTATTTAGAAATATTTAAGTATGTTTATCAGTCACTGACACCCATAGTACAAGCTCTGCTTAGTTTGGGGTCAGATGATCTTAGTGTAAATTGTCCCAGATATTTATTCATTTATTTAAATAAGATCAGATTTGTCTACTTCATATTTAATTTTTAAATATATTAAACTAGTTGTGCCGCCCGCGGCTTCACCCGCGTGATCTTCATTTCTGTAACATGTATACATAAAATCTTTATAAATTGTAGCCTATGTGTTATTCTGATGTATAACCTTTATTACTGTAAAGTTTCATCTAAATCCGTTCAGTAGTTTTTGCGTGAAAGAGTAACAAACATACACACATACATCCTCACAAACTTTCGTATTTATAATATTAGTAGGATTTTCCCAGGAGATCCTATAAAAAAATTGTTCCGTCGAATTGAGAACCTCCTTATTTTTTAAAGAACAATAAGAATGGTTCCTTGAATGTTTATAAGTTAGGAAAAAAATTACTCAAAACTATACGGAATATTGATGACACTGAAAACTTAGTGAAAGGTACAAAACCCTAAATATCTTAATGAAAATATAGGTAAAGTGACTTGCACAGTTTTGAACGTTGAGACTATCGAAAAGACTCCGACTTTTTGACATAGGTAACATTTAGTGTAACAAAATTAACAGCTAGTGCGTCAAGCTTAGGGCATGGCGCGATGAATAAACCTAAAGTTTACTTAGAAGGAAATCGAAAGGAACCCAACATAAGCTGTAGATTGAAGAGTCCAGTCTAATCTCACATAAAATCAGCAAACTTATGAGTTAGGAAATCCTATCTACATAATTATTAGATAGGGTCTCACAAGTCAGATCAATTAATTCTGGTCTTGGATCGTCCATTTATAATTCAATATTTCCCATATACGAATACCTTTACGCTACGCCAGTAAAATAACAACTTTATAACGTCTAATGTTGCAATTCCAAAGCTCTAAGCACAGACAGAAAATTAAAATAGATGAGGCGAGTGTGCGTACTCCGCGTGTTAAAAAGGGTTGCAGTGCCCCTCATCAGTTAGCCCACGCTAACAGAAACGGATGACCAAGCTAAGTGAAAGAGAACGGCGAGCTTGGTGGAGCTCCAGGACCCAGCATTTGGATGACTAGCTCTTCTGTTTATTCTGTGCTTCTTTGCTGTCTCATCTGTGGCCAATCTACTTACCTGCCAATTTAGTGACACGGACCGCACGGTCCGAATTCCGATTTCCGAATTCGAAATCTTCCTGTTTACTTATTTCACTACTTTGACGTTTTTGACGATCATAAAGTATTTGAAACCTTAATCCTAACTGTTTTAAATTCTTTGTTTTAGGGTGATATCTACTCAATAAATTTAAAAAAGTTATTATGTGATCGAAGCTGCATAATTATGCCTAAACAATTTCAGGCCCACTTCCCTTGTGCTCTTTTGTATTTTTCATACATCTTTTTATGAAAATTTAAATCTATTTAACTGTCAAATACAATGAAATTCTTAATGAACGACTAACAAGTAGCACACTTAGATTTTATGTTGCGCCATGCGTCATCTATTTAGATTTATCTTTGTGGCTTTAAGCTTAGGTGATTAATAAACGAAAACCTTTTGTAACCACCGACGGAGATGTTAACTGATACGTAATAATGTATTCAATGAAATTCCAATGTGATATTTAGCTAGGGATCCGGGAATTATTACATCACTGTAAAGGTTCGCGAACAAATCACTGTTATACAAAAGCTATTTATTTGCAACTCAATATCCGATGCCGGAAAAAAAATCAGTAGTAACATAATCTGAAAATGAGAATCAGATGTGGTTTTCCATGTGGACCCAGGAATTTGAATCAATCAAATTCCTGGGTCTATATATAGATAGTGACTTAAAATGGCAAAACCATATCGATTTGTAAAAAGCTATCTCAGTCTTCCTACAGTCTCTACCATCTTTCAAAAAAAGGGAGTCTTCCCACTCTCCTCGTAGCCTACCATGGCTTTGTGGCGTCTAGGTTAAATATCCCTGGACATCCCTGGACATTATTCCACACAGCGCCATCTAGCCCCAAAGTAAGCTAATTAAAGCTTGTGTTATGGGATACTAGACAACGGATAAACATACTTAAATACATTTTCTTTTGTAAATACATACTTATTATACATAGGAGACACCCAGACCAGTACAAACAGACATGTTCATGCACACAAATGTTTGTACTGTGCGGGGATCGAACCCGCGACCTCTGGTGTAGTAGCCAACTTCTTAACCATTACACCAAGTCGGACGTCAAGGTTAAGGTACGCAATCATCTTTTGGGGAAATGCTACAAACTGGGACAGAGTCTTTAGGTGTCAGAAAAACTGCATTCGTGCCATGTGCGGTTTGAAAAGGACTGATAGTTGTAGAATACATTTCCAGAACATGAATATATTGACTTTGCCCTGTCTATACATATTTGAGTTGTGTCTCTTTATAAAACAAAACACAAGTTTATTTGAGGTCTACCGTAGGTCCCGCAATCGACTTGTGTTATATAATAAAGTTAATTTCCAGCACAAAACAGCCCTTTAGGACAAATGTTTTTAAACTATGGCACCAAAGTATATAACAACCTACCTCGTCATATTAAAGAATGTAACGAATATATGACATTCAAAAAAGGATTATTTTCATTTTTAATAAGTCACTCATTTTATTCAATTAATGAATTTCTTTCACTCAAATATTAATTTTATGCTTTATATCTCTTTGACTGCCTGAATGTATTAAATGATAAAATATTATTATCTCTGGACATTTCCTTCTTTAATTTAATCAAATTCATTTTGTTAATTGTATTAATTAATTATTGCCAATAAGGCTGATCACAGCATGTGCATTTTCTTTTATGTATAATATATTTTAAGTACCTGTGTATCACAAATAAACTATTTGATTTGATTTGAGTTGAGATATTTTGAGCAACTTCATTATAGGCGGAGGAATCCGCTGCGCCCTTTCTTTTTTTGACTCATACTCCCAGCGGTGATTACAAACTGATTACTGAAACCAAGTTAAAGAGAATGAGGAAGTTATAAAAGAAGCCTGATGTCTATATCTAACGAAACATTAAATACGAAGGAATAAAAATGTACAATGCCTTACCTGAAGTAATTAAAAGCTCTGATTCATTGTACACTTTTAAAAAAAAGCTCAGGGACCACATTTTTCAAGATTATGTTCTATAAATGTTAGTCTATCAGCGGCGACCATATCATATATTGTATAATTTAATTTATAACTATTGTAATATTTCATAATAAGTGAATTTGTAAATTCTTGGAGAAATAAATATCTTTAAACCTAAACCTATCTAACTATCTTTCTCATACGCCCTAAATCGTTTTTTCCGTTGCCGTCTTAGATTAAATTAAATATTAGCGAAAGATAGGTAACTGCTGCGCGTGGACCGCTTATATCAGGCCCCCGATGCCTAATTTCACTCAGTCGCAATATACGATTGACAGGACTTTACTCTGACGCATGCTTGTCTCGCTTACGCAATGGTCAGAACAAATAGGTTTATCTCTGTCCTTCAACATCGACCAAGGATGAATATAATCACAGCGGTGTGAGTGTGTGTGCACGTAGTTGTGCATCATCTCCGTTTTCAGTTGACAATGTTAAGGACGTGCCGTATCTTCCACTATTTGATTTAATATAAGGTTGCCGTAGGAATTACGCGAAATTCTCCCATACACACACATTCCTACATGCTGAATTTCAACTTCCTACGCCCAGCATTTCGGCGTTATCGTCAATCACCCAGTGAGTACGGAAGAGTTTCATATTTATTGATAAGCTTCACAAATTTTTATGTTATGAAATTTTAGGGTAGTTTGTTGGTGATATCTCTATTTTTAGCTGGTGGTTTCCACATTATTGTTTTAGAGTTAGTTTCTTTATGATTTGCAGACGGTTTCCCTCTGATTTAAAACTAGCAAGTATATTGAATAATTAACAGTTGCTCCTAACAACCGTTTATGTTGTAAATTAGTTAAGGCATCTCGTATTTATAATCTTGCACCGCCACTTAATTCTCTTCCTGATTCTCTACCTAAAGGTTGCCTGGAAGAGATCGCTACTAGCGATAAGGCCGCCTATATTGTACACCTAATTTATTTAAATGAACCTGTAATATTTTGTTTGTGCAATAAAGTTTATCTTATTGATAAGATCTTATCTTATGTTTTTCAATCATGTTAAACACTTAATTGTATGCTTATACGGTTGCCAGATATAACGTTAGATTATCTATATAATTTACTCTATCTGTTCATCTTCGATCACGATCTAGTCCACACACCTCACACTGGCGTGTATTATAAATGATAGATGAGTGCATCTTGTATTAGCAGAGGAATGCCTGCACTTAGTAGGTACTAAGCCTCCTACTGATCTGAAGTAATTGATGTAGCCTTCGATAAGTCTGTAAATAGGCACCTAGTCATTTGCTTGGGCCATGAGCAACTATAATGTATGTGTGGTCCAGTCATCAGAATCAATTGTAGGAGGTTTGATGTTTGGCAAAATTAATTCCATCACTTTTACAAATTTCCGAAAGAAAAACTCTGGTTGATGTATCTAGGTGCTCCTCTCTGTATAGATCTTCTTCCATTCGTTTCATACGATCGAGCCATTGGAGTTCATAACTGGTCATGATGAGCCCAAATCCCAAAGCCAAGCCAAAAGCGTTCTATAAGGCCGTTGTTGATGATGATGAACTGAACAAAGGAATCTCCATAGATAACCATCAAATAGTCGCCATTCCAGAATTTTTTGCCCCAACAAGCTAACTTTGCCCTATGTACCTAAAACAAATTAAGTCAATTTCTATGTAGTTCCTCAAATTGATGTTCTAATTTTTGTCCCAAATTTAATCTTCATTAGACCCATCTAGTAAGTACTAGTATTAGGCGGACCCTGGGACCCCACACACCAGTGTGGGTTCACAACCGGTATAGGCCGCACGGATGATATATATATCTAGACTCATCTAGTAAGTGACCACATAGCAGACCTATTGGCTCTTGTTTAGGTAGACGAGTCTCAGACGAGTTTCACGTTCATGCAGACCAAAAAATATGACGATTTTGATAACGTTCAAATATTCTCACTCTCATGTATAAGTACTCCCTTAACTTGCTGTTTTTCTCTTTATTAACAACATGTCATGAGACAGTTCATTTGAAAGGTGCTTTACTCAAATTAAAAGTTTAAAAATTCGGTAGTTTGGGGCATACACCATATGTAATAATGTGAAGTCTGAGAACTAACTTATTGATAAATCAGAGGTACATTGTTAACAAAAGTTATATTGCAAACTTTTAATGACGATGATAACAGAATTTATCAATAAAATATTAACATTAACACACACCTTGTCCGTCACAAATACCCTATTCAATTACTAAGAAGGAACAAATTAATACCTATCATTATTACTTGATAGAAACGATAATCATTCTATCAATCAAAGTGCACAGATGCTTATATCATTTTCTATTGTTATTCAGCAAGGTTTACTTTTCCCTATCAATTTTAAACCTAAAGTTCTAGTGTTTATGATTGAAAATCTGTTTTTGATCGATGGTTAATAATGCTAGGTGTATGCCTACATTCCTATTTGTTGTATTACATGACATTGATGTGATTACGTTTACTACGAAATAAATTAAGTTAACATTTTGTTTATGCATCCACAAAATTCTGCAGTCTATCAATATTACCTTATCTATTACATATATACTAATATTATAAAGAGGAAAGATTTATTTTTTTGTTTCCAATAAGCTCCGAAACTACTGGATCGTTTTTTTTTTTTTTTTACCAAAATAAAGCTACATTATCAGGGGGTGACGTAGGCTATATATTTTTTAGATTTAGGCTATATTTTGACGGGAAAGACAATCTACGCGGGCGAAGCCGCTGACGGACAACTAGTTTTTAATAAAGTTGTTGAAAAAATTGTTTAATTGTTTATATAGTTTTTTTACACCAAAACTCTTAAATAGGTCGTTAGTAAAAAATAAATAAAATAAATGTCTCTTTTTCTCAAATAACGTTGAATACTAACTCAACAAAGTTATTTGAGCGGGCTGTGCTAGGTACGAGTATTTTTTATGTGATTCAATCAGCATCGAGAAACGGTTTAAAAGACCTAAAGTCACCGACGCGTAGCCAAGAGACCATTTGCAGCAGCAATAAGACAGCACGTAAAAACCCCCATGTCCGTCCGTAGGAGAAAAAAAAAAAGAATGAAGACCACACATATGGCAAAAGGTGTATATCAAACGTAGCATGAATAAGGTAATGGTCACAGTATTCAAACGCACACGCAAAGGACTTAGCTACACAAAAATATGAATATCCCATAGCAGATGATGATAATTACAAATTGTGAAATTTCATTTCAATTCCTTGAAGAAAGCCTCGCTCACCGCAGGTGCATACTATTAGCAGATTCCTATCTTCCTAATACGAGTAGTCTAACAATGTTGTATGATTCACTTAATCCTTGACATCGGCGTGGGAGGAACAATACTCAGCAATGTGTATGGGTACATACAAGATGATCCTGCACGAAATAATTATGCTATTGTTTGGCGGTACTGTTTACCAGGGACTTAAGTCTTGTTGACTAGATGTAGGAAGTTAGTAGGATGATTTCCTGCGCTACATAATAGACTGTTAGTTGATACCAGCTTGTGTGTGTGTGTTTAATTAATATTCGACTTTTTAGTTACATCCATACATTTTTGACAGCCAACAAATATGGCGATTTATTGTATGTTATTTAGCACTGTTGGGCCGGGCTCCCACTATGCCGGACCGGCAAATTTACCAGCACGTTAAAACTGCCGGAAGAGTTAGTGGCTAAATAATTTCTATGGAACTGTTCACATAACGCCAGATTCGGCAAAAATACCGAGCCCGGCATTTTAACTCAGCTTTTTGTCACTGCGCAGCGCCGGTAGTACACCCGCACCCTTATTTTCTAACTACGAGCAACTTCAGTCGATTGCTAGTCGCTCGCATTTTGACAGCTTGTCAGCCAATGATAATGCAGTATTCGACGTCAAATAGCAATAATCGCTGACAAAATCGCGACTTCTTGCAATCGAAGTTAGTGAATCGCCCAGCCGGACCGGAGTAATGGTTGCGCCGGTATCTGTGCCCCCCCCCCTCGCCGCGCCTGCGCTCTCTCGCCTCATTTATTTTCACTCCATCTATTTGTTTTCGATTGAAAACCTTATTTCGATACTTTTTTCGTTTTTGGACTTCATTTATTTGCTATCAAGTGCCTAAACACACTAAGTAAGCTTCCATACAAACTTCCATCTCAATCTCTAGTCTATCTGTTTACTAAAATACATCAAAATCGGTTCAATGGTTTAGGCGTGAAAGCGTATCAGACAGACGGGTGTGATACCTGACTTCGAAAAGTGTGACACCGAATACTTTACACCGTTTACTAATACGAATCACTTAACAACGATTGCACGCCACCACGAAAAACTCAGCACCGAAGCCACGCAATCTCGAATATCAGAACCTCTAATTCATTAATTGCAAGAGTGCTTATGAAGCCACATTTTGTTATAGTGCCCCTAAACACAGAGAAAGAGAAGAAAATATCTTAAATATGGGATGGTCTCCTAGTTTTTAGGGGGACGTGTCATTAGGGCCTTCAAAAAAAGAGCATATAGTTGTCTAAAGAAAGGGTTGGCACGCTTCGATGACACCTGATAAGTTGCACTTAGTATTTTTTTTTTAGTTAATATGAAACAAATATATACAATTTACCATAACTGTTTTTGCCCATAGGTAAATTTCTAACTTCTATTATTGCGCTAGACAAGAAGGCTAGAGACTAAGGAGAGATAACTCCCGAAGTGGGGGTAAGCTTTCGAGGGCCGAAAGTCGTATACTCTGTGCCGGGCAAAACGCTGTATTGCGCATGTGCAGCGGCAGCTATTTGTCATTTCATGGTCACATGGTTTTGTTTTGAACGGTGTCACGTGCGACAGTTGTTGTTTTTCGAGGTTGTGTTGACCAATTTTGACACTTCGCGAGGATCGCGGCATAGAAGCGTAATGCGCATGCGTCACTGTGGGATACGGATTTAGTCCAACCCTTTCCAGGGAGTTATCTCTCCTTAGTCTCTAGCCTTCTTGGCGCTAGATTAGGTTGGGGAAAAAGTCTTTTCGCATATAGTATATATGAACTTGTAATAAAATCTCTTTGGCTACACTATTTGTATCTGGCTGGTTTTGGTATGGTATACCGAAATTCCATACAAAACTTGACAACTGACGCTAACGACTCATGGTAGGGGTAACTGAATTGTCGCGCGACAGTCGCGCTACTGTAAAGGTAACTTGGAGCATTTGCCTGTAATGTAACGTTACAGAATCAAGCATTACATCAGAGAGAGGAGAACCGATGATTTCAGTGTGCAAACTGTAATGTTACTGATTCGAACATTACTTTAGTGAGGGAAAAGAATCTACCATTACAGTCCGCAACTTGATGATTCAAATGTGATATTTTGATACAACTTCCCTGAAGATCTGTAAGGCAGAATTGTAATGTAATGCTCAAAATCGAATCTGAAACGTTACATTACTTGAAAATGCTCCAGGTGAGGGACCACCCTTAACGCTACTGTAGTGCTACTGATTTCAAGGTTACCCACTGCAAAATTGAATGCACTCTTATCACCTTTGCAGTTACGCTTATTTTACCACGCACAATTTAAGCACGAAGTATAGATACATGACCATGCATGGGATTCGCTTCAATGTCAATTCTTGCAACGTTTTGAAACAATAAAATCTGATATGCCTTCAATATAGAAAATGATGACTCCGTTTCATAACCGCTACAAATGCGTTGCGCTATAATGATATCAAGTACAGTCAACATCAATAAAAACTGATTCTCATAAAAATACAAAACGCTTATGTTACTTTACAGAATTAATGAATAGGAACCGTTTGGACACTGATTCGGCTAGAAATCGTGTAAGCAAAATGAGTTTTTATATTTATGAAATTTTTTATGTTTTCGAACAAAATCGGATGGATATGCGTATTTAATTTATAGTAAAACGCAATAAAATTTCAATAATCTATAGTAATATTAAAAAGATGAAAGATTTGTTTGTTTGTATTGAATAGGCTCCGAAACTACTGCACCGATTTTAATATTTTTTTCACCCATAATATAGCTACATTTTCAGGAAGTGACAGGCTATTTTTTTAATAAAGGCTATACTTTTACGGGAAAGACAGTCTACGCGAGCGAAGCCGCTAACGGATTATAATTTCACTTTGATAGTACAGTACTGAGTATGTCATTTCATATTTCTTAAGGAATGCAATAGGGTTTGCGTCATAAGGGATGCTCCTCAGTTGTACTGATTGTGATGGTCTAGTCTTTACATTGGACACATATTTCAACCCACGCTGCTCTATGTGTGTGTTGTATGTACGTACATACCAGCACGACTTTATCCCAAACGGGGTACTCAGAGGCAAGTGACTGTAGCCGTCACGGTGAACGGAACACTCAGAAGCCCACTTTTCTTCCGCCGCTATCCGGGTTGATTTGGTTTTTTATCGATTGTTTTCATTTTGGTTCTGACCAGATTTGAACTCGGGACCACACGATCCCAACGACGACGGTTGTATGTACGAGTACGTTGGGTTCTAATAAGCTCGGTGAAAAGCAAGCAAGCAAGCAGCGTGTTCCGTTTACGCTGACAGCAATGGTCATAACTTGCCTCTGACTAACCCATTTAAGATAACTATAGTGGTGAGTGTATGTTGAATAATAACAGTATGTAAGCTGTAATTTTGACTCTGAGGCCCGTATTCTAGAATCGTACTCAAGCACTGAACTGTACTTGAGTAGAGATTTTGAAACGTCAGTTCATACAAAAAAGTCACTCAGATCTATACTCAAGTACAGATTTTGTTTCAGAATACGGGCCTGACTGTACTTTACATTTGAGAACTAGATTGCCAAATGCCGATGGGTTCATCGGTAAAATTCATAGGTTATGGACGTGTAGGCTAATTAGATCTATCAAATGGGTTCATTGAGAACCCAACGATGTGTTCACTGTTCAGCTGACTTTGATTTGACGTCTTCAATATTTTGCAAATTGCATTACCTTTTACGTCGTAGGAGGTCAATTTATTTTAATGCTATTTCAACTGTGCAAATTTAAGCTTGTTGCTACTGATGGCCCTGTAGTTAATAAGGATATTTCAACTGCGTGGTGGGGTGGCTCTCAATGGTTAGTGATCCCGTTTGGTAGATCGTAATATAACACTAGCTTCTGCCTACGACTTCGTCCGCATGGAATGATGATGAGCCTATAACCTTCCCATAGATAAATGGGCTATCTAACACTGAAAAAAATTTTGCATATCGGACCAGTAGTTCCTGAAATTAGCGCGTTCAGGCAAACAAACAAACTCTTCAGCTTCATAATATTAGTATAGATGTGTCGGAATACTATCATGGTCATAATGTGTAAAGATGTCCAGATGTATTCATATTTTTAGCAACCCGATAAATAAAATGGGGTGTTTCTAAATTATTTGTGCACCTTATAGTACTTCTGAATTGAGCAGATATTCTGAAACACTTTGACATCAATTTCTACGACTAACGTGTTACTAGCAGTCCTATGGTTGCCTTATTAATATTTTCCAAAAAACTAACAGAGTACACCTAATTTCGAAAAAGCATGTTAACCCAAGGCGCCAAAACTACCTCACGAAGAACAGTAGCCGCTCTAGAAAAGTTTAAAATAAACGTTGTTTTTAATTCTTATGTGCTCGTTATAACATTTATTTATTGGTTTTAACTGCTGCAAAAAGGTTTAACAATGACTAACCTACAAAAATACGCATTAGTTACATTGGGCCTGGGTATTAGATAGGGAAAAGACTTTCACTTTTAATACGGGTTTTTTGTATCTATTTTAAGTATTTCAGCACTAAATCAAATTGAAAAATTATATCTTTTACGAGCAAGTTTTTACTTTTAAACAATAAGCACATAATTTATAAAAATTCAGCTGTCAAATTAAAAAATAACTATTATTAACACACACGCCTTACTGGTTAAAATAGCCGCGAGCTATAATTAAGTAATAGGAGTGATAAATTTAATTTTTTTGACTAGGAATTTGAGTTTCTGTGTGCCTAAACATGTTTTACCGTCAAAAAATATTTAAATGAGTTCTAGATAGATTGTCTGAAAACTAAAATGGTATTTGTAAATAATACAGTCAAATTTAGCCCTGAATTAAGCAGAGCTTGTACTATGGGTGTTAGAGACTGATAAACATACTTAAATATTTCTAAATACATACTTAAATAGATAATAACACCCAGACACACAACAAACAGTAATGTTCGTCACATAAATGTTTGTCATGGGTGGGGATCGAACCCACGACCTGGCCAGTGACTGAAATGTCTGGCTCCAAAGTGCAAGCTTGCATTCCAAAAGTACCAAAGGTTCGAAAGGTGCCATAAACTAATTTTATTGTTTCGACAAATTTTAAAAACACTTTGTCCAACCTGCTTGCTATATTTAAGATATTTTTGAAGCCATGGAAACGTATAGATATTTATGCTTTTGACTGAACCTATATCGAACATCTATAGTTATGGCTGGTTTACAAAGGATGGCTCAGGGCTGTTTAGGTTGTGTGTGTGTGTTAAGAATAGGTACCTAAGAGAGACCAAATATTTTTGTGATGTTCGTCTTTACCTCCTATTTTTACTTACCCAAATCCCATGCAATAAACCTTTAAAATAGATCTTTACCCAAATTTGACATTCTCACCCAGCTCGCCAGGAAATTCCAAAGAGATCAACTATCCAAGTTCGCACAATCCTCAGACATAAATCTCAATAGACCACGCAAGAAGCTCAATCCTGCATTTCTGCAGGCCTTCAAGGTGAGGATGGCCAGCTCAGTAATTCGTTTGAATGACTGGGCTTGTCAGCCTCATATCTGGGCCTTACAATCAACTTTCCATCAGGTGGAGTTAGGTCATCTTGTCGGGCATTATAAAAAAAAAATCCTCTCAACGGGTATGAAAACTAAGCACTACCATTTTTCTACGCTCATGTAGCGTTGTATAGCGTTTATAGAATAAAAATACAACTTTAGTAGACTTCCAAAGGCTGGACGATGATGAAGTGAAAATTTAATTGATTTCGACATCCATTGCCATACATTTTAGCGTGGTCTAAGTATTACTGTGTATTACTTTTTGAAACGCAAAGTTTGTTCACTAGCATTTGCGGTTTTAATTTATGTCTGTGATTGTTCCATCTGATTCAACCTGACATCCGAGACCTTGGCAGTGAGGATTCGCCTACCACCTATATAAACTGAATTTGAACAGACAGACAACACTTCTTCATCGATATTTGAACCGATAGCAACATGAAATTGGTTAGTTGATCTAGTTCAGTTCAGTCACGATTTGTATACAGATCAATAAGTTTGAAGTTTTGAAGTGAATTGTGAATAGTTACGAAAAAACTATGTAATCGGGTCATTTGGTACCAATTCTAAAAACATTATCGGATTTTCGAAGATGGATTAATAGAGACCGAAATATTTCTTTCAGAATTACAGAGCTTAGTTCCTCATTCTCATTGTTAACTAAGTGTTTTTACAGGCTAAGTGATTTATCTGATCTTGCACTTACTACTCTAATATAAAATAGTAATAGATATTAAATTTATTTTTAAAACTATGAATCTCGTGCTTATGTGCGTTCCCAGTGTTTAATATTTAATTAACTGTTTAACTTAAATCGAAGTTACAAATATAGCAGGAATCGTGAAAATAACTGAGAGTTTATTTTGTCAGCCTTTTTTTACGACTATAATCAAACTAGAAGTTTGCTGATAATCCAGAAAGTTCTAAAGTTGCTAGTGAATTAAAGTATGTTTAAAATAGTTAAGTAGCCACTTAAAATAAATTTCTTATTTGAAAAGCGCAAATATCTTAACTAGTAATCCATATTCAACCTGATTTTGACTAAACTCTCCAGTTAGGCAAAAGACTAATAACTGATAGAAAGAACCGAAGCTTAAGAGAAGAAAATTATACTACTATTTGAATTAAATTAAATAATCACGAAAATCTCACAAAAATATAATGTTCTCGATTGTACCATGAGTTGCCACTTGAAAGTTACGTTATCGTTCGCGTAAAATATTCGTATGGGATTTAGTACAGCGCGTCCGTTGAGTCGAAATGGAACTAAAAAACGGTACCGTAACGTAACAATAGCATCTTATGGTAGCACTTTTAGTTCCATTTCGACTTATCAGATTAATCCCATACAAATACTGAACACTTCACTTTGAATTGTACCTTCGGAAGTTTTTCTAGCATCGTTATCTATCTGCAATAAAGTATAACTTACTAAAACTCTCAATAACTGGCTCTCTAGATCATCCTAACCGCTCTCTTCGGCGCCTGCGCCGCCGGTGCCGTCCCAGGCTTCCTGGCCGCCCAGTTCGGAGCTGGTCCCTCCTACTACCAGGAGTCTGTCAGGCCCAGAGCGGCCCAGGAGAGGAACGCTCAGATCCTCAGGTCGGTTGCTGACGTCAACGAGCAAGGGTTCCACTATGCTTTCGACACGGAAAATGGTAAGTTGATCCAATGTTTATTCAATAAAAGTGTTCGTAGGTACCTTTTTGACAACTTTAGAAGTCTCTGGTAATTTTTGACGAAGAATAAGTAAAAGTAAAAAATATATTTATTCATATAGACTTATAAAAAGTACTTATGACAAGTCAAATAGTTACAAAAAAAATTATAGCAAAAATAAACTTACATAAAATAATACTATGATACTAAATATCATAATTAAACATAATGTGACTCTACCACCGGTTCGGAGGTTGTTTCCGATCGACAAGACTCCGGCAAGAAACTCGATGGTTACTCTTTTCAATCTTGTTTTTTAACACAAAAATTGAATTGACAGAGTAAAGTCATAACAAAAAAGTGTGCATAGAAGCAGATTATACCTAAGATGACCACAAATTCTTATCATTTGAGAAAGCCACAACACTATAATAACCTCGCTTCATTAACTTAGCTTTAATTTGTGACTTAAACTGGTGAAGAAGCAGTTCAACAAGAGTTTGCGGAATCTTATTAAAATATTTAACACATTGACCAACAAATGATTTTCCTACCTTATGCAGTCTTAGACTGGGAGTTACGAGCTTATTTTTATTTCTGGTATTGAGTTTATGAACATCACTGTTTTTCTTGAAGAGATGCAAGTAAATAGAGAGTACACCGTTAAAATATCTATCTCTTTGAATACTTCACGAAGCGAGTCGCGTGGTCTAAGGTTGTAAATGGAGCGGATGGCTCTTTTTTGAAGAACAAAGATAGTATTAGTAAACTGTAGACCATACGACATAACACTGTGAAAATGACTGAAGTACACTAATCTTGCTGTTGCGATATCAGTCAAGAGCCTTATTTTTCTGACAGCATAAGCTGCCGAACTAAGTCTTCCTGCCAGAGCAGAAATATGCGGACCCCACTTTAACTTGGAATCGAGAGTAATTCCTAAAAATACTGTGGAATTCGCAATCTCTAATGGCTCGTTATTCATGTTTATAATGGTATCGACCTGTCTTACATTAGGCATAGAAAATTTGATACATTTAGTCTTCTGAGCATTAAGCAGTAAATTGTTACTCGTGAACCAATGCAGTACCTTAGAGAGAGTATTATTTACGTCGTCAAGTGCTTTGTTACTTCTATCTACGTTAAAAATCAGAGAAGTGTCATCAGCAAATAATACAATCCCACATAGGTCTTTGACAAAATAAGGCAGGTCATTTATATAGATCAAAAACAGCAGAGGACCCAATATTGATCCCTGGGGCAAGCCCATACGTATGGTAGCACTGGAAGAGTTCGTACCATTGATACTCACTTTTTGTATTTTATCAGTGAGGTAAGATTCTATTAGGCTAAGTGAAATATTTGAAACACCGTAATGTCTCAGCTTAATCAGTAGGATTTCATGATCTATGCAGTCAAATGCTTTTGACAAATCACAAAAAACTCCTATTGCATCTTGCTTGCCTTCCCATGCATCAAATGTGTGTTTGATGAGCGCAACACCTTCATCGGTTGTATTCCTATTTTTAGTAAATCAAAATTGATTACTATGTAATAATTTATTCAAAGCAATGAAGTTATGCATCGCTGATTTACTAATAAAATACATGTTTTATTTTATATACGTAATTGATGAAGTTTATAAAATAAATTACGTATATTTTGAAAAGATCACTAGTCAATTTCAAACCTAAATAAAAGTAAAACCAAGTTTTTTGTTTGTTACGCTAAGTTCTTGTTAACTACCTGTTTCATAGGAATTAATTATCGAAGTTAATAACAAAGTATAGACAAACTGCATAAATAGAGTCAAAACTATGCCGTGAATGACTTTTTATAAAATTACTAGCTTTTCAATGTCAGCAGCTTCAGGCTTCACCCACGTGAATGTTTCTCCTGTTGAAATATAGTTTAAAATTAAATTATTAGCCTATGTTACGCATTGATAATGTAATTTTATATTAGAAAATAATTTAAAAAATAGGTCCGATCGTTTTGAGTTTATTCAAAACAAATCTACAAAAATACAAATAATTTCTCCTTAAAATTGGGTATAGATTCTCCGAGTATTCCCAAAAGGTTTACCCAATTTAAATCCCCACATACATAACTGTATATTGCCAGGATATGGCAATCCTGCACATAGTTTCTCGAATTGACACTTCGATTGTTAGAAATTGTCGTAACTTTTAGTGGGCCTTACGCCGAAACGCGATCCGTCTGTAGGCTGCCTCAAGGTGGCTACTCAAGACCATATTTCTTTGAGACTCGCGTTTATTCACTTTGATAGGCAAATTAATTAAAATATACTATACTTTCTAAACTCGTTAATTCCAGGTATCCAGGCTGAGGAAACCGGACAGGAAGCCGATGGCATCCAAGCCGCTGGTGGATACTCCTACACCGGTGATGATGGTCAGGTTAGTCTACTAAGATATCCATTATTCTTTTACGAAATAGTGCTCGTATTTTTTAGTTTTCACCGGTTTCGTATCTCTAAAGGTGCTGATAGATTAAAATTTTACTTGTACCAGAACATCGAGCATTCATCGTTTTCAAATTAACATAACGAGCGTTTTCGTGTAACATTCTAT
The DNA here is from genome assembly GCA_947369235.1 of Udea olivalis. NCBI lineage: Eukaryota > Metazoa > Arthropoda > Insecta > Lepidoptera > Crambidae > Udea > Udea olivalis. The sequence continues at coordinate 16,161,248 of OX376359.1, forward strand.
AGAGCAATGGAGCAAACACACGAGGGTGAAGGACATCTATCTATACATTAGTACATATTCTTATCTATGGAGTGCACGCAAAAATGTAACAGGTATATGCTCACTCGCCATGAACAATGAGACAATGAACAAACACGACGGAATGCTCATTGCTCATGATCGATCATCCGCAAGAACGTTGCATTACAATGCTCTACTTATAACTAAAAATAAAGCTGTAAAAAATTTAATTTGCTGGAGCTTATTGAAAAGAGACCATCGTGATTACTATTATTTTTTTATTTTAAAATTAAGCTTCTTTTATAATGCAATTCCGAACTATGGATTTTCATGATTATTTCAAATAAAAGTATGGATTTTCACATTATGGACTTTGATTGTAAGGTGAATTAGCTTTACGTCAAGTCTGTCAGGGACTTTCGTGTGATTATGCTCCAATCACACGAAAGCATTAAAAACAGGGTGTCCTTTAAATTTCATAAAATTATTAACCCTAATTTGAAAATCCCTAACAGACTTGACGTAAAGCTAATTCACCTTACAATCAGAGTCCATAATGTGAAAATCCATACTATTATTTGAAATAATCATGAAAATCCAAAGTTTGGAATTGCATTATTAGAAAAACCATAACTTTAAAATACATAACCTGAAAATCAATAACTTTAGAATTCTTATTATGAAAATATATAACATCCGATTAATGGCATTGTGGCTGGAGTCAATATATCCTAGTTCACGGAGTTTCACTCTTTGGAATGAAACATGAAAAGAACGAATTATTTACTTTGTTTTTTTTAGCATTTTACAATGCTTGTTTACTTAATGAAAGATAGAAAACTAAAAAAAAACTAATTTCGGACCACAAAGAAATATGGCACGAAGAAAGAAATAACTCTTTTTATTCATATAAAAAAAAATATATGTTCAAATAATAATACAGTTTATTATAACCACTCAAACTCTTCTCACGTATTATCCAGGTCTACAGCGTGAGATACACGGCCGACGCCAACGGCTTCCAGGCCCAAGGAGCTCATCTGCCCACCCCTCCCCCCATTCCGGAAGCCATCGCCAAGGCTCTCCAGGAAAACGCGAGGGATGAGGCAGCTGGTATCTTTGACGACGGTAAGCAAAATATTGTAAAATAAAAATAAATATCTGGGACAATTTACACCAAGATCACCTGCCCCAAACTAAGCATAAGAAACTTGTACTATGGGCGTCCGAGGATGCTAAACATACTTAAATATGTCTCAATAACATACTTAAACAGATTTTTACAACCATTTGTGTTTTGTCACATAAATGTTTGTCATGGGTCGATCATCAAACCCATATACTCGTAAGTAAGAGTGTCCAAAAAGTTGTTGTATTGATGTATTGCCTTAAAAATTGGGTTTGCGAGCCTTTGTTACACAAAACCCTAAAATTCTTAGAAAAACAGGTGGACATTCAAAGATGGCACTTTTTCAGACCTCTGACTTTTAAGAACTACCTTCTAATCACTAAGCAACCTGAAGCGCTTCCAAAAATACAAAATTTTAATAATTTACCGTTTACGCATGATCCAAAAATTATATTTGCATTATTATTATATTATGCATTGTTTGATTAATCTGTTTTTTAACCATCCTAACATCCGACCATGAATTATAACCTTTTCTTTGAACCCGTCATTGCAGTTACTATTCATTTACCTAATAGTTACTCCTTTACCCCTTTAATTTTGCATCGAATTGTAAAAAAATACTTTTCTTCTTTTGTCTTTTAATCGGAACCCAAGTTTCAACTTAAGGCCTGGTCAGACCTGAGCGGTATTCGCTGCCGCTGTAGGTAGCGTATAATTTACCGCGGAACTTGATACTAAATACCTAAGCGAAACCGACGCAGTATTGTACCGCTACCCACAGCGGCAGCAAATACCGCTCAGGTTTGAACAGGCCTTTATACAAGACATCCGCTGCTGGACATATATTTCTAAAGTGGTCGATTTCGGGCGGCCCTCATCCACTAAATCCTGAAACCACAATCTAATCTGACCATCCCAACCGGCAGCTTTTGCATTATGTGCGCAGCCCGTTGCCATTTTGCTTACAAGCTTAGCTAATTAAAAAAAACATATTTGTCATTTTATTGAACAAAAAGCTAACCTAAAACTTCACCTCCGGATATTGATTAACCTACTTTGCATTTTTGTGAAACTGCTTCATCACTTTATTATAATAATAAAGTTATAATCAATCAAAAACTACCTAAAGGTGAATCAAATGTCAACCAATCAACTTAATTGATATAAGATTGGCAGCTTTTCAGAATTCCTAAGCTGAATATTTATTTACTCATACTGTTAATTAATATTATAATGTTCTGATTGCAGGCAGCTACAAAGGTGAATTCAACTCCGGAGTGGTCGCCGCTCGTGCCTACCAGCCAACCCGACAATTTGCAACTCCCGGGTTCCGATCCCAGCCTAGCTACCGTTACTAGACCCACCTGAAGCTATCTGAAATTTATTGAAAGCTTGCTTGAATTAGTTATTAACTTGATCGTAGCATTCTCATCTGCTGGTCAATTCACGACTTTAATATTTTCAAAGAAACGTACGTCAACATCGTTGTAGATATTTTTGTTTGTGATCTACAGATAAGAATGTCATGTCGTCTTATGAGCTAACTTTCTGACCACCCGAAAATGTCGTTACATTAAGAGTGACCTACTCGAATGGTTTACAATCAAAAAGCGGAAGATACGGCACGTTCTTAAAAAGACCATAGGCGTAAGCTAGACAGGCGTGAGTTAGAGTTAAAGTCCTGTCAATCGTATATTGCGACGAGTAAAATTAGGCGACGGGGGCCTGATTTGAGCGGTCCACAAGCTAGAGGCGAGTCACCTATCTTTCATTTTGATTCAATCTAAGGTTAACAATCCTTTATGTCAAAATTCAATCTAATTAGTTGTGCTGTAGTTTTCTGAGCCTTAAACTTGTTAGCCAAGTGGCAAAGGCGCTTGATAACTTGAGGTCAGTGTTTGTTTGGGTCTTTCCAGGTGGTAAGCGTGGTGATTGATATAATATCCATCCATTGTTAACAAGTAGAAATGACTTAGTTTCAAGTCAAGTCGTTGCACCGTGATATGGCAAAGTATAGGTCAATTTACTGCGTACTATTTCTTGCAGGTTTAAAAATAACAACACATTGTTATTCTAATATCGAATAAGCTTTTGATATTTTTTTAAGTGATAGTTCTTTAGCAAAGCGATTTGAGAGCATAGTGCCATGATTGTACCTAATCTAAATAGTTAAGTTTTTATTTTTGTAACAAATGGAGAATAAAAGAAACACTAAAAGTTTTCTGTTTTATTAAAAAGCTTATCAAAAAACCCAGAATATTTCATATTTGTCAAAGATATGTGAATAATTAAATGGTTGACAGAATTGATCTCAGACAGAACACCGAAAAACTGATCAAGTACAGCTTGGTCACCAAACAAATTATCATAGATCTATACGTCTACCATGAGTTGCTACTTTAAATTTACGTTATCGTTCGCTTAAAGTATTTGTATGGGATTTCGCCTTGTTTGCCTCTGTTGAGTCGAAATAGAACTAATAAACGATACCATAACGTAAAAATAGAATCTTAAATAAATATATGCGCCAGACAACACACCTCTTGTAATGGTCTCGAAGTAGAGATTAATATATCCCTGTGTTACGAGTTACCACACAAGGAAATAAGCCAGGGGCGTCTCCCAGCACACCCAGACCCGAGTCAATTCAGAAAAGATTGTTTCCTGAGTTGAACCGACCGGGGATCGAACCCGGGACACTACGGAATTCAAGACGAGAAACCGTGCTACATTGGCAACTCATGATAGACGTAGGTACTAATATACGAGTAGTACTGGTTGGCCAGTGAAATTTCCTAGTTTATGAATACTTACTATCAGTCTGTATGCTTTCTTGTAACTAGTATTGTTTAGAAAATAAATCATAAAATTGTCATGAAGGAAACTGAGGATGACAGACAGTCGGATGACTGCAACTATTTACACAACTTTACCCAAATTCTTTCCTATACAGAGTGGCGTCGACGATACGATAATTAATAGAAACAACACTGTTAAAATTTGTAAAGTAACATCGTAATCGTAATTTTTAGTAGCATAGTTCTTTATACTGTTCGGCGTCACTCTGTGATACTGAAATGGAATGTTTTGAAGTTAATTTACAATTTCGGTTAAAAACCTAACCCACTGTGTTTCCTTTACTTAATAACAACGCTATGACAACATTATACCTTTTAACTAAACATGGAGATATACAAGATAAAATACTAGTAACTCGAACAACAAGACATAACAATTCGGAGTTAATTAAGCCTTTCTGCTCTCATTATTTCAATTAAAATTTCGGCGCCATTATTAGACCTCAACGCGTTATATCTGGGCCCCTAAAATGTAAGCTTCAGAGTACTTTTGACGGACTGTAGCAAAAAAAGGTGCTGCATGTTGATTTCTACGGAGTTACTCTCAAATATTTAATAAAGTGAGGTTTTTTGAGGTACCGCATTGAATTTAGACGCATTAGTAACTTAGGCGGTGTTTATGTATCTGCATAAACAGTATGGTAGTTAGGGATCTTCAGGCTACGCTAACTACGTGGGTTACAAATGTCTGGCCATGCTGCCTCCGCCGGGTACCGGCAGAAGAGGTCGACCCAAGAAGCGGTGGCTCGACGTCGTCAAAGGTGACATGCGTGCCAACAGACTCACCGGTGAGAATGCACACGACTGCGCGAAGTGGGCCAAGAAAATAAGAAAGGCGGACCCTGGGACCCCATACAGTATGGGTTCACAACCGGGATAGACCGCACTTATAATGATGATGAGTTAGGGATCGTCAGGCAGTTATTTGAGCACTTTGCTGTCTATAAGTTCAAATGTTACCCTTAGTTTTACAGAAGAGCAGCGGTCTGTTTATTTACCACTGACGCAGTTTAAAAAAAAACATTGCCTGCATTTTCTTTTTTTTAAATAATTTCTAATGTACAGTTTCATCAAAATATGCCAAGAGCTTCCTTTTTAGAGGCCCAGACCTTACGGCCCCCAATGATTAAGTGGGTATGTGGTTATGTTCCTCGTCATTTTAAGATGACTACATTGTTAGAATGCCATAACAATGGACTGTCTGATACTATAACGATACATGTCAGTACAATGTTTGCAAATAACTTGGTTCTCACAGACACCCATTATGTGTTTTTAAAGTAACGCCGGAATGGGCCTCTTACCAGGTAGGGGTTTAAATACGCTAGACAAAGTGTGGGGTTTTGAGTGGTCCAATCAACATGACAGTCACCGTCAAGTTACCGACTACGCAATTAGAAAAACAATTGTAATTTCTAAACTTTTGCAGATTCTTACTTCAAATACGAGTACACCATGCACTGTAGAGAAGAATGTAATAAAAATATGGTTAATTTAGTACTTATTTAGGAATGATTAATTTTCTAAATACATAACATACATTATCTTAATGTTTTTACTTTAAAATAGTTTACATTAGCATTAACTGTGACTAGAGTTGCTTGTGGCAGGAGGCACCACTCTTCTATGTTTACACATTACAAGTCAAGTCAAGTCAACATATTTATTTACGAGAATACATGTCAAAAAAGTCCTAAAATATAGCATAAATTGTCCATTGTATTCGGTCTGCATGCAGACGTGTAAATGTTTAATAAACTAGCTGGTTTTTACATAATTTTGAACAAAACTCTGTATATTCCTTAACTCTTAAAAAAAAAAACTAATAGCCATATCGTTATTTTTTTTAAAATTCATTAGGTTTTAATATTTTCAATTCGTTCGGCAAGCTATTGTATATAGAAATGCACCTATTGTATATATACATTTGTATTAACTATAGACTAGTAATAAAAAAAGTAGGAAACTTCATATTAAATTAAAATATAAAAGGTATAAGTGTGTGTGTTATTGTGTTTTTGTGCAGTAGTGTGTATAGGTAGATTTAAAAAAAATTACCAGTATTCTGTCTGTCTCTACATAGTTTTTAAGCTGAAGCCATTTCGTTTTGATTTTCTTCCATTCATACTAAGGTGATATAAATGTCCAGTTCTTTATTAATTTTATTATACATATGGGCTCCACGATAATTGTATTGATTTATGGCAAATATAGAACTAGCTAAGTAAGTGCCTAGTTTTATTAAATGGTAAACTCACGATGTTTCTCAAGCGTAAACCTTAGTGATTTTTTAGAAACTATCACTATGCGAATGTATGCAACTATTTCAACTGGTAAATAAATGAAAATAAAAAAAAAGCTCTAGGCAGCTTTACAACTCTATGGAACAACTGTTATGCTTTCCTTTTACTCAATACATATATATATTTGGGTTAATATGACTTATAAGGCAGTTGACTATGCATTTTTAGAATTGTTTGAGTAATGAATTGTCTAACTGTCAGTAAAGACATTATCATACGAGCACGTACAATGTAGGTAATAAATTATAATAGTTAATGCACTTGAGTACCAATTAGTATTCGTATAAAGGTGCATTTAGACCAAACGAACATAGAGCTAGAGCAAGAATGTTCATTCGTGATCCTTTAGTGTCAACGATAATTAGTTTTTCATTTAAATTAAAATAATTCTGATGAAAAAGTAAGAGGAATCAGTAACGAGCATTCTAGCTCGTGCTCTAGGGTCTCCGCGAACGTAGATAAGTAGAAATAAAAATGTATTTGCAAAACCAAGTGTTACAAGGGGTCTTAAATAAAATGGGCACTTTCAACTTAGTTACCTTGTAGGTGTAGCAAATGTTCATTTGAACATTTTCTTATAAACTAATATTATCAGAGGTTAAATTAAATGTTTTTACTTATAACAATGGAAATAGTTTTAGTTTATACTATCTTAGACATTGTAGTTTATGTAAAGTAAAGGTATGGAATAAAAATTGTACATATGTATCGCCAATTAGTATTTACTAGTCAGGTATTCTTCTACAGAGTAAAAGCAATGCGCAACAAAGAACTTTTTAACTTATTTGTAAAAGAAGGTGATTTTTAGTCTTTAAGTATTATCAGTGGTAATTTATTGAAATTTTGATTGCCATATAATGCGGACTGCAATTTAACATTTTTATGCGTGAAGGTGGTAGATTAAGTCATGCTTTGTGACGGGTATTTCTATTGTGAGTATCTTGAACTTGGGCAAACTTATCGCGATATCTGAAAACAAACAAGCAGATGTCTAATATGTAAATTGACGGTAATGTTAGTAGTTCGTAAAATGAGGTTTACAGCTTAGCATGTTGTCTATTTGAGCTATAAGTATGCTCTGTCTCTGTTCACACAAAGAGAGTCGGGGCATTCGCTCGTTTATCCTAAATGCACTTTATAGTATGGGTATTGACTCAATTTTTTTTTTTTACTTATCACCACACTTGCTACTGCGACTTGCAGGTTGGTGATCATGAACCCGATGAAAGTTCTTTAAAGTCAAAATCGAAGTCAAAATTGTTTATTTGTAAAAAAAAGCCCAAGGTCAACCCAGGTTTTACACCCACGATCACTGGGTTTCTGGTCGAGTGCTCTCACCACCGGTCACCGAGCCAGTTAGCTGGTCTTAAAATGGCCGTGACCGTATACGTAATTAGTATCTCGGTTAGATATTACCAAATGGTTATGAAGTGTGAATGTGGTTATTAAATAATACTGTAATAGCCGTTACATACATGTATTAGTGAAGTTTAAGCGCTACCTACTGTCCACGGAGGCGTAGCGTAACTGCATCGACGCTATAACCCGCTTGGCTATACAGGGGGACATCAGTGTGTCCACCATGAGTTTCTGTAATGTAAACTACGATATTTGACTTCAGAAATCTGTATGCCATTTTGGTTCCATTTATAATCACTAGAGGCGCTGTACCGAAATCCCATACAAAATCGTCAACGTGGTGATGCCGACGCTAGCGGCTGTCATTGGTGTAAACTCATGGTAGACATTCAAGTCAAACTTTTCTAAACATTTGGTAAATGGGTCTTATACAGGCAGCATAAGGTGCATGGTAAGTTTGATGTCCTGCCGCGTGTATGTACTTACAGTACTACCTACACCCGTTGCTGCTTACTTACAAAACTATCAAACTTTTTTGAAAGAAAGTGGTGTAAAACTTAAGCAATGCAAAACTATAATTGTAGTTACCTGCATTTAATGTTTTTTGAAAAAGATATAAAATTGCGATGCATACAGCAATCCTTTTTTCCCTTCTTTTTTGTATTATTCAAAACGTGCAAACTACTCGTTTAATTTAACAAAACTTCGTTCACATTAACAATAACTGATTTGACATTTGAAAGAAAGATAAACATTTATTTGGTGACAAAACAGTACAAAAGTGTGCAGATAAAATTGGGCGACACGTTTTGACATCAAAACGGCATGTACTCAGCATATGCCGGGGTATCATAAAGACACCGCGACGCTGGTCTTCCATAGATGCCTTAGAGGAGACACTATGCGCACCAAAGGTACAAAAAGCAAAATGCAGCAATAACCTCAATTCGAAATTTTCGAATACGAAAAAAAAACGTACACAGTTTTTTTTAACATTTTTTTCAAATTTACACGAAGGCTGACTGCGTCTATGCACGCCTCGTGGACAGTGGCGCTAACGTACCCGCAACACATATAATCTATGTGTAACATGTCTCACATACATGGTAATTAGATTTCAAATGAGCGCTGGAACAAAAAACGATAAATCATATTTGTGTTTTTTGTGAAAAAATATAAAAATATGGCCAAGTTCATGGTTTTCTAATTGAGAGTTTAACGAAATCGATCAATTTATTGGTGTTAGCAAACCTTATTTCTGCATTTGTAATTGAAGAAAATGGATGTATCGGTTATTGACCAAGCCAACTGGATATATCGGTTCTTGATAAAACACTGTAGGATATTATATAGGTATTTGTTAACACGCTGGCAGGAATATAACAGCTTGATAAAATGCGGCTGAACTTGCGTTAGTGTTTTTCTAAAGCCAGATTAGGTGGTTTCCAATCAAACAACTTAATATCGGTTTTAAAAAGAATCAAAAGAGTCATCAATGAAAAATGTTAGGGATTTATCGGTTTCTGTTCCGATCGCCATCGTTGTTTATTAGAAATTGATGTAATAGTGATTTCGCGGATGGATTAAGGCGGATTTATTAGGTTAAATTAATCATAAAGCACATTGACTGGTAGAGAATGCCTCTAGGCATTAAGTCCGCCAATTGTACCTATTTTTATAAATGTGCAATAAAGAATAAAATAAAATAAAGCAAGATATGTACGAGTACAACCAATTGGCATCATAAAAAAATTACAAAATGTGATTTGTTGGTTTTTGTTCTGACTCTCCTCTTATTGTTTAATCTTAGTTGAATTGTATTGAAAGAAAGTGATAGTGCCTAATGCCTAAAGTCCGAAACACGCTTTGCTTAAGCTGGGCTTTGAACCCTGAACCTATTCCTGGAGTTCAGGACGAGCACATTTGCTAAGAGCTTCACATTCTTTGTTATGACTTTACCTAATAATATTTTTTTTGTGTTAACAAGATTGAAAAGAGTAACCATAGAGTTTCTTGCCGGGTCCTTCTTGATCGGAAACAAACCTCCGAACCGGTGGTAGAGTTACGTTATGTTTATTTATGATATTGACTAACATAGGATTATTTTATTTACGTTCATTTTTATTTAGTATGTTTTTGCTAGTTTATATTATTTATATTTTTTTTGGCTTGTTTAATATTAGTACTTTTCATTGGAGATTGAGTTTGAGCACTCTTAGGTCACTTCACCTGAGCACAAATGATTCCAGAATATATTTATTCATAGACTTATGAAAAGTACTAATAATAAACAAGTCAAAAAAATTATAAATAATATAAACTTGTGTATTATTAGTCTCACTTAAGAGAACCTTAGTTATATTTAGTTTGGGGTTAGCTAATCTTGTTAAATGTCTGAGGTGGATCAAAGGCATCAAACGGGGTTAGAATTACTCACCGTGCACATTTAGTCGCACAGATATGTTACAGTCAAAACTCATAACCGGTCAAAACCACTATTACTGCAAATATCAGTCAAAATTGTTTTTGACCGAAGCTCAAAGTCCTTAGTTCAAAACCATTTTGACCGATTATGAGTTTTGACTGTTACAGATATACATAATTTAGTCAAAAAAAATCTGCGACCATAATCGCAGATTTCTTTTTGTATGTACATCGTATACAAAGATCATGTTTGTACATACAATGGGTGACAGAGACTTGTAAACTATCGGCTGAACTGTAAATAGGTACTTTAAATATTCCAAAATACACTTGAATAGATATTAAAACGGAACCAAATATAAATGTCCATCACATACATTTTTTTCCTGGTTCGGGATCGAATCTATGACCTTCATCGTTAAAGGAAGGATCTCACCCATTACAGCAACGAGCCACTCCATGGGCAACGATATCTGTATGTGCCTTATCATTATGTACTCTATGTAATTGCATTAATGAGATAGTTAAGTATCACAGTTGCATAAATATAATAAAATGACGCGCGCGGTGCTTTTCGGTCCATAAATATAATTTAGTACGAGCAGACAAAGTTGGACATCTCTCAAGAAAGTTTCCATAGAGTTACCAATCGTACCAATTGACTAATATAATTGAAAAACAACTGTTTCATGGCTATAGTTTTGAACCTACAAGTCATAATGAAGCTCTAAAAAAACTGTTCATTAGTTAAAACAGCGTTATAAAACATCTAAATTCTTAATAGTTGATTAAATGCCATTCCCTAACAATTAATTTGAGTAGTAAGTAATTTGAGTAGTAGCAGTAATGGCAAGGTATTTTTTGTTAAACGTAATGGTATGAAGGAGTGTTAACTTGATAGAGCATTAAATTTCTATGTAATAGTGTTTATATAATATTATCTTTACTAATATTTTAAGGAAAGATTTGATTGTTTGTTTGTATTGAATAGCTCCGAAACTATTGATCCGACCGTAAAAAATATTTCACTAACAGTAAGCTAAATTATTCAGGAGTGGTTAATGCTATTTTTTATAATGATTAAACAAAAAAATGAGTGAAAAATAATAGTAAATGTTAATGAAGTCTGAGAGAAGGGGTAAAATGGACACCAGCTGTCAAACATTTGACAGAACGAAGTCTGTCTGGGCAGTTGTCTATTATATAATATTAAAAAAAGGAAAAAAACAATTAATTGTTTGGGCGTTTGTTTGTATTTAATGGGCTCGGAAACTATAGAACTAAATTAAAAAATTATTTCAGTCATGTTAAGCTACATTATCAGGAAATGACATAGACTATATTTTTATAAATAAATGTTGACGGAAGAAATAGTCTACGAGGGCTAAGCCGCTGACGGACACCCATCGGAAATAAAATTGCACATCTGTGTCGAGCTTTTTCAGACTAAAGTGAGACGGGATGGGAGAACTGCAGAGGCACGAATGGACATGAGCTTAAAACGCGTTTAATAATCTATTTTATAAGAGATGAAAATTACACTATCAATCAATCTAGAAAGTGCCGTGCAGCATTTAAATCGTAATAACGTTAAACATATTTTGTAAAATAACAAGTCCCAGCTAGAATAATACAGTATAATTTTGCACTGTCTGTGAAAGTAGTGTGTCTGCCCTAATCTCGGCCTAGTTGTGCAGCGAACAGACGCATCTTCATACACATATTACCTAACAATGCTCTCGCACTTGCCTTCAAGGTAGACCACATTAAGTGCGAAGTCTCAAAATAATTGCGTATTTATTTTTGCCAACGTGAAATATTATTATTATTCTAACATTGTATACTTTACAGCAGCAATTGTCTTGAAAACACATATTTTCTTTATCTAATACTAGCTGTCTGTCAGCGGCTTCGCCCGGGAAGACTGTCTTTCTATTCAAAATATAGCCTAAATTGAAAAAAAAATGCCTTTGTCACTCCCTGATATAGCTTTATGTTGGTGTAAGAATTTTTAAAATCGCTATTGCTATGTATTATGTAATTTGTGAATGTTATTTTTTTAATTTTTAACTGACAACCAAAATGCAGCACTTATATTAAAATAGAGACACAGTTATGATTATCAGTTATTATAGTGACTTACTCTCAATTCAGAAAAGTGAAAAATCAGCCGACAAGAATATCAAGTTTGTTCATGCTTCAGACGGGTGGCAGCAGGCACAAGGACTTTTGTAAAATAACTAAAGATAGGTGACCTTCCTTAGTCTTTCAGATCTGTTGGAGTAAACAATCCCTTAAAACGACAATATAATATTTCCCACAACTCAAGCATTTACTCAACCGATGCTAAGATCAAACAATCGACCCCGTTGACGTAAAGCTATTCGTTGAATCAAAGGAAGCTGACTTCCCAGGTCTAAGTCCATACTCTATGCAGTTGCACCCCAAAAATTTGTGACTTCGTAGTAACGTGCGTATCAGGAAATTCCTCGGTATAAAAACGATTCAGTGAAATTTTTCATTACATTCGTCACCCACGTGTCTTACGCCGTGGAGTAATTAATAAAAATATTAAATTAACACAATAAAAATGAAACTGGTACGTCATTATTTCGTGATATTTAATTTTGCGATAGTAAAGTTATTTAGTGAAAGTGTGTGTTTAGGACTGTGAAGTAAATTAAAGCTTCGATTTTCATAAATAAGTACCAAGTGAAGTTTACAAATAAGTAGAAGTGACCCATTTTTATACATAAATTCTGTTAAAGTTTATTGTGGATATTTAGTCTTCACTAAAGTGATGGAATGGAATCCTTGCAAAACTTAGGACCTCTAGTTTACTTTAATTTTATCGTTACCCATATTTTGAAATTTCGAATGTACCTAAATCCTGTCAACTAAATCGTTTGGATAACTTATAATGACTATCTAAAGTTCTAAACCCATCTTGAGCAGTGCTTGTACTTTAATTAAGTTTCCTAAGTAAACAAATCACGTGGTGGTTTACAATTGCTTAATACGTCACACTGTCACTAAAAGGAAATAAATAATTGGAAATCTGAGACAGCCTAACGAAGATTATTTAACTTCAAGCAGAGCTTGTACTAAATATGCTAAAAACTAATATAGACTCGTAGAGTTTTGAATTTTATCCTAATAAACATACCAAAAATAAAATATTATCCGTACCCGTTATAGTGATACATTACCGGGTTGTGGGTATGATTACAATGAATGGATTTGATAAAAAATGGATTATTTATTCATGTATTTAATTTATTTCACGTCTTGTTCTGTAGCTAGTTCTCCTTGCTGCCATCATGGCTGCCGCAGCCACCCAAGTGGAGAACTACGCACACTCAACCGAACTCTACCAATCAGGGCTCGAACTGCAACAGCGTGGCTTGTACTCTGGCCAATCACAGGGATATGCCCACGAAGACGCAGCCTATCAGGGTAGTGGATCATCTGAGAAAGGCGCGAAAATCCTGCAATATTCGATGGAGAATGATGGCCATAACTATCAGTATCAGTACGAGACTGAAAACGGTTAGTATTTTTCAGTTAAAAGTGTCTATTTATTTAAATGAAACTGTGACATTTTGTTTCTGCAATTAAGTTTATCTTATCTATTGTTTTCATAGTGAAATAAATATTAATTATCAAAAAATAAGGTTAAAAGCTTTTGTAACATATTTTGAGGGTAACGAATACCATAATGCATGAATTAAGGCAATGTAGAAAGAAGACGGTAAATAATTGTTTTACGGATGATAAAGTCTAAATAAATAAATCAATTAAATGCATAAACAAAACAGTTTTACTTTTAAAATCTTTCTATAGACGTGTCATCGTCGGTACTACGAGTAGTAGATCAATGTTTAATTTTTAACTCTGTAGTTGGCTTAATAAGTTGTAACAATATGTTTTGGCCTGCAGGTATAAAAGCTCAAGAAGTAGGCCAAACTGGCCACGGGACACAAGCCCATGGAGCCTACTCCTACACTGACAAAGACGGTCAAGTCTTCACCGTGACCTACACTGCAGACGAGAATGGCTTTAGGGCATCAGGAGCACATCTACCTACTCCACCTCCCATTCCTGAAGCCATTGCAAAAATGCTGGAAGAAAATGCAAATTCAGAAGCTAATGGCATTTATGACGATGGTAAGGGAACTACTAAAAGGTTTAATTAAAAGTGATAAACGTTTCTAGTAATAGAAGTTTATGCAATCAAAAATGCTTCTAGTTGTCATTAGTGTCGTAATAATTCATGATTTTATTTCACTTACATAAAATGAGATTAAAATAAAATTGATTGACTTAAATAAAACCACTAGATTTGATCGGTATAAATCAAAACTTTATTTTTAACGGAATCAAACTTTTAAGGTAAATACAAACACGAGGATTCCGGAAAATATCAACATGAACAAGAAGATAGCTACCAAAACACTGAACATGTATCAGAGCCAGTCCAGCAGAACGTGGCCTACCACACGCAACAGGTCCAGCAGGATTTCCACTCTCACCACCCAATTCAACAGGAGGTAGTTCACCATACAGTTCAGCAACTCCAACAAGAGATTCACACACAGCGGCCAGTCTTCCAAAACGCACACACATATCACACTCAACAACCGCTACATACTCGCCAAACAGCACATCAGTTCCTCCACCCTCCGCCGCCAGTTTCGCAAATACATCAGCAAGTTCACCACAATATTGGATATCAAGCAGCTCAGCCAGTCCCAGCTCATGAGACCGTTACCTACCACATAGCTCAGCCTACTCAACAGAGTCATGTTTATCATACTCAACCTGCCCAGCAAAATCAAGTGTACCGTGCTCAACCAGTTCAACAGAGCCACAGCTACCAACAAGTTCAGCAGAATCATGGCTACCAACAAGGCCAACAGAATCATGGCTACCAACAGGTTCAGCAAAACACATACAGGGGACAGCCCTTCCAACACGCTTCCCAGCGTCGTGATCAAAATGTTAATCTACAAGGAATTTAAATTCTAGATACAGGTAGGCGAGGCAGAAAATGAGCATAACTCACTGATTATTATTACCTTGATAAGAGTCAAATAACTGATTTCATCTTCTAAACGATAATCTTTAGCGCGACGTCGAACTACATAATACTAGCTCAAGGCTATAATACCCAGCCCTTTTTCCTATCCCATGATACATTATACATCGATTACATTTATTGTTATGTTTCATAGACTGGGAACCTGTTAATTCTCATACCGCCAACAAAGACGTTGATACCCTTACTAAATATATACTCAACATTCCATGTTCCTTTCGGAATTTGATCTGCTTTGATAGTCAAGCCTAAATTTTTTGAGATTTTGTTGTACTGTCTTTTCTGCCAACCGTCGCGTTACTAAATATTAGTATATAAGTCATTTTAGGTAAACATCCTAGTCCACTCTTCTAAGTTCTACAGCTCTCTCAAATTACATTCAATATTTAAGTAGACATCACCGCTTTAAGCGCTCATTCAATTCCCTTTTTCTCACTCATCATTTAATATTTCTTAAATCGTCATATTGCTTTTTATAGAATTTATAAATTGATAATCTCAAGTTCCACTTTTCATCAAACGACAGATAGTGAAATTGAGGATTAAAAAACTTTGGAGTACCTAAGATACTGACTGCTCTAGTCGTAGTTGAGTACTCTTAAAACTAATAAAGTTTCCTACTTAAATTTTAAATGAAAGTTTTGACTAAATTATGCGTCATAGCTGTAATAAAATTGTAAGTAAATGTAAAAAGGCTTGTATGGGCATATTATATTTTTCAACCAATTACAAAATCCAGTTAGAAACTACAATACATAAATAATTATTCTTAACCAGAGATAGCTTTGTCTGTCGAATTTTAAACTCACTTAACTAACTATTAAGATATTGCTTAATTCCATTTAATCTTAATGAACGTCATAAATTCCATGATTAAGTACTATCTAATTTTATATGGAAAGTAGGAATATATAAAAAACTAGAAAAGGCTGTTTATATTAATAAGTTAGATGTTGAGAAAAATACTATTTATCCATGCGAGAATTCTTAAAACTTCAAAAAGCCATTTAGATCTTGTTCAAATAATCTGTGTTGTTGTGAAAAAATCTTAAACAACGCCCTACTTGTACAGAGGAGTCCACATCAACGTCTACATAAAGGCACCTCATGCTGCTGACATTAGATCCATTTTGCAAATGGTTTTATAAAGGTTGATGTGAACGCCTCTGTACTAAAATTCAAAATGATGTACGATGGAATGGAATATACCAAATGTATCAATATTATTTTTAAGAAGCATGTTGTTATTTTGTTTCTAAGAATAAAAGTATAAAATTGTTACAGATGTTTCATTTTAAAGACTACTTTTAAGTGATTTTCTTTTTTGAGCGGTTATAAATCACTTCTCATTTTAAATATTACGACTTTTTTTTTCTCTATAGGAACGATTTATTGGAATTTTAAAAGAATTACATACTGCATCCTGATTAATTTTTAAATTATGTATGTAAGTGTAAAGCCGAGCAAAGGTTCGCATCCCGATAGGTCTAGAGCTCAAAGCCTAGGTCGGACGAAAAATTCAGCCATGATTTATTGTAGCGATAACTTGATTTGAATGATGGGGACTGAAGGAGTTTGCCTTGCAGGGGACATCTAGATTAATTATTACATCGTGAAGGTACAAGTTAGTACCGGTCGACATGAAGCTGCAGCAAACGACGTGTCGCAGCGACACTACTGGTTTCTATGTATTTGTATGAAAGCTTCGTGTCAGTGACTTTGGATGGTATTTCATACAAATCCATAGAAACCAGTAGTGACGCTGGGACACGTCGTCTGCTGCAGCTTCATGTTCGCTTCCAACTTGTACTTGTGCAGTGTGAGTAAAAACAAAAGAGCAGTGCGAATATTTTGATTACCTCTCAAGTTCAGCCATTTTTAAGCAAAATATTTTTCATCTTTGAAAATAATAACAGATAACAATGATGAATTAGTGAACAAGCCCAAATCACTATGAACAAGTAGGAAATGGGCTCAAAATTGCTGTCGCAAGGTCGGATTTTTCAATCAAATATCTATCTAACTTTATGCTCCGTATTGTGTATGTTACTTAGCAATATAACTTGTAGCGACATCTATCTCGCCACATACGAATTAAGAACTGTCGTATCCTACATTGCGCTATCAAAGTTATCCGAGCGATTAAAGATAAATACAAGAACCCGACAACAACCGTCGGGCAGTAGCCCACCAGACACAAAACCCGTCTGGTCGGAGGATCCTCCCTTTTCAATGGTTGATGAGGAACTTTACACCCTGTTCCTCACACGATCCCAAACTGGTGACCCCGATCACGAACGTCATCGTGACGATATCATCACTTCCTCGAGCTTTCGAGCAGCGAGTCATACAGCCAGCCTTCTCAGCGACCTTGGCACAGCACACTGCACTTCGGCCGGTCAGCAAGCAGATACACATTTCTCTCTTGGTCGACGCAGGAGCCAGCCACTACGCAGCCCTGCACCACTCCGACTCACTGGAGCTTTCGCAGCATCACTCACTGGGGCATCACCGCAGACAGTTCCAACTCACTGTGAACTATGCGGCATCTGGCTCCGACTCACTGGAACATTCCACTATCGACCTCCGGTCTCGGAGGGGAGTGATGTAGCAAAATCTATCTCGCCACATACGAACTAAGAACTGTCGTATCCTACATCGCGATATCTAAGTTATCCATGCGATTAAACATAAATACAAGAACCCGACAACAACCGTCGGGCAGTAGCCCACCAGACTTCAACACTCGTCTGGTCGGAGGATCCTCCAATTTCAATGGTGGATGAGGAACTTTCCACCCTGCTCCTCACATCCCCAAAAACTGTTACTTAAGAGCATTCAAAACGTGTCTTCACGTAAATACTAGTTCAATATTGTTCTAAAATACAGACACTTATTATGTCTGTATTTTATGACATTATGACTTAAATTATGAGATGTCCGAAATCTTCTTAAGAAACATTACGGTAAAAACTGGAATGTGCTGCCGCATTTAGCATTCTTCAGTAGAGTATTGGATGGAATAGATGAAGAGGAACTACAGTTACTGGAAGATGACAGAGAAGAAGAAAATAATAATTGTGATTTGACTTGTGAAATAAGTGCAGACGATATAACTTAAGAATATAATTTTCTGTTAGTTTAATTAAACTAACTATGTTCATTTATTGGTTATTTAATTGAACAGGTTTTTTTTCTTACATTACATCCTCGATGTGCATCTACTATACTACTTTCGCCGTATGATGATATCCCTGACAGTTCATATTTGTCAATTATAGTGGTAACGAATGTAATTTAATCGAGTTGGCAAAGGAAATGGAATCAGATTGACCGATTTTTAATGTTTAAATAAATTCTTAATAAACGGGTTATAATGATACCGCGTTTTATTCTATTACTCATGGCTAATGAGTAATTATAAAAAAAATATAGTTAAAAAATTGCACAACTGGCAGACGCACTGGTACTGATGCGAATGACGTGATTTCAAATTACAAAATGCTCGCTCCTATTCATCGATTATTTGTCGATTTAGTAGTGTCAATACACTATTGAACGGAGTTACTTTTCACGCATCAGGCGCTGTGAAGATATATTAATTTAATTTCAAATACTTCATTTATTAACGGTTAATAATAATAACAATAATTTACTTGATAAGATTCGAAAGAGCAATAGTTTTTTCTTAGGTCATAACATTTTCTTTCGCCAGTTTCTTTTTATTTAGTTTGAAATAGTATGCATGACACTGAACAATAAAAGCTGTCAGGCATATCATCTTACAGCGAAAATAGTATAGATACGCACTTCACTAGTCACAGTGACGTCATCACTTCATTATTGGGATCAAATGCAGCTATATCCATTCATATTAGAAACAAAGCCAGCTAAATCCAAAAGTTGGTATCAAATACAGCTAAATGAATAAAATTAAATTCAATTAAAAATTAACCGTTACTTTTATCTTTCAGTGTGGCATTCCTGGAGATTTTATTCTTAGTAAGGCTTTTGGAGTTGTCTTCATGCAGTGTTGCCAAAAAAAAGAAGTTTTTTTCGTTTCATGAACAATTTACTAAAGTGGATTTAGCGGACTTTGATTCTCTATATATGTATGTTAACACTTTTTTACTTTATGTACTCCAAAATCCTCACCTATTTTTATATAATGATGAGTAAAAGCATACTTTGTTTTAGAACATACATAGTCGTAAGTCTTCAATTTTGTTTATCATCATCCGTGCGGTCTATCCCGGTTGTGAACCCACACTGGTGTGTGGGGTCCCAGGGTCCGCCTTTCTTATTTTCTTGGCCAACTTCGCGCGGTCTTGTGCATCCTCAGTTGTGAGTTTGTTGGCACGCATGTCACCCTTAACGACGTCGAGCTACCGCTTCTTGGGTCGACCTCTTCTACCGGTACCTGGCGGGGGCGGCATGGCCAGACATTTGTTGCCCACGTAGTTTGCCGATCTTCGTAAGACATGACCATACCAACGAAGGCGGCAGGTACATATTCGACACGGTCCGTGCGCTCGACCACGTCAACGCCTATGCGGGTGGACTGGGGATCTGTGGTGTTGCAGGCTATGTACTCCGTCTTCGCCACATTAAGTTTCAACCGGCCGTTTTCAAGTGAATTTTTCCACTTATTCACCCGTTGCACTAGCCGTCCCTTGTCCGAGTCTGCTAGCGCAATATCATCAGCATACATGAGCAACCAGGGTGGTAGCTCGTGGTGGTCTAGAATGTGGTTTGACAGAACGTCTAATATTACGCTGAACAGAAACGGGCTAAGCACGGAGCCTTGGTGTACCCCAACGGTGATAGGGAAGGGAAGCATGTCACCAACCGCAGTCCTAACTATGGAACTGGAATCGTGGTACATGTCCCGGATAATGTCAATAAAGACTTCGGGAATGGCCCTGGACTGCAGCGCCCAGCCGATCATCTCACGAGGGACACAGTCGAAGGCCTTTTGCATATCTAAGAAAAGGAGGTGCAGAGGTGTATTTTTCAGTCTATATCCCTCCATGAGCGTTCTCAAGGCAAATACGGTGTCCATGGTCCCGCAACCCGGTCGAAACCCATACTGACACTCCGAGATTCTACACTCCTGTCGAAACCGAGAGTCCACAATGCGCTCGAGGAGCTTCATGGTGTGGGACATCACCTTTATGCCGCGATAATTGCTGCACTCCTGCACCGAGCCCTTGCCATTGAAGACTGGCGTGATAATGCTCAGTCTCCATTGGTCAGGTATCTTCCCGCCGTAGAATGCGGTTGAAAAGGTGGGTAAGTATGCCCACACCACGAGAGCCCATCGATTTCCACGCTTCGATAGGGACTTCATCGGGTCCAACAGATTTCCGGTTTTTCATGAGGCGAAGAGCCGACTGGACTTCATCAGGCGTTACCGGGGGCACTAGTCCTTGATTTGGAGTGAGTTCAGGTGGCTGCACCTCTTTCTGCTGCTTGTTGAGCAGCTCGTGGAAATAAGAGCGCCATCTCTCCTTCACCGCGCGGTCCTCGCATAGCAGGTTACCAAGCGTGTCATTTACACAGTGGAATATGGAAATATCCTAGGCCGCTTTGACTCTCGAACGTGCCAACTTGTAAACGAGCTTCTGCCCCTCAGGCGACTCCAACTTATCGTACAAAGGACGTAAGTGGTCACGTCTGGCTCTGGCTACAGCTCGTTTAGAGGCACGTTTGGCATCCCCGTACGCGGCGCGATCTTCAGGAGATTTGGACGCTTGCCACGCTTTGAAGAGGGCTTTCTTTACCCCAATCTCCTGGACTGCTTTGTTCTACCACCAGGTCTTCTTGTCAAGCCCACGTCCACCCTGAGGCACACCCAACGCCACCCTCGCCGCCCCGGTGCTAGCTGCCTGACACCTATCCCAGAGCTGTTGCCCGGACTCACTATCCGCTGCGATGCATGGTCACCGACAGCAGCAGCAAAGTCATGGGATTTAGCTCCGCCAAGCAGCCACCACCTGGTTCGGGGCGGGCAGCGCTCCCGGCATTTGCCTCGAGGCTTCACTCGCAGGTCCGTCACAAGTAGACGGCGTTGGGCAGTAAGACTCTCTCCGGGTTACAGTTAGCTACCTTGCCGATCTGGACTCTCCTGGTGAGAAAGAAGTCGATCTGGGTTGCGCTCCTACCGCTCTTGTAGGTGATCAGATGCTCGGGCCTCTTTTTGAAGAACGTGTTCACGACGGCCAAGTCGGCAGCCATACACGTCCAGAGAATCTCTTCGCCTTCAGCGTTACGACTGCCAAAACCAAAACCACCGTTAACACGCCCGTATTCTTCACACTGTTCACCCACATGACCGTTCAGATCGCCACCCAAAACGACGCCTTGGAACAATGGAATAGTGCATAGGAGCTGGTCGATTCGCTCTCAAAACAGTGCCTTATCCGAATCGCTACAACCGACCTGCGGTGCGTAGGCACTTATCAAATTGTTCGTGACCCCTCCGATAAGCACCCTCACGAACACAAGGCGGTCGCTAACACGATTTACTTCCAAGACACTATTCTGAAATTCCTCGGACAGCACCACTCCCACTCCATTGGCCCCACCATGAGAACCCGCGTAGATCAGCTTGTAGCCGTGCCCGATGTTCCGGGACCTGTTGCCTCTCCAGCGAGTCTCCTGCAGGAACGCCACGGCCACCCTCCGCCTGGCGAGCACATCGGCCAGCTCGCGAGCGCGTCCCGTCAGCGTGCCAACGTTCCACGATGCGAAGCGGACCTTTCTCCGGACTAATGTCTTTACCCGGGCTCGCCCATGGCCCGGTAGCCCTAACCCACTTATCCCCCTGCGCGTCGTTTTCCGGCGACGCCCTAACCAAGTCGGGTACTCTCTGCTGTTTTTCCATTTAGTGTGTGGCTTGAGTTGGCTTCACGGGAGCGACTGCCATCTGACCTTCCAACCCATAAAGGGGAACCGTCGCCAGAAAACGGTACGTCTTCAATTTTGTTATAGTATTATAATAAAAGTATTAATCCCTAAATATTATGAATCAATCAATCAATCTATATTTTAAAATTCTAAACCGGAACCATTTGTATGTTTGTATCGAATAAACTCAAAAACCAAATTACCGATTTTAAATATTCTTTCACTAAAATAAAGCTCTTCATATCAATGAATAACACAGGCCACATTCTTGGCTGTATTCAAAAAAAATGTCCACGCGGACCAAGTCGATAGCGGAAAGATAGTCCAATATACATATTAGCACCACTGCCTTGTCTTTTCTTCCAATTCTGTGCCTGAAGATTTCCTGGGAAAGACTGGCTTTTGGCCGTCCAAATGAAAGCTACGTCAAGCTATTTCTTATTAAGCTATATTAAAAGCAATTATGTATGCCTAGCGCGTAAATTAAAATTAAGATGTGTAAGTATCTAGATATGTATCAATGGCCAATGCATATACATATTTCCCTAATTTGTTAAAAAGCGATAACATAAGATAAATATACGTACTTTTAACATTACTGTACAAACTAGCAAAATTCAAATGTTAATATTATATTAGTAATTAGTAGATACGTAAGTAGTGTATAGCATCCACAAGAGTTACTGCCGACAAGCTGTTTTGCAGTTTGGCAGATGTTATGGTAGAGTACTGTATTGTGATAAAGGAACAAATAAAAAAATAAAAAATGTCTTAATTCACCGTATGAAGTTATTATTGTATCCGAAACATCACCTCAACCTTCGTACAGTCTGCTAGTCTAACACCTCGGCCTAGATTTTTTCGTGTCTAGTGACTAATGTGACCTAAAGCCGCGGCTGAATAGACATCGGAATGCGCTACATCCCATCCCAGTATAATGCCGGTGTCCTTGTATGGGCGTAACCGATAGGAAGGTCTACACCGCTTTGTACTCTGTGGCTCGTACCGATGATAATGGTTTATGTATGTTCGAGTGATAGAGATGTGCAACTATCTTGTAGAGGCGGTGAAATGGAAATGAATGGGGAAACTGACTAACTGATTCAGTAAATTACTAGGAAGTGCAATTGTGTGAACTGACTAAATAAACTATTGGAATGCAAACTTTTGTAATACGAGCAAGCATTGGAAGGGATTTTGGGGAATTAAACTGGTGAGGGGGTGAAAAGTGGAGTACGGCTGGGTGAAAAATTTAATTACAAATATAAATATGCGCCAGCCAACACACCTCTTGTAATGGTCTCGAAGTAGGGATTAATATCCCTGTGTTACGAAGTACCACACAAGGAAATAAGCCAGGGGCGTCTCCCGGCACACCCAGACCCGAGTCAATTCAGAAAAGATCGTTTCCTGAATTGGCCCGACCGGGAATCGAACCCGGGACACAACGTAAATCGAGGCGGGAAACCGTGCTACAGCGCACTGCGCCAATCGTGTCGTCAAAAACAAATATGAATCTTCTTAAAAAACAAATGACAATTATTTAAACATTTTTTTTCCAAATACCTAGTAGAAGTCGCGGACCGAAGCTAGTAATGAAATGATAATTTAGTAGCTTCAATAATTTTAGGTTTTTTTTTATTTGGACTAGACAGTCATTTGATCGCAAACGCACCTGATGGTAAGTGACGATGCGATCTATGATGGTACATGTCTGCCTAGTAAATGCCTATTCACTCTTGTCTTGAGGAGACCCAGATTGTATTGGTTCTTAAACACATGCGCGGATACACATGTATTCTGTAATTTGGTTGATATTCGCAAATCGTTAAAATTCTCAGATGATATTATAATTTGGAGCAGTATGTATTTCTGTAATAGGTAGTTGTTTTTTGAGACTGACACGACTGATTTCTATTTAATGTTCTAAATAAGTGGTTTATTTAAATGTTTATAAACTGTATTTACTGTTGAACCATGTCAAATGTGACCGTTTGAACGCCTACGCTCATTACAAAGCCAAACTTGATTGTGAAAAGCAATTTCTCATTCTCTTAAAAAGCGTACTAATCAATAGTACTTGAATAAATTACTTAGCATATTACGCATTATGATAGCCTAAAGCGAGTCGCATACGCAAGTATCAAACTAGGATAATGTCAGTAGGTCATAGTGCACAGAAACGGTGCAGCGAGGAACAGATTGGTGGATAAAGATCTATTACAATAGATGTTTCGATACGTTGGCCGATTAATTTGTAAATCGAAGAACATGTTCATTCGCTTTGATACATGAAGGTTAAGCTTTCGTAGTAGATCATAGTCCTAGGTGACCTTGGGTATCTTCCACCAGATAAAAGAACCATAATATCTCAAAATAGCTTCAGGTCCAAATTAAAGTGAGGTAAATTACATTACATTTTATATCTCCGTTAGTGGATCAATATTTGTAAACTTTAAAGTCCATACTATTAATTAGTCCAAAAAAAGAATAGCTCAAAAATTATAGTTCAAAGATTACAATGACTATTTAGTAAAAATTTTTTTTTGTATATACGTATTAATTCTAATAGTATAATAGTATTTATTCAAAAAATAATATAATCCCTTATGAAACTAATTTATGACCTTTGTCAATTCCGGAACAACAACCATCAATACCGGAATTTTCAAAAGAAATCATTATTGAATGTGAGATAATACTAATAATAATAATAATAATAATACCGAAGCGTATTTTTCAACCAATTTGCACCCATGACAGATTATAAAATATTTTTTGTAGTTCAATGGCAATACGCTTTGCTAATGCATCCTCACACTTGAGTCGGACTTGTTAAACTAAGAACTAAACACAATGTTAACATCTAAGTTGTATAATATTTTTGACAGCACTTTTTTCATGGTTTTAACAATAATACACATTTACACTTGTACTATGAGTGCCCCCATGGCCTTTAGTGCTAAAAGCAGGATCGCCACCATTGAACCAACAGGCTAGTTAATGATATTTAATGTTATACAGAGGAAATATTTTATTGTTTATTTGCATTGAATAGGCTCCGAAATTACTGAACCGATTTTCAAAATTCTTTCACCAATATGAAGCTATATTATTACTTTGATTATTTTAGCAATTAACAATGCTTGTTTTTCATATCTAAAGATAGATTAGATAGATTAGATTTCGGGCCTTGATGATCTCGAGAGGGAATCGAACCCGCGTCTTTCATAATCCGGGACTGCTCTAAGCCACTGAGCTACCGAAACCTCAGAGGAAAGAACGAATCTTACCATTATATGCTTACGTTGCCAGCCAACGATATTTCATCAATGTTTCTAAGCAAGTACCTATCAACATCCACAAGAAATATTTTAAAAAATACTGAAATCGAATTCATCCAGATCTGCAAGTACCAAAAAAAATCATCATCATCATCATTTCAGCCGAACGACGCCCACTGCTGGGCATAGGCCTCCCCCAAGGATCTCCACAACGATCGATCCTGCGCTGTCCGCATCCAGCGGCTTCCCGCGACCTTGACCAGATCGTCGGTCCACCTTGTAGAGGGCCTGCCCACGGAACGTCGTCCGGTACGCGGTCGCCATTCGAGAACCTTTCCGCCCCAACGGCCATCGGTTCTCCGCGCTATGTGTCCCGCCCACTGCCACTTCAGCGATGCAATCCTTCGAGCGATGTCGGTTGTTTTTGTTCTCCTGCGGATCTCATCATTTCTGATTCGATCGAGCAGGGAAATACCAAGCATCGCTCTCTCCATTGCTCGCTGGGTGATCTTGAGCCTTCTTATGAGACCCATAGTAAGGGACCACGTCTCACTCCCATAGGTCATTACTGGCAACACACACTGGTCAAAGACTTTTGTCTTGAGACACTGAGGTATTTTGGACGCAAATATATGCCGGAGCTTCCCGAACGCTGCCCATCCGAGCTGGATTCGACGAGAGATCTCTTTCTCGAAGTTGGACTTACCTAGCTGGATTGTCTGTCCCAGGTAAACATAGTGGTCAACAACTTCGAGTGTAATGTTCCCAACGTTAACTGGAGCGGGTGCAATATGGGCATTTAACATGATTTTCGTTTTGTCCATGTTCATCTTAAGACCCACTCTTTGAGAAGCATTACCGAGATCTTCGAGCATTATGTTCAGGTCTTCCAAGGTCTCAGCCATAAGAACTACATCATCGGCAAATCGCAGGTGTGTTAGGTACTCGCCATTGATGTTGATGCCGCGTCCTTTCCAGTACAGAAGCTTGAAAATATCCTCCAACGCAGCCGTGAACAGTTTCGGAGAAATAACGTCTCCTTGTCTCACGCCTCGCTGTAGTTGGATCGGATTAGAGCTCTGGTTCTGTAATCGGACCGACATGGTGGCGTTCTGGTATAAGTACCTTAGCACCTCAATGTACCTGTAGTCTATTTGGCACCTTTGGAGAGACTGCAGTACTGCCCAGGTCTCAATCGAATCAAAGGCTTTCTCGTAGTCCACGAACGCTAAGCAAAGTGGCAAGTTATACTCTTCGGTCTTCTGTATAACTTGCCGCAGCGTATGAATATGGTCTACGGTACTATAGCCTTTTCGGAACCCTGCTTGTTCGGGAGGTTGGAAGTCGTCGAACCTGCGAGCGAGACGATACGTAATGACTCTCGAAAACAGCTTATAGATATGGCTCAGAAGCGAGATGGGTCTGTAGTTCTTCAAGAGAGTTTTGTCACCCTTCTTGAAGAACAGCATCACATCGCCTCTGCCCCATGCCTTTGGCGTTTTTCCCTCGAGGATGACAGAACTGAAGAGCGTCTGGAGGACCTTAAGTATCGGCTTACCGCCCGCTCTCAGGAGCTCGGTTGTGATTCCGTCATCACCCGCCGCCTTGCTGTTTTTAAGCTGCTTGAGAGCCATCCTAATCTCGTACAGGCTGACGTCCGGGATATCTTCGGTATAGTGTCGGGTAAGCTTGGCTCTAGGATCTTTAGCCTTGCTTTCAACAGGTGTTTGCGTGGAATATAACTGTCCATAGAAACTCTCAATCTCCCTCAGGATTTCAGGTGTTGAAGAAATGATGCTACCTGCCTCAGTTTTCAGCCTCGTCAATTGGCTTTGCCCAATAGACAGATCTCTGGCGAACACTTTGGAGCCTTTATTATGCTCAATTGCCTCTTTAATACGCTGGGTATTAAATTGGCGAAGGTCGCTCGTCAAAGACTTAGATATCTGTCTATTGAGTTGCCGATAACGATGGGCATCCGCTGAGTTCTGTAGCCTCATTTCGTTTCTCTGATCCATGAGTAGGAGAGTCTGACTGGAGAGTTTCTTTGATTTGGGACGGCGGGTTTTAAAGTGCTTGGACCCTACCGTACGGACAGTATCCACCACCATGTTGTACAGATCGTCCACATCGATGCTGTTCTCAAGGGCTTCGAAGCGGTTTTGAAGCTCGAGCTGAAAGCACTCGGGGTTTTGAATTTGAGCCGGTATTGGTCGGAGCGTGGATTTTATCAGTCGCGCTCTCTCAAGCTTTAGGTCAATATTCAATGTGCCTCTGACCATACGGTGATCACTTCCTGTCTTAGCAGCGTTGATCACAGTGACATCATTGAATATATGCTTCTTCGTCGACATGATAAAATCGATCTCGTTTTTGACTCTACCGTCCGGACTGATCCAGGTCCATTTGCGGCTTACGGGCTTCTTGAAGAAGGAGTTCATCATAAAGAGGTTCTCCCTCTCCATGAAGTCTGCCAGCATCTGGCCCCTGTTGTTCCGTTGCCCAAATCCAAATTGCCCCACTCTCAACTCATCACCGCAACGTTGCCCCAACTTTGCATTAAAATCCCCCATCACAACCGTGTAGTGGGTTTTATAGCTATGCATGGCTTTAGAGATCTCCTCATTAGTAAGTTACCGGAACCAAAAAAAATACTTAGTGTAAAATAAACATAAATAATTGCGCGGAAACCAAAAAATAAAAATAAGCGAACGCATGTTTCATTTGAGCCAAAACGTAAACAAGTCGTAGGTTCTAACACTTAGCAATCATTCAAATCTTAAGCGTCATTGCAAAATGAAGCACTAACTGGACCGAAATAAAACGACCATAATTCTGAATAATGATCATTAATCATTTTAGATACAACCTCTAAAATTGATAGCAAAGCCCAAAATATTGGACATTCAACCTAATAATCAAGGAGATAAGGACTACAAAAACAATATAAATTATGTAATTTAGTTCGAGTCTTTTAGATAAACGGAGGATAAGTTGGATGACATTTAGCAAAGTTGTGGAATTTGTGTTCACTTAATATTAGCCATAGACTTCACTATTCTGTAATGGTTTTTTTCTGTTGTACTAACTCAACGGGTTAGTCAGAGGCCAGTCACTTTTGCCGCCATGTTCACTTTTCACCAATGGTATTAGAACCCAACGTGGTCCATGGTAAGCCATGCGCCGTTATCCAGGTTGTTTTGGTTATTTATCTATGTTTTTCACCGCCGGTGAGTTAGTCGGGAATTTAACAACGAACACAACGATGGGTCTGGCCAGATTTAAACTCGGGACCAGACGCTCCACGATCCGAGTCGGAGTCTTAGCCCCTAGGCCACGACGCTCTCTTACAAAAATAGTAATAAAAATGCTCCTATAAACTATAGCACCTGTGTTAGGATGAGCCACTCTTCCGAAACAAACACAAATTGAATAACAGTAAATATAAATTTATCTAAGTTGCCGATATGCATGACATTTACAGTTTGACATCGTTTACTGCTTAGTTAATTATGTATATCTTAATTAGCCGTTGGTATCCCCCTGCTGGGCAAAGGCCTCTCTTCCCCTCTTGCACACTGATCTTAATCCATCTTCAATAAGAGTAAATATGATTTATTTTTATTATCAGCTGGGCTACGTCTAAGACTACATCTTTAATGGATATGGAGCCTTTCTATTGATTCGATAACGTAGCAAGCTTTAACTCTACAGCCAGCAAAATAATCCGTTTGTCTAATTCCTACCCTACGACCTTCGCCAACAAAGAAGGTAAGTTAATCTAATAATTGAAATACATCTTTGTTTTATATGAACCGTAAAGGTTAGCACAGTGAAGTTCAAGGGACAGGACTCAAAGGTTAAAACGTAATTACTAGTTACAGATAAACCTTTGAACTGGTGTTGCCAGGCTTTTTTTTGAAAGTTCACATTTAAGTACAAAATTTGTAGATAGTGGGAAATAAGGTTAGGAACGTTTTGGTAATGAAATGAACTAAAACAAACTCACAAGTGATTTGCTAGGAGCATCTTATTTTAGGAATAAACTCAATTTAATTTATTGATCTTAAATTTTGTCTATTTTAGAGGTAGAGACTGGTACTTGGCCGGTTTTTTATCTATTTACTATGAGTAAAAACCGGACAAGCAATCACATAAATATTTCATTACAGACACTCTCATCAATTTAAGCAGCCTTAGATACCGAGAGCAATCTCTCCTAGACAACCTTCCGGTAGAAGAACATAATAATAAAAAATATATACAAAAAGAACTGAAACACTCAAGACAAACTGATAGTTGTTAGTCCAGAGAGGTTTTGTAATGAAGAGTAATGGAGTATGTCTCACCCAATTAGATTAATTTCAGTGGAAGCAGTCATAATACTTCCGATCGCTCCGGAAGTCCGTAGAAGAGGCCTTTGTTTGCAGTTGATGCCGCTCCGCTGAGAATGACAAAGTGATATTTTCAGTAAATATATTCTGGTCTACATCTACATATTTTATCGCTCTTGACCTCAATCAATCTATTCCAAGAATACTTATAATTTATATAAGAAGAAGAGAGTTTGCCCAGAATTTGCCTGATCACTCTTTATTTGAAAACCCTTAAATATGTTTTGTCTTGTTTTATTTACAATAATATTTTCTGTCCTTTGTCAACCTAAGTTCGAAACTCAAAATTAGAAGTCCGTGAGAGAAACGACCCTGCAACTCTTCGCGTCTTATCGACGCTCGTTACTACTACGCCAAACGGACCGTCAAATGGGCTTCATGTATGTTTTGCAGTAGTTACTAAATAAAACAGAAATATTTAATTTGCATTTATCAAACTTATAAAATTTTTGGGAATTTTTCCCGGAATGGCAACTCTAAGAAGAGTGAATGGGCGAACAGCAATATTGAATCGTCAAAGGTAATACCCACAGTAACTCATTTGGAATACGATCTAGATTTGACATTCAGCAGGCTAACTGAATTGTAAATTAGTTTTAAATGTTAATATTTTTAAATACAGACTATTATAAATCAGCATGCGGGACTGCTTATGTTAAACGGTAACTGAAGCCTATAGATACGTCAAAAATACAATAGAACAAAATATTATAAATTACGATCATGACTGTACAGTACAACTTACTTATTCATTTATTTATTTACTTGTTTAAAACCCTTAACAACTATAATTACAGGCTAAGCTTAATGCAATAGTGTGGCTATGTAATATGGTATCTTATTTACATAAAAACTCAACTAAAATATCTAGCTATATATAAAACTACCCTTGCGAGTTCACTCATAATGCACGAAATACATCAACCTGCTCGTGGACTTTGTTCACTAAGTGGATTGTACGAACAAGCGGCGCTTTGCTGTACAATGGGTCCTGGCCACGGGCACAGCCAGCAGTGGCGGGTGACGCGTCTTCCAAA
The DNA here is from genome assembly GCA_947369235.1 of Udea olivalis. Taxonomy (NCBI): domain Eukaryota; kingdom Metazoa; phylum Arthropoda; class Insecta; order Lepidoptera; family Crambidae; genus Udea; species Udea olivalis. The sequence continues at coordinate 16,192,046 of OX376359.1, forward strand.
CGTAGCGGTCCGCCACGCTCAGCTGCAGGTGGCGCAGGACCCCCGGGTTGCACGCGGCGCCTGTCAGGAGCTTTAGCACGTACACGGCGCGAACTCCCTTCTCACTCTGAGCTGATTATAGCCGACCATTCCGAGCACGAACAGGATGGGGTACATCAAGGGATAAAACGGATATACCCCAACTTCATCAAACGGTACCCCGTTGCCATCATTTTCGATATTATGTAGATCGGAAACTCAAAAGCCCAATTTTTACTAATGGTATTAGAAACCAACGTGGTAGGTGGTGAGCCTGTTGCCGTTGTTCGGGTTGATGTGGTTTTTTGTCGATGTTTTTGATTAACGTAGAGTTTTGGCTAGATTTTAACTTGGGATCGCACGATCCATGATCAGAGTCAGGGTGCCTTAACCCCTTCGCTTAGTTCGGGGTCAGATCTTTATCATATTTTTAGGATTCTTACTCACTAGGCAACTATGTCGGTCACTCAAGTTTATTTACGGATTTCCCAATTTCTGATCTAATTTCATGGGAGGAGAATTTCACCAGGGCCTTCACTACGATCTCTCAAAGCTTGCTCGCATTTGTCTATAAATTGAGCATCCTGGCATTTTGGTATTATTCCCTGTTCACGGCAGTTCATCAATCAATATGGACATTCCAGTGACAGTTCACATAATTCTAGTGGTATTCCAGCGTTGGACTGGAATGCTGTTACTAGAATAATGTGAACGGGGCATTATGATCTCTTGTTCCCTGTCACGTTACCATTATGTCACGCAAACTCAACTTCTGCGCGGCGTATTTGACGTTTCACACCATTGTTTATCTCTCAAACCCCCGTATCCACAAACTCTAGTCAAAAATGAGCACACCTCAAATTGATGCTGCCCTGTCACATGTCAATAGGATTCAAAGGGACAGCTATACGTGTAAGGACTGCTCAGCTCTGATTGAAGTTTCTGGATTAAGGCGAAATAGTAGCAGTCTGAAACTTGTCAGTTGCAGAAGTGGCTCTAAAAAGTGACATCGTAATACCAATACAGAGTGAGCATTTTTAGAACCGTAAACGCTCACACTGCGATAGTAGCAAAATATTGTAATACGGGCCCAGGTTATTTTATTCAGTGCCTTCTTTTAAATTAAAATGCAACAACATGAAGGTTCTGACATTCAAACTTCAGTTTAAACTCATCAAACATGCAAAAGTGTGATCCAAATAAATGTGTTTCCATGCATATTCATTTCAATGGACTTGATCTTATTTTGATTAATCATTTCGAGGTTATTTTAATTGTAACATCAATTACATTTGTAATCACCTACTGGTTGATTTAATTAAATGTATAACATTTCAAGTCATTTCCTGTTTTTATTATGAATAACGATTATTATGTACGGAAAATTTTATTTTATCTATCTAGATTCCTTTGAAAGCTCTCGATTAAAATTTTGAATTTCTTTACTAGGTTTGAGGTAGGCTATTAAATAGTACTGAAAACACCTATTTTGTTTTGAAATTTAGATTTTCAATTTTAGCAATTTTCGATATTATGTTAGTGTAGTTTAAAATAAGTTTTTTTTGCCGTCTTTATTTAAAATAATATACAGGCTGTCCCGGGAAACCTATACGAGTGAAGATCTGTGGTCTGGGGACCCCAATACCTATCGATTGGACCCCACGTATTTCCGCGATTTCTGGTAGTTTTAGAGTTATGTTTATTATTACAAATTTTCGAAAATTTCTAGGTTGAGTCACTTTTTCAGTTACTGTAGCGCGATCTGTTAAGATAAATGCCAAAATGGTTATTTTGAAAGCGTTGTATGGCTTTTAATTTTAAATTATGATGTTTTTAGTTTACTTATAATCAAGTTTTAGTTAATACACAGTATACTTGATTTTTACACTTCTGACATTTTTAATGAAAATTAAGGTATGATGCCGTTGAAGTAAGTCATTGCAATTTCTATGATAATTAGTTAAGAGTGTAGTGAAGTTTTTTAAAAAGATTTGGATAAAAAAATTAAGGTAACTTTTTTTTAAAACGGCCTCCATCGTTCAGAGCAAAAAAGCATTTCTAACTTTTTCAATTGCATAATTTTTTTTAGAGTTATGTTAATCTATTTCATCTATCGCTATTATTCATCTAATAAAGAAAAAAATCAAGCAGTTATCTCAACAGATCGCACTACAGTGACCGAAAAAGTGTCTCACGTGCCAGCACGTCGACGCAGGTCGCATCCCACACCAGCGGCCGGCCCATGCTCCAAGGAACGAATGCCATTCCGTCGGGTTTCTTACCGTCGTCGTACGTGACGACGGTAAAAAACCCGACGGGAATTACTAGGATCTACTCTAACATAGCGGTACGCTGACGGAGGCAAAGGCCTGACAATTGACATCGTTCAAGGCGGCGTGGCGGGACAAGCGGCCTGCACTCCCAACACATGACAGGCAGTGGTGTCCCAGTGAGTCAACCACAGTACCACAGGGACAGGTGTATGATACAAATAGCTCTGCTCCAAGGCGGAATCCCACTGCAACACGCAGTGTACTTAGTTCAGAAGAATTTACATTTAAAGCACTGAGAAATAATTCGGAAAAAATATTTAAAAGTGGAAAAGTGGTAAATGCTGTTTTTAACAGACTTCAAAAAAAGGAGGAGGTTCTCAATTCGACTGTATGTTTTTTTTCATGTTTGTTACCTCATAACTTTCGACTGGGTGAACCGATTTTGATCATTCTTCTTTATTTGAAAGCTGGTGCTTCCCGAATGGTCCCATTTTAATTTGGTCTAGTTCTGACAGTGGCATCCATGAGAAAACCATATAAGTCTTAAATCTAGATAGACAAACGGCGCGACAAATGGACGACAAATGGACGAATAACTTAATATTACGCCAACCGATTTTGATAATTCTTTATTTATTTGAAAGCTGATGCTGCCCGTGTGGTCCCATTTTAATTTGGTCCAGTTCTGACAGTGGCCTCCATGGGAAATGTATATAAGTCTTAAATCTAGATAGACAAAATGCTCGACATATGGACGAATAACTCAATATTACGCTAACCGATTTTTTTTTTTTGAAAGCTGATGCTGCCCGTGTGGTCCTATTTTAATTTGGTCCAGTTCTGACAGTGGCATCCATCGGTAATCCATATAAGTCTTAAATCTAGATAAACCATATGCGCGACAAATGGACGAATAACTCAATTCCACGCCAACCGATTTAGATGCTTCCTTTTTTATTAGACAGGATATATACTTCAAGGGTAGTTTGATGAGAGTTTAGCTAGGTTCTTATTATGGGATCCATGACAAAGTACCGGAACTCTTCAATCCTTAGGAGCAATTGGACGATACTTTTTCGAAGTATAAAATAAATAAGAACTATTCACTGAAAATCAAAAAATAAACAAAAGTTTTAACAAAAAAAAAACAACTTCAAAAAAAACTATTCCAAAACAAAGCACTAAAAAGTAGAGAAATAATTGCGTATTCTTCTAAAACTTATACGATAATATAATGTAGGTACAATTATTGTTATTGTTGGAGTCGGTGTCAGCCAATGTAGGTTTGTAACTACCTACATACATATACGTAAACGTGATATGTAAGAAATAGGTATATTGTAGTGAACTTTTTCTTACAAACCTTGATCTAATGGTAGCAAATACAACTGATTAGCTATCAAATAATATTTATTTTTGGGGTCCCCAGACCACAGACCTTCGCTGGTACAGGTTTCCCGGGACACCCTGTGTAGGACCACTCACATTAAGCTAATCAAAGTCAAGCAGCGCTAGAATAAGGGAGTTCTAAGCACTGAAGAACAGTGAACTTAACATATTTCTGAATACAAACTTAAAAAGAAAATAACACTCGGCCACAGAATGAATACAAATATCCGTAATTACTATGTTTGTCCTGTACGTTAACCACGAGTTGCCACTTTAAATTACGTTATCGTTCGCGTAAAAAATTGTATTGGAACATTGTCATGTCATGTCACGTCAAATTCCAATACAAAAGTGGCAAGTCGTGGTAGACGTACTGGATAGAGATCATCAGTGCTACGAATGTCTACCATGGTATCTGTCTCGTATACTACGATAGTCGACTTCAGAAATTTGTATGCAATTTTTGGTTCCATTTCTAATAACAACCGATTAGTAGGTACCGATTTCGCATACAAAAACGTCAACGCTAACGCCAGCAGCTGTCACTGGTCAAACCTCATCGTACACACCCTAGCCAGACCTTTACCTTCCATACCAACGGGTTAGACAGAAGTTACTGAAAGCTCTAAACAAGTTTTTATCACCTACTGAATAAGGCATATTATCGTTATCCTAACGTGAATGAGTAGATAACATACCTTACCTTTTACAAAGTATAACCACTGGTTAAAGAATTATAAAAAGTATGAAATACATATTTAATTTGAAACTGACAAACACACTAAGCAACAATCAGATGCCGGAATGAAATTACAATCCTGTCACTTATACTTGACGTTCTTCAATGAGCCAAAGTCTTTCATAACATAAAGAGAGTGCTAATTACTTCTATTATATTAACATCCTATAGTTTTTTGTAGGATAAATATAGAACAAAGATTTTTCAAAATAAAGTGAACTACCTAATTCGAATAGGTCCGAACCGAACATCAAATTTTTAGTTACGATACCTATTATGCTGCAGGAACTGATATTTTTGTAGCTTTCAAGCTGTTTTTTATTATTTGTCGTTATTAGTTTATATTTATTATTAGTTTTTTTACATTACTATCAAGTCATCTTTCTTTTAAATATATTGTGCTAATATGAACGTGACATAATGAATAACTCACCCTTTTTGCAAAAAAAGAAGAACCTTCGCAGATTAATAAATAAATATTAGGGACATCTCACTTTAGGATCAACTGATTCTTGAATATACTAATATTTAAAAAACTAATTATATGTTTAAATGAATAAAAACACATAGATACAGCACAAACACAAAAGGTTCACCAGATAAAATATGTTTGTCTTGGGTATAAGTCGAACCCACAACCTTTGTCGCTAAGGGCCGGACCTCTACCATCGACTAATGGGTCGGTAAAAACCTCTATGTAAATATTTGCGAATATTACCTTACCTATCGTAGATCATTAAAATACATCAAGTCATATTCACCTGATTATCATTAAACACGTTTCATGATTATCATTATACGTCGCAACAATTGATTTAGCAAGAAAAATTACATGTGCAGCAGTATTCATAAATCAAGATTTAACTAAAATAAATAACAACATAAAAATAATGAACTTATTCTCAAAGAATAGACAAAGAATTAAAAGATGAAAAGATAAATATGATTTAGTTTAATCTGAAAACTGGATCAATAACATTTTTTATATTAACTAGTCTAACAGCGCTCATATTAAGAAAAAGGGTAAACATATTTCTTTTAATTAACTGAAATAGGCGAAAGTAACTAAACTAAACGACCCAACTTTAACTTCGTATTAAATCACAACGCATTATTTTATAAAAAGTTGGAATAATAATAGATGTCACTTATATCTACGATATTTAGATTGAATTATTAAAATCAGCAAAAAATGTCAACCTATTCTAAAAACATGCTTTTCTAAACCCAACCCAACACTGATAATCAACTATTGACCGCCATGTCGCAACAGTAGTCCAAAAATCAACCTTTATATCTGTCAACTTACGCAAAAAAGTTCATATTTGATCTTCACATATTTATTGGGAAAAGTAACATTATAATCTAGAATGAATTTTGTAACGTGTGCTTTGCCCCGTCTATATAAACGTGGGGGGAATGTTTGGTAGTACATTCGTTGTTTCACCTCCGACCCGACCAAACACATCGCAATGATGAAACTGGTGAGTTTTAAAACTAGTGATCAGTTGGGCTGAAGAGTTACGTAAGATGATGGATTGGTTTTGAAGATAGTGCTCTAGCATAACACATTGGAATAACTAGCTGCTATTTTAAAAATAATAAGATTTTCCGTATTTTTTCCTGATAAATTTGACTTAAGTTTTTATTACTTCATTTTATTAACAATAATATGATAATAAATATTTAAAAAAAACAGGGTTTAGATAAATCTTATATTTTTTTCTTTATTTTGAAAACTCTTGTGACCGTGTTAACTCAATAACAAACAACTACTTGTATGATTTTAATTTCAGCAGAACCATGTTTTGATTTGATTCCGCTTCTTTTTCAACAATGAATTTATTGACCTGATAATTTTACCTACGTACTTAAAAAAAAAGATTTTCCCAAACGATTTTTCTCAAACATTTTCCCAAAACCTTGTTTTCCATGCAAGCCTCATTCTTTGTTCTTACATGAATGCCATTTCCGCCCTCAGTCGGTCAAGTGATTGTCTTCAGGTGTCATTTACATAACTTAAGAACAATAGGCAATGTGGGTGTCACTAATGATTATCTGTGTTTCGTCACTATGGCTTTGGGAAACTTTTTTATAATGACGTAAGGTACCTGCTTTATCTTACAAAAGTAGTTAACCGGTATATTATACCGTCACCCATTCTAATTGCATTTCTTCCGGATTAGTAAAACTATTTTTGAAATCGCAATTTTGTTACTGACGCCCGAATGCACAAACGTCAATCAAAGCTGAGCAGTCCTCACATGTATAGCTGTCTCTTTCATTTCTATTGATATGTGTCAGGGCAGCATCAATTTAAGGTGTCCTCAACTTTTGATTAGCGTTTGTGGATACCAGGCCCAAATTGTAATGGGAGATTAGTGGATAGCCCCCCTTTTAATAGTCTCTTCATGTCTTGTCTAAACTTTTTTTATTTCATTGCATGTGATTAATTTATGGGGTTGGCTCAAAAAATACACAATTTGTGTTTAGTATTAAGAGAGTTCTATATAATGTAATATGGGTTAAATGCCTGAAATAAATGAATTTAATTATATTAATTGCACCTATGTAGTCTATACTACCTTTACAGTTTACATAATGCTCTGGTGTTTGGCGATTATGTATTAGTAAAAGCAAAATGATTTATTACTGGGTACCAAAAACATCTTTTAGTGATATGACATTTATAAAACATTGACCTCAGTGTCACCCAAATACATAATGCATATTATGAATTGGATGGCGTCATTTTTTTTGTATTCTCATTGTGCACTTTTTATAAACTAGCAAGTATATTAATGTGAAATAGGCACGCTTATAAGATTAATTTAATTCTAATATAATTTATGGTTTGCACTGATTATTTTATGTCAATCTTGAATAAAATAACTAAAACATCCACCAAAAACGTTGTTGAAATCATATTGCTTTTAACTTTGTCCTTCATTCCACGATTTATCAGTAAGTAGTTGATTCAACTTGATTACAGCTTAAACTTAAACATAGTGTTAAAAAAATGCAGACTGCATCGAGATTGCTCTGAATGATCATTGTTCGATTGCAAATTACAGTGTCACTGACCTCTAAAGTTGAAAGAAATAATAAGCCTACAAGCGTGAGTAAGATGTAATTTCGGTAGGAAGGGCACATAATTTATAGCGATTGAGGCAGAGCCATTTTAAGATTCAAATTTTAGACTCTCTTGTTGCATTTTAACTACAATTTTAACACAATATCGAGTTTTTGTGACGAAAAAGCTCAAGTTATCGACTGCCTATCGCCGTGACTACGAACTCTTTTAAAAAGCGCACTCGTGCCTTTGATGACAAAGGCAGGCGTGGCCTATCAGCACAAAAAAAATAGGTCTGTATCTGTTCTCATGTCTTTAACTAACTCCTCAAAATTGCACTTTCAGTTCCTCATCTCCGCCTTCTTCGGCATTGCCGCCGCCGGCTACGCAGCCTACTCTGAACAATCCAACCGGCCTCAGGCTTCCTTCGAAGCGAACGCAAGGATCATCTCCCTGGACTCAGATGTCAAGGAAGACTCCTTCCGATACAACTACGAGACTGAGAACGGAATCAAGGCTCAGGAGCAGGGACAGGAGGTGAGTTTCAAGTTTAGTTAAGGGTGTTGTAAAAGAATGAAAAGCCTGTATCTGTACCACTGCAGGGGTAAGGTCTCCTTCAGTGAAATTAAGCCCTTTCTAAACTGATGAGCATTGGCTTTGCTTTTACCAAATGCGGGTTGGTGATCATACAAAAACCTGTTTCAAAAAATATGAAAAAACAGGACATCCGGTTTTTGCGACAAACTCTGTTATCACTCGGCAACGGAGGCGTTTATTAAGGGGGTGTGGTAAAAAAGGTTATAAGAGACTATTAAAGTTTAAAAAAAAATTGACTTACGTAAAAAATTTAGTAATCTTACATAAATTACCCATTAATATGTTTCATAAGTTAGCAATACTGAATGTGACTACAACAAGACAATACAAATAGTTCTCATTACTCTTAATAGTCCTGTCAAAGAGGTATTTTTAAATTACCCGTGCGATCTGATAAGCCTAACTGATTAAATCAGTCTGAGTCACGAAATTATAGATGTCTCGATTTGATTATTGTACACTTGAGATGTTAAATATTGAAAAGGTTCCGTATCCATACAATTTACAACAGTAATCCCATTTTTATATAAGTCACGCGATGATCGTGAGAACTTTTTGATTGATAATTTACTTAACAGCTTCCGCGGTAGCGAAACTGTATAGAGCTTGAAATCCCACTGTAAGGCAAAAACCTTACCTAACCAATGTCATTTTAGGCTTGTAACTTAAGTCGGAAGTATTAAAGAAGAAAAAAAAGAAGAAAAAACAACATCGTATGAATTTAAAAAACCTCAATTTCAAGTTTAGAAATTAAAACATTTGGCCAATCTGTAACAAAACTTTGACATTTACTTTTGGGGGCCATTCCAAGCAGATTGTTTAATGAAAAGTCATTTTAATTGGCAGCCGCTGCATTATTTTTATAAAAGTCCAAGAAATAACAAATGTTTCTGTTAGGTAGCTTTGTTCGATTTTGAATGTCTTTGTTCTCCTCGAAAATGATTGTGTCATATGGGGAGAGTTCTCAAATGTAAATAAATATCTTATATCATAATATATTAGACCTTTAAGAACGCTAACTTAATTATACATTCCGCTATCTCAGTCGACAGCTTGAATATATCTCATCAGTAGCTGAATATCAAAATACTCTTGTGACATATAATTTGCCCATCTTCTAGGTCAACCCGAGCAAAAAGTCATGCAAGAACTGACTCTAATAAATCCACACAAGGTAACAGTTGCATAATGGCCTGACCTTTCGGAGTGGTCACTGCCCTTTCTAGAGAACGTTCCAGCATAGGTCTAAGGCGTTTAGACTAGAAGTTACTTAGGTCCGGTGTGGCGCAAAGGTGAGATGTGAGGTTTGTGGCTGGCATTTCCTTATTTATGAATGGGGTTTGATTGCCTTGAAGTTTGACATTTCTAACAATAGACAGTGAGATAGCATTCCGTTTTTAACCTATAATTTAACAGAATTAAATGAAGACGTGAGAATGACCTTAAAATCATCCGGTTTTTTTTTTCAAGACAGAAAGTATTTTCAAATTTCAAGATGATAAATCTGATCACTAAACTAAATTTGACATGAATGAGACAATAAACAGCTGTCTATAAACTATAATCAATTTATTATTACTTGATCAGTTACGAACCAAAAGAGTTTGGACACGTAGAAACATTCGTCTTGTAAAACAAAGGCTAATGAAACAGAAATAAGTTCTACCATATTGCTTAACAAAAGCTTCGTAAGAAACCGTATGATTTGCGCAAATAACAATAAAATGACTCTAATGTATTACAAAATGGCTGCTTGGTACTGATTAGAGGTGTGACAAGCAAATAACGATCACAAATTGTATAGTTGATTACATGCTAGGTAGCGATGATTGGTTTACCGCTGTTGACTTGAGTGATAAATATATTTTGCTCTTAACATCTTTATTTGTCAACGCATATACTCGTAATAGTACAATTTATATCGAGGGACTAAACGAAGCCATAATATACCAGAGGTGGTTTGACTCCCGAGCGTGCGATATTTATTTATTTATTTATTTTATTTATTTAAACCGAGGGTATATTAAGTTGGTGTTTAGTCTCGAGGTGCAAACTGTACTTTTCACTTTGAGTGCGAGAAAAATAGGCAATTCAGTACTTTTTATTAAATGACTCTTTTCTCCAAATTCCAGTCCGACGGCATCGAAGCCCAGGGCGGCTACCAGTACACCGGCGACGATGGCCAGGTCTACTCCATCAGCTACGCCGCCGGCCAAGGTGGTTTCCAGCCCCAGGGCGCTCACCTTCCCACCGCTCCCCCCACTCCTGAGGCTATCCTGAAGGCGTTGGAGCAGAACGCTGCTGACGAGGCCGCTGGCATCATCGACGATGGTAAGTCAAAAAATAGTGGCACATTGGTGCAATGGGTGGTTGACCCTACCTGGTCAGATAAAAAAAAAACAGGGTATATGTATAGAGAAAAGAACTTACAAAATACTTAAGTTTAAAGTTCTTGATGATATGATATGACATTAACCCATAAAATCTCGAAAAACAGGCTGTTACTGACAATATTTATAATTACCTACACCATAACATAATCTATCAAAGCCTCAAATAACATGTTTATCCCACGCTAAGATACTCTTGTAATCGTGTGGGTATTGTTACAAAATCTAGATAAATTGCTAACCCACTCATAAGCACTAAAATTCGCTACGAACCTCAACGTGATGATAAAATTCCTTAGTTGATGTTCGACACAATTCTAATACTCGTGAACAAACGACTAACAACACCCCGCGAAAAATACTTAGATGGAAGTTCTTTGTGGAAATCTTAATTTATTTCATTTTGTAAGAAAGTCAGTGTTACAGATAGGTCCTGAGAGACAATTAACCACTCGTTTTATCAAAATTATAACGTAATCTTTTTTTTTATACATTATTATAGCATGTTTTCGGAACGCAAGCAATTCAAAAATAGCTTTGAAACCAAAGCAGAAAGATTTAAAGCATGAATTCTACTGATGTCTGCGACAATTATTTGTAAACCAATACATAAGTAGCTTCGTAGATACTGATGTTTAATAACGGTCATTTTACGTAATATCAAAACGTGAACTTAATTTAAAACTCACAACGCTGACCTTAACTCCTGTGAACCTCCCTTCACTGTTGTCGGACAAATAGCTGCGATTACACTCAATCATACCAAAATGGCGTAAATTATCTTCCACCAGCAGTAAGAAGAAACAAAAGATATTAGACATGAAATGGCAATTGCTAAAATGCAGCTAAATAAATTTATGTTGAGTCAAAAATGAATGAGTCATTTCTCAAGTGGTTTAAGGTTATATAGCATTTTAAGTATGTTGTTGTACAAAGAAGGCTGTTTTTAGCACGTTCTAATAAGAATAGCAACTGAATGATTAAAGATGATGCTTGTGCAAAAAGGTTTAAGTTAAAACGGGGCGTAAAAGCATTTTAAGCCTTTCCGTTGAATGAGATATTTAGAAGCCTACACTTCCACAAACGCATTGAAACCCACCTGGCTTCCGCCGCTTACCAAATCACTGTGATCGATTAACGGTATCGAATCACTGACAGTTACAGCCACTTTACCCACATTTCTACACTATTTGTTTGTTTGTCTTAACTAGGCTCCGAAACTACTGATCTTATGGTGAAAATTCTTTTACTACTTAACAGAAAGCTAAATTTTTCAGGAGTGATACAAGTTATATTTTATTATAATTAACAAAAAATTCAGTAAAAAATAATAGGTAGTTTAAGTGAATCAAGTCGGAAAAACGCGGGCAAGGCGTGATAATTAATGGTAACTGTCAAACATTTGACAGAACGAGTCTGTCGGGATAGCTTGTATACGAGTATTATAAAGAGTTAAGATTGAATTTACTTATAAGGGAAAACTTCCTGTTCTAGCCAGATTTGAAGGACACTGTGAATCACAATGTTCTCCTCAAATATCAGCAATTTATGATCTCTTTTCCCGAATTCCAGGTCAATACAACCCCGGCAAATACGGTGACGCAAGCGCAAGCGCCGGCGCCGGCGCCGGTTTCGGCCAGCAGCAGCAGTACGCGCGCGCGCAGGCTTCTGCTCAGTACAGACAACCCTACAACAAGTACTAAGTCTTTAGTTTAACTAAGTTAAGCTGGTTAAGAAAATAAGTCATCTTTTCCTTTTTTTTCTCCAATATCCACTCCTCCTGACCTCCCAACATAAAACCTCATCACCATTTGTTCCAATTGAGAAATCGATCCTTTCCTTTTTTGAAATTAGAATTCAAAAGATGACTTTATTTTTTTAATCCAAATGACATGAAGATCGATAAGTACTGATTTGGAGCTTAGTTAGATTTGAGGAATGTTTTATTTCATCATTGATGGAACTTCATACATGTACCTGAATGCATGATTTTTCCCGAAGAGGGACGAAGATAGGAACACTCCTTCTTACTTTTTATTTACTCATTTATTTGTTATTAAACAGGCTGTATCAAAAAGTAAGCGTCAATTGGAAATATTGGAAATGTCTTTTCGATGATTTTTCTGTTCATAATAATCTGTAATCCAGTGTGAAAAATCTGAATTTGTATATACTTGATATCTTTTCATCTGATGTTTACTTAAGGATACAACATGTATTAATCTTAAGATAATGTGTATTGTCTGTTTCGATCATCTATTGTGCTGAAAGACCAAAGCAGATTCTAAAGTTAACTTTAAAAATTTTTTTGGTATCCCAGTATAATAGAAAACAATGCACAACTTGATTTGTTACCAATAATACTCAAAGTATGGATTGTGAACGTTAGTATCGATCTTTGGCTATAGTTATTATGATTTTTTAATGAGAATTGTAAAAGAAGCGCAATTATTTATTCTACGAATAAAGAGATAATATCTTTTATAAATTTTGTTTATGTTTACCATCACAAAAGCTTTTTTATCTATTAATCATCATCCAAAGGTATATTAACAATGCAAGCTGCCTTTTTTGTATTGGTTTTTATTTAAAGCTGTGAAAATGATATTTATGATTTGATATTTTAGATTCTGTAGTTTCTCTCCAGGTTAGTTGAACACAATAGTTTTGAAAAAACATGTGATATTGTACAGTTAAGATCCTTCAATCCTGAACTTAGTTAGGGATTTTAGGCTATTAATCTCAGAGCACCGAATTCCTCCTAAAGTGAAATAACTGTTTCGTGACAAGTAAAAACAACTGAAACTGAAAATCTACTCATATTTAACAGGCACTTCAAAAGTTCGGCCAAAGCACCGAATATTGGACACATTTCTTCCACCACGTTTTTGAGTTGGGGATTCAACCCAAGACTCTCAACACTGTAATCAGGATAACGTACTAGTATAAACTCAAGTGTTGAAATTCAAGTTCAACACCATGTAACAATCTCTAGGCATAACGTTAAGAGACAGATATCTACCATGAGTTTACAATAATGACAGCCGCTAGCGTTCGCGTTGACGTTTTTGAATGGCTACATATTAGAATGTCAAAAAACATGACACCGTAATTTAAAATGTACGGACTCAAAATACCCGAATTCTGAATACCGTAATAATAAAATATAAATATTCAAAAAACAAAATATTCAAATAACCTCAGGGTTGAACAGCTCAAGTTCAAAACATCTTTATGACGAAATACTTCATGTATTTTATGTATACCTGACTTTAAAATAACGAAGCTTATATTATTTAACTGACTTTTTATAAGTACAAAATATTCTAGGGCAAATAAAAAAAAAGTTTGTGTGGTGATCAATCATTTCTACATTATTAGTTAAGCATTTGTTATAATTTTGGTTGTAAAAATCATCACTAAAACATTTAAGTCCCCGAAGTAATAAATTACAAGATCATCACAATTACTTCATAGAAACATATTCGTACTTCACTGAAATTAATTTAATTTCATGTATTTTTTTCAAAATTATCAAACAGTCGATTTATTTTAACTAATAATAATAGCTCGTTACAGTTTTCTGTGGTATTTTACTTGAGCGAAATTAAAAAAAACGGCCATTAGCATAAAAAGCTTCATTTGGTTAGGTAAGGTAAGAACTGTAACCACATGCCAGAACCAAATTGTCGGCGAACATGAGTGGCAAAAAATATTATCAATATTAGATACCTACACAATGTAATAAAATAATAGCTCCTCCCGTAATAAGCTACATTAACTGAACATTATGAGCAATAATAATATTTGATTTGTTATTCTATGAAATGAATATTCTGAGATATAAATTTTACTACTAAAAATCTATGCTTCAAATTTCTTTAAAGTAAATATTCTCCGTATTTATTTTTCGATGAAATTTAATAATGTGAAACAATTTATGTGAAACGAATCTATAAATCGATTTTCTATAATTTACAACCATTTTACGCAGCTATGAGAACGGAAATCTAGTATTACATAATTGATGCATTTCTTATGTTGGAATTTTAATGTAAGGGTAATTGAAAATTTGCTATTTGAGTTCTGGTATTGTATAATAAGGTGTAATGGCTTCGGGTATTTTAAATCTTAAGGTATTTTGAGTTCAGGTATTTTGGGGTCGGTCATTTTAAATCAAGTTGTTTTGTTTTTAGGGATTCTAATTTATGTACTTTTTATTTTTTTATTATTTCATATATTTCGGTATGGCGCCATAATGATTAGAATTTGAACCAAAAATGGAAGACACATTTCTGAAGTCAACTATCGTAGTTTTTGTGACAGAAACTCATGGTGGACATAGAGATATGGTAAACTTATAAATAAAAAGCCCAAGGAGTTTTATCGTGCCGCAGTAATGCCGGCTGTGCGGTTTAAACTATTCGAAATTATTTTAATTCAATCATATAAATAGCGTTAATTTATATGCAATCACAAATGACCTTGAACATCAAATCTAATAGACGACAAGCAAATGTAAATGTAGATAAAACTATGATTTCAATAAAGGCACATTCAATTGTTAAACCGAAAACATCGCCAGAAAACGAATGAGGCCTTAGGGCGCGTCCAAACATCGTCCTATTGCAATCTCGCTTGCTAAATGTGGATTGATTATGATCTCAAGTGCCTTTCTAATCACACGTCTCAATCTTTGGCTGTAAACGCACCTTAACGCTTGTGCAACGTGGGACTTGCCCTTGACTTATAAACATATATTTAAGTTCGATAGTGAGTATCTTTTTTATTATAAAAATAAAAAATTTAACTCGCCTGTTGGCGCAATGGCAGTAATCCTGTCTTTAACGCTTGAGATTTTTGTCATGGGTAAGTAGATCAAACGATCAAACCCACGACGGGTTTGATCGTCACCCATGACAAAAATGTATGTGACAATAATTTGTGTTTGTTGTGTGTCTGGGTATTATTATATATTGAAGTATCTATTTAGAAATATATACGTATGTTTATCAGTCTCTGACGCCCATAGTACAAGCTCTGCATAGTTTGGGGTCAGATGATTTTGGTGTAAGTTAGTCCAGACATTTTTTTATTACTAATATTATTTATTCGGATGCAGATGGCATTTAAGTCTGAACAATAAACAACAGTTGCTCATGGTAACACAAACTGAAGTTAAAAGGTTCTTTATACTGCAAAAAATTCTAACTTTTAGAAAATGTTAAGTACTATATAAACCCTAGTTTTGGTGTAAAATGCACATATTTTGATGACAAAGTAATGTGCACATGTTGTGGCAAATGGTTTAAAATATAGCGTTATAACGATAATGAGCTTTAATAACGGTAGCCTCACTTAAAGCAACGTTATCATAATTGGGACGTTCAACACGAGGTTACTGGTTTTTAATAGTATATTTTTGACCATTCCATCTTCAGCGGCCTTGTTGATAATAAACATGAAGTTTTTTAAGGACATTCTAATTAACCAAATTTATTTTTGCATGTCGACTGAATGCAGCGACATAAAGGTGCATATACCAAACGAGCGAATGATCATTCTACTCAAATGAATGATCATTAGGTAAACGATCACGAAAGAACATTCTTGCTCTGGCTCTAGCTCTATGTTCGTTTAGTCTAAATGCACCTTTAAAGTTTTAACAGAAACACATATCTAAACTTTATTGTAACTAAGTATATTTTTTAATGACTGAAGCCAGCACATCAGCTGTGCTTGTAATTTAACGAGGGCAAATCGACCGTTAGTTATGGTTTGAATCAAACTTACTTCAAACACAAATAACAAAAAAAAATGGTATCTTGTAAAACTTCAAAACCCCATGGTTCATACAGCAAGCTCCCAGTTTCTTGTTTGTTACTGATTGCCCCTGAATCTATTAAAAGATAATGGAAGGAAAAGAAAAAACCATATGATTCAAATCCTTTATATTTTTATTTCATCTGAAATACTGCATAACTAGTCTATTCATATTTTACTAAATTAATCAGGTATATTGGTCTTATTCAGGATGTTTAGTTGCTTGACGATCATCATTAATTCAGCTGGATTGTGGTACAGATGGTTCATTGAATATAACCCAAGCATTTTCTGTTTCTTAATGTAAATGATTCTACTTAGTAACAACATTGACATATTAACCAGCACTCATTGATGAAAATCCTCAAGTAATTAAATATTCATAATTTTTATTTGGGTAGAACCAAGATTTGTAGCAGTGTTTATTAATCAAGTCTCTATCATTCCTTCTAAAATAGATTTTATAAATAAGATTTTAGCTTGTAAGCTGTTATTTTTAGCTATATCTTTTCATTTATATATAGTGTTGGGACTTATATATATATATACTTCTAGTTACTGTCAATGTGCGTCGAGCTTTTCGTCCGCTCCAAACACGAGACAAGTCCCGCATTCCTATTTTTTATATGAAAAATAGGTACTGAGCATGCGCGTAACATCTTCAGAGGGGACTAAAAGTTTGACGCGAATTATATATATTTGTCTGCTGGGTTCCTTGGATCAATTTCCTAGTTAAAATATCCTTTAGTAGCTATAACCAGAGTTGGGGTTGAACTCTCCTTGGTGGTTAGAGGAACCAGAGCCCGGGCGGGATGACGAACCCGCTCCATGGCCTGATGGGAAACCTTGTCCTGATGATGATCCTGGGCCCTTTCCTGATAAGTAACCGGATCCTGAACCGTGGCCGCCACCGTTGCCGCCGTTGCTATTTGCATCCGGACGGTATATACCTATAACAATTTAATATTAGAGTCAAAAATTATATAAAAATTGTAGGTGACACGATTGGTATAGTGTGCTGTGTTGCTCTTTCTCGCCTTGACTCGCGTGGTGTTCTGGGTTCGATTCCCTGTAGGGCCAATTATTCTGGAAATAAACTTCCTTAAATTGGCTCGGTCTAGCTTGCTGAGAGTCACCTCTGCTTTCAATCCTTGTCTGGTACCTCGTCACACAAGGATATTTAAACTTTAAGACCGTAACAATTGATCTGTTGTCTGGCGCCAAAAAAGTGCTAATACGATTTGTAGAAGTTCTAGGTAAGAAATATTTGACAATTACAGAATTACTATTGTTTATAAAAACTTAACCGGTTATCAAAGGCAAAATTTATCTACTTAGGCAATAAATTAAGAGATAACTACATTTACGGCATAATGCAGGATAAGCAAAATGCATTGTCAATAATATTTTTATGGTGATTTTCACGATATCATTCAAATAAAACGTGACATCAATATTGGGAAGCGTATTCTTGTTTAAATCGGTAATGTGCATTTCCACAATTAAATTTAAAACATTTTTTTTTATCGTGAAGGAAATTCACCATTCATGATCGAAAAATTTAGGACAGATCTTCTAACCCCAAAACAAAACTAAGCAGGAACTTATACTATGGTTGTCGGAGGCTGATAAACATACGGATTTTTTTCTAAATACATACTTAAATAGATAATAACACCCAGCCACACAACAATCACAAATGTTCATCACATAAATGTATTTCGTTGGTGGGGAGCGAACCCACGATCTGCGGTGCTAAAGATAGGATCGCTACTATTGCAGCATTCGGTCAGTCTACTCACCATCATCAAAGATCCCAGCAGCCTCATCCTTAGCATTCTGCTCCAACGCTTGAAGGATAGCATCCGGAGTCGGAGGCGCGACTGGCAGATGATCACCCTGGGGTCTGAAGCCGCCTTCCCCAGCAGTGAACACTATGGTGTATGTGTTGCCATCGTCACCCTGGTATGAGAAGCCACCTTGGCTCTGGTTAGCGTCTCCTGCTTCTTCAGCCCTGATGCCATTGGATGTCTCGTAGCTGTAGTGGAACCCTGAGGAATGAGGTTAATAAAAATAAATAAATAAATATGTGGGATAAATGGGAGGTGCCCGTGGCTAAGTGACCGCAGCGGATCGGCAACGATCCGATATAAAGCAACGCCAGTCAGGTCGGGTTATGGATGGGTGACCATCCAGACCGAAATCAAGTGATGTGCTTTTGCATCTCCGTGCTTCGGAAGGCACGTTAAACGGTTTGCCCCAGCTGACGTCATAAAGCCTAGTCAGAAGACTAAAAAGGCGGCTTAATAACATCTTACGGTAAGGTTTATCACTGGCCTTACATTCACCTCTTCAACAATCCGCACTGAGCCCGCGTGTTAGAGTATGGCTCGTACCACCTCATAGTTGAGGTGAGGCCTGTGCCCAGCAGTGGGACGTATAAGGCTGTATTTGTATTTGTTCTGGGACAAATTACACCAACATCATCTGACCCCAAACTAAGCAGAGCTTGTACTATGGGTATCAAACATATGTAAATGTTTCTAAATACTCGTACACACCTACCTAAATAGATAATAACACTCAGACACACAACGAATACAGATTTTCGTCACACGAATGTTTGTCATAGGTGGGGCTCGAACCCACGGCCTCCGGGGCTAAAGGCAGGATCGCTACCATTGCACCAACAGGCCAGTCGAAAAGGTAGCTATTCAGTTCTTGGAAATTTGCAATAAAGTTACAAATCATAATACTATACAATATTCTTTAATTAGCTGGTAAATTCAGAGAATAGCTTATTCCGAGATCAGTACGTCTACCACGAGTTGCACATTTACATTTACGTTATCGTTCGCGTAATTTTTTTTATTGGGATTTGACATTGTCTTATCATGTCATGTCAAATCATAATACAATATTTTTACGCGAACGATAACGTAAATTCAAAGTGGCAACTCGTGGTAGACGTATAGTATGTCTACCATGTTTAAGTCACGTAAACTACGAAGGTTGACTTCAGCCGTGCCATTTTTGATTTCTAAGGCCGCTGTAGCTAGGTTATGAAAATAAAAAAGAGTATAATAAGGGTCACAAGATTTAGAGAAATATTCTACTCACCATTGTCATCAATATCCTGATCTTGTTTCAAAATTTGAGCATTCTTCTCAGCTTCTTGCTGCGGTCTGGTATTCCCATTGCCTCCAGATCCAGATCCTCCAGGGAATCTTCCATTTCCACCCCCGTTGCCCCCAGACCCTGGGAAACGTACGCCACTTCCTCCACTGCCCCCAGATCCTGGAAACCGTCCCCCACCGTTACCATTCTGTGGGTAGCCTCCTTGAGAACCCCCACCCTGGTTTGATGGCAGGTAGTTGTTGGATGGTAGTTGCGCTGCGGAGACAGCTGCGATGATAGTAGTGAAAAGTATCTGGAAATTTTAGATTGGAGCATGATGCAGAATAGTTCAAAATCTCAATGAGCTTTCCTAGTTTATTTGTTACACTAAAAGATAGAACAATAAAACTAGGAAACACGGTTTAATTAAACTGCTAAATTACGTGCCTAGTTCGTTTAAGATTGCCAGTTAGAATAAGTTTGAGAGTACTTCAAAAGTTGCCATATTGCTATAAAATTCTTATAAAAACATCGACAGTAAATTGCTATCAAAATTCTTATTGAAGAAATGGTGGTTCCTAGTTCTGCTATTCTTTTTAATTAAATGAAGTTTAGAAATGACTAGTTACTTATTGAAGTCTAAGACATTTTTAATATTTTTTTTAAACTTACCAAATTCATATTGTTTTTTGTCTTGTTCCTGTGAGTCTACTACTTGAACTATCAACACTCGAACTGTGAACTTCAACTTCATTCCAGGCACTTTTATACTTTTTAACAGAAACTACAAAAGTAAAACTCAAAGGATACTTATCGGATGGCATCGATTTAATTGGGACCTTGAATGTTTAATATTGTTTTAAGAGAGCGTGTCCTTTTGTCTTTGACTTTCCACTTTGCCGCGTCTTTTGAGTACCTACTTAGTATATATAAGCAATCGTTATTTAACCTTCTTATAGAAATACTATGAATTCAAAACGACCCTGTTTGATCTATACGGGGCGAAAAATTATATGAATTTTGGAATAAACCTAAGTTGGACCTTTGAAGAGGACAAAAGTCGCGAGGATATTAGTTGCGAAAGTATAATTTTATGGGTTTATATAAGGGATGAAAGTTGTATGGGGAGTCGGATGTCTTTTACTAAGTACTCAAGAGACGCGGCAAAGTGGAAAGTCGAAGACAAAAAAGACAAGCTCTCTTAAAACAAAATTAAACATTCATATTGAACCTATCAATTCTTAAGTCAGGGATATGGGTCATTGATTTCAAATAGAATAATTTCCTTTTAAGCAAGCAAAGTCTTGGGCTACTCTCGTTTTTCATGAATCCGAAACTAGCCCAAACAAAAAAATACAAGATGTGATTGAACTGTCGTCAGGATGCTAATTATTAACATTCATATTTAACAACTTCTGGAAATATCACCTATTCTTTGCAAATGCAAGCTTTCAAAGTCATAGTCAAACTTCGACTGGCGACGACACGATTGGCGTAGTGAGCTGTAGCACGGTTTCTCGCCTCGATTTCCGTAGTGTCCCGGGTTCGATTCCCGGTCGGGTCAATTCAAGAAACGATCTTTTCTGAATTGACTCGGGTCTGGGTGTGCTGGGAGACGCCCCTAGCTTATTTCCTTGTGTGGTACCTCGTAACACAGGGATTTAATAATCCCTACTTCGAGACCATTACAAGAGGTGTGTTGTCTGGCGCATATATTTATTTATATTTATATATACAAACATAGGCAGCATGGAGTTACTGCTAATGAGGAAGGTTATCATCAAGTCGCAAGAAGCTGCTTTGCATTGCAGTCAATCAAGAGGCACGCAGTAGACTTCAACAAAGCTAAAGGGTCAGCCATAATATGTCTCTTGTAGCCCTATTTTGTGATACCACTGGTGAAAAGTGGACTTCTGAGTGTTTATTTATTTATTTACTTATTTATCATTTCGTACACAAAGAGACAAATTACAGAGAAAACAATAAGGAGTACAAAAGTACAGGTTAGCTTATCTCTAGAAAGAGATTTCTTCCAGCAGACCATGGCGACAGGAAAAACTTATTCAAAATTGTTATGGATAGACAAACGTGTACAAATGGACCCCTCCTTGGAATGGAAATGTAAATGAGAGTTACATATTCAAAAATCTTAACAAACTAAAAGCCACTAAGTACCTACATGTTTTACTTACAAACAAGTAAATCAATGTTCTACAATAAATACATAAACATATAAATAAACATAATAATACATACAATAAATAAAATATAAATAAATATATGTATACATGATAACATAATGATCCAATGCAGTTTAAGTAAAACTCAAAAGATGTTATTTTAGCAGTCTTTTGAAAGAACCTGCAGTGCCGCATTCGCGAAGGGAAACAGGCAACTTGTTCCACATTTGAACAGCACGTTGAACAGCATGAACAGTAAAAGATTCACCATACATGCACGTGTTACAGGGAGGAGCAGTTGAATGAAAGTTATAGGCTGAGCGATGAGCTCGGCCAGAAGACGAAAGATATGTAAAACGTTCACGGAGATATCTTGGAGAAACGGTACATTAATTAAACAGTACATTGAAGACGATGACCAGTATGTGATAATTCCGCCGCAAACGTATAGGAAGCCATTTCAATTGTTTTCTGTACTCAGATATATGATCTTACTCACGTAAGCCGTATATGAAGCGAATGCAAACATTTTGAAGATGTTCGAGCCCATTTAAAAGTTCCTCCGTAGCGTCAAGATAACAACTATCAGCATAATCAATAATAGGAAGCATAAGTGATTGAGCTAATGTTATCTTGGTTCGAATGGGGAGGAAATTCTGTAGACGCTTCAGTGAGTGGAAAGCTGCAAAAACTTTTCGGCCTACCTGATTAACATGGTGGTCCCATGCAAGGTAACAGTCAAGAAAGACTCCCAGGTTCCTAACGGAAACAGCGTAATCAATTATTGTCCCATTTTCCACCAAGGGTGACAAGAGTGAAGCACAGGCCTTTTTGTGCATAGCTTTACTACCAATGATAATGGCCTGAGAGTGTTTTATTTATTTATTTATTCTTTATTGCACAAAGAAAAGTACAATTGGCGGACTTAATGCCTAAAGGCATTATCTACCAGTCAACCACTAGGTGAAGCAGAAATCTTTACGGCGGGGTTTTGTAAAACTAAGTTTCAGTAAGATAAAAGTAAACAATTTACTCATATAATATATATACCTACTTATCTAAATTACAATATATATATGTGTGTACCTACTTACATATAAAAATAGCAAATATATACATATAAATTCATAAATACAATGATATATAAATACATATTATGTACTCAAATGGAAGACGAAACATTAACTCGGAATGATATGATCGACGATCTGACTAATCTGACCAATGATTAAATAGCACTAATTGAAACTGGTTAGGGTGTCTGTAAAAAAAGCTTGTGGATAGATTTTTTGAAGGAGAACCTATTGGGGGACATTTTGATTCTGTTCGGAAGCGAGTTCCATAACCTTATAGCAGCTAAGGTAAAGGAGTTAGACACATGCGTGGATAGATGAGGGGGAGTGGAAAGTTTTAAAAGAGTATTTGAGCGTTGGTTACGTGAGCTGCACTCACCCCTATATTTAAAATTACGCTTGAGATATTTAGGAGCATCGGGATTTTTAAGTACGTTGAACAGTAAACATAGCGTTCGAGAATTTCTTCGTTGGCGGATTTTAAGCCATTTCAATTTAGAGCGGAACGGAGAAATATGGTCAAATTTTCTTACACCGAAAATGAAACGAATGCAACTATTGACTAGGCGTTCGAGCCTAAGAAGCGCCTGGGACAGGTTGGAACAGCAAACGTCCGCATAGTCAATATGAGGCATCAGAAGGGCTTGGACCAGTAAAATTTTGGTGCTGAGTGGAAGAAAGTTTTTAAATCTATACAGAGAGCGTAAGGTAGCGACAACTTTTCTGCTTGTTTCCTTGATTTGTTTGTCCCAGCTAAGGTTATTATCTACGTATAGGCCAAGGTTCTTAACATGGGGGCTGAACGGGATGTTAGTGCCGTTATAGGTTAACGCAGGACCATCGGTACTGAGGTGACTCAGCTGTCGCGGAGTACCTATCACAATTGCCTGACATTTAGCTGGATTTACTGAAATACCGTAACTGTCAGACCATTCGAGCAAACGTTGAAGATCGTTATTCAGTAGGCAAACAGCATCCTCGAAGTCATTGGCGTCAGTCTGTACATACAGTTGAAGGTCATCAGCATACAGATGGTAGGAGCTGCAGAGATTAAGTGTGACAAAGTTGATGAATACAGAAAATAGAAGTGGGGATAATATACCTCCTTGTGGAACTCCGGAATCCAGATTACACCACTGAGAAATCGTATGACCAATACGCACAGCCTGTTGCCGTCCACGAAGATAAGACGAAAACCAGTTTAATTCATGTGGGGTGATGCGTAAATGAGAGAGCATTGCTAAGAGGATGTCATGGTCCACGACATTGAAAGCGTTCTTTTTTCCCTTCATGATGACGGCAACAGTCATTTGCCTCTGACTACCCCGTTTGGGATACGGTTGTGATGGTATGTTATGTATGAGTTAGTTATAACTAATGCGCATTTGGAAAGGGAAGTGATTAGTCAAATAGGTACCCTTTATTGCAGCAATGACTGGATTTCAAAGATTTAGGCCTAATTTTCTCAGCATTGGGACAGTATTTAAACCAATATTATAAAGAGGAAAGATTTGTTTGTATTGCTTATGATCCGAAACTACTGGACAAAGCTTAAAAAATATTTCACCAATAAAAGTTTCATTATAAGGGAGTGACATAGGCTATATATTTTTTTAATTTAGGCTATATTTTGACGGGAATGACAGTACGCGGGCGAATCCGCTGACGGACAGCTATATTAAATAATTACTATAAATTTCAATGTACTTAATATGTTTATTGCTTGTTGTAAATTCTAAAAACTGAAGAAGTTCAACGTCCAATTAACAATGATGGTTCAGTTCCTGTCTCGCCATTCCGGTGCATCTTTAAATTCGCAGGGTTCGCCATGGGACCATTACAAACAATTACCAGGTTAAAAGTTAACACCTGGAGTTAGGGTTGGCACATAGCTTGGAAATAACTAAAATTAAAATGAGTATGAGTATTACAGATATCTAACGAGTAGTTTGTCTGTTTTACATCATATAACTGCTTCAAAATGAATGGAATAAGGTAAAACCACATTTTACGGCGGTAAACAAAATCGACTACAATCACGGAGGTAATTTTTATTTTCATGATTTATTCTTATTAAAATTAGTTTAGGTACACCAAATTAACTCATTCGAAGTCTTTTACTTCATTACATATCTGACATTTGAGAATATAACGTAGACGTTACTTTTCAAAATCAGTCAGTCCCTGCCACGGCGGCGATGCGACAGGACGTTCCCTTGTAAACACGGAGCGATTACGGTTATTACAGTTATATTCATATAATTAAGATTTTCAGAGTAATGTACTGTTTAAATTAATCAGTTTCAAGCTTTTTCATATTTGTTATAGAATATATAACCAAAAAACAAAATAGCGCGGTAATAGGAAACGAATTTCAAAGGACAATCCTAATCCTAATACGGTGGTATCATCCGTATCAGGGAGAAAAGATATGTTCTTCATATGTAGGTATTTGCTTTTATCTTTCAATTTAATAAGATAATCAATTGTTTAAGAGTTCAGATGAAATTATGATTAATTAAAACAAACTCTGTGGCTGAGGCCAGAAAGAAGGTATTTCAGTGGCTTAACTCTATCGTATGATGATACGGAAAATTTACTACTTAAAATAAATCGATAAACGATAACACGCAAGCACACCAGACACACGAAAACTCTTAAGCATACGCACACACTCTCTCACAAATACACACACACACCTGAAATCATTATAATTTTATTTATTTCCAAATTGTCAAAATAAGTTGTTTTGTTTTTTTCCGTATAATTTTTTTTACTATGCTTGTTAAAATGGTACCATGTATTTACTTGGTTACCACGATACAGGCTAGTCCTAGTGTGGTAACCACTGTTAACCGGCACTGTTAAATGTACATCCCTAAAATTGTTGTATTGTAAATTGTTTTTGTTATAATGTTATTATTTAATAGGGATTTATTATTATTGACTTAAAATCTTTTTCTGTGGTAGAGAAATTCTATTTAAATTTGATAACTGTGATTGCACTAAGTTGGTTTCTTCGAAAGGTAAAAAAAGGAGGTTGATTTCAGTTTACTATTGAGCATTATTTTAATGTAACTATTGACTCGAATTTTACAAATTTCAAGCTAAAAACACTCGTCGTTTAACTAAGATGCATACGTTGTTAATGTATCCAAATTATGATAGCTCAGAATTTAAGATTTTCAATGCACAGTAAGTTCTCCTATTACGGCAATAGTCACGTTCAAGTACCTCCGTTATGGATTCTATAACCTCCTATTACGAAGTACATATCTCCATAAAGGAACTTCAAAGAACCTATTGCGGACCTAATATGTGTACAGCAATTCGTATTCAAGGGTTCAGGAAATTTTGTTACATAGGCATAATAAGAATAAAAAAATAAACCTATAAGTTTAATTTGTTGTTGTTTGTATATGTAATACTTTTAACTTGTTTTACTGGGTTTTTTTTTTTTCCTATTTTTATTTTACGATCGTTCTTTTGATGAATCCGTAACTAAAAACGTCCAAGTGAGTGCAAGTAGAGACTGAAAATAAATAGTGCGAAGCCAACATATACGGTTAGTGTTTGACGGAACTATTGTAACTATGGAACAAACGGGGATTTTTAAAAAAACTTGACATAACATTTTTTTGAGACTGCTAAACCACTACGGGTAAAATAAAATGTTTTTCAGTTGTTCTTTTTACACAGAAGAATTAAGAAGATAAGTTTTTTTGTTTTTTAAGTGAATTATTTTAAAACATGCCTTCCATATTTTTCGTAATTTAAAGATTTGAGACAACGATTTGTTTTATAATAATAAACTATAAACTAAAATCTTAAAAATGTGACATTTTTATTCTGTAAAAGTGAGCGCCCAGCTTTTATTAGCATAGTGCCTGATCTAATGGAAAAAATTGTACAGAGCCTAAAAATAAAACAAACCAATAGCACAATGTTATTGTTCTGACCCTCTGTTTTAGGAGCCGACTACGCCGTAATCAGCTTCAACCTTAGTTTATCTCTCCGTTATAGGGAAAATTGACCTAAGCACTTAAATTTTTATTTTTTTTATTTAATCACTTCATAAATGTACAGTGACAGAAGCAATGTAAAATATAAACTATCTATTTTGTCGAAACAAAAATTTTCATTCTGTATGTTATTTGTAAATAGTAATTTCCTTTCTCACTTTCGAATGGTGCCATTTGCCTCTGTAATAGGAGTTCTTACATTACTATCAAAAAAGCAAATCAAGTTGAATTGGCAGTTTAATTATTACCAGCAATAAAATTGTAAAATATTGCATTGTTTTGAATTAATCTTAAAAGTTATTTATTTTAATTATGTCCTAAAACAATGGAATAATCCCAATCCAGTCCCTTACAATAAAGTTTTTCTCTCTGTGCAAAACTTCAAGTTTTCAAGGACAGGAAGAATGTTTTTAAGTTTTTTATTTCCTTTCTTACTGTTACGTCTATTAATAACATATTGACAGCGATGGGTTATTATAACAGCATTATTCAATCAGGTTGGTAAAATAATTTAGACTTTTAATATTATAATTGGAAATCTAATCTGTCACCTAGGATCTTTGATAATGTGAAAACTGTATCTATATGGGAAATTACCTGTATAGCTACTTGACAAAACTTACAAAATTTGACACAATCTTTACCATTTGACAACCCTACATAAACGGTCAATGTTTAAAGCAATTTAGTTTAATGACCCGATAACCAACCTTTCTTCAAAATTATTTTTTAATGGAGATAGGATTTTTTATGGTTGTTATAATTAAATAAAAATGTTAATAAAAGCTTGGCTGCATATATCAGTAATTTCGATTCCTTATAAGCTCTAGCTGATGAGCGCATCAACCAAACATACACATTTTTTATTCAATAACTTACTTACTTTTGTAGCTAAATAATATTTACTGTGACCTGTACTGATTTTGTCCACAAAATTGCATAACATCTCATTAGAAACGGCGCCTTGGCATAGTATAAACCGCATTCGCTGACAATTCTTGAAAAATTTACAAATTGTATTAAGTATCTATGTTAATTTGAAATGATTCAGAAAATAGTGCTACATTATTTGGTTAGAAAAAACACATATGGGTTTGAAAGTGTGCCAGCTAAAGGGTATCCGCCGAATTTACCCCAGGCCCGGCCTAAAAAAATGTAACTCGGATTATAATATAGAAATGTTGTAGTAGTATCGTTATTTCCAAATTCGGTGGCTAACATTGTTCTTTTGCCTGGTGAAGTTTCATTGACGCTAGATGTAAAAATAACACTTTTTAAGAATGACTGCATCATTCCGTGTTCTGTGCCCCACGGTACGGGAATGTAAAAAAAGATTCAAAAATATTCAACTCTCCATACAAAATGACAGGTCAGCTGACCGTTTAAGTAAGAAAAAAGTTGATTTTTACAATTTCCGGTTTATGACTTCGACATAACATGTCCTTTATATATTTATTTAAAAAAAACAAATATTTTGGCAGGAAACTTGCCAAGGCAATAAAAATAATCCAATATGTTATATTATAAAAAGTTATATTCTAGTACCATTGCAATGTCACCAACATTACTTTACCATGACGTGGCAATAATTATGTTGAAATGATAGTGATACATAAAGAGGGATATAAAGTTTAGATGCCAGGGAAAAAACATAATAAAACTCCTTAATATGGCCAACATTAATAGGTGTGTTGACCGTGCTAGTCTTCCATCATACCAATCCATCCACCAATTGATTTGAATTTGATTATATAACAAAATAATTTATTACACTTAATGATAAACACAGCGTTTAAGAACATAACTCACATTTAATATGTGTTAAACTCCTTCAATTTCAATTTACAAGAAAACATATAAAAAAAAAAAAAAGGTAAATGTGAGAGAATAACGAGTGTCTAAATTGGCTAATGATTTAATTTAAGGTTTAAGTAAGTTTTTTTTCATAAAAACCTCAGAAACAAACTACAAAATATCCCTTTATTTTTTTCTTAGTCCACAGAGTTTTTATGTGTCTATCTATATTTACTAGCATGAAAACATGTGTCATAATTTATTCAGACATAGTGTTTTAAGGAATAATTATATTATGGCATAACAACTATACGCATAATTGTATTCGCATATACTTTTAAAGCATAATCAGATATGTCATCATAAGCTAAGCATAATATTCTAACGCATAAAATGAGAAACGCATAACATTAACTTAGCATAATGATCATCGGCATACTAATCAGCGTTTTAAAAATTACTCTCAAGAAACACACAATCATGAACCTGATGCACTTCGAGAAAAGGTTAGTAAAACTGAATAATTTTAGTCCGTGTGATCCAAATTAAATAGACATGTTCTTGACCTATTGTCCCAACTCATTATGCCTTGTTTTTTATGCAAAATAATTATTAGGAGAATAAGAAAAAGGGCATAAGACTATTATGCGTCTCCTCAATAGTCCAATTGAATATAGTCCAACAGACCGTTATGCTTAAAACTTATTATGCCAAAATACGATTATGCCAAAGATTCATTATGACAGTAAAGATTATGCCTAATCAAATGAGTCAAAAAAAATATGCGAGTAAAATGTAACCCTCTTTTTATACACTGTTCATACAAAAATGTGATATAAAAAATGCTGTAAGTAAAAGAATTCCTATTGTTCTTTGGCTATAAATTGAAATCTTTGTTTTAGAGACATACGACGACACGATTGGCGTAGTGCGCTGTAGCACGGTTTCTCGCCTAGATTTCCTTAGTGTCCCGGGTTCGATTCCCGGTCGGGTCAATTCAGGAAACGATCTTTTCTGAATTGACTGGAGTCTGGGTGTGCTGGGAGACGCCCCTGGCTGATTTCCTTGTGTAGTACCTCGTAACACGGAGGGATATTAGTCCCTACTTTAACACAGGGATATTAGTCCCTACTCCATGACAAGAGGTGTGTTGTCTGGCGCATATTTATTTATTTACTTATTTATTTGTTTAATAATCCTATTTTTTAATGTTTCTATTATTATAGACGTTTTCCCGATATTTGTTTTGATGAAAAGGCTGTTCTAAAAACTAATATCTCATTACATTACAACTTTAATTTAAATTACTCTATTGCAAGACCAAATCCCCCGAGTTTGAAGTCAAGATCAAACCATTTGACCCCACAGGTCAAGGTGAATGCTATAAGGGCGGATGCGCATGTTTTCGTGAACTTAACCTTAGAATAGTTCTTGCCAATCAAGAGCTTAAATTCGTCGAAATTACACTCTATCATTTGGTGTTAAGGGCGTCGTGATGCGCGCTCGCGTACTAACAGTTGAAATGTTGAATTAAGTTGTTGACCGCAGTTGAACTTGATCGACGTATCATGCATAGATTTCGTAGAGATGCTTTTAGTTCAGCAGTGAATGTTTAGACTGTAATTTGATAGATGGCGCTTAAAACCTAAGAAATATTCTTTGGCTCTAGAAACTTTACCTATTTAGCTTTCAATTTAAATCGTAGCACAACGTACACTCATAACGTTTCAGTCACATTATTTGTGTAGAGAAAAATAATAAATTACGACAAAATCACATAAAGACAAGATAGCTTGCGACACGGCAAAAAAACTTTTTTATTTTTGAGTGAGTTCCAATATTTCAGGAGCTGACTGACACACAGTAGTATTAAACATACAATGCCTACATTAATAATGTTACTAACAAGCGTTTCTCTCAGTGTCTGGGTGTTGGTGTCATCTTACAAATTATTTCAGGAATTTAATTTTTATCTGACATTCTTTGTAGCTACAAAGATTAGGGTTAGATAGTTTTGTCAACAGGTATCTCAGATATAATTTAAGGTTATCTAATTAATTTCGATTAGTTATTTAAAATAGAAATAGCTAGAAAAAACCGACTTGTTCAAAAATATAATTTATTTATTTATTCTCCATTGCACAAAATAAATGATACAATTGGCGGACTTAATGCCAAAGGGCATTCTCTACCAGTCAACCACACGATCAAACAGATAAAGTAAACACGGTGCACGAGATTAAACTAAATAAATTACTTTTAAAAACAACAGATGCCAATTATTATAATTTACCAAAACAACGATATAAACTTCAAGATAAATCGATAAAAATAAACATACTTAAATAGAAGACATAATATAAATAGAACCACCCAAACCAACAATTGCTTGCCACAAAAAAAAACTTAATAATAGCCATATAAAGCTCGTATTAACTTTGAACCACATTAACCTCACAGTGAATCAAGGACCCATCCCTAATGCGTGATAGTTAAATATTGTTTATTAATAACTTCCATCCCAACCTGCAATACACACAAAATATATATTTTTATATACAGAATAAAAATGTGTTGATGAAATACAAGTAATATCCTGCTAACGCTATGGTCAGCGGTTCTGCCTGTTGCATCGGGGTTCAAGGTTTGATAACCAGTCAAAGCAAACATGTTAGTTACATTGTCATCATATTTGCAATGTCAGGAGGTATGGTCATCAGCCCCTAAGCCCTATTATGAATAGGGTGGCACAGCTTGATGCTTGTGGTTAGTGACTAACAAAAGTTTCCCACTTGCTTTACAAAATGAACCACCACTTCGCACCCCTGAAAATTTGCGGTCGACCTCAGTAGGCTACGGCCTTTCGGGCGCCTGCCATCAACCTTGCCTGTGACCATCAGTTGTTCTAGTTTATGGTCATCTTTCCTTGCAATATGCCCGAAAAAATTCAACACGCTTTTCAGATTGGTAGGGAAAAGCCTGGTTTTTATGTTTAGTTTTCGACGAATGGAGTCATTGGTCCGGAAAGCAGTCCAGGGTACACGCAACATTTGCCTCCAGCACCACATTTCGAAAGCACCAATGCGATTGCGATCGGCTTTCTTGAGAGTTCACGTTTCTGCACCGTATCCGAAGATGGAGTACACCAGTGTCCTGAATTACCTGGGACACTACGAAAATCGAGGCGAGAAACCGTGCTACAGCGCACTGCCCCAATCGTGTCGTCAACTTAATTCCAGCTTCATCTCTGTTCCGTTTATTAACTTAGAGTGGTTACAGACTAACGTTTTATAAGCTCGTTTTTGGAGCGCTTGTAGGCGCGTACAGGCGTGACGTTTGCCACATGCGTAACTCGTACTCATTGACGCACTTGTAACCTTGCAGAACCGCCAGCCGCTTACTGACACCACTACCGATTCGAGCGAACACGCCGCAATAAGCACGTGCACGCGTGTTTGGTTTCATGAGGCACGAAATGTAGCGCGTCCGTAGCAAGCACAAACTAGACATGCGCGGCGCTCTGACAGATAGCCTGCTTCGAACAACACGCCATTTTAGACGCACGCACACAGAGACATGAGTTTACAAGCGAAGTCAGTGAGCTTCGGTGAGTCGGAAAGTCGCACTGTCGCGAGTGTTTTTGTTTTTGTCGAACTTGGTGCAATTTTTCACATGATGAATTTTGTTTTTGGCCGGTTCTGTCAAGTAGGTATAACTTACTTACTTTTAAAAAATCAGAGCGAATATAGTAGTAACCCTAGGCGGTTCACGCAAGTTTTGAAAAAAGGTGCGAGCGTTCCTTCTGTAAACTTTCTATTTTGTGTAGCAAGTCTGGTACCGTTCAATGCTTAAAAAAACACTCTGTGATCACTCTCACTCACACTCACGAGTGCAAAAGCAGTATCTGTGTTACCTGTCACGCTTGTCGAAACTTGAAACGTGCACACTTTTGTGTCTTGTGTCGAATACAAGCTACCGATGAATACTTATTTGATTTCTATAGAACCGGTATGAAATCATCCATTCCCTGCGCATACGTAAACTGTGTCCATCACCGCTACAGGACACAGCAACTACGGTTTCCAGTGATGGTGTGCCGTGTCGGTAACAAAAAGTGTCTACGTTTGCGCTGCGCCTTACTTTAGTGGTAGAATGTAAATGTGGTGGAAAGTAGAAAGAATAAATATAAATTAACAATTGTAAAATATACGCCAGACAACACACCACTTGTCA
Organism: Udea olivalis; assembly: GCA_947369235.1. Lineage (NCBI taxonomy): Eukaryota > Metazoa > Arthropoda > Insecta > Lepidoptera > Crambidae > Udea > Udea olivalis. Next base: position 16,224,767 of record OX376359.1, read on the forward strand.
TGGTCTCGAAGTAAGGATAAATGTCCTTGTGTTACGAGGTACCAGACAGGGAAACAAACCAGTGGCATCTCCCAGCACACCCAGACCCGAGCCAATTTAGACAACATAGTTTTCTGAATTGACCCGACCGGGAATCGAACTCGAGACTCAACGCAAGCCAAGGCGAAAAACCGTTCTAAAGCACACTGCGCCAATCGTGTCGTCACATTAACATTAAGAAAGAAACACTCAAATCGTTTTGTTGGTCAAATCAATATCGCATCTGTGGTTAAACATTATCCAATTTAGACAAATAATTATCGGCTTCATTGACAAAAACAGCTCAAAAAACTAGACAGATCCTCAACCAGATGTTCACAGCCACATTCAATGTAACCAGTTCGGAAAATTATCCATATCGAAACTTTAATCGATTAGTAATGAATAGAATTGATGATATTCAGTCGGATCCGTTACTAGGAAACAAAAAACCTTAGCGATTGATTGCAAACGTGATTTTGATGAGCACGGGCTTTTGCCAGGCAGTTTTTTGGTAAAATAAACCAAATTTTTTATCTTTAGTAGTCGATTTAACCGGTGTGGACACACCCATAATACAGATTACAGTTACAGATAAAACTAGGTAACTTCATATGCTTTCACGAAGTGTATAAAAATGCGCAAAACCACTAGTTGAATTAATTTGTCAAAATGATGTTGATTAAGTTTGCCAATGTTTTTAAAACATTTTAATCTAAGCCAAAATACTTGGCTATATTATCCTTTATTGAAAATCAAAACAGTGTGAATGACGAGATTTTTTTTGGAGTGAAAATCAGCTTCTGTTTTTGAGTAAATCACGTTGTGTTCAAAGTTCTGCAATCTGGAACTCAGCATGAGTAATTGTGCGTTTTTCACGCACAGTATCAAGAATATCCAAAGCCCGTTCTCATCGCTTCATCGTCGAGTTTATAATGAATGTCTTACTGGTTTTTTTATCTACTTTATTCTGTTACAGAGTCAGCATCTTTGTAGCAGAATAGAATAGTTTTTTTTTCCAGTAATTTTTTTTTTATAAAATCGCAAAAAAAATCGTAAGTATATTTATGCGATCGAGCACCTGATAGATGTTCAATCAAAAACGTAATTAATTTTACATACACAATCAATTGGATTGCTGTTTCTATTGTGTCTTCTAAGTCGACTGACGACGTGATAAGCATAGGTTCAGGTATTCATTATTTTATTTTTTAAGTTTAGAAGTTAGCTGCTCTTGATGCATCTGCCATTACTTCACGAACTAATTGATAATTTAAATAAAATAATTGGTAAAGTCATAATTATTAAACTTTATTGGAACACAATAGTTGCATTTTAGAACACAATTTTCCTAATACTCGCTGACTCTAGTAATGGTAGCCGGTTTCTTCGTCGAAGGCCTGTTGGGGAACGTTCTGGAAGCTTGAGGTGGCCTTAGGGGCGAGGTACTGGCGGCTGGCAGCACCGAACTGGGGCTGGCTGCGAGCTTGCTGGCCGAAACCGCTGCTGGCAGAGCCGAAACCGTTGCTGGCAGAACCAAAACCGTTGTTGGAAGAACCGAAACCGTTGCTGGCGCCGTGGGCAGACGAGCCGAAACCGTTAGAAGATCCGTGGGCGGAACCGAAGCCGTTGGAGGATCCTTGGGCGGCACCGAAACCGTGGGAAGATCCGTGGGCGGAACCGAAGCCGTTGGAAGATCCTTGAGCGGATCCAAAACCGTTGGAAGATCCACGAGCAGATGCTTGGCCGTTGGAGCCGGAGAACGGAGTCAAGTACTGGTTGCTGGGGCCAGACTGCTGTCCTTGGGATCCGAACTGTCTTTGGGAGCCTTGGGGAGCTCCGTACTGCTGGCTAGGACTACCAAAACGAGCTGAAAGGTACAAAAAGGCAATTTAAATGTTAAAAAAGTTTGAAGCCAGTTCTACACTATATGTTTCTACTTTAACCTTATTAACCAGAACGTCTACCACGACTTGCCACTTTAAATTAACATTATCGTTCGCGTAAAAAAATGTATTGGGATTTGACATTGTCATTAATTTCATGTCAAATCCCAATACAATTATTACGCGAACGATAACGTAAATTTAAAGTGGCAACTCGTGGTAGACGTACCTGAAGTTGAAGACTAAAAACCAGTTATGATAAAAAGATATACTTATACTAATGATTTTACCAATTTTAATTGAATTGACCCATTAAACACGTGATCTTTAAAATTTAAGGGCTTTTGAGGAATTTATTAATATGGAACTAACTTTGTTGTAAGGCGAGCTTTTAAGTCAAGGGAAGATTAACTTTTATGCTTTTTTTCAATGTAATCGTTGCCAAAAAACGTTGTGCAGATGTTAAAATGCAAATAATTTAGTTTCAATTCTAGCAATCCATTTCAAATTATTCACAAGTGATTAATTATTTTTAAAGTTACTTATAATTGGTTTGCAAAGATGAATCAATGCGAATATGATTAAAATTTTCAAACAACTAAAATACAACACAAATCAAAATACAAAGCATCATAAAAAGGAAACATAAAAACGAGAAGTCGTATCTCTGAACAAGTGAGCTTTTTCCACAATCACGTAAGATTCATCGTAATCTTAGCCGTGACATAGATGTGCTACAATTGAGATTGATAAACCTTGACCTTGGGAAGTAGAGTAACAAAACCTAGAAACATAATATCGCTGAGAAAATATGGTACCATTGAATCTAGACATTTCAACAGTGGTTTATCTTCCTGAAGATCATGAAAGCTCACGAACAACGGTTTCATAAAATTGTGTTTTTCTAAATAGGTTTTTAAGATTCTTATTTTTGAGTTCGGACATAGAATTTAATCAGTTTATTTGATGGTCCTCATAGCTTCCATGTTAAAAACCTGGATCATCGCAGTATTTTTATTTTACGAATACTCCCAGTATTTTTATTTTACGAAATGGTACTAGAATTTTCTGCCAACAGCGTATTCAGATAGAATATTGAGTTGATGAAGGCACATGTCTGGTAAAAATTCATTAAAAAAAAAATGAATAAATTTGGAACAAAATAATTAAGATGCTAGAATCAGATTTTATTCAACAAATTACCTTGAGCAGCACCAAATCCATTGCTGGATCCAGAAGCAGCGTGATCAGGAGGCAGGTACTGGTTGGAAGTAGCACCGCTGAAGGCACCAGAGTGGAATGAGGACGCTCCAGATTTGGCAGCAGCAGAGCCGAAACCGTTGGAACCGCTGGACCCGAAGCCGTTGGAACCAGAGCCGAAACCACCTTGGCTTCCTGACTGGTCTGGGGGGAGGTAGCCTCGCTCAAGGTGCTCCAGACGGCCAGCGGAGGCGACAGCGACGAGGGTGGCAACGATGAACTGAAAAATTGTGAAAATTCAGAAGTTGTAAGAATAGATCCAACCCCATTGAGTAATTTAATTAATTTAATAAACAATATTATTCTTTAAATCTGAAGAATTATGGAATATTTAGGCACTGAATAATTTCATCAATTGCTTTTAGTTATTAAAAGTTTTACTAAGGTAAAAACGTTGCAAATTTTAGCTAATTATTTTTTTAATTATTTTTTTAATGTTCACTTGTTACTTTTCATCACAACACTAATATAATTTACCAGTTTCATTTTGAATAGAAGCACTCTGCTAGTTGATACTGCCAAATGTGAAGCTCAAGTTAAACTGTGATGCTCTGAGACGAATTGACCTATTATATACCAGCTGACCTGATCCTAATCCTGTACATCTCACGCATAACTGACGTAATATTTTATGGAATATAATAAACGAGCATTTTAAAACTATAATATGCATGGTCGAGTAATTAGCTAGCCATAGTTTTTTGAGCTTCCGAACTTGATGCGGCCTCGTCTGTCATAGGAGCAACGTACACAGTCAAGGATTCGGACATGAATTAATGTGTAATGGACCCAATAAATCGACGTGTTGCAATTGCACTGAAAGCATCAGATCATTAGATAGCAAGCATTGTTTAGGTGCGTGCGCAAATCAGATTGCCAATTAAGGACTAACGAATTTCATTTATGCTTTTTATGATTGATGACTTTCGAGATAATGCTGCAAATTTTATAGGAATCAAGCACATAATTATGAATAGTTAGATAGTTAAATATTTTAAGTCATACGGATTTCATTTCAATAGTACGGTCAGCAACATAATTCATTGAAATTTTTAGTACTTTCTCAGAGTGGTTAATGTGTCATCCTCTTAATAATTTTAATGACAACTACTATAAGGGGATATAAATATAAATATACGCCAGACACCACTTGTAATGGTCTCGAAGTAGACCTAGATTAACCCCGTATTACGAGGTACCAGACAAGAAATTAAGCGACAGTTGTACGCAAATCCGAGCCAATTTAGAAAAGATCGTTTCCTGATGAATTGACCCGACCGGGAATCGAACCCGGGACACCACGCAAGACAAAGCGAGTAACCGTGCTCCAGCGCACTACGCAAATCGTGTCGTCAAATAAAATATGACAAGGTACTCATATTTAAGTGATAAACGACGTAAATTGCTAGGTAATATATAGTGTTTGGTTTTTTGATTCACTTTTTACGAGACAAAGAACAGGCCCATATCCCTGGTTATTGCTGATTACTTTTGCAAAATTGTAGATAATCATTAAACCAATACCTATTAACACATCAGTAACGCAGACCTTTACGAGGTATGAAAAGACTTCAGTAGTACCTACCTAAAGTCTCTTACAAAATAGCTTCTTGAAGACAATACCATCAAAATTGGTACCAATAATTTTTCACTAAAATCATTAAAGCCAATTTTTTTAAGGAGCCGAATTTGCCAAAAAAACTCAAAACCATACTATGAACCATTAAAAAATACAAATATTAATACAAAAAAACTTGACATTAGATTAGCCTTGCTGATTTTGTTTGTAGGCCATATTCATTTCTTAATCGTTTATAAGTTCCAAAAAAGTGCCAGGAAGTTATCAAAAATGGCTAGAAATAAAACGAAAAGTTCTAAATAAGGCATGATAAAAGAGATAAGGCGTGGTGCTCATAAAAATGTTAGGATGTAACTAGATTTGTGATACGCATTCAAACTTGTAAAATTAAACACGAAATCACAGACACTAAAAGTGCTAGGAGTTGATAGTTTGTATAAAACTTCATTACTAGAAGTGCTAGTCTCAAATTTTGGAAAAGGATTATTGTTAGGACGTAGGAGCTACCTAGGCTACAGTGAAATTAAAGTTCACGCGGGCGGAATACCAGTAAGCAATAAAGATTGAGGGGCAAACACACTGTTTGATTCCTGAGACAGAAATTGAGGGGCAAACACACTGTTTGATTCCTGAGACAGAAATAAATCCATATTCATTTATCCATATTATTGTGAAATCGTATCCAATGTAAATCTTTTGTTTTGAAAATCGTTTGAGATTACAATAACTTGAAAGATTCATAATGGAAAAAGTGTCTTTTTGTTCCCGCTTTACGAAAATAAATGACAAAATTTGTCCTAAAAACCACCTGCTAATCCATTGTGCGAAAATGTGCGAAGGTATTTTTAAGCGCTCTATTAAAATGTTGTAATTCGTTGCCCAATTATATACATGGTATTTATACCATTAGAAAGTTAAAAGGATGTTAATTTACTTAAAAATAATTTATAATTGTGATAAAAAAAATTGAAAAAATAATATTATGAATTTTTAACTAAAATCACAATCATCAGCAACTGTGTGTTAAATTATATATTTTTTAAATGTCCATTAAAAACTGAAAAAAAAAGTTGTCCGTCGAAAAAAAAACGATATTTCTCTGTTTTTAATATGTGAACTTCTTAAAAATTCACACTGTATATTATAATGCATATGTGTAGACTATAAGAATAGTCCCGGGGTCTTCAAGCGAGGCGTGAAAAGGCATTGGCCCTCAAGGTGAGGATGGCCAGCCCAGGGATTCGTTTGCATGACTGGACTGTCAGCCTCATAACTAGACCTCACGACCGCTTTTCATCAGGAAGAGTCTAGTCATCTTGACGCGCAATATAAAAAAATATCACTCCTTTTATACCATGTTAAAATAAAGTAAGTACATGTATTTAAAATCGATGAGAATTTAATCAGGGAATCTAAAAGCAATTACTTAAAACAGTTGATTACTCCCATTGATTGACAAGCTCATATTTATGGTTGTTAATTTATAATGATTAGTAAAACATATGTTTTATAAATAGCTGTGAGCAATGTTGAATGACTCGGTGTTTTTTTTCAGAGTTCTAATTTTAGTGTTCGATACATTAATACTAATATTCATTTTTTGTAGTTCATGGATTCATTCCTGCTCTTGGTTATGACATGTATTAGTTCTTTATGTCTGCTTTGAGTTTCTTTGCCGTAAACTACGATAGTTGTCTTCAGAAAGTATGACGTTTTTGGTTCCATTTCGAATCGCTAGGGGCGCTGCTCTGTATTTAAATCCCATACAAAAACGTCGACGCGGAAACAGCGGACGCTAGCGGCTGTCGTTGGTGTAAACTCATGGTAGACATACTGTTTTATTTTTGCAAGTAAGTAACTGCTTTACTGTGAAAAAAGGTTATATTCAAACTAATTTTTTATATATTTTCACTAAATATTAAATACATTTCAAGGAACATTGATTGCCAGTCAGTGCAAGCCAGTCTCTATTGAGTAAGTAAAAAAACAGTTACTGAATTTCGATTGTAAATCAAAATAATTACTTGAAAAATCAGTAGAGTACCGCCTAATTGTGTCATCTTACTATTTCGTGAAATACCAACCTTTATTGTTTTTTTTGATGTGCAATAAAGAATATTTATCTTATCTTATCATATAAGTATCATAAAAAAGCATGGTTTTCATCATTGCATTTGTCGAATCACAAAAATACCAAGACCCTCATAATCTGTTAGCAATTGTCATAATAATAAATTCTTCCATAATTGTCTAAAAATAAAAAAAATGAAATAATCGGATTTCGGACCTAAAGAGGAAATCTGAATTTATCTAGTTTTCTATCTTCAGATATGAAAAAAAATACAAAACACGAGTGTCAATAATTCTCCTTACGGTTGTTATCGTTTTTATTTTGTCTGTACCCTGCTAATTTTATTATCCTTTGCTATACATTCTAAAATAGTCATGAACTAATCGCACGATTTAATAAACATGTCTTCACTGTTACGAAATGTAACAATATAATTATACCTAATCGTGACTACAAGCCCTAGCCTAAATCCTGAGTCTTCAATAGAGGTATTCAAGTCACTTATTTACTGTTCAAGACAACAAGTAACTACAGATTTTAAAACAATTATATTTGAAGTTAAGAAATAAAAGTATAACTAAAGACACAAAACTAGAAAAATCCGTAAAATATTGATGAAATAACTTTGGCTTGCAACGTAAGCATATACTAAAAAGATTCGTTCGGTCAATTGGGGCAGAAAATACGCATGCGGCTCGGCGCCTCTGACAGATAGTTCGCTAAGAACAAACCCGCCATTTAAATCACGATTCACGCACACAAACATAGTTGTCTCGGCCAGTTGCACTGTTACGAGTGTTTTTGTTTTTGTCGAACTTAGTGCAGTTTTTCACAGTCATGATGAATTTTGTATTTTGACCGGATCTGTCATGAAGGCATAACCTACCTACTTCATTTTAAAAATTCAGAGAGAATAATATAGTAGTAACACCCTGGGCGGTCACGTAAGTTTAGAAAAAAATTGAATTTGAAATTGTTTATTTGCGATAAAACACGATAAACAAATAAGATCTTATATTAACATTAAATTATGGTCAAGCGTATTTTGTCCAGTTTTAGACGTGCAAATTTATCACTTAAAAAATTATTAATAAATTAAGGCAACACAAAATATTCTATTTTTATAAAAGTTACATTGCTGAAGGATCAATTTTACGGAAACAATATTATGTCAAATATAAATCACAGAATAATATGTCAAAGAAACAGATAAAAACGAGAATAATATTATATGTATAACAAATCATTGAATGTCAAAGTATTCATCAAGTTCATAAAAATAGTTTTTAATCAACCAGCCTCTCAATCTGTGTAAAAACTGCTCTGTGGGTAGTTGTCGTATCTCAGTAGGTATGTATTAGCATCACGGCACAATTTATCTCAAATAAACTGCTATTTTAAGATGGAATCTGCATTTTAAATGGATCTCTTGGACGTAATCGCTGATTTTGAATGTGTTTTTCCAACAATTCCAAATGATGTCGCACAGATTTTGCTATTTTATAAACGTACAGAGATGTTAAAGTCAACAGATTATATTTCTTGAAAACATCTCTGCAACTTTCAAGAGGACCAATGCCAGCTATGGCTCGAATACATTTCTTTTGGACAATAAAAGCTTTTTTCACATCCGTTGAGTTTGCCTATAGGATTATTGCATATCTCAACACAGATGCTACATAGCCATGATAGGCAAGCAGTGCTGTTGTTTCACCGACATTAAGTCTAAGACGATAAAGAGCGTAAACGGATCTACTTTACTTGTTGCGAATATCAGACACGTGACTTTTCCAGTTACAATGATTGTCTACCACAATGCCCAAGAATTTGGTTTAATTGGTCTCGAAAAGAGTTTCCCCTTCACACCGTAGACTAAGTTTACACTTAGTTGTTTTATAATTTGTAAACTGTATATAATTAGTTTTGACAGCATTTATCTTAGGACTATTTGCCCGTATCCAGTTTTTAATGTCTTCGATAGCTTTATTTATGACTCGTTCATATGTTATTTTTTTGTTATTAAAAGGTATCACTAATAAAATGTCATCAGCATACAGGACCGTTTGAAATTTAGTTGAACTTGGGAACTCATTTATATACAATAAAAATAAAATTGGGCCAAGAATGCTTCCTCGAGGAAACCCAGAGTTGTTAAGCTGGAATGAGGACCGATAGTCAACACTCTCATTGTTATTGTCAATTTTGTTTATTTGGACACATTGCGTGCGGTTCCTCAGATAACTTTTGATCCAATCAAGAGCTGGTCCTCTAATACCGTATCTTTCACATTTTGAAAGCAAGATGGTGTGATTAACAAGATCAAAGGCCTTACTCATGTCGAAGTATATAACTGTTACTGGAATCTTTAGATCTATAAACTGTGTGGTACTGCAAATTAATTTATAGGCAGCAAGACTGGTGGATTTCCCACTACGAAAACCATTCTGTTCAATCGCCAGAATCTGATACTTTCCCAAAAACTCTAACAATCTAGTTTTAAAGATCTTTTCAAATATTTTGGAAAGCACTGGCACAAGAGTTATAGGTCTATAATTATTTATGTTTTGTTTAAAAGCGCGAGCGGTCCATCTGTAAATTCTTCATTTTGTGATTAGGGTTTCGGTAGCTCAGTGGTTAGAGCAGCCGCCTGGATTGTGGCAGATGCGGATTCAATTCCCGCTCGAGATCATCAAGGTCCGAAATTCGACTTTTTCTGGTTTTCTATCTTTAAATAAAGAAATAAAAGTGTTCATCAACATAAATTTTTCGGAGAATACATTTTATTGTATGACCGTCTAAATCAGTCTTCGCCTGCGCGGTACAGGTGTGTGGGGGTAGGGCGACAACGGGGACCGAGAGAGGTGCGGGCGGCAGGTGCATTTTTGTAACAACTCAGTACGCTCGCTACACGGTTAGCGATCACTCGTGTTGATAGTTCTGGACGCTTTACGACAGTTATACATGAGATTACATTCTCAAGATGAGTCGAAATATCTTCGGACATAAAATTAATAGCCAGTGCAAGCAAATGGCTTTTAACGTATATGAATATTTTAGAAAAAAGAAACTGGATCCAAATTCCACTGAATATCTGCAAGATATAAATTTGAACAAAACCGTAGCAGAGGTTACTGGACTATCGGATAAATCTGTATCTAGAATTGTACAACAAAGGAGACTATTGAAAGATAACGAAATATTTAAATCACCAGAAAAACCAAAACAAGTGCGCAGAAAAAGAGCTGAAATAGACGATTTTGCAAAAGGAGTTAGAAGAGGAGTAGTAAGAAGAAAAGTCTCTCAATTTTATACAATTCATAAAAAAATACCAACTCTAAAAACTTTGAATGTTATACCTAGAGAAGATAATATATTACACTGCGGAAGGGAATATTTAAGGCTATTATTACATGATCTTGGTTTCAAATTTAAGAAATGCGGATCCAAAAGGAAACTTCTTATCGAACAGCCAAATATAACATCATGGAGGTGGAAATACCTACAGTCTATAAAAAAAAATCGTAGGGAAGGAAGAAATATTATATATCTTGACGAAACTTATGTCAATGTGTCTCATAACGTATCAAAGTGTTGGCAATCAAAGGATGAACACGGCGTGCTGTCTAATATCGGTAAAGGGGACCGTTTGATCATTGTTCATTGTGGAGGCCAAACTGGATTTGTAGACGGGGCACTTGTTATATTCAAATCCAAGTGTAAAACAGGGGATTATCACGATTCCATGAATTTTGTGAATTTCATGAAATGGATAAATGAAAAGCTAATGCCGAATATACCACCAAATTCTGTCATAGTGATGGATAACGCTGCTTATCATTCGGTTCGAGAGGAGAAAAAGCCGAGTATGGCTTCTACTAAGCCAGCTATGCAAGCATGGCTACGACGACATGACGTGCCATTTGATGATAAACTAAGGAAGGATGAGTTATATAAATTAATTAAAAGGCATTTCACATTTATAAAATTGACGAGTTATTAAAAAGAAACGGACATGAAGTGCTTCGTTTGCCCCCTTACCATCCAGACCTGAACCCCATTGAGCTAGTCTGGGGTGATGTTAAAGGACAATTAGCTCAAAAAAGTGTCGACTCTAATTTGGACCAAAAAAAAAGTATATTAGAGGGATTATTTGCTGAATATTCTGCAGAAAAGTGGGAGCATTGCGTTAACCACGTAATATAAAATTGAGGACGAATACTGCAAACATGGTTGTATTGTAGATGATGCTGTTGATTTTATTATTAATGTGCAGAACGATTCTGATGATTCTCAGGATGGCTGCTCCGAAAGTGAAGAATCAAGTTGAAGTGATATTGATATGGACATATGTGATTGATTTCGATGATTTGATTTTTGGTTTTGATGATTCTTGTAATAAACAATATAATAGTTTGTTACCTAAATATTAAATTAGTTGTTTCATTCAAATTTGCCGTCCCTGCTTTAAAAAATATATAAAAATCCACTATGACGTCACATAAATCTTAAGAACTGTCTATTACGCATTTCACCTCATGTGCGTAACGCTTCGCGCGCCCGCCCCCGCACCTCTCTCGATCCCCGTTGTCGTCCTACCCCCTCACCCCTGTACCGCGCAGGCGAAGACTGATTTAGACGGTCGTACTATAGTAAGTTGAGTAAAAAACCTTCAGATATTCATTTACGAGTCCGTGGGATAGACATATACGTACACTGCCACACTTGTTTGCGTGAGCTGTAGCTTGACTACTGAGTGGCGCTGGTGCTGACTCGATTCCATACTAATTGACATTTGCGTGCTCGCAAAACTCGTTTGTGAAGTCATTCACTTCTCTCACTGCAACTCGCACTCGACACTCTGATCGAGCCGGTATAAACCGGTTTCTCTCCTTAAATGACGAGGCCGCCAGGCGCGGTTGTTGAAGCTTTGTATTTTTTTCTATTGATAATATTTTTTATCACTTGTTACACCCTATTCACTAATTACACCCCTTGAAACCATGCCACTGCTGTGTGGAAGTACACCTCTGCTCACCCAAATGGTGCGCGGAAGATCGTAGTACATGCTGTTGTGTTGTGGGAGCAATTTCGTACAATTTTCTAACTTGCATCTGGAAAACATTTTTGCAATGGCTGTCTCCTAAAAATGGCCATCTAAGTAATGGGTTCAATAATTTAAGTAAATAAATAAAATCTGGGCACCTGACACATCATTTGATCCCCAAATAAGCAGAGCTTGGATGTAACTGTGGTCTAGGGTAAAGCACCCGACATCGGATCGTAGATCGTGTGTTTTGAGTTCGTATATGGCAAAACCATCTTTGAGTTCACTGTTTATTTTCCGATTAACTCTCCGATGATGGAAAACATCGATATGAACCCAAATCCATTCGAATAACGGCAGAAGGCTCACCACCTACCACGTTGGGTCTAATACCACTGGCGAAAAGTGGGTACGCTTGTGAGTGTTCCATTCACCATGAAGGCAACAGTCACTTGCCCCTGCCTACCCCGTTCGGGATATAGACGTGATGGTATTTATTTATGTATGTGACTATAAAATTTGTCAAAGGCTGTAAAATAAACTCGAACTTCAATATTTCTGAATTTACACTGAAATACTCGTAGATAATAAAACCCAGACACATACAGGTGAAGATCGAACCTATGTTCTGCGGCGCTAAAGGCAAGATCGCTACTATTACACCAACAGGCCGGTCAATATCCTCCTATTATACGCATATAGTGGCAAGTGTCGGTATTTCCGGTCAATTTGGAAGTGAGATACACAACCGGCCATTACTTTTTACACAGTTTGGTTACATAAGTGAAGTCAATGTTTTGTCAGTGTCCAAAAGGCACCTTTGGTTGTAACCTGCTGTCAGTTTTTTACTTTTAATATAAATGGACTGTGGACAAGAAGCGCCATAAGAAAAACCACTGCTATTTAGACGATCCATTTAGTCTAATGGTAAGATCGAGCATTGCGTTTCGACAAATAATATCAATTATTTACTGGTATGTTAGAGATATCGAAGAGATCCTTTGGCACTGCGGTCATGGGTTCGGTTCCCGCACAGGACAAAAATGTATGTGACGAAAATTTGGGTTTGCTATGTGTCAGGGTAGTATCTATATATCTGAAAGAAAGTAGTGTTAGTTACACCACTCATAACTCAAGAACGGGGGGACCGATTTTTATGATTTTTGTGTTTTTGGATTTGTCTACATTGGGAATAGGAAAAACATTTTTCCATACTAAATATTCACAGCTGTCTTGCCAAAAACTTTGGAACGAGGTTTGTCGAGGCCGCTAGTTAATAATATGCCTATGTATTCTTACTCGTGTCGATGATCCTATTCGTTGAAAACTATATTACAGCTGCCCAGTGCTTTGCTACCGCTGTCCCAAGGAAAGTGGTTTCATACAGATCTTGAAGAATGCAGCTGTTGGGGCACTGGGGCAGGAAAGCAAGGAAGGACGTCAATACGGACGCTAGCGAACGTCATTGGTGTAAACAGCATGGTAAGGAGGGATACAGATGCAGAGATACACACCACAGTGATTTATTGAGCTTCAACGCCTTCAACACATACTTTTAAGTGCATCTCAGGACCAAATTATTTTCATCCAGTTATCACTATTCAAGACCCCAAGATTTTTGTTATTTTGCATCCACAATGCTTTAATTTGAAGTTAGATAATAATAATAATAAAAATCATTGATTTTCAGACAGTTGTCCATAGATGTTAGTAACAATGAATAGAAATCCTTAATAAACTAGGGTAGTAAATAAAAAATAAATATGGGTATCTCAAGACTACTAAAGTCTTGTAGCAGGATGGAAAATGAAGCAAAAATATACTTAGCAGGCTCATCGAGCCTTTATTACATGCAGCTCGGTGAACCTAGCAAGCAAACTCGAGTCCATCCTGTCACCCACCATCCTCAAAACCCTGTTGGAGCTCCCTCGCACCCTATTCATTAGTGACCCAATTTTTTTGCGCATCGTTGCGTAAAAGTTGTCTACCCTAGCATCAGCAAACATGCCGGAGGCACTGCAGTAGCGTGGGAGCCGGAACAGCGCTCTGAAAATATTATTATAAAGAATACGCAAAGCATTGTAGAATTTTTGTGTAAAATTTACCCATAGGCTGCTGGAATAAAAGGTTCGGCAGAACGCTTTAAATAGCGTGATTTTGACCTCAGCTGAACACCGAGCAAACCTATGCGCCAACATATTGCCACGAACCGACAACGCCCTGCGTTCCCTTTCTACATCTAAATTATCACACAAATTCTCAGTAACAATATGGCCAAGATATTTAAACTGCTTAACACGGCTCAAGGGTACTGTATTAAGAGTTAACGGCGGTATATTGGATGGACCTTTCTTGTCGGCCTTGAAAAGCATGAACGAAAATGAAGTTGTACTGTAAGCCATGTTCTGCAGCGTACGACTCGCATACTTTTAACATCCTTCTCAATCCTCCAACTGAGGGACTCAGCAGCACCATATCATCAGCATAACTTAAATTGTTGACGCATACGTCATCTACATGACATCCGACATGCATGCTGCTCAGCTCCTCAACTAGTTTATTCACATAGATGTTAAACAAACGCGGAGATGTTAAGCCTCCCTGTCTCACACCACAATCAAGCTGAAACTCATTTGAGTATGCATTTCTCCATCGCACAGCATTCGATTGATGACTGTACCAGTACGAGAACATTGCAACTATTTCAGAGTGGACTCCAGCTTCTTCTAGCTTCACCCAAAGCTTTCTGTATGACACGAGGTCAAAAGCCTTGGATAAATCCAGAAAGCACGCGTACACAGGCGTTTTTCGCGAAACATAATACTCAACAGTATGCTTTAAAGCCAATATAGCACTCTCAGTAGACAAACCCTCACGAAATCCAAACTGTGAATCACAGATTGGTACCCTATCTAAATGTTTATTGAGTAACCCATCTAAGATTTTTGCAATTATTGTAGCCACTGAGATAGGCCTGTAATAATGTACTAGAAAATAGAAACCAATATGGCTTTGAGTTTGTTATTTATATTTTAGGTTTGTCATCATCATTTGATGTAATCCTTGCATATGGGAACCATTTGCTGATAGTTGGAGCGCGTGGTAGAACGCACCTTTTCACGAAGGATTTTCCTTTCATTGGCAATAAATCATTCTGTTCATAAAATGGTGCAATACGAGTTTCACTAAAGCACTAAACTCAGTGACCCTTCCTTTTACTCAAGTCCAAACTGTAAATTTTTACCGACCACCAATAACTGAGGTAGCCGTCCGTCGACTTTAGTCGTCCATTGTCGTCTTGGCCTACCCCGAGAAGATATTCGATCGTTAGGCTCCCAATTTGTAGTTTTCTATGCCCAGATTAAATAGCATTATGGAAGACGTGTCTATCTGACATCATCTTGAGATGAGGGGCCCTGTTCCGACGTCTGCTGCGGCTGCCATTTTGTGATAGAAAACATGCAATTACTAATTAAACTAATGATTGATTGCATTCCAAATGATAACGACAGAAACGTGATTCTCACCACTGCAACTGCACCCAAGATCGCTTTGATGCAAATGTGTGCAACGAGGCAACTGTTACCGCGGTGGACATTTTGAAATAGTTTGATTGTTCTCGCGGGAAAAAGGCAAGGATGGTTAACTGAGTATGCCATTAAATTGAGAAATTAAATGTTAAGTTGTTGAGTACAATACCGAGGCTTATACAATCCGATTAATGGTTTTGTTAATTTCTTAAATTGAGCGTAATAAATTAAGTAAAGTATTTTTTTTCAGGTTTTTTAATAGTGTCAAATCCACACCTTCTATTTCATCAAAACGTTCCTTTTCTTGCATTGAATAATTTTTAACCATCCTCATGCTATGCACTGCATCTTGTAGTACAAGAAAGTACAAGCATAATAACTTTATCCCAATCAGAGGCAATTTTTTTGCCGTCATGGTGAACGGAACACTCAGAATCCCACTTTTCAACACTCCTAGAACCCAACGTTCCAACCCTACCTTATAAAACCTTCTGCCGTTATACGAGTTGATTTCGTTTTTTATCCATGTTCTCCATCACTGCAGACTTAGTTGGAGATTTGACAATGAACGCAAAGATGGCTCTTGGCCAGATTTGAACTCGTGACCTCACGAACTACGATCTAAGTTGGGATGCTTAACCCCTAGACCACGACGCTCTTGCTGCTACTCGTTTACTTCACGAAAAAGATACAAAATCATTTATTTCGATGAATAGGTAGCAAATACATGGACATCAGACCTCGGATTGTCCATAATTGAACAGTCACTTCATAGCTATCAAAAAACTTGTGATATTTGGCATAGAAGTATTTTTCTTCAAATTTTTATTCAAAAATGATTCAGCGAGATAGCATCTCGGATTAAAAATTAAAAGAAGTCGAGATGCTATCTCGCCACTTACCTTAAAATATAAAGTACTTCATCGAATGGACTAAGTATATCTTATTGCTCATCATTCATCAAAACAAGGACTTTTTGCGAAAATCTTCATCAATTCAGCAACGCAGTAGGTGATCTAGCTTCCGGGTCAAATGGTCATACAAACTATACAAATTCATTAATTACATTGATGAAATCAATTAAGTTTTTTTTACGATTAAAATATCATTGATCGCTTTTAATATTGCGTCAGTTGAAGGTTTTGGTTTATAGGAAACGGAACTATGGTATCTTGTATAAACATTTTGGTATCGAGCTTTAACGACTAACACTCAACGGGTTAAACTATATCAGTAGCAACACCATAGGAAAGTCGTGTTCAACGTAATTCATATTCGTGAAACAAATTACTGTGTGAAGTTATTGAGCGTTTATAGGCCTGCTATAAACGTGTTTTAACTATCTTCCGTTATGCCGAAATGAACTTAGAACCTAAAAGTTTACTTGTTATTATCAGTAGACCGTAAACTTGAACTGTGAGGCCGTTTCATCTTAAAATACCCTTTTATTGGCATATTACGGTCCTTTATGACCAATCTATGTAATTAAAGGTGAATTGCCAAATGTCGTGCTAAACAAAAACTTTAAAACTGCTCGACCAATTATTAGGCTTTTTTTTAGTAATTTTTTGTTAAGGTTCTTATGGAGAGAAAAAATGTAAAAATCACGAGGAAAATAATAAAAACAAGACTTTTCTTTTCCCATACAAACCACTCTGTTCCCAGCTGTGAAACAATTACTAAAGACAGAACAAAGTTTGTCTAGGCAGCTAGTTTTTAATAGATGCAATGCTACGATACGAATTTACAATACAGTTAATTAATAGTAATTAACAATTTTTTGCTCATGGCAAGTCCTAAACTATAGGAAATATAAAGAGCTATTCTTAGACACCATGTCATCAATTTTAGTAACTGCATAAAATTTGAACGATCCTATTTCTAAAAGTAAACTCCTAAATAAGCTAGAGAGACTCCAAAACTTCTGTATTCGCATAATCTTTGGCCTACGCAAATACGATCATGTTTCTGAATTCCGCGCCCAACTAAACTGGCTCTCTATACGCCGCCGGCGAGATCTTCATGTTCTCTCCTTACTTTACACCGTGCTGTTCAATCCCCGGACGCCTCCTTATCTCAAAGAGTTGTTGAAATTTCAGCAATCTGCCAGGAGCGATTTTATGCGCTCGAGCCGAAAACTCCTTTTAACTTACCCCCCACACTCCTCAAGTTATTACTCGAATTCCTTCACTATCCAATCCATACGCCTGTGGAATTCCTTGCCTTTGCCTATCAAGCAATCTCAATCCCTTCCTATATTTAAATCCCGTGTCAAAGCGTATTTCCTTTCACTGTGACCTTCTACTCCTCATGGTTATGTTGGTGTCTACTGTGCTGCGACGTCCTTGCCATAATAAATCTATGTATGTGTGTATGGTATATATATGTTTATTGTATTATGTATGTTTAGTTTTGTATATACAGATATATACATTTATTTTATATGTATTTGTAGGTTTATAATCTTGATTGATTGAAGTATTTATATATATTTTCTATTGTTGTTTTTCTGATAGATTTATTTTCACTCCACACAAAGCTCATGCTTTAAAAAGTTCCTCTACCCAAAGGTTGCTTGGAAGAAATCGCTCTCTAGCGATAAGGCCGCCTAAATTGTACAAATTGCTTGTTTTATGTAATACAACTGTTTTTATTCCTATTTTGTGCAATAAAGTATATCTATCTATCTATCTCTTCCACACAACCTTTGCCTATCGTAGACAAACCAAATATAATAAAAAGGCACAGATACCTAGTTTTGGTAGTTTTTGCTACATAAATAGTTATAAGATAAAAGGCAAAAAAATGTTCATGTTACTCTGCAACGGTTGCACTTAAAATTACATATTTAACTGTGTTATTAACATGATTTTGTAAAAAAGTGCATTCATTTGATTTTCGCAGTAAGCAGACGCTATAGGTTTATTTAGTACTAGCTTTCCGCCCTCGGCTTCACCTGCGTGGACTTCATTTCTGTAACATGTATACATCAAATCTATATAAATTGTAGCCTATGTGTTATTCTGATGTATATGCTGTATTACTGTAAAGTTTCATCTAAATCCGTTCAGTCGTTTTTGCGTGAGAGAGTAACAAACATACACATTCACATACATACGAGTACGATTACATTTAATACAAACATCCTAACAAACTTTCGCATCTTATGTAAGAAGTAAGATTAAGGTAACTTGCTGAGATATTTATGGCTATTTTAGCTAGTTTTTTAAAGCAACAAAAAACAGACAATATAAGGGACTGGTAAGTAAAGGTGCTATATAATAAAATAAATTTATCTTCCTTCATAACTCGCACAGTCGTCATTTGCGATCTGTAAATACTCTCTCTCTCCTTACACCCGCTCATTCTTCTGGCTTTTTGTCTAGTTCCTTCACTGTTTCGGCAATACGACTTTGGAACAAACTGCCGTCCTTGGTTAGAAATGCGTGCAGTAAATATGCATTTGAAAAGGCTTGCGATTTTAAAAGATTGACGCCCCAAGAAGTACAGTTTTGTTATTCTCTTGAATCCACCTGTCATCTGTCTGTTATTTTAATTTACTTTTTGTCTATATAATGTGTAATTGCTATTTTATGTATATATTATGTTTATGAAATCTCTTTGAAATCTTCTTATTTTGATTCAAACCATCTCACCTTCTGTACACCTTATTTAAAACTTTTATCTTTAGCACTGCCTGTAATATCTCTAGCTGACTGTGTGGTTGACTGGTAGAGAATGCCTCTAGACATTAAGTCCGCCCTTTGTAACATAGATTTTGTGCAATAAGGAATAAATAAATAAATAAATAAATAATGTGCTCCTGAAGTTTTTAGGCAACCAATAACTGGGCCGAAAACTTTAATAGTACATTTTAGAGTCAAACTTTCTGACAATACCAAAACTTTAATGTCTTTTACAGTATCTCCTTTGAACGATATAAATAAATAAACATGCGCCAAACAAAACACCTCTTGTCATGGTCTTGAAGTGGGGATTAATATCCCTGTATTACGAGGTACCAGACAAGGAATTAAGCCAGGGGCGTCTCCCAGCACACCCAGACCCGAGTCAATATAGAAAAGATCCTTTCCTGAATTGACCCAACAGGGAATCGAACCCGGGACACTACAGAATTCAAGGCGAGAAACCGTGCTACAGCGCACTACGCCGATCGCGCCGTCAAACATGATTCTGAAAATCCAAAAACATGTACCAAAAAGCGTGTCAGTAAAGCTGGAAATGAGATGTAAAATAGTAATGAATTTTAAAAATAAAGCACAGACGTTTTTCTACCTTTTGTAACCAATTTTAAGTTGTGTGTCGGTTCTCATCAGTCTTGAACATAAAAAACTTAAGAAGATCTGATTTTAAATACCATTGAGATATGATAAATGGAATGTGTTATCATTTGCAAGTTCATGACAAGTAGTGCCTTTTTTGCCATTTTAAATGATAAATTGCAATACATTCGTTTAATACTAATTAAGGATGCAATGTTACATCATTTCTTAATTTATAGATTATTGTATAAATTTTGTATTTTTATTAGCGTTTTTTGAGCTGTTTCTTGATTAGCTACACTGTTTTATTACCAATGTAACTTACGAAACCAATGATTTCCCATGCACGGGAAATAGCACGTTATTGCATACTGCTACAGTTGAAAAGCTAAAACGAACATGGCACACGTGTGACGGTGACATCGACATACTGCCTGCTGTCTCTTACTGGAAATCTATAAAAAAAGAAAAAAAGGTGAAAAAAATGTCATGATTAAAGATATGGCCATTAATATGTTGAGCCCTCTTTTTCTTGTTACTTTGACAGAGCTCCAACGTGGAGTCCTTGTAATTAATAGGTCTTGTGTGAAACATTATATTTTTACGAAAGTGATAATAATTATTATGTATTAAGTAATTATTATGTCGTGTAATTTATGGGAAAGCACAAGTTTCTATTTTATCAATACAAAATGACCTTAAAAATGGGGGACAGGACCAACACCCAATGGCAACCAATGCATAGGTGCTATCGGAGAGGTAAGAAGAATAAGAAATGGCGAACAATTATTAACTAGGTTTAGGCATGGCGCTTGCAGAAAAGAAACCACGTATAATCGGTCCAACATACTACAACCACCTACCCACTGCGCTGAAAAATGCACAATCCGACGAAGCATTCCGACGCCAACTGAGAAACCTTTTGTTGGAAAAGTCTTTCTATTCCACTGACGAATATTTAAATTGTGTATTTTAATTTTAGTTGACATTTGTATTTATTTTAATGGTATTTGATTGTATGATTTTAAATTTGTAATTTTTTAACCTTGACATTTCTATGCATGCTATTATTATTACTATATTGTGAACGATCTTAATACAAATTCTTATATGTGACATTTAATGTAAAATATATTGTACAGAGAGAAATAAATCTAATCTAATCTAAACTAACAAAGTTAAGAGCATTTCTACGGGGACGACCGATTGACCTACTGGATCCAAAAAAGTACCTTTAAAGATGAAGTACATACTTGAAAAAAATGACACATAATTATTATAGGACTCTTGACCTGATGGAGAACATATCTAGAAATAAATAAAGAAATGAACTTTATTTGTCACAATTTACAGTACAGATTATACAATTAAGTAGGTACATATGTAACATAAGTTGACAAAAAGGATTAGGGCTCAGCAAGTTTCTGGAAGGATTAGTCTAGCCAGCTGCTGATATTCTGCCCTTACCTGCCATATAACATTTGAACAATGAACATACATGTTACATTGAAGATTATACGATTAAACTGCAGTTTAAAAGAAAATTACCACGCTATTACTTCATCAGGTAGCTCTCTACTACTCTTCAACGAAGCCAAACAGGAGAGACTGCTTCTTAAAAAGCAATTTTGTCATTTTACGCTTAAATGTTGGAAGACATACTATTTTATGAAAAGGTGGACGTGGTATGTCGTTCCAACACTTAGAAAATCGCCAGGTTTTAGGTACATATCGCCTCAAAAAACACTGAAAGTCCAAAAACGGGCAGAATTTGGCTAAAAATGGAGTGTCCAGGTTCCAGAATTTATTCGTTATTGTTTCATAACTTTTAAAATAACAACTTACTCATTATAATTTCCACATTCCCAGAACAAGGTATGGATACTAAAGCCATATAAGTTATTATATTTATTATGCATCCTTGGGTTTTAATACAGTAACACATTATAATTTTGTCCGAAGTGTGTGCCCCAATTCGGTGAAATTTACTTTTGCTTACCTATATCACTAAAGACTCGCAGTACAAACGCACACTACTGATTCCCGCTACCCGGCAGTTGCTCCCGAGCGGCCGAGCAGTGTGGACGGGGGAGAAGTCGCATTGAGGAGCATTTTTCAAGGGTTCGAAATCATTCGGGGCTTTGGGGTCCGGATTTCTCAAATCGGTGTGCAACAATAATTTTGTTTATGAAGTATTTGATAAGATTTGTGCTAAATTAATTGAGTGTTTAACTGATATCTGCCAGTAAGTTTTGTAGCAATTGTTGTAATTTATAATATTTTCGAGTAATTTGATTAATTGTGTTTTTTTCTCAATCCCGTAGATCTCAATTCCCTGGAAAATAGGGCATCGAATTGAGATTTCACTATAATATTATGAATTCAGCTGTAAGGGCCACAACTCTGCCGTTGCCGGTCCCAAGCCCGGATGGGAAAACAGGAGAGTTTGCTAGGAGTAGAACCACCCAGCTGTAAAACGTTCCAGCTGTAATGAGAGGCGAACGAGGCTACTGGAATTTTGTATCGACAGAAGGTTTACGATAATGAATACGTATTTCCAGCACCACCCAAGGCGCCTCTTTACGTGAAAGTCTCCTGGCGATCGTTGTCGTAACTAAATCGATCCACCGCACAAGAAAGGGTCCTTTAGCTTTGGCAAAGGGTCTAGACAGGGTTGCATTGCATGTCATCCCCCATTCTTTTTTAATACATACGGAGAATATATCATCAGGCGAATATTGGAAAATTGGGAGGGTGGAGTCAGAATTGGTGGCACCAAAATAACTAATCTCGGCTATGCTGATGATACAAATCTTTTGGTTGCCAATGCAGCTGAAATGGCTCATCTTCTTGAAAGAATGGAAGGCATCAGTTTGGAACTAGGTCTCAAAATTAATCACACTAAAACCAAACTCATGGTGGTAGACCGCGCCAACAAACTGCAACTATCTGGAACACAGGTACTCGGGAAGGTTTAGGTTAGGGGGGCCACTGTCTTATTTTTTCTTAGACGGGGGCTGGATCGTTCTTACAAAGTTAACATCAATTAAAAATTCGCTGGGCGCTTTTCAAATTCGGTGTTTTCTCAATTAGGTGCATATTTTTTCTCATAAACTACTTAACAATATTTAGTCCCATTCTTCTCTCTAGATTCAGGATGCAATAAACTTTAATTTTTGTTATCTAAACTACTTAAGAAACCAACAACTTAATCAACCACCGAATTGAGAAAAAAATACCCTTTTGTAGAAATGCTCTTAACACCACACGGAGATCGCAGTAGTGAGATAATAAAGCCTAATGAACAAGCATGTAAAGCATTCATTTATTAAATAAAAACCATAAAAGATCCAAGTGAAAGAAAATACTTGTTTGCTTTTCACCAAATCTGTGTCCGTTTCAGATTACCTGTAAACAAAACTATGGACATTTCAAGAACAGTGTGTGCTTGCAATCTAAAGGCTCAATATATGCCTATACGTATTGGATGTTATTTATGTACTCTTTTTTTTAAATAACTACAAAGGAGGAGTGTATAATATCTCTGGTAACAAATCGTTTTTGGTCTTTCCATAAAATAAGACTTTTCACACACAAGGACTTCCTGTATCTTTACACAATCTTTCCTGATTTGTTAATATCATTATTTTAATCCTTGACAATAAATAAATTATAATAAATTTCTCATTCCAACGTAAGTTTTGCAAAACCACCTTTATGAGTATTGATTTATGAAGAATCCATAAACACAAAACGCTGTAATAGCGTCCGGCTCCTTTTAGTTTTTTTTAGCAAATCTCAATTAATTGGTGATAGATTGGTGAGTCATGTCAATAAAAAAACAAATATTGTAAAGAATTGATAGCTCTAATAATAGGTTAATAACACATTCCAAATAAACAATGTTTATGTAGATAATAATATATTGTTTACAATCGGGAGAATTTTATTTTGATTGATCATATGTGTGATCTCCTTACGATCCTTTTTAAATTTGGTCCGGGTGGGCTGCAAGACACCCCCTGGCTTAAGTCCTTGTCTGGTACTACGAAACACAGGGATATTTATCCTTACTTCGATAGGTACTAGGATATTTACTTATGGAAGTACATATTTATGTAATGTTGCAACAACCTACAAGTATCAACTTACCGTGGTTACCATGAAGTCCTATCCAGTTAGGTATATGGTTGTGAGCGAATGTTATCTTAACCTAAATAGAACTGTTTTCTAAGTGACATGAAAATATTACAGATATTTTAAAATAACGGTATAGAGAAATATCAAAATACAATCAAACTTAAAGTTAGACAAAATGTTTTACTAAGATCATCTGAGCCCTAGGCAATGTTTATGCTATGAGTGTCAGAAACTAATAAGCATACTCAAACATTTGTAAATACTCATTTGTATATGAATACTAACACATTAAACCAAACTCTCTCATACATGCTTTTTCTGAGTGTGGATGAAACCCACGACGTTAGGCGCTGTAGTAAAAACTTCTACCCATTGCACCAATGGGCAAGTCAAAATGAATAATTAAATGACTTATCATAAGCTAAATAATCAACACTTTCCGTAAATCATGAATTCAGTTGTTAAGGATGGCAAAATAAAGGTTTCGTTACCAATTCATCTGCCCATTTATTTTTGAGTTTAGCCAAAATTGAGGAAAAAAATTATAGAAATACAATGACAAAAAATGAATTGATTAAATTGTATGGCCAAAAAGGATTTTGCGGTGCAGGTCGACACACTCGTATTGCATCACCTTTCATAATTTATACCCACCTTTATTCAATACTGTGTTAGTATTGTTACTAACGAGGCACACTCATTTTATTTTATAGATGATGTTCAAGATGTGGGATCTTATCTTAATTAAGTTCAAGAAAATAGAATCACACTGAAGGTTAATGAGTCCATGAAAGAGAAACATTGCAAAATCGTTGCTCGTGCTTGTTTCCGTGGTTTGACGTTATACGACATTTACAGTCCAACTATTCTAAGGCCCGTATTCTAGAATCGTACTCAAGCACTGATCTGTACTTGAGTAGAGATTTCAAAACGTCAGTTCATACAAAAACGTCACTCAGATCTATACTGAAGTACAGATTTTGTTTTAGAATACGAGCCTTAGATATAGAAATAGAATAGAAAATATTTGATTAACCCAACAGTACAAGGAACAAAAAATATTAAGTATACAAGAAACAATTTTAACAAACAATTAAAAGAAAAAGAAAAATACAGAAACGGGTCAATCAGGTCCCTGCCTCAGCATATGCCTCTGCAGTACAGGACTGCAGAGACGCTGGTATTCTGGCAGGGTCTGTGTGGTCGTCTTAATCACGTGCAAGAAAAAAAACAGCATAATTACATCACAAGAAGAACAAATAAAACCAGAAAATAACAATGCCCATGTGTGAAGACTGTGAACGTATGCATGAATCAGCATGAATGTGGACATATACATTTTGACAGATGTCAAACTGATTGGACTAAGCATGTGGTCAAAATAATCGGTAACAAAAATTAGCGATTCTTATGAGAAATCGATTTTAATTCCTAAGAGATTGTCATCGATGACAAGTTTTCTGAATGAGTAACAGAATAAATTGAAACCGAACACGCAGTGAGGTTTTTATTTTCAAAAAGTATTTGTTTTGTTTTGATCATCTCTAGGTCTCTATGAATGTTTTTAAACTGGAGGCATGGTGTACTATGTTCAAGAAATAGTAGGTCTTCACCTCCAAAAAAGGAAGGAATCTTATTCAAACTAACTGTTTAGGTAAGCTACAACAGAGAAAAAACTGTCCTCCACCGGTGGTAGTCACAATTTTTTATGACAGACTAAAAAGGTCTACCGAAAAGGACTGCACGTCTATAGATAATCTAATTGCTGTTTTTTTAAGGGCCTTGGTCCCATCGATCTGAGTATTCTGAGTTCTGACTACATGTATAAATGCTCATTCAGAGTTCTGTATAGTTTTTAACGATTAACCAATAAAGTAGAATATTGTAGAAAAGTTAATCACGCAAACATTGTATGCAGCTTTAGACCAGAGATAAATAATCCCCTACGAAAAATACTTAACATAGTGCATAGATAATGTGACGGATTCTTTTTTGCATTAAATAGCAATCTAAAAGGGACGATTCCACAAAACTTTCGTGTAGAGGTCGCTGTATATCTGATGCTTAGCCTGCATATTTCAAACTACAACAATGTCCGTTGAACAGATATTTGGCTGAGCTAATAACATAAATATAAAATAATTTGTTTCGTATTTTCCCATTTGAGAAAAAGTTTTAAATGTTTTTATGGCATGGTATAGTTAAGTTAAATCTTTGGACCCGTTGCACGTAAATGAAGCTAACTAAATACTATAAAACATTTTTATTGAATAGATAGCAAAACTTACACCAGTCCCAAATTTATAAAAAAGTGTAGGTTAGTCAAAGGAAAGTCTACGATGTTAAAAATTGACTAATAATTTTAAAAAAGCAAAACACTTCATTAACAGTAAAATAGAGACCAATAAAGACCTGTTTCAGTTAAGCTATACTTTGATTAAAAATGAATACAGTTATAAAACATCACATGGAAAATAACGCTAATTTCACAAATTAAGCAATTTAGCATTTTCAATTAGTTAATATCATCATTAGCGTAATTTCTATAATTTTCTTCTTACGCTTTCATGAGTTTACGAGACGTATGAATATACGTCTTGGAAATGTCTAACAATATCCATGAATATATTATTTAATAGCTGTCCGTCAGCGGCTTCGCCCGCGTAGACTGTCTTTCCTGTCAAAATATAGCCTAGCCTATCAAAAAAAAAGCCTTTTATTATATTAAATGATATATAGCTTTATTCTTGGAGTTTTTAAAATCGTACCAGTAGTTTCGGAGCCTATTCAATACAAACAATTAAAAAACAAAACTTTCCTCTTTATAATATTAGTATAGATAAGTAAAATCTCGTGTGTTAATGGACACGAGTAATAATATGATCTGATAGAGCTAACAAAGTGCACGCATTTTATGATTTGCGAAATTACTGCGAAGTTGAGGGCCTTTTGCCTTACGGCCTTGGACCCCGGCCTTATTTAACAAGAACGTGTGCGCGAGCGTCACTTGCAGCTAAACACTCATCACGTCAAACGAGTCCTAGTTCGATCAGAGAGCTGAGTGCGAGTTACAAGGAGCGATGCGAATGACTTGACTTCACCATCGTGTTTTGATAAAAAAAACGCAAATTTGTATGGTATCGAGTCAGCGCCATCTAGCGGCCTCAAAGTAGCCCAAATTTGCCGCTAGATGGCGCTGACTCGATTCCCTACTAATAAACATTGACGTGCTCGCAAAACGCGATGGTGAAGTCATTCACTTCTCTCACTTCTACTCGCACTTGGCACTCAGATTGTTTTTTTATAATATGTCTTGCTCATTATGGCTCAGGGTTGGTGGTCTGACAAAAACACTGAACGTAGTGGGTTCAGTATGCCTACCATGAGTTTCCGTCACGTAAGCGGCAATCGTTGCGTTCGGAAGCATGCTATTTTTGGTTCCATTCTTAAATCACTAGAGGCGCTGTACCGAAATCTTATACAAAAACGTCAACACGGTTTACGCGGACGCTAGCGGCTGTCATTGGTGTAAACTCATGGTAGACATACTTATCACCATCTCTTATAGCCAGTCGTGTTAATTTCCTAAATTTCGTCGCAAGGTAACAGCTGACTGGCTGGAAATGAAAGATCATATTACGAAATTGGTCGCTACGCTCAGTTTAGGAAATTGACCTGACTGGCTAAAAGAGATGGTAATAAGGCCCCTGGACTAACTTTGACGGTTTTGTGTTTGTTATTTTTATTAATTTAATTAAGTATGGATTAAAATGGATTTATATATTCGTCGCGGGTTCGAATGCACCCAGGACAATTTTTTTTATTTATTATTATTAGATAAGTACTATTTTAATAAGTAAGAAAAGAAACACCCACTTGTCATGGTCTCGAAATAAGGATAAATGTCCCTGTTACGAGGTACCAGACATGGAATGAGGCGAAAAGCGCCTTCCAGCACACCTAGACCCGAGCTAATTTAGAAAATATCGTTTTCTGAATTGACCTGACCGGGAATCGAGCCCGGGATACCACGGGAATCGAGGCGGGAAACCGTTCTACAGCGCACGCCAACCGTTTCGCATTTACGTATGTACTATTTAGAAATATTTATTTATATTTATCATGCAGACTGCATGACATAAATAAACATTTCTAAGAACATACCAACTAACAAGTGCTAGCTCCTTTCAACAACAGACTCATCTCACTTATCCCATCGTTTTAAATAACCAAAACTCGCGCAAGCTCGTTAAAGCGGCCATTTTGACTCAATTCATCAATTTCACACTATCACCTAATGGGGTATTGCGCTGTGGCACGCGCTAGCCACATGCAAAAAATACAGGTCAATAATTGAATGTTGCGTACGCCATGTATGGAGGATGACACCAGCCGTTTCGATTACCATTCTAAGGTCGCTGGTTAATTTTCTTTTCTGCTCATGTTGCAGAAAGGTAGGAAGTTTGGTAGTTTGGGTAAATACCTGTTTCTTGTCTAACTATCAAAATGAATTGGAAAATTGTAAACTAAGGAGAACTTTAAACTGATTATGTTTTCTCTGCAATGTAATTTAAACCAAAATGAATAAAATATATAAATTGAAGTACAATTAATAAAGTAATACAATTATAAGTTAGCAGAAAAAATATTTAAAAATGTTTTTTCGTCTGTTTGCATGATTTAGTAACACTTAAAAATTACAGTTATCGAAAGACAAAGACTTACGCCCAAATCCACAAACGTTAATTAAACCTCCTTACATGTATAGCTGTCCCTTTCATTTCTATTGACATGCAGCATTAATTTGTCCTTAACTTTTGATTAGTGTTTGTGGATCCGGGGGTTATGGTCAATAAAATGTATAACAATTTCAAAAACTCTTAGCAGTATGAATTAACATACAATACCGAATGAATCACTATGAACGTATTAAATAAACAATACCTGATTAGAACTCAATTCTCCCACCGGAGTCGCAAAGTTGTTGTTTCTTTATGCTGCTGCAAAAACTAGCAATTTTATTTATGGAGGGCAAATTATTTAATAATATATATTTTTAACTTAGTCGCCGTATTCTGTACAGTACTCTTTTGACTTTGTGGATGACTTTCATGATATAAGAAGGAATTAAAACTTCAGCATAAAAAACAGTATATCTTGGATCGAAAGCCTTACACTCTTACTATAAGTACTTTCATGTATTATACGCTTTAGAATATGCTTTAATTTCATCTTTTAGCACTATAAGCAAAAGCAAGAGCACAAATTAAAGCAAAGTTTTCCCAAGCGTATAAAAAGATCAAATCATAAAAAAAATTAAATTGTTTGAAGTTAGTTTCAATATCGTTCTTCCTTTTCACTGAGTGATTTAGGTACTTTCCAAAACGTCCAAATTTTGTTTACAACTGCAGCAGCGCACCTGCAACCTTTTAATTATACTCGCCAGACGAACGCTGTTCATTGAGATGACCGATGAGTCGAGTCTGATGATTGCCAACGATCGATTTAAGTTCAAAATCAATTGCTTGTTAGCTAACACATCGTGACGCGTAGTTCATTTTTACTAATAGATTTGTTTGGTTGCTATTAAAAATAGATAACTAACAAATGTAGTGGCGATTTGTTAATTATTGTAACAGCCCTTTAATATTTTTATTAATTGAATGGTTACGTCAGTTTGATTTGTCGAGGGTCAAATGTCAGTTTGTTTTTGAACGCTTTAAGTTTTAGTAAATTAATGGTATTCAATAAGTATTTTTTTTATCTTGGCACAACTTCAAACCGCAATGACAGACAAAATTATTCATTGAAGTCCTTTAAAGTGACCTGGGTTAAATGAATAATGTTGATTCAAAAACAATCAAAAGTGATAAAAGATAAGATAGGGTAAGATATTCTTTATTGCACAAATATAACAATTACTAAATAAAGTTTACATAACTTGAGAGTACAATTTAGGTGGTCTTAGCGCTACAAGCGATCTCTTCCAGGCAACTATATGGTAGATAAACTAAAAAGAGTAAAGAGTCGCGTTGGTGCAAGATAAGCAGTAAACAATTGAATTAAGAAAACATGTTGAAAAGATTTAAACAAATACATACATTAAGATAGCAATAAATGAACATACTTGAACATACACGTGTTTATTAAGTATGATTAAAAGTTTAATATTAAGTATAATCTACATAGTTTGGTATGGATTATTCAATAGGCACCTAGGTAACAACACTAAATCATGAAAAGGAGTAGATTGAGTCAAAGTGATAGAACAAATGCTTTGACCCGTTATATATTTATTTGGAATAATTAATCTGACGTGTTTTTACGTGACTGACTTATTGGTAGTGATAAAATCATTTGGTTTGAGCCCACATACATACATATACATATTTACCCGTCAATTGAATTCAAAGAAATATATTTAATATCTCTTCACAATTATATAGGAATGTCCGTCGAGTACCCGCCGGGTGCCCCCTGGGCAGAAATGTGACAGTACTAGGTAGTATGATCGGACACGACGTGTTTACGTCGGGTACACGACGGGTAAATACGTACGTGTGTGGTGGGTTATTCATGAATCACAGGTGGGCCCAAAGACAGTTCAAAGACAAGCCCTTTATAATTTAGTGTCAGGTGAAGTTTTCATAGATTTAACTCATTAATATATTATTTATTCAAGTATGTGTATGATGGCAGTTACAGAAAGAGCTTTTTTGGAATAATCTCTAGATATTTTTGAATGCTTGAAAACCTGACAATTTGAATTAAAAGCATCAAATACAAAGTCACGATAATCATTCATTTTCATTAATGATTAGTAAATAACTCAAACAAAAGTGTTTTTTTTCGCTATAGCAATAGCAATGCCAAATTTAAGAAATAATCTTGTTAAGGTTCGAGGTTTTGATTGAATCCCAATTGACACCTAGATTTCCTATCTCAAGTATATTTAACGATTTTTATCCGCCTAAAGCGAAATTTTTAGACAAGTGGCCCTTGCAATATAAATTCTAAATCTGGATCACGTATTTGAAATTCTCATAAAATTTGTAACCTGAATTATGAAAGGTTCTTGTAAATTATGGTCGATGATTATCTACCAGGTCAAGAAGCTGTTCATTACTGGGGAAACTGCGATGAACATAAAATCATTAGGCACTTAGTAATCGGATGCTTTCGACAGCTGTAAGGCAATTTTATCGCTGTGTCCTGGATTTAGAAACTATTCTGAGACCACCTTCCGAACTGATATTCAATTTCAGACATAGTTAATTATTTGGATGGTTGCTAAACTTCAGATAAATTGAGTTAGGTTCAACTATTCTAAACATAACTTTCGTACACAAATGAACCCTGCAAAATATGATTGAATTCGAGTGTAAGACGAAGCTTGAGATGAGGGGTTAGAGGATAGACTCCAATCAACTTCGTCTTTTCTGGTCCGCACAGCTAAGGCGTGGAACGCTCTCTGCGTCTGTGTTTCCGGATACTTACAACCTTGATGTCTTCAAGGATAATATGCATTTTCTGGGTAAGCGTGCCCCAGACTGAGGCCAATCGCAATCTCATGTTAAATAAGTAAATAATAATACCATATCGTAGCACTTTGATAACTGAGCGGGGTTCTCTGTGTATGTGAGATTCGGAATTTCCCATTGCAATCGTTCGCCCAGTATAGGAACTATGAGTTTACACTCAGACGTTTACACCAATGACAGCCGCTAACGTCCGCATTGACGTCCTCCCTATCCCTATGTAAGGTAGTGTTGTTGCGATAGCGATAGTTTCGATAGCGATAGTTGACCTTGAAAATCAGTCATACTATCGATAGTTTCGATACTATCGAAACTATTATAGATACAAGCATATTCAACGCTGGCTTATGTGGCACTTTGATACTGCTATCTAAAGGTGCTCCTTCACTTGGAGCATTTTCCTGTAATGTAACGTTACAGAGTCGAGCATTAGATCAGTGAGGGAGGAGAACCGAGCATTTCAGTGCGCAAACTGTAGTGTTACAGATTCGAGCATGACGTTGGTGCGGGAAAAGCAGCGAGCATTACAGAGCGCAACTTGATGATACAATACAACTTCCCTGAAGTTTTGAAGGCAATATTGTAATGTAATGCTCAAAATCGAATCTGAAATGTACATTACAGGCGAATGTTCGTCATGTCATGGAAGCAGTACTGTATTGTAATGCTCAAAATCGAATCTTAAACGTTACATTACAAGAAAATGCTCTAGGTGAGGAACTTCCTTAATAAACATGACAAAAGACTTGAGCTCTCTGATTAAGGACGTTGAAATAAATGGCAAAAGTGCTATTAAAGAGTGATTACCAGAATTTGAGTTATGGTTTAAGATATACAAACAAATCATTTTTTGAAGAATGTTATTGTACTAAACGATTACTTGAAATCTTATTTATTGCAAAAAATCTTTACACAAGTTCTGACTTCAAAGCACTTAAATTGATCAATTTGTCACATAGCAAATGTGAAATATCTAGAGCAACCTGAGCATTTTGATGTCAGTATTAAATATTTTAAAAAGCTATTTCTGTAAGTGTTCTACTATTTATAAAACATTCGCTTCAACTTGTTACGACGATCAATTTAGCACTTGAATTATATAATTCAATTTAACAGCACGATTTGTCATAGTTAAAGGGTATCAGTTACATTTGATCACATAGTAACTGACTTCTGAAATAATGAATCAGTTATTTTTAGCGCTACCTCTCAGCTTATTGGTTTACAATTAAATAAGATCTTTTGATTTTTGTCAAAAAAAACAGTAATAATAAATCTGGATGAGCTGGATCTTGGTGCTGGATTTCATTGCTTCCCTGGAAAAACCCTTCAAAATCCGTATTTGGCATGTATTATGATAAAATTAGTGTCCTATCAGTGCTTAGATCATTTTTTTTTATCTATTTACTTTCTTTTATATCATACAGCAATATTTTTTACGATCAACAATAGAGTTAGATGATTACTATAATACCTTGTTTAAGTAGCTAATCTGACATGATGACAGAGTTCTTAAGACTCCTTTAACAATGTGTTTAGTGACTTTCGTCGTTAAATATACCCACCACTTTAGTGACGCACAATCCATCTGGGTGTACCAGGAGACACTCCTGGCTAATATATTTGCCTGACGGTGGTATACAAGGCTATTTACTCCTGCCAGGCACATAGGTATACAAGGTTAGTGATTCTTACTTGGAGACCGTGATAATTGTTGTATTATCTGGCGCATATTTATTTATTAGGTTGGGGAAAAAGTCTTTTAGCATATAGTAAGTATGAACTTGTAATAAAATCTCTTTGGCTATACTAATTGTATCTGGCTGGTTTTAGTATCATTAAAAGTTTAAATTTTAAAGAATGAAAATTCTAATGAAGAAATTCGATACATTTTAAAACTTTACAAACACTACAATATACCTAGCAATATACCTATTTTCTACATCTCACGTTTGAGTATGTATACCGTATGTAGTAGTACCGTGTATGTAGGTAGTGACAAACCTACATTGGCTGACACCGACTCCAACAATAACAATAATTGTACCTAAATTATATTATCGTATAAGTTTGAGAAGAATACATATTACTATTTTTTTGTGTTTTGTTTAGGAATAGTTCTTTTGAAGATTGGTTTTTTTGTTAAAGATTTGTTTTTTTCTTGATTTTCAGTGAATATTTCTTGTTTTTTTTATACATCGAAAAAGTATCGTTTATATGCTCCTAAGAATTGAAAAGTTCCTTTAATTTGTCATGAATCCCATAATCAGAACCTAACCAAACTCTCATCAAACTATCCTTGAAGTATATCCTTTCCAATAAAAAAAGAAGCATCGAAATGTCGTCCATTTGTCTCGCATATAGTTAATCTAGATTTAAGACTCATATGGTTTCCTCATCAATCCAGTGTCAGAACTGGACCAAGTTGAAATGGGACCACACGAGCAGCATCAGCTTTCTAATAGAAAAAGAATTATCAAAATCGGTTGGCGTAGTATTAAGTTATTCGTCCATTTGTCGCTCATTTTGATTATCATATTTAAGACTTATATGGTTTTCTCATGGATGCCATTGTCAGAACTAGACCAAATTAAAATGGAACCACACGGGAAGCACCAGTTTTCAAATTAAGAAAATAATGATTAAGATCGGTTCACCCAGTCGAAAGTTATAAGGTAACAAACATAAAAAAAACATACAGTCGAATTGAGAAACTCCTCTTTTTTTTGAAGTCGGTTAAAAAGTGGAGCAAGATCGGAATATCAGTAGTTACGACGTAGCTGGAGAACTGGGAATTGACCACAAAACAGTTTTGGCGTATTTGAAAAAAACTGGGTACACAGAAAAGCTCGATATTTGGGTACCTTACGAGCTCACTGAAAGAAATCTAATGAACCGTGTACTCATTTGTGATTCTTTATTACGACGTAATGAAACCGAACTATTTTTGAAAAAGTTGATAACTAGTGATGAAAAGTGGATCACGTAGACAAGAACGTGCGAAAAAGGTCGTGGTCAAAGGCCGGTCAGGATTCACAGACTGTGGCAAAACCCGGGTTTACTCGCAACAAGGTGATGCTGTGTGTGAGGTGAGATTGGAAGGGCATTATTCATTATTAGCTGTTACTATCAGTAAGGACCATCGATTCTGAACTCTACTGCGAACAACTGATGAGATTAAAGCAAGAAGTTGAGAGAAAGCGGCCGGAATTAATCAACAGAAAGGGTGTGGTTTTTCATCATGATAACGCTAGACCTCGCACATCTTTAGCCACTCAGCAAACATTAAGAGAGTTAGGCTGGGAGGTGTTAATGCATCCGCCGTATAGCCTGACCTTGCACCTTCAGATTTCCACCTGTTTCGGTCTTGTCGCGGTATTTTGATCAGAAGCCTCAAAATTCCTATAGCAATGGGATCACGTCGCTACCTACAAGATGGCAAAAAGTGATCGAATAAAATGGCACCTACATACTTTAGTTAAATGTAAATAAACTATGTATATTAAAAAATGTTTTGAATTTTCTTAAAACATGCGAAGAAACTTTTTCCCCAACCTATTATTTATCTAATTTAATTTTTATAAAGACATTACGAGGTTTATTAGCAGATTGACCATCTCGATGGCTAAATCCATGCGAGTTTTGTTTGTTATAATCTTTGCTGCAAAATAAATAGTTACATTATGATATGTTTTTTGTAACACAAGCCTCTGAATAAGGTACATAAATATATGCACTGTGCTTATGTGCTGGTTTTATATACGTTAATGATTCCTGACTTAACCGAATTTCTACCAAAGAATCTTTGAAAACTTTTATTTGGAAAAACCTTAGGTGTCTGCGCATATTCAATAAAAGCGCATATCAAATAAAAAGCTTTGATTGCATGTATATCGTATATTCGATCGTATTTACAAACTTGTATCTAAGGCATTGTACACAACATTTTTTTATACATTTTCTCTAGTTCTAGTACTGTCCATTTGCGTTGCTGTATGTAAGAACTTAATTGCTATATTTAAATGACATCTTTAAGAAGGTAAATTTAAAGCAAGAAAGATTACAAGAAGGTGTTTTGAGATCACATTAAAAGATAAGAAAAAATACAGGTTTAACACATAATAAAGGCAAGTATATACAAACTCATTTATAGTACATTAACTACTATTATTAGTATAATTGATTATATTATACAAATAATAGCAACCATTTAAGATAATCATATAAATCAGTTCACAGCGTTTTATCGTATTAATTATATCTAAAAATGGCGATAGAGGGAATACTACAAAAACAAAATATAAATGTACATTATAAATCAGTAAATGAAATTGTAACGTTGGAACTAGGTTTTTTTTGACAAAATATTTCTTTCTAATGCAAATCTAATTTTATAAATTACCTTAATTTAAATCTTTTATCCCTGTATTTTAAATTTGATCAGAAAGAAAAAACCTTTTAAAATAAAAAAAATATTCTGAACTATAAAAACGGAATAATATCTAAACAATCTCAATATGAGACTTTATCAGAAAACGCCAGTTTTCCCTTAATCATCACTCTTAGTGTTTGAGGTTTTCTAGTATCTGTAGCCAGTCTGGGAGTTGAAGTTTCCAGTGCCTGAGCCTCGGGGGCCAGCGTTGGGGGTCAGGTATTGGCGGGAAGCAGCGCCACCAGCGGTCTTCGTTCCGAAGCCACCATTACCAGCGCCGAAGCCGCCAGCACCACCGGCGCCGAAACCTGGAATTGGAAATAAGTTGATTAAATGAATGTATTAAATAAGCTTATGACAGCACACTAGTAGTCAAAAATAAATCTTTGTGTTACGATGTACCAGACAAGGATTTATGCAGGGAGCCTCGGCAAACACACCCACACTTAAGTCAATTTTACCACGCAAGTCAAGGCGTGAAATAGTGTTACAGCACACTACGCCAATA
Source organism: Udea olivalis (assembly GCA_947369235.1). Lineage (NCBI taxonomy): Eukaryota > Metazoa > Arthropoda > Insecta > Lepidoptera > Crambidae > Udea > Udea olivalis. The sequence continues at coordinate 16,261,056 of OX376359.1, forward strand.
GTGTCGTTGAAAATAAACTTAGCTTCCTGGTGCGGTCATATCCTAGTGCTTAAAAAGGCTAGCTTTCGATGTTCTTGCAAAACGACAGCTTGAAAAGCTTCAACACGGTAGATCACATTATTTTAGGTATCATTGCTATAACTCTACCAAAAGTTTGGTCCCACCACCCAGGACAAACATTTATGTCATAAATTTCATGTTTTTAATTCAATTGGTTTGTTGCTCAGTCAATGTTAATAGACAAGCTCTGCTTAGTTAAGGGTCAGATGTTCTTATTTTTTGGTTTTCTGAATTTCTTTAAAATAAGTGACTAGTAATTCAAAAGAGGGTAGCCTACCTCCAGCACCAGAGCCTCTCCCTCCGAAGCCACCAGCGGCTGCACCACCTCCAAAACCACCAGCGCCTGAGTAGCCACCTGCGCCTGCTCCAGCTCCGGAGTAGCCACCAGCTCCCGCGCCAGCTCCGGAGTAGCCACCAGGTCCGCCGCTAGGGTAGCCAGCGGCACCACCGGCGCCAGCGCCCTCTCCGCGGTAGGTACCTTGAACAATGTAAAACCAAAGTTAATACTGTCGAACTTCTGCCATAGCAGGTCAAAAATAGGTTTCAAATGAAAAGGTAGGAATTAAAAGGTTTTCAATCTATATTGCGGTGCCTCAGCAAGGTGTCATGGGTTTAATGTACTGGCTTTTGTGATTCCATCTGTAAAACCATGTGACAAGCAAATGAATGAATATGAATATGAAGATAGGTAAAAACAGTTTCAAGGATTCACGCTGCTCACAAATCCACCAATGAAAACCTTTATGGTATTTTTAACCGGAATTGTTTATGTCTTCTAATTATTGCGATGGTGAATGATCGTGCTTACAATTAAATCAACAAATAACATTCTACTGCAAACTCATTTATGGCTCACTTGAAGATTTAATTGGTAACTACCTTACCATTGAAACTTGTTAACTGACGCATAATCATTCAGAATTATGTATGCATTATAAGATAGAAGACCTATTAAACACTTTATTTTTCTCATGAAAACTGAGCTTAAACGAGTCTTATTACTCACTTAATCCTTACTGTGTGTCATCCTCAGTCATGAATATCAGAGTAATGATTTTAATTAATCTTCGCTTAGTCCTAGAATGCAGAAACTGTGAAGGCTGACGCTTGTATTGACATAGATATTTTATTGCCTGTCATTCCATTTGTTTTTTACTATTTAAAAAGTCTAAAGACTAATATAAAGCTTCCCAAAAAAGGAGAATCTTATTAAGGATGTCTTAAAGGCTCAATCGAAACATTACAGTTTTATGACGCCCTAAAAGCAACGAAATTCAAGACTTATACGGCTTTAATTACACAAACATACATCAGTCAGTTAAAACAGGTGAACATCAACCTATTTTGATGCTCATAAAATTAAAGTTGCCAAATAAGAAGCATTTGATTATCTAGCGAAATGGCAGCTAAAATGATGATCGAAGAAATATCCAATCAAGTCTAATCGTATTTTCAAAGAAAAGCAGTTAAAAACGACTTCATTGTTTTAAACAATTACACTCTAAACCAACATTTTCTACCCACCACTTTCGTTCTACGTCCATTCTGAAAAGGCTATGAGAAGTAAATGGTAAACTAAAGTGTTGTTATTTTCACTTTAAATCTTGACAGTAAACAGCATGTTTATCGTAAGATTCTATTCCTGACATTCCGATCGATTGTAATCCTAAGGCTATTTACGTGATAAAATTACTTACACGCGCTGTATATGTATTGTGACGTCAAATGGCGTTTAAGGATCATTATTTTGTTTCGGTATGCGGCCTCTTTTATGTAATTTCAAAGCAATCTCGTAATAATTGAAGCGAATAATTCCCGGGCGGTCTTCATCTGCAACGCAAGCGAGTCGGATACACGCACGATTCTGCATTCTTAGCCCATGTTCTAATTGGAGCTATGAAATCTGCGATTAGTTGAGAATGTAATTTAATTGGTTTTTTTTTTGGATTGTGCTTTTTGTTCAATAAATTTTTTAATGATTTATGTCAGTGCTACGTGCTCTCGTTGATATCTTTTGTAGGTACCGCTTTGAACAAGTTTCAATTTTTGTGATTAAATAAGGGCTAATACTGCTTCTCTGATGCTACATCTTTTACTTGTTGTTACATATAAGATATGAACTTACAAGTGTTCTGAATGTATACTTTTGAATGATTTTAATCAAGCAATTTAATCAAGAAAGTCAGCGCCAACTTCAGCTGGAGATTCCTGTAGGCACTTTGTAAGAAAACGGGTACAGCTAAAATTATAAAATACTTTTGCAAAAAGACCAACATGTCCTTGTAATTTAATTGACTTAGATTTGTTAAATGGTCTATATTTTATTTTAAGAGTACGTGAACATTATATTTCTTGTGAGAGTCTCGTTGCCCAGCGACTCGAGAAAAACCAGCTTGTTTCTTTATATCTCAGACAAAGTACTAAGCGTCAGTTAAATACTTCTAGGCCGCTACTTTCGTGGCCACAAAATAACGGTCTCACCCGAAAGCTCCGCAAGGTCGCGGCCGCCGCTACTCTCGAACTTGTCGCTTCGTTTTATTTAACTTTTTGTATACATTTGTGTTTCATTGTTGCAAATTGTTGCTCTTTTATTGGCGTTTTAACATTGACCTCTGTTTCCATTAATGGTACATGAAGAAGGCATTTCGAAATTTTAAGGCTTTTATTTTATTTTTTGGAATATAATATGCTTTATTTAATTCATTTGAGTATTTTTCGTTTTGGCTGAGGATATGAGATTGTTAACTAATAAGCGGTAAGTCAGAATTACGTAGACGCAGGCCGCCAATGGACACCAAAAATTGCTACAGTTTTGCATATTTTAAATGAATATTCTTCAGACAAATTTGCAATAAATTAATGAACGTAGGTGAAATAAATATGTAAGAAAAGAAATATTCAGGATTTTTACCAACAGCATTAATCGCGAGCAAAATCAGCGTAACATCAAGATGAAAACAATAAACAAAAACACGTGTTATTAATTCTAATTACTCATCAAACAAATGTTCTGTAAGTGACCTGTTACATCACTTTTGACCCACAATCGGACAATACTTGAGCAATCATTACGAATGTTGATGTCTGAGTTTGACTGATTGCGATGTAGGTAGCTGGAGAAATAAATAATGAGAGCCAATCTACAATGCTTAATACTAGTTACTTTTAACTGCCAAGTTAGGTGGGTAGGAAGAAGGTCTTGGTAATATTTTCTGATGCAGAAATATTACAGTGCGATGGGCAAGGCAGTTTTTTATTGGTTTTTGACCTTAATCTTGTCTTACTTTATTTATTCTCTTTAACAGATACATGCACATCTAACACATTTTGACCCCAACATAAGCATAGCCTCTACTAATGTATGATTGATGTGAAATGATATGAACGATGATGGCGAATGTTGTGGGAAAAGTTGGGCGGACAAAACTTGCTTGAATGTACTCGTAGGTTGTTTGAAACCAAGATTTCTATGTATACGAGTATAACTGCAAGTGATGACGATGAAAATGTATTTAGATCATGCAATAAAAACAAATTACAATATGAAACAGATAAAACAATAACTGACTTTTCAAATTATGTCGGACATTACTATCAAAATCCATCACAACAACATCATTAATCTTTGTCTTAAGTATAAAAAACATACATATTGGTGCTCATGACTGTACATGTCACAACCCTTTGTCTCTTATTTCCCACAAGATGTTCCCAAACTCTATGGGAGCTGAAGATCTGTCTTACGATAGTAAACTCTATCACGATAACAATAAGAATTTCGGAGCGGATATGTTGAAACAATGTAAGTGCATTTTTAAGTGACACTTCAAAATAACGTGTTGATTTAAGGCTAAACTTTTGTACATTGTCTATTCTTAACTACAAGACTGTTAATTGTTCTTCTGTTTATCTTTTGTTTACTCTTATACCAATAAATAATATTAGTAGTCAAAAAGTATTAAAAAAATTGGCTTTACTCAAAGTTGCCACCCACGAAAAAATATTTGTAACAGCTACAATCTCATAAAACAGTTCAGCTTTAAGCTACCATAGGTAAAATGTAGTTTAGTAGACGTATTATTGTACTAGTTATGATATAGAGACTTAGGAGAGCTTACCTTATGCTGACGCTAACTGTTATAAGCTTCATAGAACAAAGCCTTTCAAATTAGCTTTAACCTTATTAGGCAGTCCATGCAAACTAATAGCCCATCCCAGTTCTCTATTTCACATTTTATCAACCGCTTTGGCTCAAAAGCCTCAATTACAAAACGTGAACTCGTGCGCATGATGGCGTAAGAGCGATTATCTAGAACCTAGATGAAGGCATTACTCCTTCGTCATTAATATCAGAGATTGCCCACCCAGGGCAAGGCGTCATTAGGAGTCTGGTGATGAAAGCGTAACATGCAAGCTCAGGAGTTTGAAAAGTCATTAATCAGTATGCTAAATTCCGTTGACTTTTTAAAGGTAGTGTGGTAAATATTGTTTACTTTTAAAAAGAAGGCTTTGTTTTGGCACTGCTCTAATTAAACTAATGAAGAATTTTGTTTTTATTAGGAGCAAACAGATTTACGAAGCCAATCAATACGACTGAGTGGATGGTGGGTTATCTTAGAAATTTAGTCCACAATAATTTTGACTTAGTTTTATTGCACTTTTTCGTAGATATTTTCTTTAGTTTGCCTTGTATGTATAGTCACATTGACGAGTATAAATAAACATACTAACACTTGACAATTTTTCACATTTTGTTTCAACAGAAAAAACAACAAAAGAGTTTAATTGAGTGCTCAGACGAAACTTACTGAATAAACTTACCAATAATGGTCTGCGTCAAAGCCTCCATTATTCTGCTGGCATCAACATCATTTACCAGTAAACTGCACTTAGCACGTTACGGACAGTTGACATCAGTCAGACAAAGGGCCTCTCGAAGCCACCGTGAGAACTAAAGGACCTTAACTACTGCTGATTCTAATAGTAGCCAAAGAAACCATGTTCTTTCCACTCAGTGAAAAACGGGGACCGGCACCTGACCTGTTTTTAGTGCATTCGATTTATTATACCATAATTGTTCTGACTTAGTTGACTGAATAAAAAAGTTATAGAACTGTTGAAAAAAGGTTGCATCATTTTTGAATAACGCAATATTCTTGGTGTTAATATCACAATTCATATTATAATGTATGGAGTATTTAAAAAAAATCAAAGTAAACTCTTTTTTTTAATGGAAGGAAATGTCTTGAAAATAATAATGGCATGCAAAAAAGTAAATATTGAAGAGAAAAGTTTCTGATAAAAATCGAAAACCTCTGAAAACGGTTGTGTAGTTGGTGCCATTGAATAGTCCCCAGTGGAACATACCAGTGATGAGTCCGAGTGCGAATCAATAAACGGGTCTAGCCTACACGCAATTAAATACAAACTGACCTTTTCATAGAACATTTTGTACGTGAGCTGGTTGTGGCAGTAATTTTGACAAATAATTTCATAATAGTAATAACTAAGTTACGTTAAACTAAAGTAGGAAGAAGGATTCGATTACAGGTTTCTTTTCCAGGTCTGGCCAATTTCGCGCCGGAATTTCAGACTTAGGCGGGGTTGTATTGAATCAGGAATCTTTAGTACTAGCAGTTGTGGTTTGGAATAAAACAATCCTCCCAGCCTGACGGCGTGGGTAACCCATGAGTAAAACCTTAGTTATTACCCTTGCCTTGCCTTTAGGAAGTAGTTTAGATTCTAAACTTTAAAGATACTCATGCTTATTCATTTCGTAATAACTTTCGTTAAACACAAGTACGCGGTGACCATAGGTCACGTACAATCACTTTTCAAAAGATTAAGGACAGAATAACTAACAATTAGGATTATTTTAAGACACCGTTGAATTTGAGTGAGCCTAAACTTTATTGACTCTAGAACTGTAGAATTAGACTTAGTGAGAAGTTATTACAGTTTTAAATGTTAGCTTTATGTATCTTAATTAAAATCTCAAACTTACTATTAATTTTAGTATTTGGAAATTACTGCATTATAATGCAAATTGTCACAAATGAATAAATATAAATATGCGCCAGACAAACACACCTCTTGTCATGGTCTCGAAGTGGGGATAAATATCCCTGTGTTACGAGGTACCAGACAAGGAATTAAGCCAGGGGTGTCTCCCAGCACACCCAGACCCAAGCCAATTTAGAAAAGTTGGAATAAAACAATCCTCCCAGCCTGACGGCGTGGGTAACCCATGAGTAAAACCTTAGTTATTACCCTTGCCTTGCCTTTAGGAAGTAGTTTAGATTCTAAACTTTAAAGATACTCATGCTTATTCATTTCGTAATAACTTTCGTTAAACACAAGTACGCGGTGACCATAGGTCACGTACAATCACTTTTCAAAAGATTAAGGACAGAATAACTAACAATTAGGATTATTTTAAGACACCGTTGAATTTGAGTGAGCCTAAACTTTATTGACTCTAGAACTGTAGAATTAGACTTAGTGAGAAGTTATTACAGTTTTAAATGTTAGCTTTATGTATCTTAATTAAAATCTCAAACTTACTATTAATTTTAGTATTTGGAAATTACTGCATTATAATGCAAATTGTCACAAATGAATAAATATAAATATGCGCCAGACAAACACACCTCTTGTCATGGTCTCGAAGTGGGGATAAATATCCCTGTGTTACGAGGTACCAGACAAGGAATTAAGCCAGGGGTGTCTCCCAGCACACCCAGACCCAAGCCAATTTAGAAAAGATCGTTTCCTGAATTGACCTGACCGGGGATCGAACTCGGGACACTACGGAATTAAAGGCGAGAAACCGTGCTACAGCGCACTACGCCAATCGTGTCGCCAAAAATGAATATTAAATGTTGGCAAAATTTGGTGATAAATATATTACAATTGCCAGTTACCTACCTGTCTGGGTGAAGGTTTTCTATCAAATCTCCAATTGAACCGATTTTAGGGTCGAAGCGAAGCCTACAGGATGGTTTGCCGGGTAATCGTCATAATGATTTTAGGCATCCCTTTATATTTCTCAGTTGGCGGTCTTATAGAGGTAGTTGTAAATGATGCGCATTTCTTCAGGTCCAATCAGTGCCTATGTATACTACAGACCTTAATAAAATATGTATTTTATGTTTGTTGAATGACAGTTTTGGAACGGATATTGGTGTTATATTTATTAAGTCTAAAACATAGGTTAAATAAACCCTAATTATGACGTTGGATGAAGCAAGTGACGGCACAGTGGCCTTTCAATATGTCAGCTTGTCTAATCATCATGCACTATCTAATTTGCTTACCACGCCTTTAGAGCTTCGCTCACGACATAACTTACATCTGAGAACAGTAACAAATCAAATTCCTAGAAAAGTAACTCTAAGCAAAATGTAGTAGAGATCATAACTAATTACCCGCTTTCTTTAATATTAGGTAAACATTTAGTCAAACTAATTCGAAGTTCAGCGCGGGGGCTACTCTTTTTTAACAATTAAAATGAAGGAATTTGATCAACTTTGAAAATATGCGCAATTATTAATAATGATGATAACTCATAGAGTTGGCTTATTGATAAATGGGGAAATAAATCAAAAATATGCTATAACCAACAAATTTCATTAAACTTAAGTGCTTAAATTATTTAAAAACATATTAAGCTCTTGAAAGTACGTAGAAGGAAACAAACAAGTAAATCCTTTGAAGTGGTCAGAGAAACCATTTCAAAGCTTTAAAACAATTTAAACTACGAATTTGAATATATCACTCTCATTAAATGTTAAGTGCCAGACACCATTCTATTAAGAAGTTGACATTTGGCATAGGACACTGTTTATTGTAACTGTTTATTCTGTTTGTTTATTAGGGTCTGGGTGTGCTGGGAGACTGAGAGGAATTGAGCCAGGGGGGCTTAATTCCTTGTCTGGTACCTCGTAACACAGGGATATTTATCCCTACTTCGAGACCATGACAAGAGGTGTATTGTCTGGCGCATATTTATATTTATATTGCTGCTCATTGACATTGTTGATTCATTATCCATCATGATCAAGTGATTCATCGTGATTACGGTTTCAACTAATAGCTTACTATAAAAATATATGTCTTGAAAGAGTATAGGAGCGTGTAAACTAAAGGTTTCCTCACGTTGTGTGTGAGATTGTGAGAATTAGTCTAAACGCGTGACCTGCCCTACACGGTCCGAGATTAGGCCGTCTAGTCTGCATGCAATTTTATAGTTAGGGTGACCATTATTTTGTTTGTAAAATAAAGCATAGCAGATATTGGCTCGTTTGATTCGATCTCGAGAACAGAAATCCTAGAATTTTTTAAGCGCCACCTGTTAACATACATTAATATGTACTTCGCATATTTTTGGTCGAAATCTCGTTTTGTTTTAATGGGTTTAACAATAGTAAGATACATCTGTTTGTCAATTATTATAACTATCTATCTATACCAGTATTTTAAATGCGAAATTACTTTTGTAACGCCAAAGATGATTAATTTTGTCAAAGAGGTAATTAAACTGTGGTAATAAATAAACGCGAACGAAAATGAGTTATTTACTCTATGGTTGTTTAAATCAGATTTGATACTTGAAACAATTTGGTAACAATCCTATCAATACAAGGGTCTCTCAGCACGTGAGAATGATTCGGCTCGTGACCTGCCCCTCGCACCTGAATGGGCCCTATCCTGGTGATCACGAAGCTTGATGCAAGCGAAATCGCACATAATTTTTTAACTCATCAGTAGTTACTAGCACCATGCTTAGGGGATGTGAAAAAACGTTAAGGGTGAATTGTAGGTTGCAATATTTTTTTAAATAGTTAATTTTTAATTAGTTTAAGAGAGAGTTAAACTAGAAAAATTTGACCTGATCCTGGGACTCAAGCGGGATTCCAACTTTGTGTAGAAAATAGAGCATTGTTTAATGCTAAAATAAAAAAAACACTTAGTTTAAGAAAGTTTTTTTGTCTTATGTCTGAAAGTCGTTGGCATTTTATCAGATATAATCATCAGTATGCATAAAATATAACTACAACTATGATAGTAAGTAAACTTTGTAACACAAATCAAAGTCGCCGCTACAAACCCTAAAAAAGCTTACATTTTAGGGTTTGTATCCGCGACATTGATTTCTTTATTCATTTCATATTTCTGACTGGCCTGTTGGCACAATGGCAGCGATCCTGCCTTTAGCGCCGGAGGTCGTGGGTTCGATCCCCACCCATGACAAATATTTTGTGTGACGAACATGTGTATTTGTTGTGTGTCTGGGTGTTATTATCTATTTAAGTATGTATTTAGAAATATTCAAGTATGTTTATCAGTCTCTGACGCCCATAATACAAGCTCTGCTTAGTTTGGGGTCAGATGATCTTGGTGTGAATTGTCCCAGATATTTATTATTTATTATTATTTATTATTATTATTTTCATGAAAAAAGTCTTCGATTTTTGTGGTCACTCACTAAATAGCATAGCTGATGACCGGCAATAACAAGGTTAACTTGCGGATAGACATCCTCATCAAGTCATCAAATTCTACGACCTTTGTCCTCAACCACACCGCAACTTTTTGTGAAGACACCAAACATCATCACTGTAAGATTATTCTAATAAAGATTGCGGATTTCGTTAGTTTTAATGAGTTTTGAAATTTTGGCTTTTTTGTAACGTTATCAATATATCGCATTTTACTTAGAGCCAATCCGGCATTTTATCCATTATTTGACAGAAGCTCAAGCGAGTGAAGTGATATTCCATCAGAGCTTTTACACCTAGGTTACAATAATACGTTTTTACAACAAAAGACCGTGGTACAAAATAATAATATTTAGTTGGTAAATAGAATACAATGTCGTGATAAAATCACAACAGGTGTGTGCTTTTTCTGTCCGTACACTAGAATATAGTTATTAAATTGTTATGCTTACGTTTTTATGTTTGCGGCTTTATCAAATTAGGATTTAGTTCTATGTAATTTAATGGTTTTGTTTTGGTATTGTTTTTGTTCTGGTGAAGCCAATCCTTGTATTACTTTTTTGTTTCTAATAATTATTGTAATGGTTACCTACTTATTTATCAACCTGACGGTACTTAACCGTCTAAAATTTATTCGATAAATCAATGTTTGGAAAATAATTTATAAATCGGAATAAAGATATTTGAAAAACATACCATCATCAACAATGCCAGCGGCCTCATCCCGAGCGTTCTGTTCCAAAGACTTCAGGATAGCTTCTGGGATCGGTGGGGGGGTAGGGAGATGGGCACCCTGGGGTTGGTAGCCGTTCTCGTCAGCGGTGTACGTGATGCTGTAGTCCTGGCCATCGTCACCCTTGTACGCGAAACTTCCTTGGGACTGGACTCCGTTCGTAGCAACTCCGGAGGCATCAGCACGGATTCCGTTAGAGGTCTCGAAGTCGTAAGAGAAACCTTCAGCGGTAACATCACTGTTTAGCCTGAGGATCTGAGCGCCGGCGTCAGGGGACGCTCCTCCAGCGCGGCCACCTCCAAATCCTTGAGCAGGGGCTCCATAAGCGTTCCCAGTGTTCTGTGCTCCTCCGAAGCCACCCTGGCCGAAACCGGCTCCTCCTTGACCGAAGCCAGCGCCGCCTTGGCCGAATCCGCCGGACTTGAAACCCCCGGCCCCAGCGCCACCACCGAATGCCGGCGCACCGCCGAACCCGGCGCCACCACCGAAACCAGCACCCTGGTTGCCTCTGGGCGGGAGGTACTTGTTGTCCAGGCGGTCAGCCACGCAGGCTCCGAGGATAGCGGCTACTACGAACTGCAAAGATATTTTTCGATTAAGGTAGGTTAGGTAATAATTTGAATACTTGCAAGGCTATTTAGACAATGTTTAATGCGAAAAGGCATTAGGTCCTTCTTTTGCATGGTAATTGCTTGCTGCAATTAGGTTTTGTTTATTTGCCTTTGGCTTTTTTATAAATGTATTTTTTATAATAGTCAAATATCTCATTTCAAAATCTACTGAAGGTTATAAAGGAAAGTATATTTTTAGTTTTTTTAAACATATTGTTGGAACCAGTTTTAAAAAGTACAACTTTAAAAGACACTGCTTACTTTTTTTGTTCTTTTATTGGTATCAACTAAATATAACTAAATAAACAATCAACAGAATAATCTTTTGATTCATTATCAAAATTTTGAATAATGTAGAATAGTTTTTTTTGTCTTCCAGGTGGTTTGAAAAATTTTAATAATTGCAAAATATTAATGTACATTTTTATGGAACCCAGGAAGATATCAACTAAAGGTATACTATATAAAAAAAACATTAATTACGTTATTATACAAAAAATAAATTTAAAGTCCTCTAATGACATTATTTTGCAAATGAAAATGTCAATCTGCATGGAAAAATTCACCTATACATAAACTTTAATACACATGCACTATTTTTCTAGAGTAAGTCTGAAACTAATTAATTTGCAATTTTTTTCAAATATAAAGCTTTTTCAGGTGCATTTGTTACTAATAACAGGATTTCCTATTTTAAAAACAACTGGTACTTATCAAAAATAACTGAAATATCTTGAACCCCATTTTTCGTTAGCGTCCAACCCTTTACTAGTAAGATATTATGAGATACACATTAAATTATCACCGATTAAATGTTTGTCCAGGATGGGCTATTACAGGAGGGTGTGAAAACCTTCCCCTATAATATTTTCAAGAAATTTAAAGTCAATGCAAGTGCAAAAGAAAGTCCTCCGAGTAGAAGCGACTTAACTAGACAATCCGATATTGCGAAAAAGGTCCTAGACTCACCAATTTCATTATGTCTAATAATCAAAGTACTAGAACGAGCAACTGTGGAAGCAAGAGATGAACTGTGATGAGCTCTCAGCCGCGAGAGGTTATATACCTTAGCGCAGTACTATCATCTGGAAATTGTATCATGGTCGTTTGTCTGCGCTTCACACCACTCGTAGCTCCTCTTCCTCGATTGCAGATCATATCCTAGTTCAATATGAAAATAATTCAACATTTTTGATTAAGGTCGAAGTTTGGAAACATGGCATGTTCTATGAGAGTGGAAATTCGGAAAATATGCAGCTACGAGTAACATTCACTATTTGTCATGTTTTAAATGCCATTCGAGAAAGTGCAATCTCTATCAGGCTCTAATATTGCTGCTTTTGAATTTTTTGAATAACTTACAAGAAATTGAAAACTTACTCAATATTTGGAATCAGGCCACGTGATTTATTTTTATAAATGATTACAAAGAGCATTAGTTTAATGTTTTTTCATATTGTTAAAATATTTTGACTAGACTTGAAATAGTCATTTTTTTTTCTGTCGTATGAATTTACAGTGGTGATCAGAAACTTATTTAAGAAATACAATGCAGATTTTGTTAATCTGTATACTTGTTTAAAACAGAAAAAATTATGCAAATTAGGAAGTTTAAAATTTTTTCTTTATATTCATGATAATATTATGTTCTCCTTTTCTGTTAACTTACACTTAAAATTTTAATAGGAATATAATTTACTTTTGTTAATAGGTACACGTGACAGTGCGTGTACATTAACCACTAAACCATTGACGGCTCGTTGGCCCGATTAGTTATATCCCTTGGTCAAATGGTCGTGGGTTCCACTTGTTCTTAGGACAAACAATGATGTGACGACCATTTGTGTCACCTAATTATAATTATCACCATTTATTTTTATCATTATTCGCAGTCATTAGTCGTTTACTGCTGAACATAGCCGATGCCCGAAAGTTGCCAGATCCGGTGATTTCATTTCTTCTACGGATCTCCTAAGTTTTATTTTTTTAATTATCATTCATAAACGGCATGTAATGGTAACTTTAGGCAACCTTACAATAAAAAAAATGCGCCAGACGACATACTAATTGTCATGATCTCGAAGTAAGGATAAAAATCCTCGTGTTAGGAAGTACTAGACAGGGACTTAAGCCAGAAGCGTCTACCGGAACCCCCAGACCCCAGCCAATATAGTAAAGACCGATTCCTAAATTGAGCCGACCGAGAATCAAACGGAAATCGATGCGAGAAACTGTGCTACAGTGGACTTCGCTAATCATGTCGTCAAAAAACACAACACGTGTAATTTTATTTATTTATAATATTAAACTTATAACTTTATAGTAAAAAAATCTATTGATTGCCTGTTTGAAATATTCAATATACGAAAAAGAATACCGAGCTTAGTCCAGTCCGAAGCTATTTGGGTGACCGAAAGCTTCCTTATGCCTATAGTTACTGCAGAAGACCAGATAATTGATTCAATATGTTTTATGTAAGAAAAATGAAGAGACATAATTAGGGCATTGAAATAAAAACACAAGTAAAGAAAAATAAAACATGAAAAAACCTACAAAAACCGTAAGCCGTAGCTCATTATCATTCCGTAAACAGTTCGCTTTGACGAGCTACTTTTGACGCTTTTCAAAAATTTGGATTGACCATACAAATGAATAAATGACTAATATGCTTTGGTTTGGAGAGCGTCGTGGCCTAGTGGTTAAGCACTCCAACACGGATCGCGGATCGTGTGGTCCCGAGTTCAAATCTGGCCAGGACCAAAATCTTCAATCAAAAGAATTTCAAGAGCATATTTCAGGTATTTTAATCCTTAGTGAATTCCGCCACTCATTATCACCGTCCAAATTTTTATAATCCGCACCGCTAGGCAGTTAAAAGCTCTCCCTGCGTCTTTTGTTCCGGATACTTACAACCTAGGTATCTTCAAGGCCAGAGTGAATAGGCATTTTCTAAGTAGGCGTGTACACCATCGGCCATGTCATTGTTTACCACCAGACGAGACGAGGCCAACCCATTTTAAATTAAAAAAAAGAGAACAAAGTCCTTAACCCATTTTCAGAGTAGCAGCCAGTTACAGGCGGTCTGCATTCACAGAAATACTACTTTTTTAACGTCTTCCGCTGCCCTTTCAATCATGGTCGGATGGTCCCTAATATTATCTTACGTAACGGATTTAGCTCTGCTCACCTCCTGTCATCTAACTTACTAAGATAATCCCTTAAATTCAGCAAAGTAACTTAAAGTTGAGCACCCATCACATTCGATGCAAGTAGGAATGGCAGGTACATGTAAACTGCTCAATAACTTAATTGCCGTCAAGACAGAATCTAGAAAAAATCTGATCCTAGAACACAAGCAGGACTTGAGCCCGCGTCTTCCACAATCTAACGTTGGCTTATAACCTTCTAATAACACAAATTACTCATGTGGCGCGGCGCGGCGCGGTTCTGTCAAGTAGGTACAAAATCCCTACTTCATTTTAAAAATTTAGAGCAATTAAAGTAGTAAAAAAAAGGAAACAGGCGCGAGCGGTCCTTCTGTAAGCTCTTTATTTTGTGCTTATAACGTAAAATAACTATTTACTAGACAAATTTGCCAGATATTCTGATGGCCTCGATAGTTAAATTCGGAGAGCAGCCACCCGCGTTGTGAAAGACGCGGATTCGAGCCCTAGCATCAAGTCTATTTTTCCTATTTAAAAAAAAAAAATTTGATTGCCGTGTCTGAATTAGGGAAAAAAACGAAAGCTTCTTCGGTTCACCCATTTTGACATAGTACTCTTGACGGTTTCGCCTAGCAATGATTTTGGCTAGAAATTAAATCGCTTTAAATTTTAGAACAGTAATTTTCAAATTAATTATCCTTTGCAATTTAAGTTTATATCATCAACAAAAATGGGCTCATAATTTAAAAGTTACCATATTAAATCACGCTTTAACTGCGCATATCTGCAAATCAACAAATCATTTTGCTAATCCTTGATGATCATCAGCATTTTGCAAGATCCATATCACAGTTGATTAGTATGCCAATTCACAAGTGATATATACCTAAAGAAGCGTCAGTAATTTGATGTGATAGAAAACTATTGACCTTATGGTGTATATGGTTCGTCCCAGTTTTTGTTGTTTGAGTTAAACCTCTGACTGGCACGCAATTTGTAGAGAAAATTAATCCTAAGAATCTTGGTTCAGGGTTATTTTTACCCTACTATGGCGGAAAAAATTGAGTGTTAATTTGTTGTCTGGGTGGTGACTTTATTACGGACGAAAATACAATTAAACATTAGAAACCAAACCATATAATGAAAAGATACGAGTTACCATTAGAAAAAATTAAATTACTTTTTAATTTTGGCGAAGTTGATCATAGCTTTTTCTACATTTAAATGGAAAATAGAGCATTGTAAAAACGATAAAAATAAAATTAAGTTAAGTTAATATCAAAACTCAAAAACATGTACTTACTCATATTTAGAAATAGGCATTAACATACATAAATTCAATTCCGAAAGCTTTAAGTTTTCATTTTAGCTGAGCACGTGTCTGCCTGCATGAATCAAATGAACTTTTTTTCCAGAACATCTGACTTCATCTAAACAGCTTGTTTTATGTATCAGAGACTGAGAAACATACTATAATATTTCTAAATGCATACATAAATAGATAATAACAGATAGATACACAACACTTTCGAATATTAATGTTCGTCAAAAGAGTAACTACTGAGTTTCTCGCTGGATCGTTCCGACGCCGGTGGTAGAGTCACATTATATGTATGTATTATATTTAGTACATAGATCCGTGTTAATATTATTTAGGTTTGTCCATAATATCATAAGCTAAAGATAAATGTTTTTGAAGATTCGGAAGAACTGTAATTATGGTCTACTTTTATAAAACATTTATTGATTTTGATCGGATTTTGATTTGTCATGGGTGGGGATCGAACGCATGACCTCCAGTGCTAAAGCCGACAGGATCACTACCAGTGCACCAACAGGCTAGTCCAACACCATATTTTATGTCTAAATATATAAAATAATTATTTCTTACAATACAACTACGAACCTATACAGACTATTATAAAGCCACCTTTTAAATGTATTTTTAACGGTTTACCGTCGTATGTCCTGAGGCAAAATATTTAGAAGTAACTGTTTCTCATAGTCATGAAACGCGATTAGTACAAATTTAGCTTTTACACTTATTTGTAATTTCATGACAAATATTGACTGCACTAATGATAAAAACGACAAAACAGTGTAAACAAGTTATGTAAAAATATCTTGTAATAAATAAATAAATAAATATCCCTGGACATTATTCCACACAGCGCCATCTAGCCCCAAAGTAAGCTAATTAAAGCTTGTGTTATGGGATACTAGACAACGGATAAACATACTTAAATACATTTTCTTTTGTAAATACATACTTATTTTACATAGGAGACACCCAGACCAGTACAAACAGACATGTTGTAATATCTTGTAAGAGCACACTAAAAAAAGGATTCCAAATAAAAATCTCATTGAGTTGTGTATTAAATAAAAGTAAGCTTATAAAAGCACAACATGTTAATTCATACAAAATTACATGAGCCAAACAACACATGACTTGTCATGGTCTCAAAGTAGGGATAAATATCCCTTTAATACGAGGTACCAGGCGAGGAACTAAGCCAATAGGGTCCCACAGCCAACCCAGATCCGAGCCAAATTAGAAAAGATCGTTTCCTAAATTAACTCGACTGGGAATCGAACGCGGGACACTACGTTAGTCAAGGGAGAAACCGTGCCGGAAAGCACTGCGCCAATCGTGTCGTCGAGGGAAAAGTGTATGCTAAATAAATAAAATTGTTCGCCAAGTTGTAATTAACATTTATTTGAATGAGCTTGTTGAAAACGCGACATCTCAACAAAAAAGTAGAATAGATAAGAATGGACGTAAATATAATATTAAAAACCGGTTGGACTTGAATCCCATCAAATTGAAATTCGATATGATTGTTTTCAACTGTGTTGCTTACACCCCCATACATTAAAAAAGCAAAAACAACCTCCAACACCCTCCCTCCCTGGATAATTACGCATTTATCAGCAACAAACAATCCGTCTCTGTATCCAATTAGTAAATGTGTCGGCTTCAGTTTATTAAATAACCATTCCAGTCTATTTTTAATTAAATGCTCGGCGATCTTAATTAAAACAGATGAAAGAGCTATGGGACGGTATGAATTGTGATCATCAATAAAAAAACCTCGTTTATATAAGTGTGAATGAAACTTAAACAAACTTTTGTTTATTGTTTCATATAGATCCTCATAAACTAGTTCATTTGTATACGGATCTGTAACATAGTATATGAAAATGTTATTGTAATGAGGAACTCAACCTCTGTTGTGATAGTAGACTCACCTGACCTTAAGTTAAGTGAATCATTGTGAACTGACCTACCTATACGGAGGAGTATAATGAACAATTTAAACGAAGGCAGGTACTTCAAAATGCAATATGTGTGTAAGTGCACGCAAATAGGATCGAATATTACAAAAAAAGATTAAAATGTAGAATGAAGATATTCAATGGTTTAGCCTGTGGGTGGTCCTTTAACTGGTTAATTCAGAAACCAATTTTTCAATATACTCGTAGTTACTCTGAGTTTTATTATCATGATCAACCCCCTGTTTCGGGCAATGTTACAGTAAAGCCAGGGTTGCGTTTTTTTTTAATTTTTTTTTTCATTGAGGATTTTTTTTACCACGAACTGGTAGACGCAGCACTCTCTCTAAGGTACCTCGCCACTCGTGGAGATGAGGTTATAGTGAACTCCTACCAATGACTGCCATGCCTGAAACTCTTTGTTCCCGGTGGTTCCACCACAAATATCTATCCCCCTACTGTAGTGGGGCAAGAGAGTAAACCCTTAAGAATACTACAAACAGTCACACATTTTTCAAATGTACCACGTTTAAGGACTTCGTCATCTGTATACATACATATCTACCATAAGTTTCATGCAATACTACGATAATTGACTTCAGAAATTTGTATGCCATTTTAAGCTCCATTTCTAATCACCAGGGGCGCTGATGATGAACGCGTCAACATGGTCAACGCGGACGCTAGCGGCTGTCATTGGTGTAAACTCATCGTAGACATTACAGGTAGTGAAATTTTATTAGTTCGTTGATTTAGTAGTTAACATTTTAAACTTTACTGTTGCATTTAACTAATTCTAATAAAAACGGGTTTTTGCAACGAAACAAAACTACGGTAAATTGTTTTACCTATTTTCTCGACGTTTCGGCGACAATTGCATGTCAGCGTGGTCACGAGAGGACTACTACTACTACTCAGTCCGGACTACTACTACTACTCAGTCCGGACTACTACTACTACTCAGTCCGGACTACTACTACTACTACTACTACTCAGTAAACTCGTGACCACGGTGACATGCAATTGTCGCCGAAACGTCGAGAAAATAGGTAAAACAATTTACCGTAGCTTTGTTTAGTGGAAAAAACCCGTTTTTATTAGATTTAGATTTGACGACCGACTTGGTGTAATGGTTAAGAAGTTGGCTACTACACCAGAGGTCGCGGGTTCGATCCCCGCACAGTACAAACATTTGTGTGCATGAACATGTCTGTTTGTACTGGTCTGGGTGTCTCCTATGTATAATAAGTATGTATTTACAAAATAAAATGTATTTAAGTATGTTTATCCGTTGTCTAGTATCCCATAACACAAGCTTTAATTAGCTTACTTTGGGGCTAGATGGCGCTGTGTGGAATAATGTCCAGGGATATTTATGAAAAAAATTTTAGTAGTTTCTTCGTTAGTTCTAAGTTTGCACCGTGATTACGTGTTACAAAACCTACGTTGATAATTTGAGTTTTTTCTATGGCCTAAAGATTCCCATTATTAGTCCCTTAGAAAATGTCAAAATGTCGTGTGACATGTTTCGGTTCAATGTCGTGTGACGAGTTGTTGAGATGTTCACACAATCGGTTAGTTACTATACGTCGACATAAAAATTTACCATGTGAACATTATTCATTCTTGATGACAATCTTCAGTTGATTATTTTATGTATGTAAAAATGTTATGGAGTTATCTATTTCCAAATTTCAAATTTTTAACAAGCATCCTTTTGATTGATGTTAAACGTAAAAATAAATATGGAATTATTTAAAAAAAGCTAACCTAAACTCACAGTATGAATCCAATCTAAATCAAACTTAAATTAAATTGGCGTGCGTCGCTTAACACTGGATCGTTGCTCAATTACCCAGGGGCTGCCTCAATCTTTAACTCGTTTAAAGAAACGTGATAAAATTTAGTCTATGTTTAAACAACGACATTATGTCATAATTTGTATGTTGCATATCATGAGCCCCCAGCTCCGCTCAGACATAACATATGAGACGAATCGTGACCTTTGCCAAGGTTATTGTATCTTGGCATCTTTGCAATTAGGCTTCTAAGTACCGTCTATTAAATAACGTTATAAATTATATATGTAACGCCTAATTTGATTTGTATCAGAGCAATTAGTTGTGATTTGTTGGTTGGAATTTTAATTTGAAAAGGACTTTGACATGATTACGATATACAGCTAATTCCTCCGCTCAAAATTAAGCTGTCCAGCTAAATGCAAGTAACCAACAGTGATGGTAACTAATACAAAAAAGAGATTACAGAAAGACCACTCTCGTTTTTTTCCAGTAAAATTACCTAAACTTGAAGTAGGTAAACTTGACAGAACCCGCCAAAAACAAAATTCATCATGTGAAAAATTGCACCAAGTTCAACAAAACCACTCGCGACAGTGCGACTGGCCGCTACACCGAATAACACCGGTATCGCCTGTAAACTCACTGTGTCTGTGTGCGTGATCGAAATGGCGGGCTCTAAGCGGACTATCTGTTTGGGGTGCAGCGCCGCATGCGTAATTTCTGAGCTAACTTAGGCATTGGTGTGTTCCTGTTGCTAAGTAGGTGTCTATAGACGGTCAGCTGGGTTATTTTATAACGACACGATTGGCGTGTGCCCAGTAGCGCCTAACACAAGTATGTTTTGACGTTTTTTTTTTTCCTTTTTTCGAGACCATGACAATTGGTGTTTAAACAGGGCAGGCCTGAATCCACCACATCCTGCAAAATAACCAGGGTGACCATTTACCTTGCGTGGGCGTCCCACACGACGTTGGCCTTTAAAAAGTCTCCTAAATATAACTTTTTTTCCCCAATAGCCATGAGTTACTAGCCAATGATGCCTAAACGCATAAGTACAATATTTCAATCAAGGCTCATATCATCTTGGAACCACTGTGATTGATTCTACTGAGCAATGTTAGTTACTATATCATAAATTAGGAAACGCCCAGTTTGATTAAAAGATAATTAATATTAAACTCTATTTGTGCCTTTTTCGAAAGGTGTTCATCCTACACTATCTTAAATTATTAGCATGACGACCTTGCTTATCATTTTCTAAATCTTTTGATGGCTTATTAGGTGCAGTGGTAAGGAAAAAAGGCCTCGGATTCGACTCTCGCAGACTCTCCAATGTTGATGAAACAGATATATAAGTTGAATCTGGGAATTCATAGGACCCTTAATAAAGTTGTATCTGATAATAGCTAAGCAAGCACTAAGCTACTAAGTACTTAATGTGGCGAAGATGGAGTACATGGCCTGCAACACTACAAATCCCCATTCCGTCCACATAGGCGTTGGGCCGTGTCAAATACCTGGGATCTGTGCTAAGCGCGTACGGGGACATCGACCGCGACGTCAGACTCCGAATTTCCGCGTCTTGGGCCAAATGGCGTGAGGTGGTTGGTGTCATTTGTGACCCCAAAATGCCGATCAAGCTGAAGGGGCAGGTCTATAAAACCATCATTAGGCCTGTCCTTTTATATGGCAGTGAAACATGGTCGTTACTAGAGCGACACAAGCAGGAGCTGCGCGTCACGGAAATGAAGATGCTGCGGTAGATGTGTGGAGTCTCACGCAAAGATCGCGTGCGGAACACCCACATACGCGGCAGCCTTAAGAAAGGCGGACCCTGGGACCCCACACACTAGTGTGGGTTCACAACCAGGATAGACCGCACGGATGATGATGATAATAGCTAAGCAGGTAGAATCATTACCAACTGAGCCACCAAGGCAGTCTGATCCAGGAAAAGGTTTCAGTAACTGGGTTCTGCCATTTAGAAACCTGTGCCTTTTAGCTTTTAACGAACGAATCTGAATAAATGACATTGAGTGAAGACACAGGAAAAAACTAGTGCAATATAGTAAAAAAACAAGAACTTACAACATTAATTGCATTTAGATCAAACATTTCAAGCTCATCAAGATTGCAAATAATTTGCGTGAACTATGACTTTGTAAAGCCGTGGTTTGACTGAAAGAGATTTACATGGCATTTTTGATGTTTTTTTTAATTTTTTTCATATTTTTATATTTTTGATTTGCAGTTGCTTACAAGGTGTATTACATTTTACAGGTGATAGATATAAAGATACAAAGAACTTAGAACTTACTTACCCAGAAGGTATAGCAAATTTGAGGGCAGCTAATGTAACTACTTAAACTAAATATAAATATAAATCTTTGTAATGTTTATGTCTAAAGAGTAGACTAGATTTCAGAAATGTTATTTTGTTATTGCGTATTAAAATATTGAATATTCTTTTTAATAAATGTTTACTGAAATTGATGTTGATAATATATATTTTTTTAACCACTAATGGAATGATTAACTTACACCCAATGCAAAAAAATATCTGTTTTCCGTTTGAGGCCCTTTTGTTTATAGTCAAGAAAATCCTCATGGATACCACGCTGTCCGGGGGAACAACGTGGTTATGTCGGACTGCTACCGACTAAAAACCTGACTTTTAGCCCTCAACCACTTTTCGTGACGGTATGGAGGAAGGAGTATTACCACGCCGTCCCCGTAGCGCAGCCGGACCTGATGGTAAGCCCGGCTCCTGCTTAAGTAAATCCGTGCAATGCGGATCAAGGTCGCTCCCGCCATTCCACGCCGCCAAAGCAGCCACTAGAGGTCCCAGCCCGCGCCTAGGGTGCAGAGCGTCCGCCACGAAGAGCCAATCATCCGCTGGTACGGTGCAGAGCCCAGAGGCGCGCTCTTGGGAGACCCCCTCCTCGAACCTACCAGGTTCGAAAATCCCGCTGCTCGAGAGTAGCCGCTGGATGTCCCGGCCCAAGTCCAGGGTGCAGAGCGTCCGTCACTTCAACCGCTGTTAAGGTGCAGAGCCCAGAGGCGCGCGTCAGGACATCCCCCTCGCCCAGCAAAATGCCGGCGAGAGCCTAGCAGGCCCGCCACCCCAAGCTACCAAAAAGCAGCCGCTGACTCCAAAGAGTCTCCTCAATAAGACATCCCATAACTCCTCCCAGGGGTGGAACATGGAGCTGCCTCCCTCAAGCCAACGATGAAAAAGCCATTGAATATAACATGCCTCTGTGGTTGGCTTTCATCGATTACAAAAAAGCATTTGACAGTGTCGAAATTTGGGCTATTAATCAATCACTGCAGAACGCTCGTATAGACCATAGATATTCGAGGCTCATTGACTATATCACCAAAATTGTTGCTAAAATTATGTTAGTTTACTAACCTAACTTAAATTAACTTAAAATTATTTTTTGGTACCTAGACCGGTATGTGACACGTGCCTTGCCACCCAATGCCTGAGCAAGGGGCTGTCGTCCCTCAAACCGATGGTGTTCAGTAAGCCGCAGCAGCCGCCGCGGACCCGGCGCATCAGAGAACTGACTTTCTTGCGCATTATCGCATGAAAGTCGTCCACGCGAGCCTTCGCGAACATTCCTGACGCACTACAGTACCGCGGCAGCCCCATCAGCATCCTAAACCCATGATACTATACCCATGACTATCGATAGAGTGGAGAAGTATATTTATCTTGGTCAGGAAATGAAGATGGGCAAAGAAAACCAGGGCAACGAAATCAGTAGACGCACACGTCTAGCATGGGCCGCATACTCCAAGATAGAATTTGCTCTTAGGATGAACATCACCGCGGAACAAAAATCTCGCATATTTGACGCATGTATCTTGCCAGTTCTCACATATGGTGCTGAAACTTGGGTTTTTACCAAAGACTCCATTAATAAACTGCGAGTGGCCCAAAGAGCGATAGAGAGAAAACTGGTAGGAGTTACACTGCGAGACCGTATGACAAATAAGTGGCTAAGAGAGCGAAGTAAAGTTACTGATGTTGTCCAGCGAGTAGCGAATTCTAAGTGGGAATGGGCAGGCCACGTCGCCCGCAAACATGACTCCTGGTGTAAGACGGTTGTTGAGTGGAGACGATGGGGAGAGAAACGCCCGGTAGGAAGACCCCAATTGCGATGGAGTGATGACATCAAG
Organism: Udea olivalis; assembly: GCA_947369235.1. Classification (NCBI taxonomy): domain Eukaryota; kingdom Metazoa; phylum Arthropoda; class Insecta; order Lepidoptera; family Crambidae; genus Udea; species Udea olivalis. Next base: position 16,284,390 of record OX376359.1, read on the forward strand.
AGAGAAGCCGGATCGATGTGGACACAGGTGGCTCAAGATAGAAGAGACTGGCATAAAAGAAAGGAGGCCTACACCAGAAAGATGGTAGTAAAAGGCTGAGAAGAAGAGAAGAAGAAGAATAAGGACTGCGTTGGCAGAAGTTATTCCACGTTGCCCAGGGTGCACCGGAATAGAAACTTGCCATTCCGCAGTAATTAATTATTACCACGGACATACGCGTGAAGGTAACTTGGCGTCTGCCGTTTGAGTCCCTAGGATCAGGTCAAATTTTTCTAGTTTCTATCTTTGTCTATAACGTGTTTTTTTTTTCAATTTCAACTATTTGACACAATTTAACAGCCCACGTAAGTAGCTGTTGATTTCATTCTGAGGTAGCATTAATTCTAAGGGTTCTGAACTTTGGGTAAAGTTTGTAAAATATCCGTTATAATGACTTTAATTAGACCATTATATCGTTTTTGTAATATTGCTATTGGTCATTACCATAATTTTGAGTTTAATTACTCTGCTTTCATATAATTGGCCATACCAAAAAGCGACTTTGCATTTGACAACATCCAGTTAAGCCCCAGGCCCAGCTTTAAGGCATTGCATTAGTCATTCAAACTGAAATATTGCAGTTAAAAGCCTCAAATTATGACGTACAGTTGCAATAAGGCACGCTATGGAACAATGGAGAATATTTTTTCATAATATGTATTAAGTTATTGTAAGTAATTATGGTGCGTGCTAGGAAAACACACGGGCGGTTATTTTTACTGCTTGATGGCCACTGGGATTCACTTAAACCCAGCTCCTGGGTCGATGACAACTATCTTAAACCTGGGTTGATGACAACTATCTTAAACCTTGCTTCTGGGTTTAAGAAAATCCCGGTTGTCATCAAGTAACCAGTGTTAAAATAGCCCGTGTATTTGACCACTGTTCGAGTAGTTCTGTCCGTCATTGGCCGGAAAAATTGGTTTTGGTGTACGCCTACTGTTCATTTTACATACGTTTGTTTTGATCGGCTGATGATGGCCGAGCATAGTTTGGCCGATAACGAATTTGGTGTACGCGGGCCGGAACACATAAATCTGCTCGACGTAATTCGCTCCCGTATCTACAATCGTAACGTGAGAATGCAAAATTATGAAACCGTTTGATTCGCCGTCAAAGTGGTTATTTGTAAGTAGCTTCAGTTGCCCAAACGTAATGATAATAATTGATTTCGAATAATGTGAACTTATTTCAAAGTGGTGTAATAGAGATGTTAACGTGTTGCAGACGCGTTGACTGACAAGGCGTGTTATTAATTTTATATTAAAGCTTCTTTAGGACAGCAATGCCGGTATTTCATGCATGTGTTTAAATTTAACCTTACTGACAGTGATAAGTGACGAGCAAATTTGAGTGGTCTTAAAAGTCGATTTGCGTAAACTAGTCTATCCAGTACGTCTACCACGAGTTGCCACTTTAAATTTACACTATCGTTCGCGTAAAAAAAATGTATTGGGATTTGACATTGTCATGTCATGTCATGTGTCATCCCAAAACATTTTGTTTACGCGAACGATAACGTAAATTTACTACACGTGGTAGACGTACTGATTGGTCTTTAAATTAAAATGACACTTTCTTAATTGCATGCCCAGGTCAAAATTGTCCAGTTACACCAAATTCTCAGAGGAGCTGGGACGACATTTACTACAAATTGTCTTATGACAATCTTTGGAACTGTAGTACAGGTTCGGCGCGTGCTAGGCTTTTGGCCTTGGGTGCGCATGAGGCCGGCTACTGGCTTCACGCGTACCCTTCGTCAAATACAGGAACATTTCTTGAGCCTGACACACTCCGAATCGCAACTTGTCTACGGCTTGGGGTTCCGGTCTGCGTTCCTCATAAATGTCTCTGTGGCAGTGATGTCGACAAGCTAGGACATCACGGACTGTCATGCCAAAAAAGTGCAGGCCGCTTCTCGAGACATGCCGCACTTAACGATATCATACGCCGGTCCCTTGCCACCGTCAACGTGCCAAGTCTACTTGAGCCGACTGGTATTGCAAGAGACGATGGCAAGAGACCGGACGGTATGAGTTTGATTCCATGGAAGATGGGCCGGATGCTGGTATGGGATGCAACCTGTTCAGACACGCTGGCCCCTTCCCATCTACATGGAACCAACGATAGAGCTGGTGCGGCTTGTGAAGCGGCTGAAAAAGGTAAAGCATGCAAATACAGGGGTCTAGGCTCGAAATATGATTTTGTTCCATTCGGTGTCGAGACCCTTGGTCCGTGGGGTCCTAGCGCTATAAGGCTTTTTAAGGAAATAACAAAAAGGTTAGTCGACATCACAGGAGACCGAAGAGCTGGCAGCTACCTCGGACAAAGAATTAGTCTAGCTATTCAAAGAGGGAACGCTGCCAGTATCTTCGGAACCTTGCCTAAAGGGACTTCTTTTAATAATATATTTTAGTTATTAAATTATATTTTTTAAGGTTTTTAGTTTTAGGTTCATTTTAATAAAATAAAAAATAAATAAAATAAAAATCATTTATTTCAGATTAAATCCATATTAAAACAATTGCATTGATTAAAATTAAAATTAAAATGTCCAGCTAAGAGAATTACATTAATTTATATTTGACCTGTGACAACACTCACCCAGTGCTGTTGGATAGGACAGTCGAGGCGGGACGCAATCATTTTCAGAATCCTATTGGGACTGCTTCGGAGCCGATGAAACATTGATGCGGCTTTTTTTCGCATAATGGCATTAAGACCATCGACGCGGGCGTCTGCGAACATGCCAGAGGAGAGTAAGCTCTAAAAAGAGTAATTTTAACTTCTATTGTGCTTCTAGCAAACCTGCGAGCCAGCATGTTGCTTCTCACCGCCAACGCCCTTCTCTCACGCTCTATATCAAAGTCATCCTGTAGGTTGTCAGTTAACATGTGGCCAAGGTATTTAAATTGACGCACAACTTTCAGGGGAGAGCCTTCAAGTACAACGGGAGGCACGAAGGTCGGCTTTTGAGTACCAGCCTTAAACACAAGTACCTCACTCTTTTTACAGTTGTACTTGAGGCCATGCCCCGAAGCGTAGCGCTCACAAATGTCAACGAGCGTTCTCAACGCGCTGATCGAGGGAGCCAGGAGGACCATGTCATCAGCGTAGCTGATGTTGTTGACACAGGTACCGTCAATGTAGCATCCGACATGGACACCGCTGAGTCCCTCAATCAACTCGTTAATGTACAAGTACACAGTCCACCCTGACGAACGCCACATTCCAGCTTGTATTCATCGGACAGATTATTTACCCACCTCACCTGGTTCACCTGATTTTTGTACCAGTACCTAAGAAAAGATACGTGATAATAAATAATAATAACTTCAGATGTGTTAGTATTTGTTTTAGTATTATAAATAATGTATATTTTTAATATTTTAGTTGGAACTATTGTTAATAAATCATTTGTAATTGTTTTGATGAAAAAAAAAATTAGGAAGTGCTATCGAAGTGTTTTTCAAAAGTTTTATGTTATGGTTGTTTAAGATAAAAAAAAAAATTACCACTGGCCTGTTGGCGCAATATTACCGATCCTGACAGGTCGTAGGGTCGATACACACCTGAGACAAACGTTTGAGTAATGATAATTTGTATGGGTCCTGTGTGTTATCATCGTGGTAATGTATTATAATCTGTCTAGAAATGTTCGTCTGAGTAAATCAGTCTCCGACTCATCAGTCTAAGAGAAGCTAGTACAACCTTTACTCAGATTGGGGTCAGATGATCGTAGTGAGAAATATTCCAGATTAATTTATATTTACTTATTTTTATTTTATTTTTATTGTATTTACTTTGTACATATTAAAAAAACATAATAATATGAATGTACAAAGCACCTAACCTTAGGCATATAAGAAAATCATAATACTACCTGAATAAAAGCACACAATGAGACACGATGACATTCCACATATTTCGAAGACCTCGCCATCATCACCTTGAGCTGTTCACCTCTTCAAGTTCTGTCACGAACTATTTCTGTAACAGACCGATGAATTTCATCAATAAACTTTTGCCCTGGAGCTGGATTCAAACCGGTGACCTTTAGCCTTTCGTCTATAAAGCTAAATGAGCCATATAAGAAGGTGTTCGTGAGCCAGTGGGCGGTAATCCAAAATGAAATTGTTGGGGGCTGTCAATTTTGACTTAAATACGGCTCCATTGTGAGAACTGTAGAAATTGAGATGTGGTAACCTTTGAACTTTTGAGGCATCTATAGAGGAATCAAAGTCACCGACATAGCCTTGTCGATCAGTAAAGTAAAGCCTGAAATACACATGCCCGTAGCTGGCATGCCACTCAGCAGTCACGTGACACCAGAAGCCAATCAAATTGAGTAAAATGTTATACCTGTCAAGACTGCAGATTTTATTTCATTAGATTAGCTTAGGCTGTCACTTGACTGCTAAGAACATTGCATGTTGCATGCCTGCATGGTGTATTTCGGGCTTTCAGTTGTGGTACCTGGTAGCATATTAGGCAGATGGGTGACTTGGTGAAGCTCGCAGAATGGGAGATGGAAGAATGTAGGCTTTCAACAGCCAATCGCTCTGAAAGCTTCTTTGTAAGGCCTCAATTAAATTAAATTCAATTTATTCATTAACAAATTACATTGTGTATGAAATTACAACATGTATCATACGTACATTTTTTCTCCGGTTTAATTCCCAGGTCGGGCAAAGTGTGTTTTTCGGAACATAAACCTGGTTAGTGATCGCCGACCCGCATTTGGCAAGCGTGGTGATTAAGCCAATACCCATCCATTGTAGCGATGATTTGATTTCAATGATGGAGGCCTTTGCCCAGCAGTGGGACAGTATATAGGCTAATTACTTTACTTTTGCACATTACCATATTATCCTAAAATGCGGATATCGTACAAACATAATAATTTGTCACAAGAATGTTTGTCATAAGTGATGAATGAGGATCAAACTCTCGAGTCAACAAAAAGGGTCCTCAACCAACTGAGTCAACAAAAAGGGTCCTCAACCAACTGAGTCAACAAAAAGGGTCCTCAACGAACTGAGTCAACAAAAAGGGTCCTCAACGAACTGAGTCAACAAAAAGGGTCTTCAACCAACTGAGCTATCAAGTGAGGAGTTTAATGATAGTCTCTGAAGAATGCGATTTCTTTTATAGAGATAAATTTTACCATTTTTACATACCGCCTTGTCTGCTTATCAATTTTCTTTTAATTTTTTAAATCCTTTGGTATCTTTCCTACTTTTGTTGGTATTAAAACATAATGTAACTTGAAGCCTAAGGCTTGGCTACACGTTTGCTACAGACAAACAAAAAATATCTTCATTTAAATAGACCTGTAACAAGTACTTTTAAATCGTCATTACAAGAAAAAATATATACTTAGTAATAGACTTAAATACTATAATAATATTAATACAAGGTATGATAATATGAATACATACCACCGCATCGGAAGTTGATCTTATACTGAAAAGAACCGGCGAGAAACTCAGTACTTACTCTTTAAAACTTGGTTCACTTTTACAAAAAGAGTTAGTGTTAGTGTGTAGTATTTAAAAAAATAAGCTTACGTTCTAACATGTCCTTAAAATATGGACCTAAAAGTACATATAAACTCCCGGATATAAACCAAAAACATGTACAAAGTTTACACAATTCAAGCCTAGAAATTGTTAGATTTTTGTTAGACAGTACAAACTAGTTATATATATATTACAAGAGTTAACCAATCATGCACCGAGTAAAGAGCTTAAACCCAGGCTTTTTTATCCAAAAGGTAATCATTTGTAGTGTAATAGCCTTTTTTTGATAATACTGTCTTAATGTGGTTTTTGAATTTGTTTAGTGGTAGCTCACATATTGCCTTTGGGACTTTATTGTAAAAATGTACACCTACTTAAGAGTACCTAGTGTTTCAACTCACGCATTTACGCAAAGTCAATTCATAAACTACCGAAATGGACTGCGAAGTGTCAGTTAGCTAAAGGAGTCGTGACTGCTTGGACTGAGACAAATAACTAATTAGAGTGATGCGACTTACTAAATGGTATGAACATTAACCTTATGCAGTTGAGTAAACTGTACCTAATAGTACCTCATATTATTCATTCAAACTTATGAGCAAAACACATTTTTCTAATAAAATTTATTTTATATATTATAAATGTATATATATTTAATTGTTAATACGCCTTTTTTTGTTTTTTTCTTAATATTCTATTTATTCAGTATAAATCATATAGAATTTGTACAGAAAATAAAAAAAATATATATTATTCACTTTAATTAACATGATACTTAGGTATAATATTTGTACAGTATTCCTACAAAAGAAAAGATTTAAATCAATAAAAACAACTTATGAATTATAATTATAAAAACTAAATAAATACAATTATAAAACCTAAGCTTAAAGTTACAAATAAAATGATTCATAAAAATACTATAAAAACCTTACTTAACCTAGGGAGCCGCCGGCAGCAGGGCAAGCAAGCCCCAGACTACCGGCGGTTAGGCCTGCAGGGAGAGGAACCTCCTGACAATGCGAGCCGTGTCCAGGAGCACCGCCTTCTGAATCTGACATTTGACCCAACCGCTGAGCGAGAGCCTCTCGAGGTGTTTATTATTCTCTTTATTCAGTATAAATCTTAGATATAAAATTTGTATAGTATTCTTACAAAAACAGAGATTTTATAGCATTAAAAACAACTTATGAATTATAATTATAAAAACGAAATAATTACAATTATAAAACTTAAGATTAAAGTTACAAAAACAATGATTTATAAAAATACCATAAAAATCTTAACCTAGGGAGCCGCCGGCAGCGGGGCAGGCGAGGCCTAGACTACCGGTGGTTAGGGCTGCAGAGAAAGGAACCTCCTGACAATACGTGCCGTGTCCAAGAGTACCGCCTTCTGTATCTGACCCTTGACCCAACCGCTGAGCGAGAGCCTCTCGAGGTGTTGGTCGAGGCTCTTCGCTATTAAGCCGTTTGCCGATACGACTATCGGGACAATGATCGTCGAATCAACATTCCACATGGCGGTCACCTCGTGAGCCAAGTCAAGGTACTTGCTGAGTTTGTCCTTCTCAGCTTTTACGAGGTTATCGTCATGTGGAATGGTAATGTCAACGAGCACTGCCTGGCGTTGGGATCGGTCTACCAGCACGATATCAGGTTTATTGGCTACAATAGTCCTGTCCGTGATGATAGAGCGATCCCAATAGAGCAATGCACGACTATTTTCGAGAACTGGTACCGGTGCGTACTTATAGTACGGTACCTCCGACTCGACAAGGCCATATCGAAGAGCAAGTTGCTGGTGGATGATCCTAGCTACTAGGTTGTGCATGTGCAGGTACTCTCCGTTAGCAAGGTGAGAACAACCGGAAATAACGTGGCGAATAGACTCGCCAGGACGGCGGCATGCCCGACAGATGTCGACCGTACCGTCCTTCATGATGTATTTCCGGTAGTTATTCACCTTGATAACTTCATCAGCAATTGCACAGACAAAACCCTCGGTTTCCCCAAAGAGGTCCCCGAAGCGTAGCCAGTTCACCGATGCGGAGAGGTCCACATCGGGCCCTGTTAAGGCCCGATAGAACCTCCCATGCAGCTCCTTACTCCTCCATATTTCCTTGCGGTCGTCGGTGGTGAGCACCGGTGGTTGACGGCAGTTCTCATTCGCCAAGGATAGCGGCGTGAGGCCCTTATCAACTGCCACAACATCGCGGTGTATCCCACATTCGTTGCTGAGGAAAAACCTCCTAAGACTGCACACCTCGCGGTTGTGAAGGTTCTTGGCATTTAAAAAGCCACGACCTCCCACCTTCCGCGGGATATACAGTCTCATGACAGACGAGCGTGGGTGTAACATGCCAAATGTTGTGAGCAATTTTCGAACCCGTACATCCAGGGCGTCCAGCTCAGTTTGAGTCCATCTTAGTATGCCAAAGGAGTATATCAATAAAGGCATCACCCAACCGTTGAAGGCGCGCACCTTATTGCCACCTGACAAAGAACTCTTGAGTACCTTTGTAAGGCGACTAAAGAAGCGCTCCCTCACCGATTGCTTGACGCCTGCTACTGATATACCCAATGACTCTGACATACCAAGATATTTGTAGGTTTCGGCTTCAGAGAGGGATCTGAGTGTCATCGTCTCAGAGAGCTGTAAATTCGGTGAATCTACAACCCTCCCTTCTTGTACATGCATGACCGCACACTTGGCTACACCGAACTCCATCTTGATGGCATTGCTAAAAATCTCAGTTATTTTTAACAGTTCCATCAATACCTGGGGGCTTGGTGCAAACAACTTCAGGTCATCCATGTACAACAAATGAGGGATGAACTCACCCCCTCTGCGAAGCCGATAGCCTAGCTTTGAATCCTTTAGTAAGGTACTAAGAGGATTTAAAGCTAAACAAAACCACAAAGAACTCAAACTATCGCCCTGGAAAATACTCTCGAGGTGTTTATTATTATTATTAAGTAACTTTATTCAAATGTAAAATGTTTAAGGTATGGAAATATTATAATCACTTGATAAATTAATAGTTTAAATAAATGATATGTTTCCTTTAAGAACTGAGTAGCAAAATTCACACACATTATATTTTTTTTCTAATTTAAACTAGTATTATAAATGGAAAGATTTGTTAGTTTGTTCTTCTGGCCCCATTTTTTAAAATTCTTTCACCAATATAAAGCCACATTATATGGGAGTGACTTGAGGCGGTAATGTGAGAGATTTCAAATTTAATTTCTGTCAAAACCTGTCAAATTCTGCGGGGGGACATACCCCTCTAAAGAATTACCGCCATTTATTTCATAATATTGTCTCCTTAGTCGTTACCTCATTGCATTATGTATATTTATAAATAAATACTATATTTTAAATAAAGAAGGACAGCGAACTTCCATGTAATTTCTGACCTCTACTTACGGGCCGCGTACATAAAAGAAATCGGTTGATGTTTTTAGAACTACGCTAGACTAACAAAAAATTTAATTGTTTTAACTCTTTTAAAGCTAGGGTTAAAACGATTTCAAAGCTATTGAAGGTAGTGAGGTTATAATTAAAATCGTTGGTTTTTAATCATTTTTTAATTAATACAAGGACACTGATGCTTACGCATCAGTCAGATTTGGTCCGACGTAAGCGAATACATGTACGGGCGTTCCACTTTCGCGTTTCGGAGGCTGTTTGGTTAGATATTTGTTATTATACAATGCAAAGTACAATATCCGCATTTTCTCGGACTAGGCACAGTTCCATGCAAAGTGTTCCATTCCGGAGAATTGCGCGGATCGGCAGACGGGCCCACGTTCGTGCGACGGGTCCCGTCGCGGGTGGACGAACGGGCTTGTTCAGTCAACAGCGCTACATGATACGTGCAATGAGAACCCTCGATGAGCCTCATCCACCCTATACCCGTCCCATGCAAAGGCGCACTGCGAGTTTGTTAGTACGGCCGCGTGCTTCTTTTACTATGCGGCTGGCTTGTGCCGCATCAGTACGCGGCACGAGCGATCTGTGACCTGTACAGTAGCCCTCATCACATCATCACAAAACTATAGAACTAGACGAAGAACAAAAGAAGTATATTTCTGGTGTACCTAAGTTAAGTTTGTTCAGCTCAGTGTGGGGCCGCCTAGGATGGTGTTTGAAAGTAGTGTTCATAATGGTCAGGTTGTTATTGGCAGCAAACTCTATTAGGCGCTCTCCTCTCTTGTTACGAACACCAAGACCATATCTTCCAACGATGTCACGAATTCCATCATCCATAGTGGTGTCTCCCACTTTGGCGTTGAAGTCTCCGATAGTGAGTAGTAGCTTCATTCTGGGGGTTGCGGCTACAGAAGACTCAAGGTCTTTATAAAACTCTTCTATTGCCTCATCACTGGAGGAACTTGTAGGGGCATATACCTGCACAATATTCAGTGGGGTCGGTGATGCGCTGAGTTTGATTGACATGAGCCGATCACTGATAGGGTTGTAACCCAGCACGGCTCCATTCCATATCTTTGGGATTGCGACTGCTACACCAGAAAAACTATTTTTGTCATTTCCGGAAAAATAGATGGTATGTTTTCCAGAGTCAAAGTGTCCGCTTCCTTTCCAATGTGTCTCACTTAGTCCTGTTATTGTGAGTTCACATCGCTCCACCTCTCTCTCTAAAATAGGAAGCTTGTGTTTATCACGTAACCCTCTGACGTTTCATGTTCCGAAGAGATATTGTCTTCTTAACTTAAAGCTTCTTCCAGTAGATTGTTTTCCATGAGTCGCCTGGTTGTATTGCGTCTCCATGGCCGGTAACCAATTTCACACCCCCAGCCCCGGAAAGCTCAGGGCGCCAGTCTCTACGCGGATCACTAAGCAAACTCGCTCTCAATCTCTGTGTGTCCATCATACAGCTCTCATGGGGTAAGTGATGTAGTAGTTTCCCCTTGCTTTCTACATCGCGGTATTATAACCTCAGTGGCTATAATAATCCTTTCATGAACCGGTACAGATTCCACATCTTTGCGTTTCACTAAGGCACTGGTGGCTACCGCTGCCCTCCACCAGGGTCCAGGTACTACGCCCCTTTGGCTCGCCTCCTCCGCCACTTTAGCCGTTCCGACACATGCTGTCTCCGCCCAATCTGTCGATAAAGTCTTCACCCGTAACCCTGAGCAAGGGTTCTATGATATACCCCATAGAGCTGGGTCTCTATCCGAACTTGGTCACCGTCTCACTCCGGCCTACTGAAGAGAGTTGTGTCCAGCCCCGCGACGTGGACGCGCCGGATAATAATTACCCCAGTGAAAGATAGAGAAGGTCACTCTACCTCTTCTTGGGCCGGGTTAACGATCTCGTATGGATCCAAGATCGAAACCATCGATTATTATTATTAATGTCCTAAAAAAATATAAGGAAAAACTCAGTTAAGTAGTTTGTAAGGTTTCGAAAATCCTAAGCATGTTTTGACAATAATATGTAAGAAAAAGTATGAGTTCCAACATTTGTTTGTAATCGATGTCCCGTCATATTTTATCTATACCAATATTATAAAGCTAAAGAGTTTGTTTGTTTGTTTGGTTGAACGCGCTAATCTCAGGAACTACTGGTCCGATTTGAAAAATTATTTCAGTGTTAGATAGCCCATTTATTGAGGAAGGCTATATAGGCTATAATTATATCATCATTCCACGAGGACGAAGTCGCGGGCAGAAGCTTATAAAAAATAAAAGTCCGTGTCATCAACATTATTTAGTATTTAACGGAATTGACTTACGTAGGTAAACATCTAAAAGATCATTAAAAATATGCTGTACTAACATTTTATACGATTGAAAAAATTTAAATATCTATTCGCTTGATTAACAGATAGTTAATTTTATACCTCAGTTAGCTATCTAGGGAATAAACTAAGAATTGAAAAATCGGGCCTAAGTCACCTATACCATTTTACAGACTTAGTGAATTTGAAACAAGTGCATTTTCACGTTGCAGGCTAACTTTATTTTACCAACATTTTGTAACGCGAATAAGTCTAAACATTTTCTCATAAAAATTTAACATTTGGCCTTGGGTTTGAGCTTCCGTAGCCTGGTCAGCTTTTTATCCAACTGAGCTATCGAGACTATTTACCAAGCAATTTGCTTTAGTGTAAGTTACGTATAAGTCTCTAACATTTTCTGATTGTTATCTCATCTAAATCACCCGTAAGGGTTGTACTACTGAGCAAAGGGTAAGGCAGGTCCTTGCCCTTGGTAATGCGCGTCCTTAGGTTATCTATTTAAAGTCTGCGGTATTCAAAATAATTCCCCTTCCACATAAAGACTATTGAGTGTAACAATGGGCCATGTTACTGTAGGGCAGAACATTCAGAGTTAAGAGTAGACATATTCATGATACCTTTGCAGCCAGTTTCATCATATGGAATCATGTAAAATTCGCACGTAATTAAAATAAACATTCTAACAGTAACAAAAGTCTGCGTTTCAACATAAGACAAATATTGCGAGCGTTTTGGTTACAAATACTAAAATAAATGTATCTTTGAGTTATGGCTCATTCGTTTTACAGTCCATTTACTTTTACGATTTGTTCCATTCAATGCTTTGTTATAAGAATTAAATATAGTTACGGAGTAAATTATCGTTAAAGTTCGGTCAGATTGTGGCAAGTATTTAACATTTGTTATATATTAGCTCATGTTTTAATATCGCGAGCGTTTGAACAGAATGCAGTTGAAAGGGCAGTCCTCAAATAATATGGTCACGTCAAGTGCATCAAAAGTTGATTGAAATTTTGAAACCACTGTGGTTTTTGTATGGAACTCGTACTATACTATAATTACCATGTATTAAATGGCTAATCAATCAAACAAAAAACCTTTTTTAATAGTTCTTAAATCTTTTGAAGATATTCAAGTATATTCTAACAATTTATCATGACTAGTATAAAAAACCATCATCGTTCGTTTAAACAATATCTTTCCATTTATTTTATCATATATTGTAATATTTATAACTATAGCGTGTATATCAATACTTATCTTGTTTTAACAGCTCTCTGTACAACTACTTCACGGATTTCAAATATATTATAAAAAATATAAAATGGATATATAAATATATATTAGCTCTTGACAGGTTGCAGCGGCGTGCTATACGTATTATTGGAAACCCAGAGGCAACTTTGACCCTTGAGCCTCTCCAATTGCGTAGAGACATTGCCAGGCTAAGTGTTCTCTATTGCTTCTACAATGGGGAATGCTCTGACGAGTTATTACAGCTTATTCCACCCTCACCTTTCCACTCCCGTACCACGCGTGCTGGACTACGGCGTCATCTACACACAACTCAACATTTGTTGGCCCGAACTAAAAGGTTCGGTGACTCGTTTCTTTGTCGTACCATCCCGACGTGGAACGCTCTTCCAGCACATGTGTTTCCTTCCTCGTATAGTCCCGGGTTCTTAAAGCGGGCCGTGCAAAGGCATTTCTGTAGGCCTTCAAGGTGAGGATGGCCAGCCTAGTGATTCGTTTGAATGACTGGGCTTGTCAACCTCATATCTGGACCTCATGACCGCTTTCCATCAGGTGGAGTGAGGTCATCTTGACGAACAACATTAAAAAAAAAAAAACTTTATCTTACTACATCTTCATCCCGTTTTTGTGACTTTGCAATCATGGTAATTTCAAATGTGTTGGTAGGAGCAAAAAATATTCCCTTTATATTTATCAAAAATTTCAATGTAAAGGGTCGATAGAACTCCAGATTAAACTAGACTAAACTTTTTGTAACCTCTAAATAAGGCTGTATGACTCACAAACGTCTACGACATGGTGCATCTAGTGCACATCTTGCCTTAACATGGCTGAGGCCAAGGTCACCCGTTCTAAAGAAGCTAATGATGACAGACTGATCTGATCAATTATTGTGTCAAAACATTCTTTAAGATGCAGCTTGTTAAGTATCTGGTTCAAGTTTGCTATATGCATAAATGTAGGTGACTGTCCACTGAATTGAATTTTCCATTGAAATTTTTAAATGCTTTACGACCGTAAGGAAAATAAAATAGGCCTCAAAATATTTTCTAACAGTAATCAAATCTCTTCTCAGGAACAGTAACGGACGCAACTTTTTTGCCTCTTCCCTGAGTTAATTAATTAATTTCACTTTCGTTTTCTTTAATTTTAAATTATTTAATATATGTATTGCTGTCATTATTAATTATTCTGTAATAAAACAGGACAGGATAGTTAATAATCAAAACTTCTTTCTGCAGCTCTTTTTTGAGTGACGATTTAGATATCAAAGAAAGATCAACGGAAGGTTTGCGGCCTCTTTTACCGCTAAATTAATGTGTTGTATTAAGTACGAAAATAACCAGCTATTTTCAAAATAAACAAGTAGTTATAAATTGACATATTTTCCTATTTAATTAAATCACTTCCTTCATTACTAACACACGCATGATGTCATTAACAACCGTAACTAACGTCTCGCCGATGAATAACTAATTAATGACTGTATAGCGATCTACATAGTTCCATTATTATAATAAATCTTGCAGTCATTCGACTTGACTTATCGTGACCACTCATGTCATGATGTTAAGCAGGTGACTCACCTGGACATGTATGCATAGGCTTCTGCATCAAGGGTTATTGAAACATATAACCAAACGGACCCATAAACTTCTTCAAACTTCATAGGCATATGGGGGAGCCCAAAAGAAACATGCAAATACAAAATTAATTTACGAATTATAAGCCAAAACAGGTGCCTGAAATTTGGAAAATATAACCTTAAGGTTTTTGATTGATGAATGAAATTGGAAAATTGAAATCGCTGATAATTTGTAATTCAAACTATAGATGCTCGTAGATAGTTTACAAACCAGAAATGTGAAACTAAAACCGGGTCACTTAATTGTGTCATATTTGTTGTGTAATACTCGTGCAAGTCTGGATTTTAAACGAAGCTGTTAGAAGACAATATTTCACTTGAAATTTGGCGCAGACTCTGGACAGGCAATGGAAAGAAAGAAAATTAATTCATTTACTGGTCATTGTGTAATCTATTACAACAACAACAATTATATACATATACCTACAAACTGCTTTTACTAGCACTGACTATTACTATCTAGATCAAGACATCTGTAATCTTAAATTGGCACTCGTCTTCAATTGGATGAAGATACGATCTGCATTACTTAGAATACGCTCAGCTGGTGATCTGATGACATTTAGGTTAGGTAGGTACCTTTATCAGGGTGAATGTGAGGGTCTTCTCACACTGGCATGCTGAGTGTCTCCTGCGAACTTTTTCATGGACTGAGATCTGGAGTTTATTTGTTATAGCATACGTAGATTAACCATTATTGAGTAGATAGGCAGAATGGCGTAAAGAAGGAAAGAATATTTTTTTAACTTCCTACAAGATTCCGCCCCAATTTATTAATCCTTCAAAATGTTCATGAGCCCAGCATCGCCGTGTTAATCAAGAAACAAAGAAATTTGATGAGAATAAGAGAATGACAACATTTATTAAAGTAAAGTGAAGTAAAGTAAAACATTTATTCATTTAAGCTTGTACAAAGCACTTATGAACAGCAAAAAAAATTATTTTATGCAGTTGATTCCTTAATCAACGATGATAAAAAATTTAAATAAGAGTGAAAAAAAGCCTGGTATGGACCAAAGAAGAAAAGCGAAAGATCTCATTGAAATTATTTAGATGTAATATTAATACAGGTATCGCAAATGATACGACTTAAATGCATGTTGACCTCCAATAATAGTTAACACAAAACTGGATAAAACCAAGTATTTTTACGAAAACTTTTAGCTTTTTCTTCATTTAATAATTTAGGATGAATACTATCATCGATAATAAGTTACATCCAGGCTTTCGATGAAGCAGGGCCCTCAGGATACCTAATAATCTGTATCAAAGTTGCAAATGCCGATGAAAAAGGAAGGTCAGCTCTTTTGCGGTTGCGAAGGCGAGCCAACCACGCCAGGCTCATAAATGCATGACGGCAAGCAGACATCCTGGTGGCTAAGTAATGTACGGAATTTTATTGCTAGAAGATGGTGTAGTTATTTATAACTTCAATTTGTAAACTTATAAACGGGTCGTGATATTAGGTTGGGCGATATATGTAAAAGTTCTGAATATTATTCTTATAGCAACTTGTACATGCAGGCCATCTGCAAGGCCTATGCAGGCCTATGTTCAGCTTACTGTACATTCTATAGGTATATAGAAACCAATAACCTAATTAATCTTGCCGTAAAACAAGATGCGGAAGTGGCAAGTCTATTTTCGGACAATGAACGTCAGTTTAAGGAAAGGAACCTTTTTATATTCTTACTATTATATAGGGCCTTCGAAGTCAATACCCATAAATATTAGGCTATGACTTGATTTCAATGATAGAGGCTTTGCCCAGCAGTGGGGCAGTTTATAGGCTAATTACTTACTTTACTATTGTAACGATGCCGTTTGGTTCCAGTCTTGGACGTTAGAACCTCCACGATGGCTGGAAACTTCATATAACTTACTGGCCATGAAGAGTATTCTGAATCTGTCCTTTCAAAATTTAATTTATCGTTCCACGTTCCCTGTTTAGCATTTTTAGTCAGTCCTTCCAAAACCATCGTGCCGAACAGAGCTTGCGAGCATTTTACCAGATAACCAGTATAAGTTTTAATTACATACATGATGGTGATTATTAAATAACCAATCGTAAATAGTTATATAAAATGTAACAGTAACCCTTGGATCGGGTTTTTCCTTCCTACCTATACAATAAACAAGTCACTGGATTGACCGATCTTTTATTCACTATTTAATCCATAACTACATCTACTCCTAAGCATTGTGTGACGAATCTCTCCGGTTCCTGTATTATTGCTGGCCTGCAACAAGGATTTCTCCACACTACTATATGGGCTTCGAGTAATATAGAAACAATTAAAATCATACGTCGACGTATTGTTTGTTACCCGCAAAGGTCAATTTTCAGAATAACATTTCAGACCTCTTTTCTGTGACTTTTGATTTCGGCGGCTAGGATACCGTTACCTGTATTTACCTCTTAGAAAGCTTTGAAATGTTTTGTGGAGCCAGATAACGAAGGTCAATCATTAGCAATGACCACAGTAAATATTATCAAGTTTTGATTACCCATTCCAGGATATTGGTATTATGAAAAAATCAGTTCGAAGATTCATAAACCATCATTTCAAACATCTAATTACACCATATAAACTTTTTTCTGCAAAACTGTTTGCAATTATGTCTATAATAGTGACTATATGATTTGTATATAATATTTATGCAAGAATCCCTTGCCTCTGGCACATTAAATACTATCAAGTTATTTATGTTGCAATAAAAATGCAATTGAAACATCTACAACTTTTTTACACCTCCAGGTACTTCATTATACCTACGATATGTAGACCAAAATGAGACACTGGTTTTACTAAGCTGATTATATACGGTCTTTTAACAAGTATGGTTATTAAGTTATACTTGGCCCAAGCCTTACTTAGGAAGCTCGTTGATGCTCGCTAGAGCTCGTGAATTAAAGTATTTTTTTGTTTTTCGCATAACATGATGTTTTCATTTTTAACAAGTCTATACTCCATTCATTATAGCATTAGACAGAAGTAAAAAAGGTTCTTTTTAGGGTACACTTTGTGGTAAAAGTACAATAAACATCATTGCTTTTAAGATTTATGCCGAATTTATTAATATCCACATAAATAGCAGCTGTCACACTTAATTGTTCTCATTTAAAGTAAAGGAACTTCAGAATTTATGAGGCTTTTGCTTAAAATAATTATTTTGTCTTGCATCAAACTATATTGTCGATGTAAAAACCTAAAACAGGCAGGGGTTTTCATTTTTACTGTCACTATAACTCTACCAAATCTAAAATGTTACATAATCCCTTCATACGTTGTGGCGGAAGGGGTTTTCAATTTTGCCAGGTTATACTCAGGTATGTTATTGTCATGGCAACGTCAAATGCAAATTGACATTCATTTTAGCCCCCCTGCTTCTTATTTATAATGTTATAATGAATGAAGTTTAGTAACAATCAAATGCTTTCACTACACAATTTTGGTAGATGCTGCTTGTGTAAAATAGAGAGCCTCCATGGTACTTACAGGTATTAATTTGTATCTAGAATTATTTAAAAAAATTATATGTCAATGTCTTGTGTTGTGATCCTCCATGTTCTTTTCTGTTTATCGATCTCTCAATTATATTTTATTATTTATTTTATCTGCGTGTATTCCTTTATGCGCCTCCTAACAATGGTTATGGGCCCAGAAACCTAAAATAAGTTGAGAGTAAAGTTTTAAAGCGAAAGTAAAGCGATTTAGTATAGATTCAGTGTAAAAGTGTTGTACGTAGAAAAAGGCGTAGAAAGCACAAAAGGGGAATGAATATGGGTTCCGTACGTATTGAATCACTTACTAAAGACAATTACGAAAGCTGGCGACTGCAGGCGGAAGCATTGCTTATAAAAAATGATGCTTGGGACTACGTAAACGGGAAGAAGATCGAACCGGCAGAGGCAGCTGAGGCTATACTTTGGGAGGCTGCTGATTCAAAAGCAAAAGCCGATCTTATCCTCTCTATAAGTCCAAGTGAGCTGAGACATGTAAGAGGTTGTCTTACTTCGAGAGATGTATGGCTTAAGTTGAACTCAATTTATGCATCGAAGGGACCTGCTAGGAAAGCCACGTTGCTTAAACAGTTGACGTTACAAAAGATGAGCGAAGGTGATGATGTCGGAGAGCACTTAACTAAATTTTTTGAAGCTAAAGACAAACTGAATGAGATGGAAGTGGAAATTCACAAGGATTTGCTTTCGATCATGTTGTTGTACAGTCTTCCTGCGAGTTTTGAAAATTTTCGTTGTGCGATCGAATCGAGAGACGAATTGCCTGAACCAGACGTACTCAAAGTTAAGATTTTAGAAGAGTACAATTCTAGACATCAGAAATCGGAAGTCCTGCTAGTAAAAGGAAAGCCTTATTGGAAAAAGAATATTAGCATGGATAATAAGGAATCCAAGTCGCAGTTCAAGTTCAAATGCTTTAAATGCCATCAGTTTGGTCACAAAGCTTCCGAATGTACCAAGGCTAAGAAGAAATGTCAAGAAAGTGTAAAGTGTGTGCATAAAAATGATGATGTAGATAGTTTTGATAGCAATTTTATAACTTTCAATTGTGTTTCAGATGCATGTAATGCTGTTTGCACAGAGAGTGGGGATTGGATCATTGACAGCGGATGCACATCTCATTTATGTAATGATGCACGTAAATTTATTGACACTTTATCGCCTGCGAACGGTAAATTGAATTTAGCGACTAATTCGAGCACAAATATACAAGGTAAGGGCACTGTAAGGTTATTGACATGTAATGATGATTCTCAAACTGTGATTAATTTGCCAGATGCGTTATTTGTTCCTGACTTGCGAAGTAATCTGATTTCAGTAGCTAAGATAACTGATAAAGGCTATGATGTTACGTTTAAAAGTAATTTAGCCTTAGTCACTGACAGTTACGGCAAAATCAAGTTGACAGCAAAACGTAGGGGTAATTTATATTATCTTCAAGAACAATGCGCGCGAGCTTCAGTGATTTCTTCTGAACTGAATGCTGAAGTGTGGTCTTGGCACGAACGTTTAGGTCATTTAAATGCCAAAGATCTTATGAAAATTTTAAATAATTCTGGTAAGAATTTAAAATTATCAGATATGAGCAACTTGTATAATTGCGATGTTTGTGCGAGAGGAAAAATGACTGCTCTTTCATTTTCTAAATCTAGTGGACCGTGTGACGAGAAACTTAAGATCGTTTATTCCGATGTGGTTGGACCAATGCAAAATACAGCGATAGGTGGCGCGAAATATTTTGTTACATTTATTGACTGTAGTACGCGATGGTGTGAAGTTTACTTATTAAGTAAGAAGAGCGAGGTTCTTACTGTTTTTAAAATTTACAAGAGTTATGTGGAAAATTTAACAGGTAAGAAAATTAAATACCTACAAACGGATAACGGAGGAGAATACTGTAACCGGGAATTTGATTCATTTTTGCAGGAGGAGGGTATAGTCAGAAGGCTTACGATTCCTCATACTCCACAAATGAACGGAGTGGCAGAAAGGATGAACAGGACACTCGTAGAAATGGCGAGATGCATGCTTCTTGCTTCAGGATTATCTTCAGGTTTCTGGGCTGATGCTATCGTGACGGCATGTCATGTAAGAAACCGATGCCCAACTAGTAGCCTTGAAGGAGGAATGCCGTTTGAAAAGTGGTATGAAATGCCTGTCAAGCTGAGTTATTTACAGACATTTGGATGCAAAGTCCATGTGTTGAATAAGCAAGAAGGCAAGGATAAATTTGCGGCTAGAAGTGTTGAAGGAGTCTTTGTTGGATATCCAAGGAATACAAAAGGTTATAGAATTTGGTTAACTCAGGAAAGAAAAGTCATTGTGGCCAGAGATGTCAAATTTCATGAAAGCTCAAAAGTAAAAAATGACTGTAAAGAAGAAAGCTTGAACAACGATCCTTTTGAGTTAGAAAAGAAAGAAGAAGTACACAAACCGAGGTTTGTAGAAGTAGAGATTAATAAGAAACCTACGATGGATACTTGCATAACTGATGTACCGGTCACTGCTCAATCTGACATAGATGTACAACCGGAGCAAGATGATACACAAGAGGAAACTCCTGAAATCGGAGAGAGATTGTTAAAAAGAGCTGCTGGTAGACCACGACTAGAGAAGGGTCATGTAGGCCGTCCAAAGAAAATTTATCTTATGGTTGAGGTGGTTCCGGAACCAGAAACAAAACCTCAAGATATACCGATTGAACAGCCAGCAGAGGCACAATCTTCAGATGGTATCATGGGCATTTCAGAGCAAGTGGAAGATAAATCTTCGGAAGTATACTTTGATACTTATGAGTTTCTTGGAGCTGCAGAAATAAGCTTGAAGGATGCCTTAACCAGTAATGAAAATTATGGATGGGAAGAAGCGATTTTATCCGAAATAAGGAGCTTGATAAAGAACGATACGTGGGATATTGTCAAGAAGCCAGAAGGACGTGACGTAGTTGGTTGTCGTTACGTGTTGACAACGAAACTAAATGTTGATAAGACTGAAAAGCATAAAGCTCGACTAGTTGCGAAGGGATATAATCAACGCTATGGTATTGACTATCAAGATACATTTGCTCCTGTAGCAAGATTAGAAACAGTCAGGCTTTTAGCTGCTCTTTCAGTTGAGTTAGACATGGAGATACACCAGTTGGATATAAATACAGCGTATTTATATGGCTATTTGGAAGAAGAAGTCTTTATGCAAGTCCCACAATTATTGAAACAAAATTTGCTTAAATTAATAGAAATGGAAAATGATTGCGAAGTTTTAAAACGAGCTAAGAAGATGTTACAGGATCTGGAAGCTGGAGGCGATGTATGCCGGCTAAAAAGATCGTTATATGGTTTAAAGCAGGCTGGTCGTCAATGGAATAAAAGATTGGACAGAAAGCTGAAAAATATAGGTCTTCAACAGTCTTTAAACGAGCCGTGTCTTTATTTTAAAAATGATAAAGGAATTAACCTCTTTGTTGTTATTTACTGTGATGATATTTTAATAAGTTCAGAACGCAGAGGTTGTATTGAAAAGTTTAAAAAGGAACTGGCTGGTGAGTTCGAATTAAAAGACTTTGGTGTTGCGAAGTACATGTTAGGGATTGACTTTGTCAAAACTGACACGTGTACTATTAAGCTTTCACAACAAAAGTATATAAAAGATATTTTGAAAAAATATGCAATGTTTGATTGCAATCCAGCGATTACTCCAATGGAAGTGGGTAAGAAGTTTTGTTCTACCGGTCACGAAGACAGTGAATGTAATGAGCGATGGCCCTATAGGGAGTTAATTGGTTCCTTGATGTTTCTAGTTTCGGGGACGAGACCAGACATCGCCAATGCCGTAGTTAAATTGGCGCAGTTCACAAATAAACCAAAGGAAGAGCATTGGAAGGCATTAAAACGGATATTACGATATTTGAAAAGAACTTTGAGTTATGGTTTGACATACAAGAAAACCGGTAAGTCCGTTATTGGTTATTCAGATGCCGATTGGGGTAATTGCTTGTTAGACAGGCGCTCATACTCAGGATATGCATTCATATTAGGGGGTGCGAGTATTACTTGGAAATCACAGAAACAGAAAACTGTTGCAACCTCCTCGTGTGAGGCTGAGTATGTAAGTTTGTCGTTAGCTATGAAGGAGGCTATGCACCTAAATAGTCTGTTTACTGAAATCGGGTTACCTCAATTTTCAAAGGTAACGTTGCATGTCGATAACCAAGGGGCCATTTGTTTGGCAAAAGATCCAGTGTTCCATTCTCGATGCAAACACATTGACATTAAGCATCATTTTATAAGAAATGTTCTAAGTAATAATAAAGAGATAGAGTTAGTACATTTACGGACTGAATTGATGCTTGCTGATGTATTGACCAAGGCTTTACCTAAAGAAAAGCATAATTTATGTGTGGAGGGGTTAGGCATCACATAGTGTTGATTCAAAGCCTAGCTTTTCAGGCAAAGTAAATCTGTGTTTTTTTTTTTGTTATTTAAGTTTATAGTTAATATGTTATACTTAGTGATGTTGGTCTTTACTTTTGTATGACGATACAAATTAAGGGGGCGTGTAAAATAGAGAGCCTCCATGGTACTTACAGGTATTAATTTGTATCTAGAATTATTTAAAAAAATTATATGTCAATGTCTTGTGTTGTGATCCTCCATGTTCTTTTCTGTTTATCGATCTCTCAATTATATTTTATTATTTATTTTATCTGCGTGTATTCTTTTATGCGCCTCCTAACAGCTTGGGCGCTTAGCCCATTTATCTACAAAATATGCTGCGTAGGCATAAAGTGCCAATACAGAAACCCTCGTAAATGCATTCCAGCTGGTGATTTCTTGATGAGGCAGTAAAGAAGTCCCTTGTAGCTGTCGGCGCGTACGCAGGTCGTAGCGCAGTGACGGCCTGTCTGAGATGAACTCTGGCACCGCTGATACAATTAGTGAGTTAGGCGACGTCCATACTGACACAACCGCAATTTAGTTCCAACTATGTAAAAAATCACATTAATCTGAAAATGGATACTAAGCTTTCTTAGTAAGACGCTAACAGGTTACCATTACCTTCACTTTATAATACATTGCTCCGATGTTTCAACCAAATCAACTGATTCCAATCTAAGGAGAGCAGATTCTAGTTGCCACCGCTTTGTTAATCCGTAAAAAGCCTAATTATTTTGCGTCCGCAATGTAAACTAAAATAATATACTCAACTGCAACTTTCGTAGTTTTAGATTTTGGCCATTACAAACAAACATAGGATAAAGGAGTCTTTTCTCGTAAAAATAAAGTTTTTTTAAGAAGTACTTTACAACATAAATGTTGTCCCTGGATATTATTCCACTAATTGTTTAAGAAGTAGGTGCTTCAGTTGGTTACCCATCGCGCCAACACGTCGATAAAACAAACGGGTTCCCTTCAGTGTACTTGAGAATTACTAAGTGCACCCAGCTTAAATATAGAAATAAGTTTTGCTTCACGCAAGTCAATACATACAATAATCGACAGAGCACAATAGCCAGAAGGCCCGTCATTATAGCAAACGCCATGAATTGCTCAAACTCTAACAAGAGACGCCGCGAGCCACTGAGAAAAGGTTTCACAAGTGTGAATCTGTGCAAATAGTTAAATTACAATTGTGGAGTCGTTAGACTATCGGGGTGAGAGGTACAAGTATGTGTAAAGTCAAAGCAAAGTAGTTTTTTTAATGACTTTACTGTCTAAAGTGACAATGTTGATCACCGATGCTGAAGGGGCAGTGTGCAAGTCAAATTTCCCACAGGTCTGATAGCCACTGAGGCCTAAGGGTCCTCGAATGGCGACCACGAACTGGAAGAAGCAGCGTAGGTAGGCCAACCACCCGGTAGACCGATGACTTGGTGCAGGTTGCAGAAAGCCGCTGGATACGAATAGTACAAAGCCGCTCGCTGTAGCGTTCTATGTGGGATGTTTATGTCCAGCAGTGGATTTCTAAAGTTCTGTTAATGATGGTGATGATGATTTCCGATATTTAAGATCACTGCTAGCCAAAAAGCTCTCATAACCTCTCCTCTGAAGCTGTCTACATACCCGGCCGCCGCCGGCCTTGCCCGCCGGGTTCGTGCCAGCGGGCCAGCGGCTTACTTGTGTAGACAGCTTGAGAAAGCATCCAGTTCGTTGGCCAGACGATTTGTTGGCATAACGGACCCACACAAAGAACCGACGACCTATATTATTGCTGCCCAAAAACTTTCAATGGTTCAGAACTGCTATCATTGATAGTATAGGACTATCTTCTTCTTCTAATCAAGTCGACAGTTCGTTTTGTGTGACATGCGCTACCGTCACCACAAATCGGAGATGACTCATCGTTTGAACTCGCTACTAACTTACTAACTACCACAATAGAAATCGTCCAAATGTATTGGGATTAGGGCCAGTGACAGCTTTTGTCATCCCCATACATTTGAACGAATTGTAGAAATCGTCACAGTGTATTGCTCTTGGCTAGCCCCCCAGGGAGGCTTTTCAAACGCGCTACAAATGTGACAGTTTATTGGCCGAATTATTACGTTTGCTCGGCCCTTCATTTGACTGGCCTGTTGGTGCAGTGGTAGCGATCCTGCCTTTAGCACCGGAGGTCGTGGGTTCGATGTCCACACATATTTATGTGACGAACATTTGTGTTTGTTGTGCTTTGATACCCATTGTACAAGCTGTGCTTAGTTTGAGGTCAGATGATCTTGGTGTAATTTGTCCCAGATATTTATTAATTTCAGCTTGTGGGTTACCAGACCGAGGGCAACAGACTTGAAAGCCGTAGCAGCTACGAAGTTGTTTTGGCACTGCCACTGTTTAGGCTAACAAATTAAGTGACTGGCTCCTAATAAATTGCTTTTATGATATGAAAGATTATATTGACTACTGCAATAAGGGTAAAAATATTTATTTTTAATAAATTATTAGATAAGTACATTTTAATGTAATAATTGTCATCCATAAAACTGAATACTTAATTTCATTGAATTTTCAATTTCATATAATATAATCTGATTGAATATTTGCACGTCTGCTTGCAGACTAAATACGTATAATGACATACCATTATTGTTAAGACCTTTTGTAACTCTGTATTATTGCAAATAAATGATTGATTGATAAAACTCTTTCAGCCGAGATGTAAAAGCATTGAAATTTACATCAGAGCCCAAATTTTCTTTTGCTTCTTTTCCTTCTTTTTTGATTACTTTCTAATTTAATTTATAAAAATATCAACTTTTAAAGTGTTACGCTTGACCGACTACACGATAAGATTAGGAGTCACTGTGTGAAAAGGTGTTAAGATTTTTTGCTTTCGCATTAAGACCATTTAAATCGTCAGTCAGGTGTCAATTGGTTTCATTGATGAATCATCCATATTTATGGTCGGCTCCGTTTGAGTCTTGCTACATAAGTTATTTAAAAATATTATATTTATTTTAAACACAGACTTCTTGAATATTTCTGACTTTTTATTTAATCAAGTACGATATAAGTAGTTAGTTACCTATACTATGATCTTTAAAAGCTGCTCTGACCAATGTTTAACTATGGATATTGATTAAAATACTTTGCACTTGCAAAGTCTTGGAATCAGATGACAAAGTTTAAGATGATAACAAAGAGATATTTATTTAATACATTATAGCTTTAATGTACTTGTAACAGATGATTCGTCATACCTGCGCGTGACCCTTTGAAATAGATTAAAGCGAGTAAAATGAAATAACGTTTCGCGCTGACAGTTCGCTAAAGCCGCTACACACGATCCGTTTGAGGCAAGCGCAAGAATTAACAAAGCGATTATCATTAAGGTGCTTCCTCACTGGGAAAATTCACCTGCAATGGACAACAAAATGTTCATGCAAAATGTTGCCAAGTCGAGGGCATATTATACAGCACCCACTTTAAAAAAGTGATGACATCTAAAGCCAAGCTTTTAAATATCAAAATATGAGGCTGGGCCGTTTAGTTTCTACAAGAAACATCGCGCACTTGAAGATGATTCGCATACTACAGACTTTGATCGACCGATAGTCGGATTGGCTCTTTGGTGACAATATACTTACTTGAAATTCCACACACAGAAACGTTTATTTTGTTAATAAGTAACTAACCCCAAATTAAGTAGAGCTTGTATTATATGGACTGTGGGTCGACTATACACAGAAAGCCTTCAACGCCCTACGTGTGCTCTATAACAATATGTTCCGCGTGCTGATGGGACTGCCGAGATTCTGCAGTGCGCCTGGCATGTTTGCGGACGCGAGTGTAGACGATTATCACGCTGTGTTGCGTAAAAAAGCTGCATCCTTAAAAACCAGAATGCTGAGTAGTCCTAACAGTCTTATAAAGGTTTTGGCTACAAGGTGGGACAGTACTCTACTGAGGCACTGGATGCTCACCACTATAAACCCAAACGCGGAAAGTATTTATTTTGTCAATCAATGTTACTACTACTTAATACCTAATTTATGTTTAATTTCAATCGATACCCACTAATATAGCTTTACGGTTTTTTGTTACTAACCAATGGATCATTGTTATCTGAATAAATAAATATATTATTATTATAGATAAAAGTAGTTTTCTCTTCAAAGCTCAGCTACAACAATAATAGTTACAACTATTTCATGTGATTCATTATCGTCAATATTGTTCGATCATTCAAATGTTATGACCCACAGTCCTCATAGTCTCTTCATTGCAAATTGTGAAGGCATTATAATGCAAGTGCATCTGTGTATCCAAGCCTTACGCTAGAAGGGACGCTCAAGGATGCAAGTAGTAAAGATTTCAATTTACACTAATTACTCCACGTCGAGCTCACCGTAATATGTGGACCGATACAGCTCTGCAATGTTAAGTGGGCTGGTAAATAATGATTAGTTTGGTTTAATTTCTTTATCAGTTGTTTAGATATGGATAATCTGTGGGAATGTGTGTGTACTTGTATTGTAACTACAGGGTGACTGAGGATTCTTTGTCATCCTTTTGAAATAAGATTAAGTTGAAGATAAAAATGGTGTCAATCTGTTTTTCTATTCCAACAACACGTCAAAACTGTCTGGATTTTATTGAAACAACATTACATACTTTGCCTTGGTCCTCAATCGAAGAACGAACCCCAGATCCTTGGCGTCTCTTAAGCTGTGATCGTAACTGCTGTGCTTAGTGGGTTTATTGCAAGACCACAACAGTTTTATCGGCTACAGTGAACCATATTTCAAAAAATAGTTTATGCTGTTCAAGCAAACGTTTACAAATAATTGCCTTTAACTACACAGGTTCGTCCATATTTATGTACATACCAATGATGTCTTGTCCATTCTAATTAAATTGACCAACTTATGCGATTGCAATGCGAGATTAACGTTTAGTTAGTAAGTAGTGTTAGCGAAATTAGAAATATTAACAATAATTTATATAAGTATAGTTTTTGGTTACGTAATCTCTACCATGTAACTTTTTGTTTTCGAATATCGGAAACTTGAAAATCAAAAAGTACATGCTCTAAATCCCGTAACTAATTTAATAGCTATTCTAATGTAAGTGACCATGAAAGTTTGAAACATTATAAATATTTCACATACTCTAGAAATGCTAAGTCCAGCGGTTAGAGAGTTCGATGTGGAATTCGGAGGTTCCAGAACCTCCAAATTCCACGTCCAAACGTGTATCCAGATACAAATCCTAGATCAGCAAATTTTCGGGTCAATTGTCACCAATGCAAGCCAAATTGGCAAGCGTGATGATTAGACCAATCAATGCCCACAAATTGTAGTAATTTTTTTTCTGTAAAATGACTGTAGAATCAGCAACAGAAGTAGCCCAATAGTTTAGTACATTGCCCAATTTGTCTCCAGAATTACGCGCCATAGCGCGCGTGTGTGCATCGTGAATTATTGCAAATTTTGGGGTGTTCGCATTACGTTTTAGGTTTAATTTACTGATTGGATTGTAAATAAAGCTTTATTTTTCAATTATTTATAGATTATAGGTGAACTTACATTCATTTTTAACAGTAATCATGCTTTATTCATACCAAAAATCTGTCGTAAACTTGGGCTGTTCAGGAGAGTTTAAAATTTTTAAACTTTTTTACAGTTATTGTGATGAGTTATGCTGTGTCTACAATACTATATGTTTGACGTTTTGGTATTTTTTTTCTACAACTATAGTAAGCTTCAACCAGAGATTTAGCCACTTGAAGTTGACACGATAAGACTTTTTCGTAAATCGAGGTGGCGATTGATCATTTTTTAATAGAAAAAAGATTCACAAATTTGTTTCATTTTGTGTCAATACGAAAGGTTGGATGGACTTTGTTTGGTATGTACTGAACAGTCAAAATTTGTACCGAAAAGTTGGATCATGCGCTCAAAATGCGAAATGGCTTATAAGGGATAAGACAGATGGCAGTTACAATGGGAACGACTATGACAAAGTACTAAAAGTGCTAAGCTACAACTAGTTTAGGTATTGCTATCGGTTCCCTTTGTAATCTTTTCATTTATTTTTTCATTATGTTACTCGTATCTACTCATGTTCATACCTTTACTCAAGTAATCTAGTGTGTAGGTGCTAAAATATTTTCAAGCACAGTGCACAGTCAAAATTAATTGAATTGGATCTTATTTATAGGATACATTTTAATCGATAATGCAATTCGATTGCTATAGCAAGGCATTTTATAATTAACCTTTTATAATGATAGTACAATTAGCAGTTTTTAACATTTAAGGCGATCGGTATTTCCCGGTAGAAGATTTTAATATTATTAACACATTTTTATCTTCACGGGTACCGCAGGAACTGATTGATCAATATTGATAGACGCGACTGATTAATGGTGTATCAACAGTGATTGTAATTTATCATAGTACCCTGAGTTATATATTGTAGATAAAAAACAATTGCAAAACACTCTTCCTGAAGCGTCGTAGCCTATGGGCGCTTTCTGTTAGGAACCCATGTGTCCCGAATTCAAATCTGGCCAGAACTATCTTGGTGCTCGTTTTCACTGTAAAATGTATAGATAACTCTTCGGTAGTGTGCCACCTACCACGTTGGGTTTTAATTGTTCCGGTTTTTGCATTGTGAGTCATTATTTGCCATTTTTTTCTTAGGGTTTTCTTACGAACACCCGTGTGTTCGGCTGACACTCAAGGGGTTAAAACGCAAGGTGAGCTTCTTTTGCAAAGTTAATAAAAAAAATATTCGATTATCTTTAAGATTTTTAGCAACTTTTAGTATGAACCATATACAAAGATAGGAACTAGACAAATTCGACCTGATCCTGGGACTCAAGCGGGATTCGAACCCGCGACCTTTCCCAATCCGGGTGACTGCTCTTCCAACTGAGCTACCGGGCCGTTAACAGACCTGGCGAATTTATCTAGTGTATTTTACGTTGTAAGCCAACGTTGTTTCATCAATGTTATAAGCAAGCGCCCTATAACCAACCATAAATATTCATAAACACAAAATTTTATACATTTAGTTGCCGAACAAATGTTTCGCAGGACGGTAATAAATAGACAGCAAATGACGTCATTTGCAGGCGGCAGTTTGTAGGGTGCGTTTTGGGCGAGTTTGAAAATATGACCTAAAATTGCTATATCTCGTGGAGTTTTGTGCTTTTCAAATATTTTTCTTACCAATGTTTCTATTTTTGAGAGGTCGTTCGATAATACCCCAATAAAAAATAAGTCCAACACATAGGGTGCCTTTACGATGTAAAAAATGGTGTTACACAAGAATTTTCTACGTGACATTTATGTTTGTATATTTTTCAAGCAACACCTGGATATTTTTTGATACTACCAGCGGGTATTTGGTCTTCACAACAATATCATAATCGTTCTTATTAATTTAACTCCACGTGGATTGACTACATGGGGAAAATTAACGTGATCTTGGGAAACAATGAACTTATTTTTAATTCAAAGTTCTGATTTGAAAATAATGATCTTTATGAACATTCTTAATCTGAATTATAATTAGAGCATTAGAGCTAATTATTTTATACAGCATTCCAACAAAACGACGATCAAAACAGCTTTATGGTTTCATGCTTACATTGTTACGATACCCCTTCACATTTTCGGCACCTAGGGGCCTACTACGGTACACATTTACGAACATTCGTGAAACTTTGGAAGGGTGAAAAGGACAAAAACGAAGTATGTTATGAATAGGTTTCCTTTATTTTCTAAAATGAAATGGTAATTTAGATGACATCATTTTCGAACGCTAAGTAAATATGTTTTTTAACGATCAAAATTCATGTAACTGCTTGTTTTGACGAACGGGAGTAGGCCCTCTAGTCGTGTGGCTCGGATATCGGAACACTCTGCAACCATTCATCTTAAAAGTTATAAGTCAAGAGTTTTGTGCAATAGATTTACATTATAGCAACAAGTACATACTTCTTGAATAAATGTTTATTGCCTTTATCAATAATTGGTAGAAGAAGATTGCGATAGACTCAAATATGGGGCGAAACCGAATATAGTTATATTTCACTCATAAGGTGCATATTTCCGGTTTCGCCCTAGGGGGAATCAGGATTCAGAACGAAGATATCAACAAATTTGGTAAATTTACATTTTGGTAAAAGGACATTGCCAAGGTTTGGACCAAGTGCTGCCCAGGAATATGAGTTAGTCCAGCGGTACTGTAGCATTAACTCGAACTATAAAAAAAATGTTGGCCCAGGAATAATTAATAAATTCCAGTGTTTGTGATAAATAAAAATCTTTAATTTTTCTCAAAGATGTATTTCAGTTACTATAACATCGTACCGTATCACACCGAACGAAGACAAAAAAAATATCCCTCGCGATGGGCTTTATCTAAATCCAAGCGAAGGAATTGTTCGTGCGACTTGCGTAAGTAAGATCGATTTGATTACTTTCGAATGTTAAGTGGTTCAATAACGCACAATAACTGTTTAATGCTCGATTTTGTACATTTGTTGCTATCGAGTTCATTTATTCCAAAAAAATATTTATAACAAAAGACTGTTTTTCTTTGGACTACTAATTACGATAGATTTTTATGCAAGGATCAAAATGCACTATGTAAGCATTCTGGGCAGCTTGCAAACACATTAAACTGAAACAATATAAAAAAATTCAAGCGTTCGCATCAGTTTATATTATTATATTCTATTTTATGTCATTAGCTCACGAGACTAACCTACTTACAAATTCTACCTAAAATCTCTGAACAAAAGTGGCCAGCCCTCCACCACTTCAGTATATCTACCATGACTTTCCATCAGGTAAACGGCGATCGTTGCGTTCAGAAATTTAGGCGTAGGTATTTGGTTCCATTTTAAATCACTAGGTGGCGCTGTACCGATATCCCATGAAAAACGGCAACGCGGTAAACCGCGGACGCTATAGCTGTCATTGCTGTAAACTCATGGCAGTCGTTTTTTTTCATACCACGGCGGTGACAATCAAGCATGCGGATCACTTGATGATAAGCGGTTACATCAGCCTATGGACACGTGCAACACCAGGGGTATCACTCGTGCGTTGTCGACCCTGCAAAAACCTTTTTAAATCCCTCTTGAAGAACTCCATATTATAACTCATCGGGAAAACCTCGGCAGGAGTAAAACACTATGAAGGTTTACTACATTCACCCGTAATAAATCACGTACGCTGGTAATCATTCAGAAACGCTGGAGGTCTCGGCTCTCGTACAACCCGTAGGGGCTGGGCATTGTTATCATCGGGTGGTGCAGCAATACCCCTTTCCGAGTTGACAGATTCTGGCGGCGTGTGATAACTGCCAGTATCCGAAGTATGACCGCTGACAGGATCACTCACAGATGAATCAGAATTATTATTTAAATTAGTTTCATCCTCATCATTCGCCAAATCTTCAGTTCATTCCACAACTTAAGCGTCCTCGGAAGGAAACATCTCTGAAACCTAACTGTACTAGACCATTGCGGATTCAGAGTGTGAGGATGAACGCCCTGTCGGTGGCGAGCGGTGCGGTGGTAAAAAGTAGCCGTGGCCATCATATCCAACAGTTCTTCAGAACAAAGTCGTACAGGTAGCAGAATTTTGAGAGCTGTAAGTCAATTCTCTAGAAATCTCATTCCTTTACATTCCTAAATCCAGTTTCGAACTCTTGTGTTATAAAACTTATAAATAACTAATCATTCAAAAAATTTTTTCAACATTGAGAGCGTTTGCTGGGGTGGATCGTAAACGTCGCACTTTTTAAAGGTTTTCGTGATTATATAGCTGAATTCAAATTTTAGTATAACTTATCTCTCTATTATCGTCTGCACCTTTTAATTTTATAATTATAACTTTAACTACCTAGTTTTGGACGATTCAATTTGTTTCTATATAGTATTATGCAGACGATAATAGAGAGATAAATTATAGTTTTATTTAAATTCATATAATGCTGTGAAACTGTGGAACAAGCTGCCCGTTTCTATTCGAGAGTGTCGCACTGTGGGTTCCTTCAAAAGATTGTTAAAAGAACATCTTTTAAAAAATGTTTGAATTGTGTTGGATCATAATAATAATAATAATTATTTTATTTATTTTTAAATATGTATAATTATTTTAGTTAGGTACTTATATATTTTATATTTGTAATAATATATGTCTATTTGTAAGTAAGCTGGTCTATTTATAGAAATTTTGATCTTTAAAATTATGTACACAGTTTTGTCTATCCATCACTGTTTGTTTTATGCTTTTACTTGCATCATGGTCTGCTGGAAGAAGAAGCTCACCTGTACTTTAGCTATCCCTATTTTTCTATGTAAAAAACTGTAATTTGTGTACCAACTAATAAATAAATAATTAAAATAATCACTAAAATCTACCAAAAATGCAACGTTTTCGGGCCACTCCCAGCAAACGCTCTTAAAATATAATATTACCACAAGGAAAAAGTGCACGTTCTGCTATAGAGCTGAAGGTAACAGGTTCGATAGCCAACCAGGTCAAACACATTCATCCAACTCTGATTTCTGTTTTTTTTAATTCTGGGTGTAAGTTTCTATATTAACTCATCTAAGTTAGTTTATCAGTCCTTGACGCTCATAGTAATAAAAATAGAAAACATTTATTAGTTTCCGGACATCGATACAATTTTAAAAGCACACAGCAACAAGAAAAACATTAGAAACAAATTGAAAAATACGGACCTCACTCAGCATTAGCCTGAGCTATCTATAATAGGCTATCTTAGTATAATATCAGGTATGTAAAACAGGTGTACTAGACAAACTCGTATTTTCTACACAGAGATAGAAACTAGAAAAATTCGACCTGATCCTAGGGACTCAAGCGGGATTCGAACCCGCGACCTTGTAGTTGACCTTGTCCGGGTTGCTGCTCTTCCAACTGAGCTATCGAGACCGGTAAGAGACCTGACGACTTTATCTAGTGTATTTTACGTTGTAAGCCAACGTTGTTTCATCAATGTCATAGGCAATAGCGCCTTTAACACCCGAAAGAATCATCTGTCGCCATGGTCTGCTGGAAGAAATCTCTTTCTAGAGATAAGCTAACCTGTACTTTTGTACTCCTTATTGTTTTCTCTGTAATTTGTCTCTTTGTGTACGAAATAATAAATAAAAATAAATAAATAAATAAAGAAATATTTTTGCAAATATTTGACTTTCGATTAAGATGAAACTAGCTAGGTTAAGTGAATTTTTTTTTTAGCATATAACAATGCACTATTAGCTACACAAAGATAGAAACTAGAAAAATTCGACCTGATCCTAGGATCATGCTAAAAATAGAAATTCACTTAAACTCGTATTTATTTGATAATCGGTATCAAAGTGTGTCGTCTCGAGTTCACATTATTTATTCCATGTCGTGTTAAAAATTACACTATTGATCATTTGATTACAGCAATCTAACTGCACTTGTTACATGTGATTTAAAGTATATTACAAATTGTTGCAAAAATAACTTGTTACGATCATACCCAAAATTTGACCTCTAACACTATGTAGGACCATTTCTCAATAAAGCAAGTAGGACGAGTACATTTTAGTAACGCATGTGCACGATTTTAATTTTTGAATAATAAGTATTAACATGACCTCTTACATAAATCTAGTGCTATAGTTTATCTAGAAGTACTAATTAGAGTGATTATTGATGATCTACAAAATAATATAGAGAGTAAAAGAAGTACTTGCCTTACTTATATACTGTCCTACTGCAGGGCAAAGGCCTCCATCATTGAAATAAAAAATGAAAACACACTTTGCCCGTCCTGGAAATTGAACCCGGGACTCCGGATTTGAGGCTGAGCTCTGAAACCACTAAGCCACGGAGGTAAATGTATAGATAGAAACTAGTAAAATTTGACTTGATCCTAGGGCTCGAGCGGGAATTGAACCTGCGTCTTCCACAATCCGGGTGGCTGCTCTTCCAACTGAGCTATCGAGGCCACTATCAAATCTGGCGAATTTTCCTAGTGTATTTTTACATTTAGCCAAATAGCAAATAGAGCATTGACATAATGCTAAAAATAAAAAAAATGCCTACAAAAATGTGTGTGTTGTTTTCCATGTCTACCAGAGCGACCAAAGCAGGGGCTGCGCGTCACGGAAGTGAAGATGTTGCGGTGGATGTGTGGGGTCTCACGCAAACATCGCGTGTGGAACACCCACATCCGCAGTAGCCTTCGTGTTCGTGTCATCGCAGGCAAGCTGCAGGAGTACCGCCTTCGTTGGTATGGTCATGTCTCACAGAGATCGGCAAACTACGTACGGGTAACAAAATATGTCTAGCCATGCCGCCTCCGTCGGGTACCAGCAGAAGAGGTCGACCCAAGAAGCGGTGGCTTGACGTCGTCAAGGGTGACATGCGTGCCAACAGACTCACCACTGAGGATGCACAAGACCGCGCGAAGTGGGCCAAGAAAATAAGAAAGGCGGACGCTGGAACCCCACACTCCAGTGTGGGTTCACAACCGGGATAGACCGACCTGATGATGATGATGTTGTGTCTCCTATAAACTTAACCCAAAAATTTTTTTTTTAATAGGAACTAAAACTAAACACTATTTAATTGTTTGGGGAAATAGTGTTATTGCCACTGAAATATTCATACTGCAGAAAAAATGCATCTGTAAATTAGGCCATATAAAAATACCGACAGTTGCGGATCATATTTCATTAATTACAAAATTCTTACACTTCCTTCCATTTACATACATGATATTTGCATATTTGTTTTTAAAAATTACCGGGAATTCACAAAAGTCAGCGAAACCCATAGCAGAAACACACGTAATAAACATAGATTATACCTGCCACCCAGTAAAATTAAAATGCTTAATAACAGTCCATATTATATGGCTGTACGAATATTCAACAAATTACCTAAAAACCTATTTACTAAAAACCTTAAACAATTCTTAATAAACAAATGTTTCTACACAGTAAATTAATATTTCAACACAACTTTGCAATGATAATAAAGATATAATATATAAAATAAATATAAATAAAAATAACTGTTTAATATAAAAATCTAATAATATAAATATGCATAATTTAAGATTGATTTATTCAGAAGTATAATATACCTATATAATTACTTGTAATTTTTATGTGTTCCTGAAAATGTTATCTATTTAAATGTTATTCAAATGTTTATAATTGTTATAATGTAAGTTATGTTTTATTACCATAATTACTTAGATAGCATGTTGCCTAAGTCGCAGTGCTCGAAAAGAGCAACTAAGTTGTAAGCACTAAACATAATGGACCTACTTAAGTACACTTAGTTTGCAATAAATGATTTGTTTTGATTTTATTTGATTTGATTTGATTTTATTTGATTTGATTTGATTTGATTTTAACTTACAATATATTAGAATATATTTCTGTCTGCAATTTTTGCGTTGCGACAGAAAAATTGCAGTACATACAAGTGATAGTAGTGTTGCAAGTTATAAAACGATAATGTATAGTCGATGAAAGACGCGGGCAAAGGTCAGTCGAAAGAAGATCAGACTCAAGGTCAAAGCTAATCACGTTTCCTAGTGTAATCTTTCTTGGGGTCCCGTATCAGAATTAAAGTAATAATTCGTGATTATAAAACAGGTAATAAAACTTTTCCGACACACGATGGTGTTTTACCCGTCGCGTCTCACTTTCAAAACTCTTTTTTGTGCCAGGTTCTTGTAGAACCATCGTTATAAACATCTGAAATGCTGTTTTCTAACTTAAAAACCCAGGACTCGTGGTTATTAAGGCAAACGCCTGTTATCATAATAATAATTTGCTATAATAATTCTTTGTATGTGTGTATGGTATAAGTATGTTTATTGTATTATGTATGTTTTTATTTTGTATATACAGATATATACATTTATTTTATATATATTTGTAGGTATATAGTCTTGATTGATTGAAGTATTTATATATATATATATATATATATATATATATATATATATATATATATATATATTGTTGTTTTTCTCATAGAATTATTTTCAGTCCACCCGCCGCCTAAATTGTACAAATTGCTTGTTCTATGTAATACAACTGTTTTTATTCCTATTTTGTGCATTAAAGTATATCTATCTAATTACGCTTAACTTAAAGTAGAAAGCATTTTTATCAATTGGTCATTTGGTCAGAATGGGAAAACATAAATCATAAATCATGCTATATTGTGGAACACAGGTATATACAGATTACAGATGTTAACAAAAGTGTCTTAATTGTTCAACTGACATGAGATGACATGAGTTTGATCCTAGTCTTTGGAGCCATTGGTAAAAACGCATAACCCGAGATCCAGAATTTTAAATGCAAGCAGTGTATCATTGTTTTTTGTTTTGTAAATAGCATGGTTAAATGGTTTCTAAGCATTCATTCAGAGTAGTGCGCTATAAGCGCCAGACAACACACCAGTCCCTGTGTTACGAGGTACCAGACAAGAAATTAAGCCAGGAGTGTCGCCCAGCACGCCCAGACCCAAGCCAATTTAGTAAAGACCGCTTCCTGAATTGACCTGACCAGGAATCGAACCCGGGGACTACGGAATTCAAGGCAAAAAACCGTGCTACAGCGCACTACGCCAATCGCGTCGCCGGAAGTGATGATACCTTGAAGACAGTATAGTCTACAAAAATTATCAACCATAGTTTTGTCGACCTCTGGGCGTGCGCTTCTAACTTGCCCACCTTAACAGATATTTAAATAAAATACTATTTCTACTTAGCCATTATGTATAATAAAAGCTTGCGTGCTAATGTAAGTGAAAAGAAGATCAGACGCAAGGTTACAGACAGTTCAAGTAGAGCACGATTGCAAATTGTAATGTATTGGTTTTTTAATTTAAATTGCAGACGTTGAGTTAAATGTAGTTTATTTTAAACGGTTGACGGCTCGATGGTAGATAAAAACATAAGCAGGTCAATTCAGCAGGTGGTCACTTTATAGGCGACAGTAACAATTTTCATCTATAAAAAATATTACTAAAACACAAAAATAGGGGTTAGTCCACCTAATTATACTACAAGTTTTACAATATAACAAAATGAACAAAAAAAGTCCTAATAGTTATACTGAGCAGTATAACTAAACGGATTCGATTATTTTGGCTCGGGTACGTCCATTTAGTTATATTCGTAAATAAAGTCTATTAAATTTTTTGGATGTTTTACGTTTTCACACATTTTATTTCAATTTAAAATAATAACATCATGTCAATCAATTGATACAGATATATATTTATTTATTTATTTATTTAATCTTTAATGCACAAAATAGTACAAAAGGCGGACTTAATGCTGAAAGCATTCTCTACCAGTCAACCTTTGGGCGGGACAGAAATGTTGTTGGCGGTGCTAGTATCTGGGTTTGAGAAGAATATAAAAGAAACAAAGATATCAAAAAAGACAATAAATAACCTTTAACTTACTAAAAATACCTAATACCTATATCAATAAATAAATAATAATACAACAAACAATAATATATATATTTATGTATATAAATACACATACTAAATAATATATACATATATATAAATAACATACTCACTTTTCCATAAGAAATGAAGATGATGGAGGGGAATCTGTAGGAATTACGTAGAATTTCTCAGATGCTCACGGGCTGATTTTTTGAAAGTGGCTTTAGTTTGTGACAATTTTATAGCGTCAGGCAGCTTATTCCACAGTCCGATAGCTGTAAGAGTAAAGGAATGGCCCACGTGGCCGGTCCTATGCGCGGGAATTTCCAGTTTGAACATATTGCAGGGGCGCTGTCTGCGGGAACTAGTTTCACCCTTCAACATGAATCTGCACCTAAGGTACTCCGGAGCATTTGGGTCTCTGAGGATACTAAAAAGAGAGCACAGCGTTCTTAGTTCTCTGCGTTTGCGGATGGTAAGCCATTTTAGTTGGCTACGATACGGAGATACACACATCAAAAGTGTCTAGGGATCAACATATATTTTTGCAATAACTTTTCTCCTGATTGATATTAATTAAAATTTTCTTTAAGGATTCATCAAATAAAGTGTTTTCGT
This sequence comes from Udea olivalis, assembly GCA_947369235.1. Taxonomy (NCBI): domain Eukaryota; kingdom Metazoa; phylum Arthropoda; class Insecta; order Lepidoptera; family Crambidae; genus Udea; species Udea olivalis. The sequence goes on from OX376359.1 coordinate 16,322,715, forward strand.
TTGTCTACAGTAACGATAAACCAAGTCACCTTTGCATTAATAAAGAAATTTGCCATTTTCCTAATAAAGGGATTTTTGACATTTGAACCACTAACATTAAAGTTCGAAAAAAAGACTGAAATAACAGTTTTCTTTAAAATTTTATTGGGTAACTTAAACAATTAATACTTAATCCGTGTTTCTACCGCGAACACTAACAACACAAGAACATCGGTTTGGCATACTCAAAATGAGTTCATCCAAATCACGCTGTGGAATGGCCGCCCATGTTCGTTGCAACAACAAAAAAAGGTCTTCTTGCGACTGGATACCCTCCATATTCGGCAGAGCTCTTCTCTGTAGCATATCCCATGCATGCTCAATCGGGTTCAAGTCTGGCGACTGAGCAGGCCAGGGCAGGACATTGATGTTAGCTGCGGCGAGAGTCTGTCTTACAACTCTTGCGGTGTGCGGTCGTGCATTATCATGCATTAACTGAAATAAGGGACCGATTTGCACTTGTAGAGGAACGATGACGTCTGATACAATTGTCTCAGCATAAATTTGAGCGTTGAGGTTGCCTCTGATCCAAATCAACTCAGTTCTTCCGCCGATCCAAATACCCGCCCATACCATGATGGTTCCACCACTATAAGGATGGACTTCCTGGCAGGATTTTAATCGCTGTTGGCGTCCAGGGGTTCTCCAGTGTCGTATTCGTCTTGTATCCGGTCTCATACCAAAACGAGACTCATCAGAAAAGCACACGAAACGCCATTGTTCTTCTGCCCAATTTCTGTGTTCAAGAGCCCATTGATATCGAATCCTACGATTGTGCATTGCTATAGGTGGTACCCTTAGCGGTCTTCGGGAACGTCATCGTTCCTCTACAAGTGCAAATCGGTCCCTTATTTCAGTTAATGCATGATAATGCACGACCGCACACCGCAAGAGTTGTAAGACAGACTCTCGCCGCAGCTAACATCAATGCCCTGCCCTGGCCTGCTCAGTCGCCAGACTTGAACCCGATTGAGCATGCATGGGGTATGCTACAGAGAAGAGCTCTGCCGAATATGGAGGGTATCCAGTCGCAAGAAGACCTTTTTTTGTTGTTGCAACGAACATGGGCGGCCATTCCACAGCGTGATTTGGATGAACTCATTTTGAGTATGCCAAACCGATGTTCTTGTGTTGTTAGTGTTCGCGGTAGAAACACGGATTATTAATTGTTTAAGTTACCCAATAAAATTTCAAAGAAAACTGTTATTTCAGTCTTTTTTTCGAACTTTAATGTTAGTGGTTCAAATGTCAAAAATCCCTTTGCTAGGAAAATGGCAAATTTCTTTATTAATGCAAAGGTGACTTGGTTTATCGTTACTGTAGACAAACGAAAACACTTTATTTGATGAATCCTTAAAGAAAATTTTAATTAATATCAATCAGGAGAAAAGTTATTGCAAAAATATATGTTGATCCCTAGACACTTTTGATGTGTGTATATGGTCGTACTTTCGCACTCCAAAAATGAACCGCAGACACCCGTTGAGGAGACGGTCTAATTTTTTCAGTGAGCCTTGAGATAAATTTGAGCAACAGACGTCTGCGTAGTCGATTATTGGTAAAACCAGCGCCTGAACCAGAAGCACTTTAGTGCTCGAAGGGAGAAAATTTTTTAAACGGTACAGGGCTCGAAGGGTAGCTGACACCTTACGACTGGTTTCAGTAATATGTTTGTCCCAGCTCAATGTGCGATCTATAAATAGTCCTAAGTTCTTGACACTTTCAGAATAGGGAATAACAGTTCCATTAAATTTGAGCAAAGCGTCAGCGCCATTATTTACCCTAGCGAGAAGATGCCGAGTACCTATAATAATAGCTTGACACTTCGAAGGATTCACTGCTATGCCGAAATTGTTAGCCCAGTCGTACAGGCGGCTTAAATCCTCATTCAGAGCAGATATAGTTCGCTCGAAATTATCAGCGGTACATTGTTCATAAAGCTGTAGGTCGTCAGCATAAAGGTGATAAGAGCTGCGCAGATAAAAAGTGACAAAATTAATAAAAACAGAGAACAGCAACGGGGAGAGGATACCTCCTTGTGGGACCCCAGAGTTTAAAACGCACCAGTCCGAAAATACACGTTTAACACGGACAACCTGTTGCCTGTCCCCAAGATACGACGCAAACCACTTCAGGGCTGATGGAGACACACGCAGGTGGGCAAGAATAGAAAGAAGAATATCGTGGTTCACTGCATTGAATGCATTTGAGAAGTCAATCAAGACAAGAACAGTAAGTTTTGATTCCTCTAAGCCAGCTCTAAAATCCTCTGTAACTTTGAGGAGGGCAGTGGTAGTACTATGGCCTGGCCTGAATCCTGATTGAAAATTACTGATAAGATTATTGCTAAGTACGAATTTGGAAAACTGCTTGTGTACAGTGGCTTCAAGTATCTTGGAGATAAAAGGGAGAATAGATATAGGGCGAAAGTGACTGGGAATGCTGGGGTTGGACACTTTGGGAAGAGGACGGATAAAAGCTTTACGCCAAACGCATGGAAAATTGCCAGACTCCAGCGAAAAGTTGACAATATGAGTGATAAAAGGTATAACAAAATTAAGAATTGGAGTCAGCATATTCCGAGTGATCTGATCACAGCCGGAAGCATTGGATTTGATGGAATTGAAAATTTTTAAGATTTCGTCATTGGAGACCGGAGAGAATCGAAAAGGTTCAGTAAAAGAAAACGGAATTTGGGAAATATCAAAGATTGTTTTTCTTTTAACAGATTTATCCATACTAGAAGAACTGGAGAAGTGGACGTTCAAATCGTTAAGAGGGATAGTACAGTTTTCAACAGAGCCTGAACATTTACCGAAACCGAGAGAATTGAGAAATTTCCAGGTATTCGCCGGAGAAGACTGGACCAGGTTATCGTGAAAATGACGCCTCTTCGCAGCTCTCACCATCTGATTGCAGCGATTCCTTGCCCTTTTGAACAGAAGCCAATTCTCATCAGACCGGTTGCGCTTAAATCTACGGAACGCGCGATCTCTTCTGGTCATGGCCATTCTTACCATATCAGTAATCCAAGGGGCCGGAGGACGTTTCAGTTTGACCGATCTCAGCGGGGCATGGGCATCATACAGTTTTAGAATAAGTTGATTGAGAACAGAAATTTTGTCATCCACTGCAGAAGCCGACACCACCGCAGACCAATCATGACTTGCTGCGTCCTGATGACTGATATATATCAAGATAAGTCTAATTAGGAGTAATAGGTTAGTACCTATATTACTATCGCAATGTTTCTAGAAATGTATATATTATATATTACCTATATTACCCTACGAAGCGTGACTAAAGTGACCACTTAGTCTATAGGGAGTAAAAAGTAATTAGTTTTTTAATTTCCTTCATGTGACATAGACAAACTCAAACAGCCAGTAAAAATATACTATTATCTGTGGAGTGTGGACCATCTTCACTGCGAAAATGTTGAGAGTTTTAGTTCCATGGTTTGTCCGCAAAGAAGGTGGCGCCATGTGTTTTAAATTTTATTGTTAATCTGTGACTGGTTCAGTTCAGAAGAAAAAACTGACCGCGATAATTTCTGAACTTTTGTCGAGTGTACATTTATTCGGTTTTAAATGTTTTTTGTACTAAATTGACTATTTTTCTCGCACTCAAAGTGGAAAGTACAGTTTGCACCTCGAGACTAAACGCCAACTTAATATACCCTCGGTTTCATTGACTCCCTCGCACGCTCGGGAGTCAAATCACCTCTGGTATATTATGGCTTGGTTTAGTCCCTCGAGATAAAATATACTACGAGTATTATTAAGTCCACCTTACTGGTAGACAATTTAAGCTGCGATTGCAGCTTTTTATTTGACCCTACGGTCTTTAAGCTTGTCGGTTTGGTCATTGTTCGTCTTCAGGGGATCAATATATACATACTTACCCTATATCAATCGCTTAAATCCAGTTTATTACTAGAACTAAGGGTAGGGAGCAATTTAGTCAGTAAATATCCAGCCTAGAATATGCGTTAGTGCTAGGTGACCGCTGACTGGCCTGAAATTAAAGATCGTATCACAAAATTGCCCACTACGCTTAATTTAGGGAATGAACTTGACAAGTTTTAAGGAACTCTAATGAGGCCCCGGGCCTAGGGTATCAGATAAAAGGCAGTTTTCTTTCGGTGGCTGGGATAGAAACTTGAGTATTGACAAAAACTAAATGGTACCTAAGTGTGCGCTACCAAAACTACAAGTATAATGCAAAACTGCTTGGCTTTCTTCTGACCTTTCAGAAAATACAATATAAATAAAAATAAAAATATCCTTGTATTACGAGGTACCAGACAAGGGATTAAGCCAGGGGCGTCTCCCAGTACACCCAGACTCGACAATTTGAAAAGATCGTTTCCTGAATTGACCCGACCTGGGTTACTACAGAATTCAAGGCGAGAAACCGTGCTACAGCGCACTACGCCAATCGTGCCGTCATGTCATTCACATCTACCCGGAAGACCATCACTAGGTTGAGGAATATCAATCATAAGCCCGATAAGAATACCTAGTCTAATGTGTGTCAAGTGCCTTATCTGAGCGGTATAAATGTTTATGGGCACTACAAAAATGTTGCCTGCCCTTCGCCAGACCAACCTGCCAACAAAGCATACTTAGACATACATTCAAACCTTTAATGGCAGATGATGGCACCAATTCATTTAGATCAACTATTTCTTATTAACGGTGAATGTAAAGTAATGAGCATAGTTGCGCAGGGCAGTGTATGTAAAGTGGGCAGTAGAGTAGTAGTCTGATAATGTCAGATGTCAAAGGCTGTGTTCAGTTATTAAGGTGACGCCTCGGAAGTTTTGGCGTTGTGATTCCGATTTTTTTAGGAATTTTAACACTAATTTCATTAACAATTTATTTGCCAGATTCATGAGTAACATTTTTAAATTATTTCGCTCATTACTCAACATGATGGAATACTCTTCATAGCACAAAATCAAATAAATATCAAAAACACTCCTTCGGTAACAAACTTTCAATTTTACAGCCAAAGGACCACGTGAAGCCTCTAAATTCACACATATTTTAGTCTAAACACACTCCTTGATTTGCCCATTGAGATTTTAATTACATAAAGTATTAAAAAGTATTGGTTTTAAACGAAAAATACTGTTTTGCCACCTATCCTCCTGTTATTACAGGTGTTTTGCGTGTAGCGATTCGGGTTTATCAATGCCTCACCTTAAAATTGCATCTGCTTTGACAGGTGACGCGACCGATGTCGTCGGGTCATCGCCCAGGTTTTTTCTTTAATGTCAACGGTGAATGGTGAACCAGTTTACATGCGAAGTTTCTTAAGTTAAGAGCTGCTATCTTTTAATGAAACTTAGGTAAACTTACTTTATGAAATGAAAAACACATTCATGTAGTGCAAACAAAGATAAAGAAAAAAAAACACCTGCAATAGGTGTCTAAATGAAATAGACTTAACTCAGCCAATCGGGTCCCTCGACCAAATCATTCATAATATCAATACAATAAAAATGCCATTCCAATTTGGTAGTGTTATATTATTTTGAGTACTTTCTAATCTCTGACAGGATTTTGCATGTTTTGCAAGTAGCTAGCACTTTTAATTCTTCATAAACCGTATAATCGGAACGCACTGTTCTGCAGCCACTGAACCACTCCGGTTGTCTTGAAGCTACGGCGGACCACACTGGTGGCAGCTTGCTGTTGCTAGTGAGTTGTTAGCCAAGACATGAACATCAGTAAATAAATAAATATGCGCCAGACAACACACCACTTGTCATGGTCTCGAAGTAGGGATAAATATCCCTATGTTCCAAGGTACCAGACAAAAAATTAAGCCAGGAGCGTCTCCCAAGCACACCTAGACCAGGTCCGATTTAGAGAATATCGTTTCCTGAATTGACTCGACCGTGAATCGAAAACGGGACACTAAGATACCGTCAAAATTTACCAACTGCTTGTCAGTTCTTTGTTGTAGGAACATAAGACCACCCGTGAGAACTGATCCATTTATCTATTTAAAAATTATCATAATGAATCGAGAATCATCTGAAAACATTGATTATCTAAATCGCTCGACGCAGTACAAAGATCGATTGATCCAAAATCAACAGACTTTTGTAGACTTGCGACTTTAAGGCGCGATTAAACTCGTACTATTCATAGTGGTCAGTTTTTATTATAAAGAAGCTGATGCCATCACATTGAGCTTTTAAAAATTTAGGTGTACAAAGTTTCATTCGGACCCGTTCCGTAACATCCATGTGACGCTGGAATATTATAATACACATAGACATTTCTTAAAAAATATGAAGAAAGCCAATAATACATCAACTTCTGCTAAAATAAGGCAGACGTAGTTTAAATTTTTTTTCTTTAAACTTTTCTTCCTGAATTGTTTAAAAATAGTTTATTTAAAAATAGTCTAAAAACAATAGATAAGTAAAATTGTGTTATATGTTTATCATTTATTTAATCGACGAGCATGTATGAAAGGATTGGAAGAGTGGAAGAAGCGCAAGAGGTGTGTCAGGACCGTAGCAAGTGGAAAGATGTGGTTTCTGCCTACCCCGTTGGAAAAAGGCGTGATGGTATGTTTATTTAAATAATCCATCAAAGTATCCCGTATGCAACTACTCGGACAGCTACTAACGTTCGACCTGGGGCCAATCCGTTCTGCCTAGAATTACTCAACACGACCTATTGCGTTATAGAAATAGTTAAAACACCGGTCTAGATCTGAACCTGCGCTTCTATTGTGTGCTTAGAAAGGTCTACATTTTAATGTAGCTATTTCCTAGGTGTTAACAAATAATTCATGTTATTGCTACAAGTCATTTTGTAGACTGCACGTTCGTGATCGTGGGTGGTTCCCACGTGGTGCATATAAATGTCCTACAAAACGAAATAAATCGTAGTACTTATTGAAGATGAATAGTTGATTTCGGATTTACGTACGCGCGGCACATAAAGTTATGGAGAGATCCTTTAACTATCTGAACTAATTCACATGTCCCCGACGAGTAAACAGGCAGGCGCGGCGGCTGAAGCGGCCTAATGTAATAGGCCACTAAAGTACGAAAACATCGGTTTCAGGTACACTTTTATGCCTTTCGGCGTCGAAACCCTAGGGGTCCGTGGGGTCCGAGTGCACAGAAGCGGGTTAAAAATCTGTCTAAAAAACTGATGTTGGCCCAAGAGCTGGTACATTCTCGCACAACGTGTGAGTCCTTCTATCTAATGGTCCCCCATTAGATAGAAAGACTCACACGTGTGGTAAGTTTCACAGGGGCAGAATTTACTCGGTAGTTTTATAATTTAATTTTAAACTTTTCTTTTTAAGTTTTATTATAGTGCTTATATTAATTAGTTAGTGGTTCATAATAAATAAACATCATTCCACCATATTTAAGCCCTTTAAATAGCACCGCGCATGTAATAAAACATAAACTTATTTGTCTATCTTCAAATTCGCAAAAGTCAAATGAGTCCCAACGTCGCTCAATTAGCTACCCATTAAGCGTCGCATATTTATTTATTTACTGATGTTCATGTCTTAGCAAAGAACTCACTAGCAACAGCAAGCTGCCACCAGTGTGGTCCGCCATAGCTTCAAGACAACCGGAGTGGTTCAGTGGCTGCAGAATATTGCGTTCCGATCATACGGTTTATAAAGAATTAAAAGTTGCAACATGCAAAATCCAGTCAGAGATTAGAGAGTACTCAAAATAATACAACACTACCAAATTGGAATGGCATTATTTTGGACCTATAGTGAGAAGAATGCAGCTATCGCTTTGAATTACCTATTGATGGGAAAGTCAGCGAAAGACGGCAATGTATAACAGGATTTATTGGAACCTGGCTATTTTGAGAATATTTGGCAATGGCCTACGCTCAACAATAGATGTCTTTATTGATTTTATCCACACTTTGAGTTACTTTGACCTCTATTCTAGGGTCAAGATCCTAAAAAGTGCAAGCCCATTACAAAGCTCCAGACAAAAATGTTATTATTACCTTGATATTTAAGTATCAATACATCTGCCAATATTGTCTTAAGAGCAGAGTCCGTTATTGGTATTGTAACTCATTTTATTTCATAATCTTTTGTGAACATTATATTGCCTACATTGTATACAGGTCGAAGATTGAAAGAGAGCATTGTAGAAAAAAAACATACGGTCAAATTGAGAAAGTCTAGTCGGTTTAAAATAGGGACTAATTTGTCATGATTGCGGCAATACTCAATGTTTTGTTGTGTTTTTGATATTCCAGCTAAAAACAAAGGTTTATTTTAGACGTAGATGAATAGCGGAATTCGCAGATTACTCCTATGTTTCCACTTCAACAAATAATGCAAAATACATTCACTGATTATACAATATGTAGCGACATTATTTATGGAGACCGTTGGGGCCTAGGGGTTATGCACCTTAGCTCGAATCCGGAAAAAACCAAATCCACCCGGATAACAGAGACCACATCTTTCCACTTGTTACGGTCCTGACACACCTCTTGCGCTATTTCCGCTCTTATTAATCCTTTCATACATGCTCGTTGATAACCACGTTGGGTTTTAATGCCATTGGTGAAAAGTGGGCTTCTGCGTGATCCGTTCACCATGACGGCAACTGTCACTTGCCTCTGACTACCCTGTTTGGGATATAGTTGTGATGGTACACAAAGAGTACGTATGTAAACGCTACGTTGATATAAATAAATAAATGTTCATTATGGATACTCAATCATTCCGTCGACATCATCAGTGAGACTTCTTTCCAGATAAATATTGCAAAGTGGCGTTGTAGTTCTTGGACGGCAGTACCAATGAATAAAAAAAGCCTTAAGCTAGAACAAATAACAATAAATAAACGTTAAAAACATGTTTCTCGCGTGATGCGCAATACGTTTGTTCGTGTTGAAAGATCGACAGGTTAGAAATCATTTCAACAGACGCCTGCAGCTGTATCTGCCCTTAATATCCATTCCTGGCTATACATCATAGTATTTTATTCCCACAGATTGAATTAACCTTTGTCTGCAACTAAAAAGTTTGGGAAATCGTGGCGAGAAGTGTATTGTTTGATACACAACATCTCTCAATCGTTGCACGGTAAGATCAAATAGGTATTTACCATGGAAATAAGTGAATTTTGATTTTTAGCCTAATATTAATGAACTTTTTTACCATCTAAGGATAGTAACTACATAATAAATAAGTGACATTCGAACCCGCGACCATGCATAATTATATTCCCTTCGTGCCATTGTGGAAATACGGTTGAAATAAAAAAGCTGAAAACTAATAATAATCAAGGAGGGAGACAAGGGTTATTGTTTCTTTCTTTTTTTGCATCTCTTTTGCGAATTTTATAACGCTGTACATTTTTTTTTTGTTTTAGTTTCATACATTTATTTATTAATTCTTTATTGCACATATTTTATGTTACAAAAGGCGGACTTAATGCCTAGAGGCATTCTCTACCAGTCAACCACAGAGTCATACAGAGATATTTCAGGCATTATTATTTTCTAGGCATTTATCAAAACAGTAACTGATAATAAATATAATTTTTGTTTGCGTGTTATGTTTTCAATGTTTTAGCATGATACTTGTACTTACAGGTTAGACCTCAATGAAAATTGATACACTTATGTTATGGGTACTAGTAATAAAGAGGAAAGATTTGTATTTTCCGATTTTCGTTTGTAACGAATAAACTCAAAATCTACTTAACTGATTTCAAAACTTCTCTCACAAACATAAAGCTACATTATATTAACGAGTAACGTTGGTTATATTTTGACGGAAAAAATTTTTCACAGAGACAAACCGCTTAACATTGGTTATATTTTGACGGAAAAAATATTCCACAGAGACAAACCGCTTAACATTGGTTATATTTTGACGGAAAAAATATTCCACAGAGACAAACCGCTTAACATTGGTTATATTTTGACGGAAAAAATATTCCACAGAGACAAACCGCTGGGGGAAGGCTAGTACTTATATTAAAAAATCTGGAACAAAATAGGTACCCACTATGGATTTTTAAAATAGGGTGAAAGATTCCAGTAGAATGTCATTGCTGAAAAAGTTCCTACATCATGTACAAAATTAAAAGCACGATTGTATTTCACCACTTGTCGTGGTCTCGAAGTAGGGATTACTATCCCTGTATTGCGAGGCACCAGACAAGGAATTGAGCCAGGGGCGTCTCCCAGCACACTCAGACCCGAGTCAATTCAGAAAACATCGTTACCTGAATTGACCCGACCGGGAATCGAACCCGGAACACTACGGAATGCGAGGCGAGAAACCGTGCTACAGTGCACTACGCCAATCTTTTCGTCCTATTTCATAAATACGCATGCTACCCAGTAGCCTTTCGAAACGGGCCGGTTCCTACTGTTGCTATTAATTAAGAAACTTATTTTGCTATGTCCAATAATTTTTTATATTTATGCTTTCGCAAATAACTTACGTTAATTGTCCTTCAAGGCTTAACCTTGGCAGTGACCATGATTTAGGCCATCTACCGAATCCGGGTACCCTCTGACCCATTGCTATTAGGGCTTCGCAAAAAGCCAGACGAGCAAAAAGCTTCATTATGTTAAAACTATAAAATCTTTGGTTCAGGTAACGATTATTGATTGATTTATTTTTTGTTGTAGGCCATAATGTACGGGTACGTTTTTTCATCAGCAAACCATTAATATACTTCACAAGTATTAATCCATCAATCATGTTTATGATGAATTTAGCACGACACTGCCATCTGTTGAGTAGGCGTAGTACTAAAACGAAACGCAAACTTTCGATCGTACAACGTGGATCTTTGAATGTAACGTGCTAGTGCTTTCGAAGTTCGCTAGATGGAACTTTATGGCTCCTCAGGTGTTCGTATTAAATGCATCCTAATGATGCATTTAATATGACCTAAGAATAGATTGTTTTATGGTGTGAGAGGATAATAACAATACTTGATAAGTGGGTGTTATCAAGTATGTTTATTATTCTCTAATACTAAACAGAACAAACACAAATGTTCCTTAAATGGTTACCACTGAAAACCTGTGGTTATCACTGAAAACCTCTGGTTACCACTGAAAACCAGCGTCATGGCTCAGCCGTGACATACTGGCTGAGTCGTAACCATTTTGGTAGCTTTTTCAAACATTGTATTATTGTAGTTATTATTTTTGCCTGTTGTTATTTCTGTGTTTTGTTTTGTTTGTTTATTTTTATTGCTGTGTGCTAATAGTTAACCATGAAATTATTTTAATTCATTCATACCGCTGTGGTGATTAGGCCAACATCCATCAATTTGTTGCGATGACTTGATTTCAATGATGGAGGCCTTTGCCCCGCCGTGGGACAGTATTTAGGCTGATTTCTTTACTTTACATACCGCTGTGTCAGTTATTAAGCCGAGATCTATTGAGCGTGCTTAGATCACTTAGGTATTTAACATATCAAATGCAAATTTAAGAGTTTTTTCATGGGTGCCACTGTCAGAACTAGACCCAATTGCACAAATCACACAGAAAGCTTTCAAATAAAAATCATCATCATAGATCATCAAAATCATCAAAATCGGTTCACACACCCAAAACTTCTGAGGTAACAAATAAATGTACTACAGATACTACAGAGAACTTAACACATTTTTGTAAATCGACCATTTTTCGAAGCTCATAGCTATGCAAAGATTGGAGATAGATAAAAGGTGTGAATGCCAAAGCTGTAGAGAATTATATTAGCTTTCATTATGTAGCATGACATAATTTCGTACGACGCACCGTTTTCGAGATGTACGCAAAAAAATAAAAAACGGGACCTTCTTTGGGCCCCCCACCCTCGGGCTCACGTCGGAGGGATAAGGACTTTTAGTATGTTTATCTCCTAACTAGTCCACACAAAGTTCCTAAGTCAAACTTTCTGCTTTCGACTTTTCCATCCAAAATCATTCGTTGCCTAGGCTATAGCCGTGGGACAGTAAATGGGCCAATCACTTAAACTAACTTTACAGGTTGTAAACTAAAGTTTAAAGTGAAAAATAACTGCTTTTTGTAAATAATTCTATAATAAATAAACCTTTAAAAAAGTTTAACAGATTTAAACAAAAAAACACTCCAAATACTGAAACAATATTTTAAGATCCTAGTATTATTTTTAAGGTCGTTGCCAGCAAATTAATGTATTTTATTTTTTAGTGCTGTTCTTCAGAATAAAAAACAATAGTTATTTATAATATGGTTTTAGTCATTATTTTCATTATTTTTAGTGATTTTATTGTTAATGTCGGTTTAACGTTTTTTTTTGTTTTTTTTTTTTACATTTTTATCGTGAATAATTTTGACATGTTTTGCAGTATCACCTTCCATATAAACAAAATTAAATTTACCAAATCAACCCTATTCTTGTTTTGTTGTAGTGTTTGTTTCTTCAAATTTGAATGGGATCAATCAGAAAGTAAACCCTCCCAAACAATAAAAGTAATTTTAATTCGGTTGAAAAACGAGGGTCTCTGTAAGTAAGTATATTTCCATTTTAAAATATTGTAAAGTTGAAAACTTTAAGTCATAGTTACGTAAGTTGAAGTATTTTTTACTATTGAAATATTTTTAGTTCCGTTCATAAGAATAAACAAAAAAAAAAAGAAAAAATTAAGTATAAAGAATAAATAAAGAAAGATAAACAGGATAAGATGAATAATTAAAAAACGATCAATTCTGTTTGCAGTATCTTTATTTACATTTTCTTATGAACTTCGCTTAAATTAGGTCATAATTTAATAAATAGGCATTAGTCAATTAATAATAATAACCGGTTTCAGGATCGAATTTTTGCTGTTGTTTGGGGCCACTGAAGTCCTCCCCTATATTTTTTTCAGTGGAAGGCTGGTACTGTGGAGTACCCTGGTATTTCTGCTGTCCTTTTAATGTACTAGCAAAGGGCCTGGTAGGCTCCTTAACCCTTGTTTGATAATCTTTCTCGTGACCATTAGGCAATGGGCTGCCTTCTTCATACTTTTGCTGACCATTTTGCTCACCGGGCGATAGGACTGGTCCTGTTTTCAATTGATCTTTAATCGTAACTATACCTTGTTGGTTTTCAGAGGATGTTGAAAAGCTTGGTGTTTGCTGATATCCACTCTCTAATACAGGTTTAATAGGTCTTAGTCCAAATTGATCTAATACAGGTCTTAGCGAAGATGATGGTCCATTTTGCTCACCTGACGCGTATTCTTGAATTCTTGTATTAGGTCGAACAATAGGCCTACCGTATCCATCAACTAGAAAGTCACCTGAATTTTCTGTGGATATCGGTTCGTTTTGAACAGCAACTGTATAGTTTGGTCTATATGTAGTACTTGGAAGCTTGTCTTCATTCTGAGTGTTATGAGTCGATCCAGGGCCAAACGTTACTTCAGCATAAGTAGGTCCTACAGTAGGTAATCTAGGGCCCTCGGTCCCATCTGAGTATTTGCTTGTAGGTCTTATTGTTTCGGTTGGTCTATAAGTTGTTTGAAATTGAGGTTTAATAGTGTCTTGTGAGTATGAACCGCCAATGTCGGTCCTTTGTGACGGAAAAGGTTTCGTTGAAGGTATTAAACCTTGACTTGGACCGCTCTTATAATTTACGTCACCAGAATGGTAAAAATTAGCCTGTCCAGGTCCAGTCACTTCTTCTGAAGGTTCATAAGGTCGCGCAGATGGCACTTTTGCAGTAGAAGATAGATAAGGTGTTTTAGTATTTAATCCGTTCTCTTCATAAAAACGGTCACCAGGCTTGGAACTTACCCTTTGCACGGCGCCTTGCCTAGTAAACCCAGGGATTTTTTGGGTATACTCGTCATGGTAATATTGTGGTGTACTTGTTGTTTGTTGATGAATTGGACGGTAAGTTGAACTCAAATCACTTGGTTGTTTGGTTGAGGATATTATTTCATCGCTAAGTATTTGATCGGAAGTAGTTCCACTTTCCGGGTATTCAAAGGTTTCTTTGTCGAATTGATTCCCTGATAATTGATGTACATCATTATTTGCTGAAGTTCCCGTCTGACTTGGCCCGTAATTCTTAATGTAATCATTCTGACCAGCGTTACCTTTAACAAGCGATACATTTGGAGTCATAAATGGTTTACTTGTTGCCTGTTTGTTCTTCAAACCAGCAATATGTTGAGTTGGTTTTCTAGTGGATTCAACTCTAGTAGCCTCTGTCAATTTATTTGGGTATTTTCTGTACTCATCTTGTTCAAATTTTCTTTGTGGAGGAATATATTGGTAGCCAGACTGATTAGATGGACGGTTTACGATATTTCTGTTTTCTGGGAGCCCAGTTTGTTTGTTTACTATTGGACGAACTATCGTTTGACCGAATTTTATACTAGGCCTTTGAATATCTCCTACTACCTCGTTTTCCGGTTCATATTGTCCATTGGTCTCTGAGGGAAAAATACTTGATGATGTCGAGTAGCGGCTGTTGTCATATTGAGGTTTATTTTTATTATCAACACGTGAATCTTCCAGAGTATCGTTATTTACAAGCTGATATTCATTATTTTTAGCTGTCTCAATAGTATTTGATACTCTGTTTGATACTGGTCGGCGTCTTACTAACCCGTTTTGATCGCGAGGCACAAACATACTTGTAAGTCTGGTTACACTATCAGGTTTTACTGTTGTAGATGAACTGGATTCATAATTTACTTCAGAGTTATAATCACCGGGCCTAGTATTTACAATTGCAGGTTGCTTACTAAAATCATCTCTATTGTTGTAAAAACCAGAATAATTTTCAGTTATTACTTCGTGGTTAGGAACCCTGGCATTTGGAAGACCGGGTCTGTTAAAAGTATTCTCAGTTTTTTCTTTTTCAATCACAATATTTGTTATCGGGCGTCTGGTAGTTTCAGACACTGAAGGTTGCCTGAAACTAGTTTTATCTTCGTAGTTGACAGGTAGAGTAGTTTTTTTCTCTGCATACTGGTTTGCCTCTGATTCTTCTGTAGGATGCTTTGACGGTTCTTTATAACTGTTTCTTTTGTTTTCTGGTTGCTTTTTTCCCTTATATTCATTATATTTTTGATTACTACTAACTCTTTGCGAAAATGGAGCTTTGACGATAGGGCTTTCGATATTACCACCTTGAAAAGAAGCCTCATATGAATTTGCATCATTTATGTTACTGTTCTGTTTTCTCACTGATTGTATAACAGGACGCCTCGGAGACATCGCAACAAATGGACGGTAGGAACCTTGGTTTAAGGGGTAGTTTTCGTTATTTTTATCTGGTAGTGCACCGTTAACAGTCACGGCATACTCTTCTTCAGGGCGTTCATATGGGCGTTGAGTTGAAATCTGTCTCACTGTCTGTATTTCCTCGTTACCGCTAGTAATCTCATTGACTTCAGGTACATTTTGATCTGGATTAGCTTCGATAAAATCAGACGAGTCCTTTTCAAATATCAATGGTCTATTTTGTCCCACTTGCGAAATGAGAGCGCCATTCAGGCGGTTTTTAGATGAATGTTGAGGGTTACGACTCACTGCACTTTGATATTTTTTATGGCCGTATTTTTCTTCATCGTAAAAACCTGAAATGGAAGAAAAACATATCAAATATGAAAGGTCTAATTAATAAATAACGTAGCAAAAAACATGATTGCCTAAATAATTTATATTCGTATATCATTTATAATCATACATTCTCGTTCGTATCAACCTTTACCAAACTATTGGGCAAAATGGGTCTTATGTCAGCTGCATAAGACAACCGTATATAAAGTTTGATGTGAACGCCTGTATACCTAAAGTATAATGGTATGAAATAATAAATTAATACACAGTTACTCAAAACGGTCTCGAAAATACACACCATCATGAGAAATACCAGCTTTCTTCTCTTTTTCAACTTTTTCTAAAATCCTCTGTATAGCTTCTGGAATAGGTGGTGAAGTTGGTAAGTGATCACCATATGGTCGAAAACCGTTCTCGTCAGCAGTATAAACAACAGAGTAGACCTTGCCATCATCACCAATGTATGAGTAGGAACCTTTAGCTTTTACTCCATCAGTAGCGGTTCCACTTTCATCAGCATGTATACCATTAGATGTATCAAAAGTGTATGCAAATCCCTCCGGCGTTATGACATTTTCGTAATTTAGAATAACAGCATTCTGGTCTGCTTCTGCTTGTGGGTTCTTAGGGCGTTCGCGATAGGTTGAAGATGCTAAGCCAGGTCTAGCCCCCATGGGAGTATGCTGAGAACCGGTAACATTGGAAGTGCTGGTAGGATACTCTATACCAGGTGCTTCAGTAGGGATAGCCCCAGTAGTGGATGGTTGCCCAAAGATGTTGCCGATTTCCCCGTTAACTCCAGGTAGGTTTACGTTATCATAACCATAAGATGGTTCTTGATTATCTTGATATTGAGTATAAGGGAAAGAAGTAGTCGAGTATAAGTCAGGAGTGCTAAATGTTCCAGAATAACCCTGTTCCTCAGAAACTCCCACATCAGTTGAAGTCGGTGCAAAATTGAAATACGGTTGGACAACCTTTTGTCTATCCCCCGCCTTCTTAAATTGCTTTTCTAACTGAGATCCACCTGCTTGTTGCTGATTCACCAAAGGGCCATCACTAATTAGTTGTGGATTAGTTTGCAGTTGAAATCTAGGGTCATCAGCTATGCTAGATTGAAATCCTCCCTCTGATGCTTGTGGTCCAGGAAAGATACTTTGAGAAATAGTAGGACGAATAGTAGATGTTCCTGGGATACTGATCCTATCCCCATTAGGCAATATACCACTTGATTGTGAGGTAGATAAGGAACCTTGGGGAGCTATTGTCGTGCCTTCAAAACCTTTAGACGCATTTTGGTTTCTAAATTGGCTTTGGAAAGCTCCTGACCGATCTGTACTAGGTCTTTGCTGTCCATCTTGTAGTTGGTTAAAATTTTGTTGCCCTTCAGGATATTTTTGCCTAAATTTATTCTCCCCAGATGGTCTTGTTGAATGAGTTGGATATCCAGAAAATTGCCCAGATGGGTCAAAATTTAGATGGTTAGAAATATTTTTTTCGGGCCTTTGAAACGTCAAATTATCCAATGAAGGAGTTGATACAGTGACACTGCCGGATGTTGGTTGTGGACCAAATTTATTAATAATTTGCTTGTAGGCTGGAGAAATATGTGAGTCAATATTTCCTTCGTAGGCCTCTTGCGATGGAATATTAAATGATCCCGGTGTTGGGTAATCTCCTATAAATTGCGGCCCAATAGTAGTCTCAAAACTTTCAAGTGGTGGATGAGTTGTAGTCTGGGTGAAAGCATAGGACACAGTTGTTGTAGGCAGTTTGTAAGTATTCTGGAACTCAGTAATCGGCGTTGATCCAGGAGCCACATGTTTGATATCTTGTGATATTGGCGGTACACCTCTATCGATTCCTACAGTTGCTTTAAAGTCTTCAGGATTTATAATTCCACGATTATTCCCAATTTGAGGTCTCAAAGTAGTAGAATAGGTTGCTTTCGGGAATTCAAGTGGGAATTGAATATCTTCAGGTCTACCGCCAGCATATTGAGATCCGGGTGGTGGAAGGTATGTCAAATCCAATTTTTCTGAGCTAACATAGCCCAGGGCCAAAAGTATCTGTAACAAAAATTAAACTCTCATTTTCCATGTCACTATCAAATTATCCATGCAGTTTCTTGTTTTGTCACTAATTCACTTCACTTTTGCTATTTATATTTTTTCACATCACTTTTATTGAATAATACTAACCAAAAACGTATTCATCTCGATCGATGTATCCAATGCAGGATTTGGTTGAGATGTGTGCTTTGTCTCAATGAAAAATGTTATTTATACCATCTTTAAAATTAGTCTTTAATGACTATTTGGGTGTATGCACAAACGTGACAGACGTCCGACGTGACAAACCCCTAATTGTTGCTGTCAAATGCCTGAACAAGTTATTAAGAGTGTTTATTTTTATTATTTCATCACGTTACGATCCGTGGCTGGTCATGAGATGGAAATTATCCAACCTTGACATTTGGGTGGTCACAAGTGACAAAGGTAGGTGGTACATGGTAATGGATGACATAATAAAGTCAAAAGCTGGAGTGTAGCACTATAAAGCGCTTCTTTCTACTAGGTTCGTTTTGTGCCTTCATGTGCAGAAAAATAACGCTATGCTTCTATTCCTAATCAATTAAGATTACAGAACATTAAATAAGAACAAAAATACATCAAAAAGATCCAAACCAACACATAAAAATAAAACAATAAGAAGAACGTTATCGTTGCTAATCTAAGTCTGTATGATGTCTATGTTTTAGTGAGTAGTACCAGTTCAGATAGTTCTTTAAGATTCCTTACTTAAATAAGAAAACCACTTTCGATGAATATAGCATAATTATTGTAAGTTCACACAGGGCATCTTAAGGTGGTTTAGCAACTGCAAAAAAGTTTTACGCATCTCTGGTCTAATTAATTTGCTTAATTTTTAACAACCACTAAACATACTAGGTTTTTAATAATTTTTCCGTTGAACGCTACTTCAAAGTCGGAAATGCCAAGCAGAAGTGCACTCCATATTCCGCTGTAATTAAGAAAAACATGCCTTTGCATTATTTGTTTTATTCACAACTATCAACAATATCATTTTTTTTCCGTTGAGCAAGATATCACAGATTGATACAGGTTTAGGTATAAGTTATCCCTCGGTTGAATGTACCTCTAGCGCCAGACACGTATTTATTAATAATTCCACGGGGTAAAAACAGATAACACAGACTAATACAAAATAACTTCGGAGACTTTAGTTACTAATTTGCAACTGCGGCGCTAGAGGCACAAAAATGGTAAGTTACAATTATACAACTCCGGCGGCTTGAAACAAAAACCACAAAGACATTTGATACGGAACTAACAAAAACTCAAGTTGTGCTTGACCAATTTCCACATTTGGGTGCTATTCCCCCCTCCCCCCTTGAATGTTCTGATGTTCACGAGAGGTCACGTGGGGCACGAGCGCAATCAAAGATGGTCCCGATACATGACCGCTATTGTCTTTGATAATTACTTTTCGGGGACCGTGAACTGTGAACCTTTTAAGGGACAGCTTCATTTATTTAATACATAGTTCATTCACTATCAGAAATTTCAATAGTTATCATTATTTTACTTACCATCTTCAAGCTTAATTTTGGTTTAGTAAACATTGATTTATTCTGTACTCTCATTGGGTGACACTTCAAACCGCATAACGTTTCTTGTCATAATTTTAATTGAGATACATCATTTGGTATTTATAAAAATTAAAAAGCATAATGGATTTGAGCTAGTTTGTCATCACGCATAAACATAATAACGCGAAATTGTTAAAAGGCATAATCATAAAATCCATAACCATCAAAATCCATATTATTGTTTGTCAAAATTTTATTAAGCATAACTTTACTATTCATAATCTTGTTTGAAATACTCTTACAAATCATTTAACTCATTATAGGCATAGTCTTATGAAATATAACTCAAAACTTAAATACGTTGGAAAGCATAGTTTTTACAGCATTTTTGTTTTATTTCATTCGACATAAGTAATGAAGTATTTCTAACCCCAAAAAGCCTGTTGGTGATATTTTTATTTTAGCCTCTAACAGTAAGAAAAATAAATTGGTTTATCCTTCATTCGTTATGTTAGGTTAGAACTGCGACCAAACAACGCGCGAGCCGAGCGACCGAAGCGAGCGTGCCGCGGCAACGGCTGTCAAAGCGCCAGAAAACTCGCTATTTAGTATTATGCGTGCATGCAAGCATGCTTGCTTGCACGCATTGCTTGCATTTTATGGTGAACAGGTGTTATTCCTTAAGAGTTGAGGGATTTTTTGAGTTAGGTATGCTTATTTTATGTGTGCTTTTTGAATATTATGGCAAATATTTTTTTTGCCTTTTGATACTTATGCTTATCATGTCTTTCTATGGTTATGCTTTACAGAGAAAATTGACCCACGTCCTACAGTCATGAAAATTACTTTAAAAATAGATAAAAATGAGTATAAAAAGATGGCATAAAAAATCCATTCTTACAGTCTAAAATAAAAACAAATTACTTTGAAAATTCGTTCAAGAGAAGTATTCAAAACAGCTGCTTTTTGCATAGTCATGTATAAGTTCGTTGGAAAACTAATGTTCATGATATATTATTCTAATTATTATTTACTATTCAAACAGAGTCCACAAAAAAAAAATATGGGCCGATTATGTTTAGTTAAGATCTTTAAATGTAATTTTTTGCCTGAGAATAAATGATTATTATATTATATTAAAAGTACTTGACCGTTATTCGAAGCTTATAAATGAGATAGGCATATCCGCTTCCCGTAGTCTTTTACCATTTTAGTACTCTTTGATGACGTATTTCCGTTGCTCAGTAGGCAGTGGCGCCATCTGTAAGCTTATAAAATAGGTGCAGTGACATTTTTGCCTCATTGGCGTTTCGATTCCCGTGGCAATTGGTGCGCTCACGCGTATTAAACAATTATCAAATATATACCATAAATTATCGAATATATAAGTATACATATTGAAATCTAAGTGTGTGATTCAGTGATTACAGTGCTCAAAGGAAAACGTAAGTACGTACGTGTTTTCAAAAAATAACATTTCGTTTCGTAAATTAATAAAATGATGGTGGATGGTTAAGAGATATCATTTTCTCCAGTGAATTTTGTGAATATAACTTATCTAGGATATTTTACCTATCCTACTTTGATAGACTAGCTCGACAGCAATCGTTTGAACTGAGAATACTAACAATTGTGATGCCATCACTACGATTAAATCTTAATCACTACGAGTAAATTTTATAATATTTTTATTTTAAAAAGTACAAATTTGCGTCATGCCACGATGGAAAGTGATATAAAGGTATTCCCAAAAGTTTAGATTGTTGCTGATTTTAACAAAGGCTGAGGCATCTGTAATTCGACTGTTCATTGATCGAGTTATTCTTGCAAAACGCTATTGAAGGTAACTTGTTTCTATTGAAGGTAACTGTATCTAAGTTTGGGTTTTAAGGAATTTATATTTGGTATGGTTTCTTCTAATCCGCAAATATCTAACCAATCACATAGAATAATTTCAAATTTAGTAATCATACTTCATTATAATTGTGGCTCAAGCCTATTGACCTAATATTTTTGGGTTATTTTCATTGATGCGGCGGATATCAATCATGATATATTATATAAAATAATTTAAACGGGCTATCCCATGAGAGATTAATTAATCAAACCATTATAAAAGCATATTAGTAATATAGCTTTATTTTCAGAAAGAGTTAGTTGAATTCTGCCCCTTGTGATGATGAGCCGGTAGCCGGGCCGAGCGAAGTTCGCCGCAAACGCGCTCGTAGCGCCTGCAGCAGCAGTAGCAGCTCCTCGAGTAGCTCAAGTGGCAGCTCGCCTTCTCCCAGCTCAAAGCGGCAGCGATTACTGCGCCACCGCCATAAGAAGAGTAAGAGAGGCGGCCCTTCGTTAAGGCAGCTAAGGAAGTAAATATGTGAGTTGCGCAATGTTATTACTCAATCCCCCGCCTATCAGGATGGCCACTCTATTGACCAAGAATCTATTTGTTCGGGGGTCAGTGGCGAACTTAATGAGAATGAACTTCATGAACAAATAGGTGCCAAATTGCCCTGAGCCAGGAGGTTCTGATTTCACATGTGAAATCGACACAAAAATAAGAGAGCCTTCTGTTCCTAAAGCTCCTGAAAATTTCGTGAAAATGCTAGCAGATGTACAACATTTCGGCAATGCTGATTGGTCCGAAGTGAGCATGCGGATACCCAAAAGCTTTACAACCACACCCCTGGTTTCGTAAACCTTGAGTTAAATGGAGAAATAAGACAATATGAGTCCTTGGTACATGTGGCCAAAGGAAAAATTGCATTCTTAAGCAAAAAGAGTCTCTACAAGAAAACATACGCAGTCGTTTAAGTTGGGCTAAATCTGAGAAAAGTTTAAATAATTTTAATTTAAAAATTAATGAGTGATTTTTGAACGGGGAGTTTCATAAGCTTCAACTGATCTTTTGCAAATGGTCTGTGGCCATAGGTCAGAAATTATACAAATTAGTAGGGACGCAATTTCAAAGAATGTGAAAGACCCTGTGGTGAAAGTTGCTCTTAATAAAATACCTCCCTCTACAACACATATTTTTTAAGGCTAATGCGTTTTCATCTGCGTTAGAAAAGGCAGGGGGTGTTCGTAAAGCTTTCTGGCTCCCTAAATCGAACAATCTTCAAAAAAGGCCTGATAAAGGCTTTATCAGCCATCGTATCGCCAGCCCTCGAAGGGCCTAGGTGCCAAAAAACACTGGCCCATCGAGTGGAGCCCAAGTGCCATACTACGTATCAGGTTCGTTTAGGCCTATACACAATCATTTACCACTCTCGAGGGGTGAGTACCTCAATAATATTATGAGCAATGATAATTAACAATGTGATACAATAACGATGCAAGGCAACAATGCAAGGGGTCGCTTTCAATACTGGGACTCAAGGCCCCGTGGTTCACAAAGAGGAGGAAGGGGGAGAGGACCTCCTGGTAGCGCCCCTAGAGGCCAATCCAAACGTAGTTCACAAAGAGGAGGAAGGGGGCGAGGACCTCCTGGTAGCGCCCCTAGAGGCCAATCCAAACGTAACGAGCAATGACGCGAGGTCATTGTTTCAAGCCGAACAGTTGGTTCATCATTACAAGACTTGGAAAGGAATGGGGGCCCCAGAAATAGCATTGAAATTAATAAAAGGTTACGCATACCATTTATCCGGAAACCTCCTCTGTATGTTCCAAATCAACACAACCAGTTTCAAACTTGTGTTTCAAAAGAAATGACCATATTAGTTCAGAAAATGAACGATCAAGGCGTTCTAAAACCGGTAAATTGGACCCCCAGTGTCATTTCACATCGTTTACTAGTTCCGAAAACGGACACTCCGACCTATTTCAATCTAAAAGTCTTCACAAACATTTACAAATGACTTTGAATCTCCTTCCAGTACTATGATGGAGTATAAACATGGGAAAAAAAATCAATAACGACCCCAAAAAGTGTCTGACGTACTTAGGGATACTGTGGGATCCGTAGGACAATTTAAAGGCCTTACCAAAAGAAAAGACACAAACTTTTAAAAAGAAGACCTAACATATTTTAAAACAAAGGTCGGTGAAGCTAATCGAAGTTCAAAGGCTTGTCCATATTTGAATTTTGCCAGTTTTGTGGTCTCACGAGGTCGTTCACACCATCTACACCTGCTAAGGTTTATGAAAACCCTATTAGGCAAGCCAACAAAGAAAGTATTACTTGCCGAAGTCGTTTAAACAGAGTTGAAGTGGTGGATTCAAAGCTGTCAACTCTCGACAATGTTGCACTTGCCTCCTCCAGCCCACTTTCGCACAACCGATGCATCTGGCCTAGCCTGGGGAGCTCAACAAAACAACATTCCCTTGAGAGGGTCTTGGACTCCAGAGGTGCAACAACTGCACTCAAATCAAAAAGAAATGCTAGCTATCTTGCACGTCGTTCAGAATCATGATGTTGGAAAACAGCTCTGTCTTAATGCAGTGCGACAACCAAACCGTGGTAGCTCACTTACGGAAAGAAGGGGGTACCAAATCGATGGCATTGATGATCATAACTCGTCAGTTATTAACATTATTGGACCAGTTCCTAATAACTTCCACAATTCACTACATCCCGGGCAGCCAATATATACCAATTATGCCGATCATCTGTCAAGATATCGAATCCCGCCGGAGTGGCATCTGTTGCCGGAGTGCTTGGTGATAATATTCGCGAAATGGGGAACTCCAGTAATAGATCTTTTTGCCTCGCAGAGAGCTCACGTTGTCAGCAATTATGTATTCCTAGATCAAAGGGACCCGAAAGCTCTATTTTACTATGCATTCAGTGTAACGTGGAATTATCCTCTTGCATGGCTGTTCCCTCCGCCATTCCTTGTAACCAAAGTGTTGACACACCTCAATCAAGCGATAGGGCAATGTTCTAGATAGTCTTACCCCGGTGACAAAAAGTGTTCTGGCGAGCAGACCTCAAAGCGAGATCCCTTGAAGCTCCATTAGTCCTGAGGAACTTGAAGGTCAATCTGACAGAATTACCACCTCCCAACCTGGAGGATCTAACACTGAAAGTTGGAGATTTGGTGGTAGTTTGAGGACATCAACACCTGGAATGCCGATCAAATTTCCTCGTGGAAAAACTCCTGGCGTCCATCTACATTAAAGACGTATAAAATAGCATGGAATCGGTGGTTAAACTGAACTGAAACTAAAAAAGGTGGCCATTAATAAACTGACAGGATCTAAACTTGCGCAATTTTTAGCCGACTTATACGTAATATAATTACAATTTCTTTTACATAAGTCTGTACTCACTACACTTTGTACATCAAGTATGTCAAGTTATCTAAGCTCTCATGCCTTAGAAAACATATCTTAAAATCAATTTCCTTGAAAATGAATAGAAAATTAAGCCACCTATTTAGGACAACAACGATTTAGCGAATACCTGTCTAAATGATCAATAGATAGAAATAATATACTCGTTTATCAAGTTTCTCGCCACACAGCTATTTTATTGCTTTTGTGTTCTGGCCGGCGTATTCACGATTTATCTTTATTTCGAGTCGATCCCGATCATTGCATTAAATCTCAGGAAGCTATGATTTCATAGCCAGAGTTTGTATCAAAAACTGATAACAGCGATTACAGGCAATCAGGTTGGAAATTATTGGGTAATTCAGATAATGCTAACTTGAACCCTATAGTTTGGATACAAACATTGATAACGCTGCTAAACAATCGGCAAGAGACTGCGAAGACTTCCGAGTTTACTTATGACGTTTAGGGGGCCTCCTAAAGCTGCCTCACGAGCTGTCATTGCTGGCTGGATAGAACACCTGTTTAAAGACGCAAACATTCCGTTTAGTCCGGTCAACAGTAGCGTCAAAGAATTGGTTAAATTATTCCCTGGTGGAGATCCTCTCACGCGGAAATTGGCTTTCCGCCAACACTCTCAAGAAATTTTACAGGCGTGAAATAATGCAACGAAATATTACTACGAGCGTGACTGAATTATTCAATCCTGTTGATTAATGTTCACACAATTCATTCAAGTTAAAATTAATCAATGTATAAACTGTATGATTTAAAATTTCTAATCAATAATTACAGCTGATAAAGCTTCATGATTTAGAATGATTGACTAGCGAAAGACTAAAACTTTAATTATCTTTCCGAAATGTCCTCACAGAAATCTGTTTAATACAGCAATATGTTTCACATTGGCGTTTTCTACATTGTGTGCCTTTCCGTTCCTCACCAGGCGATAACAAACACTTCTCATTTATAAGCTTCGAATAACGGTCAAGTACTTTTAATAGCAGCGTTTTCCCCTGAAAGAAAACGCATATTAAAATACTTACCTTATTCGAAGCTTACTTTATAACTCTGCCTGGTGAATAAAAGCCAATGAGGCAAAAATGTCGCCGCACCTATTTTATAAGCTTACAGATGGCGCCACTGCCTACTGAGCAACGGAAATACGTCATCAAAGAGTACTAAAATGGTAAAAGACTACGGGAAGCGGATATGCCTATCTCATTTATAAGCTTCGAATAAGGTAAGTATTTTAATATGCGTTTTCTTTCAGGGGAAAACGCTGCTATTATTAAATATTAGTATAGATTATGCTCTTCGATGCGCTCTGGTTACGTTACCCTTTATAATATGTGACTATGAACAGAACTTATTGTACTTAATTAAAATCTATTATCCATCAGCCATTTAAAAACTACAATCATTGTTAAGATCGTACGCTTCCCCTTAACAAGTTTATGAATGAATCTGCATTCGGTTACGATATAATAAGAGAACAAAGCGCTGACCAAGTCATTTTTGACGCATATTAGTCGAGTATACCATCTTACAATGTGCATAGAGTTCGTCATTAATATTGATTTTTGAACCATTCCTATTTAAGTGCGCAACATAACAATGCTATACTCTTACCAGATTAGTTTAAAGATTACATCTAGTTGTTTGAGCACCTAAGTACTAATTTTATATTAGTGACGATAGTAATAGCGACCATACTGACGTGAGTTTTAGCGCGGTTTCTCACTCTGACTCCCATGGGGTTTTTTTTAATGGTCTGGATTTCGGTGTGCTAGGCATAAATCTTTGTCTGTAGCTTAGGAGCTTACACAAGGATATTTTCCTTACGTCGATACAGTGACCATTTGATTATCTGACTCGTATTTATTTATTTATTAGTGAGTTCCCCTGCTACCCCCGACTTCTTTTTACTTGCACTACTACGCCGAGTATACTATGAGAATGTGTGATCCACAGCTCTATTTGTCTGTGTCAAATGTGAGAGTTCGTCAGTTTTGATCGGAAAACCGTTCTTGTTAACATATTGAATTTTTATTTTTAGCATTTATTAATGCACTTTTTTCAACACAAAGATAGAAACTAGAAAAGTTCAAAAGTTTGCGGGTTCGAATTTATATATCTTAGTCTTCTAATTATTGTTGTAAAGTTTATTATAACACTGTTTTAGCTGTGAAGTTGTGAAGTGTGTAAATAAAGAAGTACGCAATACATAAGCTTTCAAAATTGTATATTCAATAGTCAACATTAACATAAGCAGTCGTTTTAGTATCTGTATCCGTTTCTGGCGCTGAAGCTTGGCTGCCTGGTCCTGCTGCCGAAACCAGCGTTGGAGTTCCTCTGGTTCGCAAAAGGAGGCAAGTAAGCCTTGGTAGCTCCTTGGTTTGAAATGCCACTGTTGAAACTGCCCTGGTTGGAGATTCCTCCATTGAAAGTACCTTGGTTTGAGTTAGCACCATTGAAACCATTCTGTTCAACGCCGTTGTTGAATCCTTGCGCATTGTTGAAACCGTTACCGGAGTTACGCAGGGAAGCATTGTCAGTTACAACTGAGTCGTTATCACCCTCAAACTGGTTTTGGTTGTTGTAAGCGTTCTCGTTGTTGAAGTTATCAGCGTTTCCGTAGTTGAAGTTGTTGTTGTTCGCGAAATTGTTGTTACCCTTCAACTGTTCGTCATCGTTGGAGTATTTGCCATCGCTGTAAGAGCCTGTGAAGAAAAAAATTAAAAATTATAATATTTGCTTCATTATACTTGACGCTATGAGTAATGCCAAATGAAATCATGTACATACATACATAAACAATAAGTTGTAAGTGTCAAATTGGTGAACCTTTTCAAAAGGTTACTTTTTGTAGTAAACAAATGAAAATAGCTTTAAGTATAATACGCAGACTATCCCAGCCGTAGCAGCCAAGTTAATAAAATTAAACGGCCAGTAAAAAGCTAGTTAACTTTTATTTTTTACTGTGATTTACAAAAGTTGAGAAAAATTGCACACAGTGGAGCAACTAAATTAATGTGTTCAGTCATCCGCTACATAATTATGACATGTAGAGCTTTAAAAAAAGATCATCATCATTATCACACTCCAGATAAGATCATAATTAGACCTGTCAAAACAAACATTGAGCGACTAAGATATTAAATCGCAATCAAGAAAATCATGAAGGTATGCTTCAACGATACCTGCTTTACTAATACGTAAAAAAACAAAATATGTACCAAAAAAATTAGTTTATTTTCGTCTATTAATTTTGCAGACCGCCTTGGTCACTTGTGGCTGCGAATTATTAAAATTGTTTTGAAAAATGCTTCCACAGTCGATGTATCTATTCTTAACTCGTGAAAATTTGATAGCAAGGATTATAGTTATTATTACTAATAGAAAAATGAAATAAGATATTTACCATCATCGTAAATACCAGCAGCCTCATCACGAGCGTTCTGCTCTAGAGCCTTCAGAATTTCTTCTGGAACGGGAGGAGGTGTGGGAAGATGTTCTCCTTGGGGCACAAATCCGTTCTGGTCAGCTGTGTACCTGGCGTATACGTAAACAAGCAAGATTAAAACAGGCAACAGGCAGATCCAGGAAAATTTCTCACTAGCACTTCTGCTTCATTTGACCATTTCATTTTCATTCAATGTTACCGAATATTTTATAATGTGCTTAGGAATGTTTAAAAATCTTACCGAATGCTGTAAACTTGACCGTCATCACCAGTGTAGGAATAACCACCCTGAGCTTCAACACCGTTCGTAGCTACACCATTTTCTTCAGCGTAGATACCGTTCTCAGTCTCGAATGCGTACGAGAAGGTTTCTCCGTCGTTCTGGTTGTCCTGGCGAAGAATAGCAGCATTCCTTTCGAAAGCAGCTTGAGCACGCTCGGGACGAGCCTCGACGTTTCCAAAACCATTGCCATTCTGAGAGTATTCGTTGCGGCTCTGAGCAAACCCGTTCCCGTTCTGAGCAAATCCGTTGTTGTTTTGGGCGAAGGAATCAGAACCTTGGTCGTAATCGTTGCTACCCTGAGAGAAGTCGTTACTGTTCTGGGAAAAACCGTTTACATTCTGACCAAAACCGTTGCCATTCTGAGCAAAACCGTTGCCATTCTGAGCAAAACCGTTGCCATTCTGAGCAAAACCGTTTCCATTCTGAGCGAAACTGTTGCCATTCTGAGCGAAACCATTAGTGTTTCCGGCAAAACCGTTGCTTTGACCGGTCAGACCCTGCCCACCAGATCTGGAAAAAGGAGTTTGAAGGAAGTTTCCTGACCCACCAGAGGTAGGCGAATGGGAAGGAGGGAGATAGGTCTTATCCAATTTGGCGGCATTGCAACACGCTACTGCAGCTAAGATCACGAACTGTAATTAAAAATTGTATGGATTAATGGCTACCAAAATGACGAGTTGACAAATCAATAATAAAAACACATAAAAGTTGTGTTATGTAAAGAAAAAAGGGAGTAATACCCAATGGAAATCAAAGAATCGCTCAAATTGGTATTGACTTGGCCACATCGTTTGTCAATTGCTTTAATGATCCAATAACCGTTTAATAAGGTCTTATTACTACTATTATGTATCTTATTTAAATGTTAGTTATACATTTATTTTAAAGTGGATATCTCATTATTTTAGTGACAGGTGACGACTTTATTAGACTGTAATAACTAATTTAACAAGCATACACGTGCCTGTTGTATAATAGAACACTCTTTTTTTACAATTTAATCAATAAAAAATCTCATTATCTCAACCGAAAACTCATCAGCACTAAACACTTTCAAAAGGTCAATTTCGAACACTTGAAATCATTTTTATTGACCTCCTGATTAACGGCCTCTTTTATTACGCTCAATCCAAATTCGAACTTACCAGTTTCATTTTATGTTTTTTTTTTAAATCGCTAAATGTTTTTTGTACCACTTCGGATGCTACCTGAGCATGTACTGATAATGTCCATCAGTGATTACAATATTTATACCGATGCCCAGTTGTATCGATCTACATCTGAGGATGCTCTCGTTCGAGTCGTGTCTGGGTGTTGCTTAATCAAAATATAATTCACGAAGATGGACTCCGTCTAATTGTCGTGGACGGTGTTATGCCGTATATGGTTTGATGATTATTTTATTTTTAGTGTCAGGCTCAGGTTTTGAATAGTTTGTTTTTTGTTATTATTTCTCACTTAAATAAATTAAACACAGAAAAAAAAGGAAAACAAAATTGTTTAATTATTGGTTATGAATTTTGACTTAACTTACGCGCTGTTTTATTTGTTAATCCTAACATTATCACATAATAGGTTATAAGGGCGATTTTTATCATCATGTGGACTTGAATACCTACTAAAGTGAAATTTAACCAACGAATAAAATACTTCTATAAAAAATGGGTCAAGGTCATATTGCACCCGCACTTACGCCTTTAGATGAATGTGAACTTCTAATACTGAGTTTAATCAATTATTCTCAATGCATGAATCAATCAATCACTTTCATTAGCTAATCGATCAGTTGTCTACTTTTGTCTAAATATAGATATACGCCATAACGCCTTCTCTGCTGACATCAGAGATTGATATTTTAGTGTATTTTTTGAAGTTAACGTAAGTAATGAATGTAAAAAGTAGATATGTTTTATTGAAAAAAAGTTTTTTTTGGAAACAATTCTTAATAATGTGAGTAAAAGTAAAAACGTGTTGTGTATGTTTGTTACTATTTCACGAAAAAACTACCAAACGGATTTTGATGAAACCTTACAGTAATACAGCATACTTATACATAGGCTATAATTTGTAGAGATTTCATGTAATTTGGCCATATTATATAACGATAACGCGGGCGAAGCCGCAGGCAGAAAACTAGTAAATTATAAATGGTTATGTTTACTGTGAATTTAATAAAATAAACCTCATGGTTATATCAACGCGTGATCAGCTTTTTTATTAGGATAGGAGTATTAGTAATTCGTTCATTGTATTGCCCTTATTATTTTATGAAATGAATTTTTCGTTTTGATTCTGGAGTAAGAATAAAGCTACACTATCACCTAAGGGGCTTCGGTTGAGAAGATAAGCAAAGTTAGGCAGTTAGTAAGGAAGAAGTAAAGCAAGATTTATTATGTCCTAAAAGACACAATTTGCTGTCGGGATCCTCACATTGTCTTATATACTACTAAGCAAATGCATTCTTCATTATAAAATGTCTTCGCTATAAATAATGAAATCACTGAAAATAAAAAGAGATGAAAAAGTGAAATAATTTCATACTTTAAAATAATTCACTCGTGCATGAAACCGTCCACAGTCATCTTCAATGGCCGTATTACCAGACGCTGCATACCATATCGCATTTCGCCCTTGGAGAGAAACATTTTACTTAGCCGACCTTCTGTTTTCAAAGTAAAGTCATTAAGAACATCGCTTCCGATAATGTGATCGAGTATCGATTAACATCTGTGCTTTGTTTGGCTTTGCTTGTATAGATGTAATTTGATACATAGATTAATGTATGCAAAATGCTTACTTGTAAAGATATTTATTATATTTATCGGTCTGTATCAGGTCTATACTGAAATCCTAGATGGCCTTTATTGAAAACGCTTAGTGCTAAAAACCATAAACATTAAAATCGATAGTGATAAAATCTTTAAACATTTAAAAAAAATATCTTTAACAATAATTACGAATAAAATTAATTTGCATAGCGATTAAAAACATAAAATTAATAAACATAATTTCAATAACAATGTTCATATTCGAAAACGTAAATTTAAATGGGCACTGATTAAACTGAGTAGTTCATATCGAAATTGTTCAGTTAAAAATCTTATTACAAGCATTTCTAAGAACAAAAGGTAATTTAAAATGCCTTATTTGTAGAAAAAATATAAACTTAGTGAAGACTGAGGATGCTTTTTTCCTGCAGTGAGACAGTATGTTGGCTAATTACACTCTACACGTCGACAGAGGCGTCTGCCGATGTCATCTGCGGATGCGTCCGCCGACGTGTAGACGGGTAAAATTGCGCGTCTGTGGTAGGTATTTAACGTCAGTAGACGCGTCTGCCGCCAATCCCTATGTTGTCAGTTTTTTGGCACACATCAAAGGGTTTCCAGCGAGATGCCCGGTGACTGTCCACACGTCTGACGACGCATCAGTCAGTACGGAGTTGCGAATGGGAGTGCATGCGTGCTTCTTGCGGTTTTCTTTCGTTGTTGTTAATCTCGTTCGCTAAAATGACTATGAGCACTGACGAAATATTTAAATTGATTTTCTTTAGTCTCTATTCTACTTATTTTGTTGTGTGTTTCCATTTATAGCCTGTATCCACCACCTTCTTCTTACCCATGTTTTTTTTTAATAATTTTACTATGATGCACACTCAAGCAGTAGATAAAAGTAGGTACTAAACAAATAAATTGCTGCAGCAGTTAGTCTCAACATCCATTTTTTCAAATATTGCGTACATGGGCCAAAGGACGTGTGGACAGCTCGTGCAGATCTATCTGCGGACGCATCTGTCGACGTCCGCGGACGCATCTGTCGACGTGTGGAGGTGCAATGCAGGCCACCTGCTGGCAAATGTCCAGCAAATATCAGTTTGTCTGCCATGACTTTACACCAATGACAGCCGCTAGTCTAGATTTTGGTCTAGTGATTAGGAATTGAGTCAAAAACGGCATACAATTTTATTTCTAAACGGAAACTCATAGTAGATCCATTGATTCTTACGGATAATAATTAATTCTCTTTCTGATTGTTAGTTTGAGTTTGAAAATGATTTTAGTGATTACGATCGACACGTACAGGCCCTAACCAACTAAGTAGTTATTTCATAGATGAAAAAATATTTGAGTAGCTGTAAACCCATATTGTGACATCAATTAAAATCAATCAATGCGATAGATGTTAACAGAAATATAATTTAAAAGCAAAAACAAAAACATCAAAAGTCTAGTCCACTTTAGTAATATCTAATAAATAAGCCTTCTTATAAGTACAGGCTTCCTGAGGGTTACCTAATGACACCCATAATATTTTATAGCCTAAATTGGTAAAGCATAATGTTTATAGCCATTATCGTAATTTAAAATACATGTTGAACATCAAAAGCATAATTTCACAATGCATATGGCCCAAAATTGATTGGCATAATCATTGAAAAACATAACTGTAAGAAGAATAAATAGTAAAAACTATAATTTCCGTTTGCCATAATATATCCCTGGACATTATTCCACACAGCGCCATCTAGCCCCAAAGTAAGCTAATTAAAGCTTGTGTTATGGGATACTATAAGCTTGGGATACTATAAGCTTACTAAAAGCTTGTGGTATACATACTTAAATACATTTTCTTTTGTAAATACATACTGAGAGAGACCAGTACAAACAGACATGTTCATGCACACAAATGTTTGTACTGTGCGGGGATCGAACCCGCGACCTCTGGTGTAGTAGCCAACTTCTTTACCATTACACCAAGTCGGTCGTCAATAAAATAATATAATAATAATGGTAAATATTAGGTAGTATTTGCATAACAGCTGATAGGAGAAACGTCATTTCACAGAAAATGTTTTGGCATACACTTTTAACATACATTAAAACTCACAACTTTATAATAAGGATAATTCATTGATCTTTTGGCATACATTTCATATTAAGAGAAAATCCAATTTTATACTACTTTCGCCGTATGATGATATCCATGACAGTTCATAGTTGTTAATTATAGTGATGTAACGAATATAATTTAATCGAGTTGGCAAAGGAAATGGAATCGGATTTACCGATTTTTAATTTTTAAATATTTTTTTAATAAACGGGTTATGGCTAATAAGTTATGGAATAAAACGCGGTATCTCGAATACAATAGTTAAAAAATAGCACACTAGTCACGCACTGGTACCTACTGATGCGAATGACGTGATAACAAAATGGTCGCTCCTATTCATCGATTTTCTGTCGATACAGTAGTGTCAATATACCATTGAAAGGCGTTCCTTTTCACGCATCAGGCGCTGTTAAGATACATTAATTTAATTCAATTTACTTCATTTATTTACAGTTAGTAATAATAACAGTAATTTACTTGATAAGATTTGAAAGAACAATAGTTTTTTAAATATTTATAACATTTTCTTTTGCTAGTTTCTTTTTATTTAGTTTGAAATAGTATGCGTGACACGGAACAATTAAGAGCTGTCAGGAAAATCATCTTACAGTGAAAATAGTATAGTAAACCCTTAGTTGGCTGTCAAACCCCTGTCTGTCGCATGTGGTCGGACTGTGACATTCATGCAAAATTGCGAAAAAATGGCAGAAAGACTAGAGGATAATTAAAAGGTAGCAACGCCTCCATGGCCGAATGGTTCCAGAGCTCGGCCTAAAAACCCGGAGGTCCTTTGTTCAATTTCCAGGTCGGGCAAAGTGTGTTTTTCGGAACATAGCCCGGGTTTGTCATTACCAACCTGCATTTCGCAAGCGTGGTGATTAAGCCAATACCGATCCATTGTAGCGATGACTTGATTTCAATGATGAAAGCCTTTGCCCAGCAGTGGGACAGTATGACGTAGGCTAATTACTTTACTTTACTAAAAAGTTAATTGTCAGAAACATCTTTGGTCAGGAATAATATAATGTAGGAATGACATTTTTGTATGTGTGTTCATTGTTGTCAAAATCTAGTTAGGATAATTCTAAGATATGCCATATCACATAGTGGAGAGATGGCAGTAAAATTCGAATGTGACCCTTAGTCTTTGTAAAAGACCATACACTCATACGTTACTCAACTCTACTTGGGTCTTTAGTCAGTTTAGCAATTCTTACGTGGGCTGGTGCATATCACCGCCTGCGGGGTATTTCATCATCTTCATCATTTTCAGTCGCAAGGACGTCCTATAAACGTAGGCCTCTCCCATAGATTTATGTGCTCAGTTATAGGATCCACCTTAGTTGAGGTGAGATAATTGTGATCACCAACCCGAATATGGCAAGCGTGAACTATAACCTATAATTTGCAGCTAAGACTTGATTTATGCACAGTATATAAAGCACAATCATGTTATATATTACAATTTTCGTGCCGGCATCCATCCACTGTCATGTACGAGTATATGGTGGTGGCTTAAAATCTTCTTTACAATTGTGATCATCATAATTCATTGTTTTTTTGTAAAAAAAAACCAAAAACTATTTTACAAAACAAAAAATAATAATAATACAGAACTACTCGTACAAAATAAACCATTTTATTCAAAAAACTCTTTTATTAAAAACTTTTTACAGTTTAATCTTCTAAAGGGTCTTGTAAAATTGTTTCTTAGAATGTTTGTTTTTGTTCCCAAGGGCTTTTCGTTACTGATCTTTATTGAAAACATATCGAAAACATCTTCACTATGAAATATAGATCGAAGTCATCCCACCTGTAACAAATATTCTTATTTTAATAACGTTGCTTAATGAATGTATTCATTTTACGAGGTCTAATCATTCGTGATTACCCGGGGTCATGATAACGGTCGATTTCTTTTGATTTTGCACTACAAAACCAGTCGTGAATGCACAAGCTTGCATTCGAATTGCACATCATTTAATAGTATGGCGTAAGCTATGGAATGCAATGGCAATTCTTGATCTTATTTATGGCTCTTGTATATCTTTATTAATATGTATATGGTTCATCATTGATGTTTTTACGTTACTTGAAATATAGCACCGAGGGCCAGGTCACAAAATAAAGAGTTTACAGACAGAAAGACCACTCTTGCCTTTTTCAGTATAATTAGCTAAACTTGCCTTTTCGCCTAGCGGTGTTGCTATATTCGCTCTTAATTTAAAACAAATTAGGTAGGTAGTATAAACTTGATTTAACAGAACCCGCCAAAAACAAAATACATCATGCGAAAAATTGCACAAAGTCCGACAAAACCACTCGCGACAGTGCGACTGGCCGCGACACCGATTCTCACCGGTATCGCCTGTAAACTCACTGTGTTTGTGTGTGTGATCAAAATGACGGTTTGTTTCAAGTCGACTATCTGTCCGAGTCACCGCGCCGCATGCGCAATTTCTGGCTAGACTAAAGCGAAGACTAAAGAAAAGCTTTCAGAATAAAAGCTTCAAGCTTGAGACGCAATGGCGAGCATTGGGGGTGCCCTATGTCCAGGTAGAGAACTAATATAGGCTACGATGATGTTGAGCTTTAGCCCACTAAGCGTCAATATAATACTCAAAACCCGTAATTAGAAGTAACTAGTGATATTAAGTACTTATTTGGTGCATGTACGTTCAATTACTATTTAAAATTTTTTGCTGAAGTGATTTTAAGCACAGTTCAGAATCCCTAGCCTTCCTCAATTTCTCAGTATCCACTTTTATACTTTTCACGTACAAACGGGACTTATAGTATACGTGTCATACCTTCACAATTCTTCAAACGTATGAAGTTTAATTTTTCATTTCCATAATATAAAAGATATTTTTGAATGGATTAAACAGTTAATTGCAGATCAAGTATGTTTTTGTTAAAGCTGTTCTAAAAAGCAATCATCTAAATTGTACAAAAATAGTATTAGGTCTTAAAGCGAATACAATTTTTGTGACCTACGGGTCACACACACATTGTATAAACAGATTGCGTCATATAAAAAGAGCTCTAGGCGACAGGTAGACGGGATGGTCCTACGCACGGGTACAGTGTGAAGGGGGAGGGGGTTTCATACCACCAATTTGGCCCTAAAAAAAGCCCACTGCGCAGGTCTTGGCCAGGGTTCTTTTAAGATGACCTTATTTTGCGTAATATTCCAACATATAAATTGTGATAACACATCGTTTCACAACGTCAACCTATCCCGGCTTATAATAATGATAAAATGAAAGTGTTAACAGTCTATAATGCAGCGGTTAACATCATTATTAGAGTAATCATCTGGGCCCGCCTGTACAGATACGGATAATTTGGCCTTAAGGCCCACACACATGGTACCTTCAATATTTATTTCACTAGCTATTGCCACTAACTTTATCCCCGTGGACTTAGGTTTTAAAACTTTTCATTATGTATTAGAGTCAGCATTACACTAAATTGTACAATAAAATATTTGAATATTAATAAATAAATGAATATTTTTGTTTTTTGTATGTTTTGTAAAATAGCCCAATTGTTTGAGCCGATTTCGATTTTTGCTCTTAGCAACACATTTGGCTAATCATTTCAATTTATAGGTAAAGATGTTCGGTCGGCATCTCGGTGTTCCCCATCAAAGAGTTTACAGAATTTTGCGCAAGGAAAGCTATCATCCATTCCACCTACGAAAAGTCCAAGACTTGCTACCTACAAACTATGACCGACGTGTGGCTTTCTGTCAAGAGATGATTAGGAAAGATAGCAATGATCCAGGTTTTTTTGACTCGATTTTGTGGACTTAAAGAGAGAGGACTAGATTCGTCAAATCAAAATTCACTAGGAGTGGTGTTTTTAACATGCATAACACTCACGTATGGTCGCGAACAAATCCAAGGCTGGTGCGCCGCCACAGCTTCCAGCACCAATTTTCTGTTAATTTGTGGACTGGAGTTTTTAACCGACAACTAATCGGCCCATTTGTTCTACCAGAAATATTAAATGGTGCCACATACCTCAGTTTTTTGAGGGAGAATCTGCCCGACCTTATGCTGGATACTCTGCTGGATGTTAATTTGGAGTTGCGCCAGCGAGTATTTTTCCAAAATGATGGAGCTCCGTGCCATTTCGCTAGAGTAGTTAGAAATCATTTGGACCAAACATACCCAGACAGATGGATCGGACGCGGTGGACCCATCGCCTGGCCACCAAGGTCCCCCGACTTAAACCCTGTCGATTTTTTTATCTGGGGATTCTACAAAGAGTAAGTGTATTACAAAGAATACAATACTATCGAAGAATTAAACACTAAACTAAGAGAAGCACAAGAGACAATAAGACAAAATGACGACTCCTTACAACGTCTATTAAGACAGTTTATTAAACGTGGTCGTATGTGCATAGCTGAAGGTGGACTTCACTTCGAACTTTTTTTATAGTAAAAAATAAATAATAAAGTATTTTTGTAAAATCGTTGATATGTTTCTACTTTATTTCATGTTATCCTCTAATTTTCTGTAATGAATCTATCAATTATTGAAGGTCATTTGGGACTTAAGCCCTTGCAGTAGCTGATTGAAATTTTACAAGTAGTGGGTCCACATAGTAGGCAAGTTTTTGAAATGGGTCCTGAAGTTTTATGTTATGTGCTTTTTTGGAGTTACACCACCCTAAAGAAAGAAGTAAAAAATCATCCAAATAAAAGAAGTTCACTGTTAATTTTTTTTTTGCAGAAAATAATTAGCCTGAGTTACAACTGTAGTGGTGTAATGAAAGGCCTATTAATTGTTCACATTCACAAAAAAAAACAAGGTTCTAGTAATAATATTTTAGGAAAAATCATTAAAAACATGCGTCATTTTGGGTACTAAGAAAAAATTTAGAAAAATTCTGTTTTCCTGAAAACTATACATTTTCGCGGAACATACATGGGGGTCCTCAGAGTAGCCCCTGGGCCCCTCTATCGATGGTTTTCGTTTGGACCACATGAAACCCGACACCGTGTATATTATAATAATACAAAGCTAAACCAACATACAAACAAACAGACATTACAGTAGTTTAAAAAAGTTAACAATTATTATCTTCCAAAGAAAATAAATAACGCAAAGCACGATATCAATAAATACGCTATTAATTACTACTTTCTATTATAACGCTAATGGCATAGGTACCTTCTATTCTTTCCCATACTTACCTATTTTCCATTAATGATTGACATTATTAAATAATGCGCTTATATTATTTACCTGGTTCCCTGTCCATGAAACATAACAATAGAAAAACCATTGTTATGTATCATATGTTATTGTTATGTATATGTTTGTTATGTATATGTTATGTATATGTTTGACGACCGACTTGGTGTAATGGTTAAGAAGTTGGCTACTACACCAGAGGTCGCGGGTTCGATCCCCGCACAAGACAAACATTGGTGTGCATGAACATGTCTGTTTGTACTGGTCTGGGTGTCTCCTATGTATAATAGGTATGTATTTACAAAAGAAAATGTATTTAAGTATGTTTATCCGTTGTCTAGTATCCCATAACACAAGCTTTAATTAGCTTACTTTGGGGCTAGATGGCGCTGTGTGGAATAATGTCCAGGGATGTCCAGGGATATTTATATGTGATGCATGGGACAGAGAAAGGGGTAATGTAAGAAGAAATATTATGTATTATTGTACCCAGCAAGAAATATTATGTTCCCATAAATCAAATACTCACAGCTAATAATTTATACTTTCGATAGTGAGCACTGAGCTTTACACGAGATACCTGTCAGCGCCTATCACAGCTTCTCATGAAACAGTACGATTATAGACTCTATCACATTAGTATAGAGCTAAAAGAATATACACCTTTTAAGGCTTTACCACGCGTCACTATCGATGCACGATCTCTGTTATTAGAGCGCTTCACGCCAGGACTCGCTCAATTATTTTACACAAATACGAGTAGTTCGGCCGGCGATATGTGATATGATGGATATTTTTATATTGATAACAAATGGGAAACTCTGTTTTCTATAGTTTGCACTCGAACGAGAACAAATCTGCTGTTTTGAGACACTTAAAGTTGTTGAAAAGTATCTCCTAATAGTTAAACTTTCTCGCAATACATAATATGAGTGCTTCCCGCTTCAAATAGATTAACCGAATTATCTGTCATGCTTTTGTATAAAAGATTAGAAAAATCTTTATTCCTAAAATATTCGTGTCATTATATTATTTAAATTCTGTCTGACAAATTCTTCTTGTCCTTAAAGGTAAGTGTTCATAAAATACAGATTTACCCACCAAATAAGACTTAAGTCAAGTAGGTAATCAATTTCGTATCGCATGTAGAAAAACATATCTACTTAATAAGACTTACAGGCCTAGCAAAATGTACACTATACAATAGTATATATGAGGCACATACAATAATAACTGATCGTCATCAATATAATAAATAAATAAATAATAATAAATATGCGCCAGAAAACACACCTCTTGTTATGGTCTCGAAGTAGGGATTAATATCCCTGTGTTACGAGTTTACACACAAGGAAATAATCCAGGGGCGTCTCCCAGCACACCAGACCCGAGACAATTCAGTAAAGATCGTTTCCTGAATTGACCCGACCGGGAATCGAACCCGGGACACTACGGAAATCGACGCGAGAAATCGTGCTACAGCGCACTTCGCCAATTGTGTCGTCATGTGATCCTTTTGTGTATCTTAGACTAAAGAGAACTCTGAATAGTGCTAAAATTAAAATATTTTAAACATGATGTCACGGTTTTCTGGCCGACCTATACTGGCTTCTTCACATGGCGATAGTATTTCGTCAGCGAGTGATCATTTCAAAATATGTGTCGAACTCCACACGATTATTCTGTTCTATCGGTTCCTGGTTTTAGAAATGCACGTGGTTGGGAAATCAAGAGAGTTATAGGTAAACAACAACTAAAACTACGACAAGTAGTAGTAAGTAGTACAAATAATTAAGTCCTGAACCTGCAATAGGTTCAAGGTCGATGCCAATAAACCTCATTTTTTTGCATGTAAGTTTCCCTTGTCGGTTCTTCCCCCATAATAAAAAGGCTATTTCCTAACTTGAATGATCACTTCTCCATGCTGTGGGGCCGTATTATAATATTTCGCCACTATCGCAGCGTGACCGTTTACGGTTCTAAAATACTCACTTTGTATAGACTAAAACTAAGAGTGAGCATTTTTAAACCTTACGTTCACGTTGCTATAGTGGTGGCAAGAGATTAATACAGCCCTAGGACTATCAAATAAATGTTAAAAATTTAATTAGGCGAAAAGGACTGCGTACCTTTCTATTAAAAAATAACTCCCGTGGAAGTTTTTTAGCACAGCAACTAACTTCTCATCATTATTTTCCTGTCTCTGAGGATCGTTTAGAAAATATAGCACTTTAGCCATATATACTAGAGCACAGCCATTAAAACGACTAATAAATAATTAAATAACGAATAATATATATAAATAAATATAATCTACACAATTACATCAAGAACATCTGACCCCAAACTAAGCAGAGCTTGTACTTTGGGCTTCAGAGCCTGAAACATACTTAAATATTTCTAAAAACAGACTGTTATAGATAATAACACCCAGGCACACAACAAAAACAAATGTTCGTCACATAAATG
Source organism: Udea olivalis (assembly GCA_947369235.1). Taxonomy (NCBI): domain Eukaryota; kingdom Metazoa; phylum Arthropoda; class Insecta; order Lepidoptera; family Crambidae; genus Udea; species Udea olivalis. Next base: position 16,363,543 of record OX376359.1, read on the forward strand.
TTTGCCATGGGTGGGGATCGAATCCACAACCTCCGGCGCTAAAGCCAGGATCGCTGCCATTGCCCCAACAGCCAGTCAAACTATTTTTTTGTTATTATAGTTGCGACGATTGTTCGTAATACTTTTTTTATTTAGTGTGTAAAATATAATAATAAAGACTGGCCAGGACTAAGAACCACGCCAACTCTATAGAGTTTTGTAAAAAAATATATTAAAGTTTGAATGCAAACAAACTATTATCTGTAGGTACCTTATTGTGTTTCTTGGTAATTGAGTAATGAAATGAAGTAACAGCATTCAAATTATGCCATAGACATCTCACATGAATGTGATGACCAAGTCATATCTGCAAAGGGCTTTCCTCCCCAAATACTTGCTCTTTGCTATTTACGAGTAGTTTAACTGAACATATTTCCTCCTTTCGTTTACCTATCATATTGCATAATTTTGTAATAAACAATCGCATCATAATTCACCATAGAGAATGTAAGAATTGCTGCTGGCATGTACAGATATTTATAAGGATACATTAATACAATGGTACAATTGTTGTACTCCCATATTCAGAATGATTACTGAACACACATAGCTGCCAGTCAAGAGTGAAGAGACGAACCGTATTTAAATAAACCGCATTGAAGATAAAAATATATTGTGCAAACTTCAGATTTATAATTTTATTGGTATCTATTTTACAAGAAATGTCTCTACCAAAGTACATATAGCAAAGCCATAATAAGACAACTACTTTGCTGTCTGAAAGTATTTGTTCAGGAAAATAGAGAAAAGACATATAATATAAATACATTACAGTAATATGGTATGGTTTCAATAAAATTATATCCTAGTCACGAATGTGGCTAAGATACTCGTAGATAGATAGATAATATTATTTATAACATATTTGCTCGTAAAGGGTCTCTTATTTCACCAATTTCAATAACGTAATGTATCTCATTACGCACTTGTGCGGTAATGTAATGTAAAACGCACGAGTTTTTTTTATTATGGTAAAACGTACGGTTTAGCAAGGTGCTCCGTCTAAAACGAACGGTACTTTTTTAAATTTTAGCAAAGAGTGTTTATGTCAGAAAAGAGGTCAACATTTTATGAATAAAATTAACTTTGGGAGATGAAATATAATAAATAAACATTTAATTCTTTAATTTATTTAATTTTGACAATAAATTACAACCATCTGTAACAAAAACACAGAAATATTAATTTACTTTATTGGTAATACTGGCTGTTTTTAATGCCTTTTGCCTTAAAAAAAGCGCTGATGCGCGCGCATCGCTAATTTGTGAACAAGTAAACATTTTCTAACTGCTCTAGCAAGTGATTAAAGATTTTATTTGTTTTAGAAAGTCCGATTTTTATTTATTTCCTCTCAAATATGTTATAAAACGTCGTATGACATACGTGCGCTTTGATAATTACAGCCTCTGCTTTCTTGTAGCCCTCGCCTACGGCTCGGGCTAGCAATATCGCCTCGGCTGTAATTTTCAACTTACCGCACTTATATCATAATGTACTATTACTGTACAAGACAAAGTAACTTAAAGCTAAGTAATATAAAATATTATAATATAAATATTTTGACGACACGATTGGCGTAGTGCGCTGTAGCACGGTTTCTCGCCTTGAATTCTGTTGTGTCCCGGGTTCGATCCCCGGTCAGGTCAATTCAGGAAACGGTCTTTTCTAAATTGGCTTGGGTCTGGGTGTGCTGGGAGACGCCCCTGGCTTTATTCCTTGTCTGGTACCTCGTAACACAGGGATATTTATCCCTACTTCGAGACCATGACAAGAGGTGTGTTGTCTGGCGCATATATATTTTTTTTAATATATTCAAAATAAATGCACGATTTAGGCGGTCTTATCGCTAAAAGCGAAAAGCTAAGTCTAAGCTTAATTTGGACAGCTTAAGTGGCAAACAAGCCTGTGGATCGCCTGATGGTGGGCTGATACCATACAGCAAACTATGAAACTTGTGTAACCCTGAAAAGATAAACATAACTTTAATATCTGACGACACAGTCACTCGCCTCGATTTCCGTAGTATCCCGGTTCGATTCCCGGACGGGTCAAATTTGGAAAAGATCTTTTCTCAATTGACTTAAGTCTGGGTGTGCTGGGAGACGCCCCTGGCTTATTTCCTTGTGTAGTACCTCGTAACACAGGGGTATTAATCCCTACGTGGAGACCATTAAAAGAGGTGTGTTGTCTGGCGCATGTTTATTTTTTTATATATGTCTAGCAAGTTCTGATGACATCTCCCTGCTGACAATCCCACAGCTACTCGATAAACTGAAAACATGATGGGTATAAAACAATGGTATCATTAATCAGACGCCCCTAGCTTAATTCCTTGTCTGGTACCTCGTAACACAGGGATACTTATCCCTACCTCGAGACCATGACAAGAGGTGTGTTGTCTGGCGCATGTTTATTTATTTATTTTATTTTATAATCAGTATTATTAAATATTGTAATTTTTTGACTCAATAATAACCGTACTAAGTACCACTGTTTTTAGTTAAGAACTTATTATCCCATATAGCTGGCCATAAGCGGTTTTTCCCGCGTAGATTGTTTTTCACGTCAAAATATGGCCTGAATAAATAAATATATATTGTAACATATTTGCTCGTAAAGGGTCTCTTATTTCACCAAATTCAATATCGTATTGTATATCATAACGCACTTGTGCGTTATTGTATCTCATAACGCACTTGTGCGTTATTGTAATGTAAAATGCACGAGTTTTTTTTTATTGATGTAAAACGCACGGTTTATCAAGACGCTCCGTCTAAAACGAACGGTACTTTTTTAAATTTTAGCAAAGAGTTTTTATGTCAAAAAAGAGGTCAACATTTTATGAATAAAATTGACTTTAGGAGATAAATAAACATTTAATTCTTTAATTTAATTACTTTTGACAATAAATTACATCCATTTATCTGTACAAAAACACAAAAATATTAATTTACTTTATTAGTAATACTGGCTGTTTTTTATGCATTTGCCTTAAAAAAAAGCGCTGATGCGCGCGCATCGCTAATTTGTGAATAAGTAAATTTTTTTATAACTGCTTTATCAAGTAATTAAAAATTTATTTGTATTAAGAAAGTCCGAGTTTTATTTATTTCCTCGCAAATATGTTATAAAACATCGTATGACATACGTGCGCTTTGATAATTACAGCCTCTGCTTTCTCGTAGCCCTCGTTTACGGCTCGGGCTAGCAATATCGCCTCGGCTGTAATTTTCAACTTACCGCACTTATATTATAATATACTATTATATATAGCCTGTCACTCCCTGATAGGTAGTGTAGCTTTATATTGGTAAAAGAATTATTAAAATCTGCCCTAGTAGTTTCGGAGCCTATTTAATACAAACGACCAACAAACAAAAAACCAAATCAACAAATATTTCTTCTTAATACTATTAGTATAGATTATAAATGCATAACAAGTACCTATAAAGCAATATTTTTTTTAGCTCACTGAATATTAGTTTATCAGAAATCTATATCATTTGACAGCGACAATAATAAATGATGATCTGGATCATTTGTTCAGCTTGCGTCACTTCAAATCTGTTCTTTATAAGGGAATCTTTGCATTTAAAAGGTGTGTGCATGCATAACAATGGGAAACTTATTGGTAACATTATGTTTCATAATTATCAAACTTGACGGTAAAGGTTAAGATTAAGATAGCTTTTTAAATGAAATAATTTCGAGAGGACAGCGCAATTTTGGTTTTTGGTTGTGAATGAAGTGGAAGCCTCGCTGACGAGAACTCTCAAGCTTATAACGCACGCTAATGAGAAAATAAATAAAAATAATATAAGTTAGCAAACAGTTGATCTTGATAACATCACACAGAGTAACATTAAAAATAGATTGAAAATGTACTTTTTGGCTCAACTTAAACCAGATCTTTAAGCGAATACCTAGTTGTTAACAGTTTGCTTTTTGTAATGTAATGTACCTATGTAATGTAAAAAATATCAATGATGTACCATGTAGTTATTTTATATCGATGCAAAAACCAACCAGTATCATCACAAACCTCAGTAGTTTTCGAATACTGGAAATTGTTAATGTAAAGTATTTTTTAAACAATAAATAGAAAAAAAAAGTTATTAGCTCTCAGCGCTGGCAACAAGCCAAGTTGTTAGTGTATGGACAGTAAAAAGATGATTAGAAAAGTGGTACAAACACTTTCAGATTCACTATTTCTGTTAACTATTCATGGAGTTCCGATGTATGGGATGATGTGCTTTAATTTTAACATTTAAAAAAAATATATACTTAAGTAGGTATCATCATTAGAAACACTAAAATTCAAGAAAACATCTACAATTGCAGAATTGAACCTGAAAGTGCATTATATTGTGAAAAAAAATATTACTTGATAATAATTAATAATCATTGCCGCGCCTCAGGGATGTTCGCTGAGGCGCGAGTTGATTGTTTTTATACAACCATGCGCAAGCGGTGCACCTCCCTGGTGCGCAGGGTGCGGGGCAGCCCGAATAGCATTCTGCGCGCGGTTTGACTGCCAGTACGTGTATCACTGTAACATGGTACATGTGCGGGACAGAGTAGAGATATTGTTTTAAATTCTTTTCATGTACTTTTCAATTTTTAATTTATGGAATCTTTGTTTTATGTATTAATTTTTAAGTATTAATGGTCCTTTTGTTGACTTTGAATAAATAAATGAATGAATGAACTGCCTATATCTATAACTGATGGAAACAATCGAAGGTCCAAATCCATATACAAATATAGCCTTATACGTCCCACTGCTGGGCACAGGCCTCACCTCAACTATGAGGTGGTACGAGCCATACTCCAACACGCGGGCTCAGTGCGGATTGTTGGAGAGGTGAATGTAAGGCCAGTGATAAACCTCACCGTCCGATGTTATCAAGCCGCCTTTTTAGGCCTCTGACTAGGCTTTACGACTGATATCTTGCGACGTCAGCCGGGACCAACTGTTTAACGTGCCTTCCGAAGCACGGAGATGCCCGAAAAACACATCACTTAATTTCGGTCGGGATGGTCACCCATCCATAACCCGACCTGACTGGCGTTGCTTAACATTGGATCGTTGCCGATCCGCTGCCGTCACTTAGCCACGGGCACCTCCAAATGCATATGATTAAAAAATATCCAGGAAGGTATCAGGAAGCTGAGAATGCCACACGCATCGCCACTTAGGTAAATACTATAATTACATGTTTAGTTTCGCTTGTTAAGAATGAAGTATCGGTTGAACTTACGAATGTGGGAGAACTCCCACACATCATGAGCTGTGTTGCTTCTGATTTTGGCACCTCGACCTGATTCATTCTCTGACAAATCATTTTATTCATCGTCTTGCCGTTGAGACCTACTTTTACTTATGGATTATTTGCCATGAATAGACATAACTTTGAGGTTGGCATGGTGTATTACTTAGACCGACTAAATTTAATGATGATAACCCTCTGAGGAATCTCTATAACAAAGCTACCGAAAGTCAGTAAGATGGATGCAACCTCCAAGGATCCTCAATGAAGGAAAGCTACTGGAAGCCAGAGCAAGTGCAAGGATGTCAGAATCTGCACTCAATGATGATGATGATGATTTAGGCATATGAAGCCACCTGCGTGATGTCCTACCTGTATTCCTAATTAGAATATATCTAGCCAATCATATAGCTCTTTATTGTCTTAATTGGCGTAGTTCGCTGTAGCACGGTTTCTCGCCTTGATTTACTCAGTGTCCCTGGTTCGATTCCCGGTCGAGTCAATTCAGGAAACGATAATTTCTCAATTGGCCCGGGTCTGGGTGTGCTGGTAGACGCCCCTGGCTCAATTTCTGATCGGTACCTACTGCGAAACACAAGAATATGTTATTACTTTGATTATTTTAGCATTCTACAATGCTTGTTTTTCATATCTAAAGATAGAAAAACTGGAAAAAATTGACTTCGGACCTTGATGATCTCGAGCGGGAATCGAACCCGCGTCTTTCACAATCCGGGTGACTGCTTTAAACCACTGAGCCACCGAAACCTGATAGGAGCGAACGAATCTTTCGTTGCAAGCCCACGTTATTCATCAAGGCAAGTAAGTACCTATAAACATCCGAAAGAAATATTTTTACAAATATTCAGACTTTAGGTTAAGATGAAAATGAAAAAAAAAATGAAAAATGTTTATTTATGTACAACAAGGCAGTTTTAACAATTAGGGGTGGACTCCTTCTAGTAAGTGCAGTAGCACCTGTGTCAGAGGGAGCCACTCTTCCGTAGCTTATTTTTACATTTATAACGAACTAGAATAACTTAATATAATACAAAGTACCTCTCCTATTCCCATTTTACAACCAATATCCAGTCTTTTACAAAAAAAATCTGTAGAACAATATTTTACAATATATTGTATCATTTTATGCGTTTAATGAAATAAGTTATTTAATAAAAAAGAAATAAATAGGAAAAAACAAAGAAATAAGTTAATTATTACTTTGATTATTTTAGCATTCTACATTAATTGGTTTTCATATCTAATGATGAAAAAGGTCCGAAGTCGACTATTTCCAGTTTTTCCATCTTTAGACAAGGATAATGTATTCCCCTACTCCGAAACCATTACAACTTGTGTTTTGTCTGGCGCATATTTATTCATTGTACCATTCTGGTACAGAAGATCTTTAAAACATGGGCATTACAAGTTTTGTTACAGTATTACGCCTACTAAAACATAAACCTAAAAATTCCTTCTTTATTCATCAACATTGCCTAATAGAGGCACAAACATAAAAACCTAATCGGCTAATTAATACATAAACGTACAGGCAATTGCCTTAATAATATCTAACAAAATGGATAATGAAACACTCGGTCTCAATAATGGAGATGCACAAAAAATCGGTTAAGCGTTCAAGTCGATCACATATGGTGTCGACACTTAGGGCAAAGAGTGAGTTGGTAGTACAGAAGGTCAACGTGTACACTTTAGTTTTACCGTCACATTAAAGTCAAGAAAACAGGGCGATGGAATTTACATTCATACAGGCTTATTGTTTAAAAATAACATAAATTATTTGTTATTGGTTAATTCATTGAATTTTTTGTTGATTGATTTTGTTTATATTATATATTCTGATTTGCACGCTTAATCGCAAAATATAGTGAAGCACCTATAACAGTTTTGAACGCCGTTTTAGTAACCTGTACTTGTAATGAAATGAAAATTTCAAAATTCCACGAGCTTTTTAGAAAATAATTATTATTTTTATATTTTTTACATTGCCCGTCAAGATGACCTCACTCCACCTGATGGAAAGCAGTCGTGAGGTCCAGATATGAGGTTGACAAGCCCAGTCATTCAAACGAATCACTGGGCTGGCCATCCTCACCTTGAAGGCCTGCAGAAATGCCTTTTCACGCCCCGCTTGAAGAACCCGGGACTATTCGAGGAAGGAAACACTTGTGCTGGAAGTGCGTCTGGATGGTACGACAAAGAAACGAGTCACCGAACCTTTTAGTTCGGGCCAACAAATGTTGAGTTGTGTGTGGGTGACGCCGTAGTCCAGCACGCGTGGTAAGGGAGTGGAAAGGTGAGGGTGGAATAAGCTGGAATAACTCGTCAGAGCATTCCCCATTGTAGAAGCGATAGATAACACTCAGCCTGGCAATGTCTCCACGCAATTGAAGATTCTCAAGGGTCAAAGTTGCCTCTGGGTTTCCAATAATACGGATAGCACGCCGCTGCAACCTGTCAAGAACTTCGAGTAGGTACTTGGCGGAACCGTCCCAGAGATGAGAGCAGTATTCCACACACGAGCGAACTTGTGTCTTATACAAAAAACAGAGCTGCCCAGGCGTGAAAAATCGTCTCACTCTGTTCAGGATTCCGAGTTTACGGGATGCAGTTCTAATGACGCTCTCAATGTAGTCCCGCTGGTTTAGGTTGCTACGAACATCCATGCCAAGGATGTTTAGGCTATCCTTAATCGGTAGTGGGGTGCTCTGAAGAGTGGGATGGGAACGGAACGGCGATGCCTTTGCTGTGAATGCACACACCTGCGTTTTCTTGGCATTGAACTCGACAAGATTGCATGCACCCCATTTTTAAATGTGGTCCAATACTCCGTCAAGCTCAGCAACAAGACTTCGCCTTTTCTCCTCGATGTCAGTCTGCTTTGCCCCAGGGCGCCCGAAATAATGCGCGTGGACCGTGCTATCATCCGCATAGCGATGAATATTACCAAAAGATAACATGTCACTGATATGCAGAAGAAACAACGTCGGCGACAAGACGGAGCCCTGCGGCACTCCGGCATTAATCTGGAGAAAGCGTGATTTTCGATCATCGCAAAGGACACGAATTCTACGTCCCTCCAGAAATCCGGCGACCCAGTCGCATAGGCGAGGTGGCAGACCATATGCCGGAAGCTTGGAAAGAAGCGAACGATGCCATACATGGTCGAAAGCTTTGGCAATGTCAAGGCTGACGGCCAAAGATTCCCCATGCTTGTCCATAGTCTCCCCCCAGATGTGTGTTACGTACGCTAGAAGATCACCCGTAGACCGTTTTGGTCGGAAGCCGTACTGACCGTACTGACGGTCGTGAATTATTTGATTTTGTGACCTTATATTTTAAGCCTAGTTATATGGTACTTGGTACCTACAGATACTTTTCACTGGTGGGTACTAAGTCGTTGCTACCATTCTCTATTTTTTACATATTTAGGTACTATGCATACCAAATGTGGATTGAAAATAACTAACTTTTGGTATGTTTCGAAAACTAAATGAAAAATAACCCTTTAGTAGGATAGTGTCATTGCATCACACATTAACGTTACCTACTATGTGAATTCGTTCTAAGTCTTTAATTTAAAACGGGTGATTTTCAAAAGCCTTACATAACCGATGTGTCATACTTAAAAGATGTTTCTCAGTATACTCAGTGAAAATTTGTTTTTTTTGCAATCGAACAAATTTGAAGATTTTCATACAAAAAATTAAGTCAGTAAGTAAGTTCTTTATAGCAATAATTTGAAGACAAAAAAAAGGACTGTTTCTCTGATTTTGTATGGTGACCTTAAAATTTAACTAAATTAAAAAAACGCTTACCTACATTGTAGCTACATCACCTACTGAGTATGCCATAAGTATCATTTTTGTAAGTCTTTTGAAATATCACCCAGTATTTGATGCCTATATTCCTTCGTTGCTTTATGCGCGTCGAACGAACGCACTGAGCCTTCTGTGATTTCACATTTCGTATGTCGACATTATAATTACAGATTAAATGTAATAGTTATATGGGTCGCGATGGCGAGATGGAGCCCTACAGGTCATGTGAACTAATCGGTGGCTATAATGGCTTTATAATAAATGTGGATCCGGGGGCGCCATGACGCTTAGTGTTGTCAATGACCTTCAATGTTTGGTTTTAAAACAAAAAGGAACGTGAATATAATTTTTGTTCTTCACTTTATATCGATACCCATTGGCGCAATGCGCTGTAGCACAGTTTGTCGCTTCAATTTGAGTGGGGTCACAGAACTAGCCATTTGAGTCAATTCAGAACAACGATTTTTTCTAAATTGATTCAGGTCTGGGTGAGCCTAGAGACCCCTATGGATTCAATTCTTGTCTGGTACTTCATACACAAGGATATTAATCCTTACTTTTATACCTTCATGGTCAGAAAGATAAAAAATATACTTTGGGTTGAGATGTGGTCTGAGGCATTAAACAAATGTTTTTAGCTCAATATCAATATCTACGTAAGGTCCTATATTTGTGTAAGAGTGTGCCAGGAAAAATCTTTAAGCGTAGCATAGAATGCCCTTCCTGTAAGGTTGACGACCTGTTAAAGGACTGATAAAAGGATTGAAGGTTGTTAGCTAGTTGCAACCGGGTTCTCTAGAAATCAATGGTTCTATAATTATCGTTCATCTTTGTCTCGTTGGGACGTGTGATCGCTGCGAATAATGATAATAGATAATTAGAGACAGTAATTCTTAGTGGCAGGTTTTGGTCTGCCATGGCACTTTATACAAGTGATACCTGATGCTTTATCGCTTCGCTAAATACTTAACCACGCTTTAATCCCTATATTCCAGACAAGTTAAATGCTAGCCAATTGAAATCCACCATGATAGAACTAAGTTTGACTATAAGCCTTCATTGTTTTCAACTTCAAGGTTACCTATTAAGCAATAAATATAGATTTGTACTAAATTTTTAAAGGTCTATCACGACTTTTAACGTATATTATAAGGTATGTAAGATCGTCAAATCTGATTGCAAAACACTATAAGCAGTGGTAATTGAAAGTATGGATCACCCTGTATTATTTAAAAAAAAACTAGATATTAATTCAACTGTCTAGATCTCTACTGACGATTTTATTCTTAGATTTTTTTCTTCTTGGTATTCTTATGGTAGACTGTATTTATTAATTGGAATAAAAGATTTTTTTGCTGCTCATATTTAGGCGGTTGTTTAAGTATCGTTAAATTATTAAATGATGACTTAACTCACCATTTTTACCCAAATTTAGCAGAGCTTAAGCAGTGAAATAGCCTACAACAGGCTAGGCGGTCCGATCAGCTGGTCTAATGCTAGTGTCCCCATTCAGAAGCATAGCCTGGCTCGGAGACACATACATAGTTGAGGAGATAATAAACTCAAACATAAATCTTCGGCACTTTAATTTTGCCAGGTGAGGATTGAACTCATGAACTCCAGCATCGAAAAAATCTCTACCATTGCACCAACTTAAAAAGAAGCGAAAATAATAAAAAGTCATATACATGTTCATAATTAGTTCATTTATTTACAACATCAATCACATAGTGATTTATCACATAAATTACATATACATATACATTTCTGTACAAAACATCGTTTTGTTTCGTTTTTTTTTTCGTTTTTCATTTGCCTTCTCTTATAAATAAATATAATCGTTCCGTTTCCTATGTATAGCTAGTTATAATTTCACTATAGCTGACTTTGGTTTCAGTATTTGTACCCTTCGTCTTCGCTGAAGCTAGGTGGCTCTCGAGGGCCTCCGAACTCCTGGCCTGGTCTGGCCTGGTTGGAGCTCTGGGCACCGGGCCTCTGAGGCTGAGCCTGAGGTCCCTGAGAGCCTTGTGGTCCTTGAGATCCCGGTCGGTTATATTGGTAAGGAGCTGACTGCAGCATGTTTGATCCACTACCCCCAAAAGCTGGTGATATGGGTTTAGCAGAAGATCCAAAAGAACTTTGTCTTGCGGGTCCGGACGGCCTTTGTCCAGCAGAAGCTGGTCCGAATGATCCTTGGTTAGCTGAAAGCCCTTGAACGGGAGATCCAGAAGAACTGAAGGCACCCTGATTGGTAGAGGATCCGAATGATTGCCCGGCAGGCCTAGAAGAACCTTGGCCGAAAGTCGCAGATCCAAATGATCCCTGAGCAGGCGCAGCTGATCCAAATTGGCCAGCAACAGCATTGGCTCCGAAGGTACCCTGTGTCGAGGTAACAGGTCCAGCTGGTGATCCTTGGCTTCCAGAGCTAGCTCCAAAGTTAGACTGGCTTTGGGGACGTTTGTATTGAGACCCTTGCTGTTGTGCTACAGTATATTGAGGGCGTCCGTTGTTCTGAGCTCCTTGGGATTGCTGGTTCCCTGATCCAAACTGTGAATTAGCTTGAGGTCTGTTATACTCATAGCCATTGTCTCCTTGGTTTTGACCAGAAGAAGGACTGAATTGGTTGCCAGGTCTTGTCTGTTGTTGGTTAAAACCTTGACCGTTTTGTGAGCCAGACAGTTGGTTGGAGCCCGTGTTTGAACCAGAGGGTTTGCCTGCGTTAGGACCAGCACTAGGGGCACCGTAGAGAGAAGATGAACCTTGAGGTTGGCCTTGGTTTGAAGGACCTGAAGGTCTGCCAGAGTTAGGACGAGCGTTAGGGGCGCTGTATAGAGAAGACTGCTCTTGAGATTGGCCTTGTTGTGGGTTGTAAGATGGTCCCTGAGATTGGGTTTGGCTTGAAGGGCCTGAAGGTCTGCCTGAGTTAGGGGCACCGTAGAGAGATGACGGTCCTTGTGATTGGCCCTGTTGCTGGTTGTATGATGGCTTCTGAGATTGACCTTGTGGTTGATTGTAAGATGGGCTCTGGGATTGGATTTGGCCTGAGGGGCCTGAAGGTCTACCTGAGTTAGGACCAGCGTTAGGGGCACCATAGAGAGAAGCAGGGCCTTGCGATTGGCCTTGGGGTTGGTTGTAAGATGGACCCTGAGATTGGCCTTGGCCTGCGGGACCTGAAGGCCTGCCTGAGTTGGGACCAGCGTTAGGGGCGCCATAGAGAGAAGCAGGGCCTTGCGATTGGCCTTGGGGTTGGTTGTAAGATGGACCCTGAGATTGGCCTTGGCCTGCGGGACCTGAAGGCCTGCCTGAGTTGGGACCAGCGTTAGGGGCGCCATAGAGAGAAGCAGGGCCTCGTGATTGGCCTTGAGGTTGGTTATAAGATGGACCCTGAGATTGGCCTTGGCCTGCGGGACCTGAAGGTCTACCTGAGTTGGGACCAGCTGAAGGTCTACCTGAGTTGGGACCAGCGTTAGGAGCGCCATAGATAGAAACAGGGCCTTGTGATTGGCCTTGAGGTTGGTTATAAGATGGACCCTGAGATTGGCCTTGGCCTGCGGTACCTGAAGGTCTGCCTGAGTTGGGACCAGCGTTAGCGGCGCCATATAGAGAAGCAGGGCCTTGCGATTGGCCTTGAGGTTGGTTGTAAGATGGACCCTGCGATTGACCTTGAGATAAAAGGCTATTTCCCTGGCCGAATGATGGACCCTGGTTGAACTGAGGAGAGCCAGCAGAATCGTCTTCGTCGGGATTGTAGGCACCTGGAATAACAGAATTTTATCCAATTATTATATTTTACTATTTAGCTTATGCAATGCTCCTTAAAATCTAAGGGCAAACATACTACAAGAAAACATCTGGTTTAAGGTACAGTCAACAACAAAAGTAAATGATGATTGAACAAACTGCCAAACTGCTCTAACCTTTATCCTACCAAAACCTTACCTAGTGGAAATAGACAGAGAAATAGTTTTTTGGTATAGTTCTTAACAGTCTATCTTACAAAATCAATAATAATTTCTCAGCACAAGCTTAATGACCTTCTCAAACAAAAATAAACTTAATACACTTGCAGTCATCATCGAGATCATTAAAGCCATAGAGCTATTGTATTTCATATGCAATTTATTTATTCACCTCACAGACAGGCTAGTTATCTGCTAGATACCCTAGCTAAGGCGAATCATAATTTTACAATAAGATTTTGATCAAATATAAAATAAGTCTGGTATAAAAAAAATATCCGGGCCAAATTACACCAAGATCTTCTGACCCCAAACTAAGCAAGCCTTGTACTATGGGTGTCAGAGACTGATAAACATACTTAAATATAGATGATGACACCCAGACACACAACAAACACAAATGTTCGTCCTACGAATGTTTATCATGAGTGGAGACCGAACCCACAACCCCCGGTGCTTAAGGCAGGACCGCTGCCATTGCGAAAACATTATACGAGTATTCAGAGGTATATCTTAATATGTCTGACATCTAACTAAGTGCAGCTTTTATGACGTAGACTAATTCCTTAGGTACTCAGAAAACTACACAGGTTTTCTTATATTATATATTTGGTGAACCATGCAAAAGTAAATAAAAGTTATGCAGCTAAACCTTATTTACCGATCGTCGCCTAAATGTTTAGTTTATTACTTTATTCGATCTCCTGGCAATGTTTCAATTTTTTATACCTTATGAAGGCTAAGTAAATAATAACGGGTGATACCTTATAAGTAAAATTATATGCCGTAGTCAAATAGGGGATGTAGAGATCTTAGTAAATTAGAAATACTTATATTTTGAAATGTGGACGGATGTGTGACGATTTTGTTCGAGAATTTGTCAATAGGTAATATGTTATTTGCACTGAGATATTTTCTATATCACCTGATTATTTCATCAAAACTTTTTCCACTCAGTACTAAAATATCACCAAGTTTAATACCTACTTCAGTAAATGATTAAAACTTTTCTGAACGAAAAACGGATACGAAAAAAAAAGAAAGCTCGGGTCAAAAAAATTGTTTACGGGTAATTTTGGGAATTGCACCCGAAACTGTTTGCATTTACGTCACGACTATATCCCAAACGGGTAGTCAGAGGCAAGTGACTGTTGCCGTCATGGTGAACGAAACACTCAGAAGCACACTTTTCGACGGGCCTGTTAGCGCAATGGCAGCGATCCTGCCTTTAGCGCCGGAGGTCGTGGGTTCGATCCCTAACCATGACAAACATTTTTGTGACGAACATTAATTTGTGTTTGTTGTGTGTCTGGGTGTTATTATCTATTTAAGTATGTATTTAGAAATATTAAAGTATGTTTATTAGTCTCTGACGCCCATAATAGCTCTGCTTAGTTTGGGGTCAGATGATCCTGGTGTAAATTGTCCCAGATATATATATATTTTCACCAATGGTAGCAGAACCTAACGAGGTAGGTAATGAGCCTTCCCACGTTATCCGTGTTGATTTGGTTTTTTATCGATGTTTTCCTTCGCCGAGGAGATAGTCGGATATTTAACAATGAACACAAAGATAGTTCTGGCTAGATTTGAACTCGGGACCACACGATTACGGTCTGAGTCGGGGTGCTTGCTTACCCCTAGGCCACGACGCAAAAATATTCACAGATCACAAAATAATACTTATTAACTTTGTAAATGATTTTTCTTACCTTCCTGGGTTCCGGCGGCGGCAGCCCTGGCGTTCTCCTCAATGGACTTCAGGATCTCTTCGGGAATCGGAGGCGAGGTTGGTAAATGGTCACCCTGGGGCAGGTAGCCGTTTTCATCAGCTGTGTAAGTCACTCTATACTGTTCACCATCATCACCAGTGTACGCAAAGGCACCTTGTGCCTGAACACCATTGGTAGCTACTCCGTTCTCTTCAGCAGAAATGCCGTTCGAAGTTTCGAAACTGTACGAGAATCGCTCACCGTCATTTTCGTTTTCGTATCTCAAGATCTCAGCAGATTTATCTGCAACAGCTTGAGCACGTTCTGGCTGTTGGCTTCCAATGTTCTGGGCCTGGCTTCCGAATCCATTCTGACCAAAACTGTCTTGTTGTCCGAAGGTGGCTCCCTCTTGTCCAGCGGCGAGACCAGTGGGTGCTCCGAATTGCGGAGATGACTGGCCGAAGCCTGATCCAGATTGCTGTCCTCTTTGCACATTAGCCTGTCCGGAAACCTTTCCAGAAGACTGACTGGCAACTCCTGGAGCTCCATATAGAGAACCAGGCTGACCTGAGGGTCCTGATTGCTGACCAAATCCAGATCCTGATGGACTAGCTTGACTTCCAGCAGCAGCCTGTCCAGTAGGTCCAGCCGGACTTCCAAACTGCTGGCCAAAACCAGTAGAGCCCGCACCAGAACCAGAAATTCCAGATTGTTGTCCAAAAGCAGGTGTAGAAGGCCTTCCTCCTGATGACGGTCCAAATCCGGGCTGGGAAGAGGGCTGCCTATATAGTGAAGATGGACCAGCACCAGAGCCAGATCCAGGAGCGGTTAATGATCCAGGGCTACCCCCAGCGGTGGCGGCGCTGGAGGGTGGAAGGTAAGTCCTGTCCAATTTAGCTCCATAGCCGCAGGCTATCACTGACAGGACTATTATCTGAAAAAGAAAATTGTGTCACGTTTGGAAAATAAACATTAGGAATAAGTTATTATATACGAAAAAAACTACTGGGGAAAGATTCAAATTCATCAAATTGTGTATTTAAAATTGAAGTATTCGAATTGATGGTTAATTCAACTATACTAAGTTAACAATCAATTTACAATTGATCACATAACTCTTGATAGTTTACAAGCAACTAAATTGAAATGGTGGTTTATTCCTACTAATTGCATTTATCAGATCTGTGCAATTACTATCGATTTAATCGAAGATCTCTATCGGGTATTCCAAATGTATTACCAGCTTCATTTCCAAAGCTGTTGTGCGTCTTAAAGATGAGCTATGAATGTGCTTCATTGGAGGAATCCACCCTATTTATATGAAACTAAATTCGTTCACTCAGAGTTACCTAAAACCGACTCACGGCTAACCTTTGACTGGCGTTTGGTTGTGTGCGTGCTGCAATGTAGATCTATACCGAAGATACACTAATTATTTGTAATTGCGCATGTGTGTGTAGTAGTCGCAGATTAACTTTGTTTATTTAGTAAAGATATTGGGTTCGATTGATTAGAACCTTTTAACCAAAAATTTCGGAATTTGTATTTCGGAATAAGTTTGGGATTAGCAATCTATGAATGCGACATAGTTTCTGTTTTGCTTGACAAACGTCGTTATTTACCTTATAAAGCTCACTGTAATTATTGTTGTGGGAGTAACCGTAACATAAACTTACTGGACTGGGAACGAAGATGTCGTTCCACTGTTCTAAAAAGCTTTCTATCACTTTAGCTACAGTAGATTAGGGATCACATTATTTTAAACTCTAAGCTGATTGATGAAACTCAAAATTTAGGCCTAGTCTGGTTAAGGGTTAAACCAAACCAACCCCTAAACTAGTTCTATATGTCCGTAATATCCTGCAGAATGTCTGAAGACAGCTATATAATTAGGAGATGCTTAGCAAAGTTTGGACATTCATGTGTTTGATTAATCTTATAATGTAAATGATGACATCTGTAGATGCATACAAAAGTTTTAAAGAAGCTTTTCCTCGCTACTAAGAATGATGGAGTGAGAGGATTCCAGTTTTATCGACATTCTTTAAACTCTTCACTTAACCGTTTCTTCCTAAAAAAAACTGCTAAGTTTTTCTCGTTCAATATCTCTTCTTATATACTTGTTCAGTAAAGTCACATAGCAGTGCAATTAGCTGAAGCAGTGCAAATTTTGAATACGTTTTAATGAGTAGGGAATTAGGTAACTCCTAAGTTCGGTTGGTAAAATTCTTCGTTTTGTATTTGGGTGTTAGTATACTACGAGAAATAAGTATGTGAAGGTAATTCAGAGTGAATCTCGGTCTCTGACACATATTAAGACAAACCCTGCTTGGATTAGTGTCTTCAGCTTACACGAGACCAACTAAGCAGAGCTTGTAATAGTAGCATTAAGCAATAACAATTTTCATGGTGGCAACATTGGTACTAACCTATTTACTTACTAGATTTTGCCTGCAAATTAATTCGCGGGAACCAGTTTTTTCCACATCATTAGTTTTATTTTCGCGACAAATTCATTAGGATTTATTTCAGTTTTTTAAATGAAAAAATGGAACTACCAAATTATTAAAATGTTCACACCCTAACACTGAGCGGATACCTATTGGTCTATCTTCTTCATAAGTTGGTTTTCAGCAGTTTTTGTGAGTTATAATTTTTGTGTATACTGATATCAAATACAATTTTATTCTATTCTATTTTAAAAAATTAAACTACGTACTGAACCTCTTTGCAAACCTCGACACCAGCTGGCTGGCCCGATGCGCAAGTCTTAAACTTGACCAACACAGGTCATATGCCACACGAAATCGTGATTCAATATTGATATAAACGTTATTTTTACTCACATCCAAATTAACCATTAAACCTAAGAATTCAGATCATTTGCCGATGAGTTTAATTACTTATTTCTAATTAAAATCGGTTTATTGCTAGGATATCTTTTGCAGCATTACTTATTTATTTTAACATGGCTTCTATTTTATTCAGAAGTTAACATTCCGCCACATACTGAAAGCTTTTACGTGATGAACATGAATCGATGTAGATTTAATAGGAATGCCATATTTGGATAAAATTACGAAGCATAAGAAGGTAAGTGAATGAAAATTACTGGTAACGTGAAAACTACTACATACATTTTAATAAAACTGTATCCTTATAATAGAAAAGCTAACTAAATTAATTCTGCCAAGTTATTTCAATTGCGTTTACAAGGTGAAAGGTTTTAAAAGCTTCGTCCTCGTGGCGGACAAGTCCAGCAAGAGCTATAATGAAAATGAATAGATAAAACTAAAGTTTTTATGCTCTGAACGTTAGGATAGTGTTAAAGTTAAATATATTTAGTTCCAGCAATAATCGAAAGAGCAAGTGTCGCAACTTTCAGTATTCAAAATGTATCGCACCTATGTAGTAAGGTTACAATAGTGGTTTTAAATTAATAAGTGTGATTTAGAAAGTAAGTAAGTTTTTTAGTGGGACCGTAGCCGCGTTATTGCTTTTGGCTATGCGCACTAGTTTAGCGCCCCGCCTTTAAAATTAGCCAATTGTGTTAAAATTGGCTATTTTTTGCAAATTTCAGCCTGAAAAAGAAAAACTTCCCGAATTTTTTTTTAAATTGACTTTACATTGAAGATTATCGATTTGAGCTGGCTTCTCACGGTTGAATCCATACTTAGATATTGAATCCAATTTCAACCTAATTATCCTTTATTATCATTTCCGTAATTTTACACATTTGTGGTATGCTAATTAGGTATTAACTGAATTATTAATTTAATATAAAACGTGTTAAGCTGGGGCCGTTAAAATATTTCAGCGATCACATTGCTTCGGTAGCTGGGTTTTTGTTAATTCCTTGAGGTTTATAGACGACACGGTTGGCGTAGTGCGCTGTAGCATGGTTTCTCGCCTCGATTTCCGTAGTGTCCCGGGTTCGATTCCCGGTCGGCTCAATTTAGGAAACGATCTTTTCTTAATTGACTCGAGTCTGGGTGTGCTTGGAGACGCCCCTAGCTTATTTCCTTGTGTGGTACCTCGTAACACAGGGATATTAATCCCTACTTCGAGACCATTACAAGAGGTGTGTTGTCTGGCGCATATTTATTTATTTATTATTGACTATATTTTCATTGTATTTTGTCTCAAAGCTCACACTTGACGTGTGACTGGCAATTATAATGAATAAATCTCAAGAAAACATGGCAAAATAACGAGCGATCTTGACAGTTACTAGTGGAAACATGAGCGAGCGATTGCACTAACGACAACACGTTCACGAACTAAAACCTTTTACGTGACTCATCGCGTGCTTAGTGGTAAAGATATCCGAACTCTGGTTCATGGGAGTAGCTTCCGGATGTAACTCAAACTCAAAACTCAAATAACTTTATTCAAATAGACTGTATCAATACTTTCAAACCGTCAAGTTTACAGCAAAATATACTAAATAATAGACATAAATACCATAATAATATAGATATATAAATACACAGTATACAGACATAATGCGACTCTACCACCGCGTCGGAGTTGTTTCTTGCTGAGAAGACCAGTTACTCTTTTAAACTTGTTTAGGGTTTACTACAAACCAGAGCCGAAGTCTCCTTGCTTTTTTTAGACAACGTCGGTGACAATTATACATCTGTCTGTCGTTATTTTTGAGTTCAAAACTCTCACCTCTGCAGTTTTAGGGTTTTGGTATTTGTTTGTTTTGTTTTTGGTTATTTACTCGAAAGTGGCAGATTAAGATATGGAGGGATCCCTTGAACCCCTTGACCTACCTCTACCATATTCGATCTATTTATATAGGACTGAGCCTGTAGCTCAACCACTTTCGTTTCCAAGCTGTGTTCAGGTTAGGCAAATGCAAATTAATAATTGATAGATTAAGAATCAGCCCGAACGAAACATCAAGCAAAACCTTTTTAGCTTAAAATCAACGTTCAAAAAGTCATGTTTTTCAAATGGAATCGTTCTTTTAAAACCCTTAACTTCTATATTAACAAATAAAAAAACAGCATATACTCGTAGTCGCACCCTCTTTGACAGCTTGGGAGACGCCTGCCTCTGAAAAGGCATTAATCATTTACCCTTATTTATCTATCTTCTGATTAGCAAAATGCAATGGGCCCGCTCGACAGAGATGATTGTGCAAAATATTATGATGAAAGTAAAGAAAAGTAAAGTGAAGTAATTAGCCTTTTAGTATACTGTCCCACTGCTGGGCAAAGGCCTCCATCATTGAAATCTTCATCGCTACAGTAAAATTGATGTGGTGATTCTGATGAAGAATAAAAATTTAACAAAGCTTAAATCAAATACGAGTAACGGTGTCATAATATTATAGTTAAATGCATAATGAGTAACTACTATGAAATCAAATAAGCTGACATTTACGAATAATTACTTTTAGAATACTTACATGCTAACTTATTTTCAACCAGCAGGCTGTGTTTAATATGTAAGGAAATATTCAATTATTGTTGTCTGTGCTTATGGTTCGGCTTTGGGCCTTTTGTTACCGAGACTCCGTGGTGTCAAAATGTGGGCAAGCAAAATTCATTTTATTTTGTGCAACCAAGTGGAAACAAGTCTACATCACCTAGCTTTGCAACAGTGAAAAGACATTTCTAATATATTTTACTGGACTAACCAACACTAAAGGAAAATAATCTTAAAACCAATCTTACTTTTAAATGTTGAGTATCTAACACGAATTAGCAAGAGAAAAACCACTTTTACGTTATTAAGGTATGTAAAATGTGGACTTTTAGCCCGGTCTGCTTCCTGTTTAATGTTTATAAAAATATACTATATGAATATTTTTTTAAGTATCATCATCATCATCAAAGATCTGTCGCAGTAGGCTGCAGGACATAGCATAGGCTCCATTAAACAAGCACTTTAACACGCGGTTAAGAGCTTTCTGTATCTACACAGTCTCGTATTAGACCAATTGTTCGAGGCCCCGACGCTACGTCACATTATATTATTACTATTTAATTAGATTGTGATAGGTACCGAACATAACGAACATCGTGTTAATTCACATTATTTTGTACGTTATCACCTATGTCATTGAAGTCAATAACACAATATTGTATCTGGACGTACTTAAAACTTACCCACACGCTACTAAACCAATTTAATTGTTAATTTTATTAAATTAAGTTTGTAAAGCGTCTCGTAGGAGAAGGGCCTTCTGTCTGAATCGTCCTTTTCAATGTCATCTTTGACTAAGGAAGTCAACGATTATTACACTCGTGACCGCATGCGGATCAAGTAACGGATCCTATTCAGGTGTTTATTAAAAAGTTACATACGCAATGATGCCATCATCGCAATTATCTCCCCCCCCCCCCCCTCCCCCTCTATCTCCTTCGCCAGTTAAATACTTATAAATAAAGCATTTACGCACCGGATGCTCATTAAAACAAAACGTTTAGTACAGAGGCGTTCACGTCAACCTTTACATAGGGGCACCTTATGCTGCAAACATAAGACACATTTCGCAACGGTTTTGTAATCTTTATTTCAGACATTCCATCCATATAACAATTAAACACAAATTTACACACAATTCTTACTTACAACATACAAATAATATTACAAATATAAAAAAGAAAGGTTGATGTGAATTGATGTGAACGCCTCTGTACCTCCACCATGAATTCGTCACTGACACCGCAAAGACGCGAACCTCATTTTTAAACAATCTAATTTGATTGTTTCAAATGAGGTTCGCCCCTTTGCGGCGTCAGCGACGAATTTATTGGATTTGAACGCAGATTTTTTTTACTGTTTTTTTTCCTCTTCTCGCGAAAGCTCAGAAAAGCTTGCCGGATTAGGCTCGTGTTTACAAAAATGATTAACAGCCATTTTATTTTGGCATTTTCAACCTTGAGCTCTGTCTAAAAGCCAAACAAATCAATGAATAAGATGCGCCAGATGTGAATACCATTAAGCTAATACTAAAACATATTTGTCATGGGCCCAACGGGGTGGCAGCGGCAACCACTCGCACTCCCTCTTGTCGTTTATAAATTTGAGGATCAGTGTGACCTTTTTTTTGCGTAACTTAATGCATTGAGACATTCCCAGGGCCCCGAGTTCTGGAAAAACAAAGACCCTTACCCACAAACCTAGCGGTGGTCGTTTTCGATGCAGAATGGGAGGGTCCGGGGATCCACGAAACGGGACGCTACTCGGGTCTGTCAGCCAGTCTCGGGAGGAGCAAGCTCAACTCCAGTGCACAATAACACAGGTCACTGTGTCGGGAGACACGTGTTACCGTCTTCCTCGGGATCGTATACCGAACCACACGCAGAGGCCCCTACATTCGTTTAAGGCAGGGATACCTCGGCAGTTTTTAACTCATCTAACCGCAGAGAACATCAGTGTGTACCTGTTTCAATTTACAAGAGTTTGTATCATTTTGTGACGTATGAATATAGGTTAACTAACGCTAACCATACCCGTCAATCCCCTCTGACATTCTCCTAGAAGTATCCACCTTATATTAAATATTATTATACATAAAAGGGACATACGGCATCATTTGGCATAACCTTTAACCGCCAAATTGCAATACCATCCTTGTAAATTATATGCATTTACCATAATTGGAACTTAACGACGGAGAGTCCTCAAATTGAATTCTCAAAAGTTTGTTTCGCAAAGGCCTTTGCTGATCGTAAAACATTTCTTAGTTTAATACCTGCCAAGATGAACCATTGACGATGAGTTTATTGTATTTATTCATTTCTTGTAGCTTAACGACTTAATGAAGATACATTATTATGCTTAAATATTTAATAGAGTAATTTATAGTGTTTAATTTATCAATCTCAATAAAAGGACACACTGACTACCTAATTACGAGTACTACACAACCCAAACCAACCGTGAAGGAGGAACTTGAGTTTTGCACAAAACTTTTATGGATCAAGCACTTTACTCCCTTCAGTTCATACATCCTGTAGGGGTTGATCAAACCCTAAAAAGTAGCAGGAAACTGCGATAACAATGAGCGTGATTAATAAAAAATCTAAGCTGCTAGGAGCAGTTTCAGGCTAGCGTTTTATACGCGCATAAAAGCTCGTTTTGGAAGCGTAATTTGTCGCGTACAGGCACTTCTTTTGCCACACGCGTATTTAGTACGGGCAAGCAAACACGCCGCAATAAGCCCGTGTACGTGTCTTTGGTTTTTTGAAGCCCGAAACGTAACAACCGTATTCGCGCGAAAAAAAACTCTAGTCTTAAACCGCTCTAAAGCTATGCGTGTCAAAATATATATTTAATTTTATATTTAACTATTTCTCGCAAACGTAAGAAATGATCAGAAGGGTTTTTAACCGAGCTTTATGGGGTTTAAATTACACGTGCTGAAGCGTAGTACGGATTTTCCGTATCCTTGAAGTTAGTTTAGTAGATACCAAAAAATTACCTCTATTTTGGCTACTGATGTAAACCAAAGGCATTCATAATTAATTGTAGCCTAAAGAACGAAGTCACAAGTGAAGGCTGGTCCTATTATAATCAGAGCAATTTAAATTATTATCTGATCTCTAAATTAAGTTACTTTCAATAGTGATATCACGTAATCCAGATGTATTTATCACTTTATGTCACGTATTTCAAACAAACCGACATAATTTAATATTAGTCTTAATATCTTAGAAACGTGAAAACCATTCCTATTCTACAGATGACCATAACTAAGAGTGACCAGCATATCCTGAGCTTTTATTAACATGAACTGGCATAGTTACGACGTACCTACTCACTGCAATGTTTAGTACTAGTTGTTGACTGTACATCTCATATTAAAACCACCATTTTCTGTTATTTATGGCGTAATGATTCGCAGATGGACAATATTAATACCTGTTAAAAGTTTCTGAGGGAGTTGTTAATAGTCAAATGGCTCCTTGGCGCAACGGTTAACGGTCTTAGCTCCTGTAGAGTCATAGGTTTGCTTCCCACCCAGAATTAATATGTTATATTCATTTGAGGAATATTTTGTTTTATGTTCGTTCATTGAATGAGGGTGGCAATCAAAACACAAAATGCGTTGCTTTCCCTATAAAGCTTACGCTTACTAGGAGCATTTTGTTTCAGATTCGATTTTGAGCATAACATTGCAGTACTGCCTCCCTGACATGACGAACATGCGCCTGTAATGTACAATTCAGATTCGATTTTAAGCATAACATTACAATACTCCTTTCCAAAACTTCAGGGAAGTTGTATCAAAATATTAGGAGAACTTTTTAATAATCAGCATTAAAAAATGTCAGCTTTCGACCAACAAGTTCTTGAAGCCCAAGCTTCTTGACTCACTAGCAGGAACGTTGTCTAACCGCAGCCACACTCCATTCATTTTAACATTAGAAATAAGAGGCTTCTAGAAGTAGGTGTGCTAAAATGTATGACAATTTGCGTTTGACGTTGCATTGCCGGATGACATACCTGAGTATAAATAAATAAAATAAAATAAAAAATAAAATAAAAAGCATTTATTTCAGATAACTAGGATCCATAAAGTGTTAGTAGAGGCTTAATGACTATGTTAGTATTTTATTTTTAATAATGACCTTGTCCTATCAATTATTTGGCCAATCAGTGGACAATCCCCACTATCAGCTATCTCCTTCAGGACGCTGTGGCAGCTGCCGCGTACTCTGAACAATAGCGATGCGCTCTTTTTGCGCATGATAGCTTCAAAGCTATCTACGCCCGCTAACGCAAACATCGCAGAAGCGCTACAAAAGCGCGGCAGCCGCAACAGCGCCCTGAAGGCGTTATTATATTGGACTCGTAGGGCACTGTAGGCCTTTTTAGTATAGTTGGTCCATAAGCTGCACGAGTACAATGACATACAATACGCTTTAAAAAGCGTAATTTTAACTGGGTCCGTGCAGCGACCAAACCTATGTGCCAACATATTCGCCCTGACCGACAGCGCCCTACGTTCCCTATCAATGTCTTCATCGTCTTTAAGGCCGTCAGTAATGATATGTCCAAGATATTTGAATTTATAAACCCTTTCTAAGGGTTCGTTATAAAGTTTTATAGGGGGCACTATGTTAGGGCATTTACTACCAGCCTTAAATACCATGAACTGGGACTTCTTGGCATTGTAAAGTAAACCATGTGAGACAGCGAACCTTTCACAAACTCCGAGAAGCGCTCTCAACGCACTGACCGAGGGCGCCAGCAGCACCATATCGTCCGCGTAACTGATGTTATTGACGCATACGTTACCAATGTGGCAACCGATTTGCATGCCGCTGAGCTCGCGGATCAGTGCGTCAACATACAGGTTGAAGAGCCTCGGAGAAGTCAGCCCCCCTTGCCTCACACCGCACTCCATCCCGTACGGCTCGGAGAGTTCATTCGCCCATCTCACACAGTTCACCTGATTACAATACCAATACCTTAGCAAGTCAGTGTAGCCATTATGAAGTCCTACATCTTTCAATTTGCGCCACAGGATGTCATACGAGACCAGATCGAACGCTTTGCTTAGGTCCAGGAAACATGCGTACACCGGTGTACGCCTGTCCGTATAGTATTTGACAGTGTGCTTTAAGCTCAATATTGCAGTTTCTGTTGACAGGCCCCGCGTAAAGCCATGTTGGCCATGGTGGAGCGTACAATGCTCTTCTAACACAGAGTTAAGCACACTGTCAAGTATCTTGGCAATTGTCGTTGCCAAGGATATTGGCCTGTAATTCGATCTGTCCGAAAGGTCACCCGTACGGTTCTTTACAATAGGAATCACTGTGGTTCTCATCAAGTCTGCGGGCAGGTACGAATGTGCGATACAAACATTAAACTGGCAAAATTGAAAACCCCTTCCGCTCCAACGTATGAATAGGGATTAAGTAACATATTAGATTTGGTAAAGTTATAGTGACAGTAAAAATGTGTTCGAATATCAACCCCTTACGCAAGACAAAATAATTTATTTTTTATGTATATAAATAAACAAAAGCCTCTAAAATTCTGCAGTTACTTTACTTAGAATGAGAACAATTAAGTGTGACAGCTGCTATATAAGTAGATTTTAACAAATTCAGCATAAATCTTAAAAGTAGTAATGTGTTTTACCAGAAAGGGACTTGAACGTCTGGTAAACAGTTGCATTAGGTTTATCTATGGATCACTCCATTTCGTTCTCAATTAAAATGGCTTAAAATTTGTCACCGTAGGAATTCTCGAACGCTCTGTTTACTTTTTAATAATCCCAATTCCCCCAGATATCTGAAATGTAATTTTAAGTATAGGGGCGAGTGCAGCACGCGCAACCGGCGCTCGCATAGCCTTTCGCTGCTTCACACTCCTCTTCATACGTCTTCCCATAAGTCGAATTCTTTCACATTAGCTGCCATTAGGCTATGGAACTCGCTTCCTAATAAAATTAAATTGTCGACCAATAGGTTCTCCTTCAAAAGAGCAATCCACAACTTCTTCTAAGAGAAACCCTAATTCAGAAATAGCACTAACTACTTGATTTTCTCTCCTTTCAAGACAACGTTTTAAGATTTAGGTTACGATATTTAGTGTAATGTATCTTTAATTATGTATTATAATTATGTATGTATAGTATAATATGAATATTTTTTGTATAAGTATGTATTTTGTATTAACAGTATATTTTATTCCGGTTTTACGGGACGCCGCCAACACGATTTCTGCTTCGCCCAGTGGTTGACTGGTAGAGAATGCCATTGGGCATTCAAAATACAGCCTTATACGTCCCACTGCTGGGCACAGGCCTCACCTCAACCATGAGGTGGAACGAGTCATACTCCAACACGCGGGCTCAGTGCGGATTGTTAGAGAGGTGAATGTAAGGCCAGTGATAAATCTTACCGTCAGATGTTATCAAGCCGCCTTTTTAGGCCTCTGACTAGGCTTTACGACTGATATCTTGCGACGTCAGCCGGGACCAACTGTTTAACGTGCCTTCCGAAGCACGGAGATGCCCGAAAACACATCACTAAATTTCGGTATAGTCACCCATCCATTACCCGACTAGACTGGCGTTGCTTGACATCGGATCGTTGCCGATCCGCTGCCTTCACTCAGCCACGGGCACCATTTATTTAAGCAAAATCCTCTAAAATTCTGAGGTTACTTTACTTTGAATGAGAACAAATAAATGTGACAGCTGCTATTTAAGTAGATTTAAACAAATTCAGCACAAATCTTGAAAGTAGAAATGTCTTTTAGTGCAGTCATTGAAGCGAAAAATACGGTCTTACCTCCGAATTTTTTAACTGTGAACCGATTTGCATGAAATTTTGGAATTAGGCTCATCTTACCCTTAACTTCAAAAGTGAAAATGATCTGAACTCCGCCTATTATTTTTAAGGGGTGTAAACAACCCCTTAATGGAAAAATTGACATTGAGCCATTTTATCGCTAGAAAACATGTCTAATAGTAAGTGGTGAAATTGTAAAGTATTTTCTAACATAATTACCTCATATTAAAATCATTTTCAACCCCTTGAAAAAAAAAAAATTCAGTTACTAAGTAGAAAAAAATATGATAAGTTTTTGGACCATAACTCCTTCAATTTTCATGCTATCACAATTTATAAAAAACCATTGTAAAGGTAATTAAGAGAGCTACAACATCCTTCATTGCAATATATAGTAAAAAACCTTTTTCTAAAACGGTGAAGGGTTAAAGGGCTTAAGAGAGGCTGTGATTGCGCTGCCACGCGCTCTTTAAACAATCATATCTCCGTCAATTTTTGTTTGACAGAAAAAACAAAAAAACCAAATTGTTTGTCAGAAAAATACCTAAATTTTTAATCTGTACACTTTTATACGTATCTGTCGTCTTTTTTGAGATATTATGAAAAAAAAGTGGGTTTTTTAAAAATTTGAATTTTTTTTTTTTAATCGTGACTTTTTTGAAAAATATGTGTCCTGAAGCAGCCAAACTGATACTATCTATCAAACTCTTCATAATAAAGTTAATTCTAGGCGGAATACTATTAATTTTAATTTTGGTGGAAATGGCACTTATGAAACCCATTGATTTAAAAGAAAAAACATTAGATGCTCCCCTTATTTGCAATACAGCTCACTTATTTTACGTGCAAAAGACTTTTAATAGTGCTAATTTTAAAGCTTATTTCAAGCACTACAAAACCCTTTTGTATTAGAATGCATAAAATGCATCTGCTCGCCGCTAGATGGCATTGACCACATCGATTAAATTTCAGACAAAATAAAAAACGGCTTTGATCTTTAATATCTAGCTTAATATTGCACTTAGAATACTTTATAAAAAACGAAATTGTTCATTGTTTTACCTGCTACAATTTTGTTCTTTGTAAAATTTTCGATAAAACGTATATTTTTGGGGATATTTGCAAAAAACCGATGAAAAACGTGAAAAAATTGCGAATTTTCAATTGCCAATAACTTGAAAAGTATTGGATTTTTTGAAAAACTTTAAAGAGGATTTTTTGCTTAAAATTAGGCCTTCTATCGATATCCGAGGTTATTTTGCAAAAAAAAAAATCACCCCCGAGAAGGGGTGGCAACCACCCCCAGGGTGGTTGCGGAGTTCAAATCATTTTCACTTCTGAAGTTAAGGGTAAGATGAACCTAATTCCAAAATTGTATGCAATTCGGTTCACAGTAAAAAAATTCGGAGCAATAATGCTTCAATGACTGCACTATTTTACCACAAAGTGTACCAGAAAAAGAACCTTTTTTCACTTCTGTCTAATGGAGTTATAGTTAGCACTATTTAGTAGGGGTACCAAAAAGTGTGCCTCAGATAGCCATTTTTAGTTCTGTTTCCGTTTTTCATTGACAACAGACGCTTGCGACTGTCGTCAATGTAAACCCGTGGTACGAATACAGAAGGCTGAGAATTTAACATTCTAACCCATGTCTAATCGGGGTGTATGTTAAACTAACAAAAAACAAGCAAAGGAATAAAAGAGGACGCAAAAATATTAGTGCCAATATCAAAGAACAAAAAGTATTTTGTCTGTTGTTAAAGTTGCTTTATAATTTAGCAAAAAGCAGCTCCGATTGATTGCCCCGTAATTTATTGCGCTGAGTTGAAATTAAATTCTTTCATGTTACTACAGATAAGTTCGACAGTCATTGCATTTCAATCTTGACATGAGCGAACAGCGGTGAACTTGTAAAGTCTCGTTTCGCAATTTAAGCTCCATGTCTAAGGAGGCGTAGCAGCAAGAAAGCGCATCCACTGATATAAATCGTAGGCTCCAATGATAGCGCTTTATTCACAATTTTCACAATACATTTTAAACAAGTTCATGGAGAGAGGAATGTTAAATGTAAATTTGACCGCTTTTCTTCTATTAAGCAAAGCAGCGTTGAAACAAGAGTATTCCACTCTTTTTTGACACATACGAACACTTTCTGAACGCCTGCTTGGTTTTTACATTTAAAGATTAGTTAGTCGACGGAGCAGCAGCGTCAATGCATGCAATTTGTGTGTAAGGGTCCGTGCAAAGTGCTGCATTCGTACTGCCAGCCACCTGCATAACTGCAATTTGTTGTCTTTGCGAGGTTGAAATAACTGCATAGTGTCGCAAACACCTGGATCTTACGGAAAACTACAACTTGTTTCTACTGGTGAGTAAAGTACAACCAGAGTATGAACCTCATTGGGGAGCTAACATTTTTTCTTCTTACTGACCCTTAGCCTTAAGAGTCAGCCTTGCGCGAGAAATACGTCTAGACATTAGCGCTGCTTGTGGTACTATTCTGCAGCTAAGGTCAACTATCCGGCAGTCCGCAAGTTTGTTTGCCAGTAAGCTTCGTGGACAGTAGGGCTAAGTCAAAATCCTAAAGCAAAGACTGAGGCAACGCGAAATTTAAATGTTGTAAGGGATCTGCAATTTAAAACTAAAGGTAATTGAGGATGAGATAATTAAGATCTTAAGTGATGGAAGCTGAAGTGTTGAGAGTTGTTGAAACTATTAAACTACTCAGACTAACATAAATTAGTAGTAACTGACGACTGGCAATAATTCCTAATCTTTGTCAGATAACTTATTAAAATGATGACTATAATTAAAAAAGATTCATACTATGGTCAATAAATTCATATTTATTGGCCTGTTGACTTATTAGACTTGTACTTTTTATAAGTCTGTATGAGAATAAAGATATTTTTTACTCTAAATTACTTTTTTTGGTTCAGTGATAGAAGTCCTGCCTGTAGCGCTAAAGATCGTGGGTTTGATTTCCACCTAGAAAAAACATTAATGTGTTGAACGTATTGTATTTGGGTGATTTTCACAAGACTTACAAAAACGATATGGCGTACTCAATAAGTGATGTAGTAACTATAAAAAAAAAAAATTTTTTCAAGCGACTTTGTGGTTTGCATGAAAAAAAATACTGACTGTCCGACTGATTTTGTATTTGTACTTGAAATTGAAGTCAATAAATTGAAAAACAAATACTCTTTTGATAATATCGGTTATAGAAATATTGTGGTATTTGTATTAGTCTCTGAAACACTTATTACAAGCTCTGCTCCGTTCGGGTTGAGAAAATTGACATATTCTGATAAGAAGATTCAATTTTAAGTTATTGCATTATATCTATTAAAGTTTTGGTAGTGCAAAAGTGTTTATTAAAATGTGTTAAGTACTTATTAAGCCAGCGAGAGTACGAAACACTGAGAACAAAAACACAATAGAAACAGTACGAGTAGTAAGTTTTCAAACGTGCGTTGCCACTAGCCAGTTTTGCCATAATCTTTGATGTGGTTGAACTAACAATAATTGAACAATACCTAAGGTGACCTCAATTCTGGTGCAATATCACAAACCTTTTAGAGATCCTTAGAAAAATCTGAAAATGGTTCGCTTTTTTTCAGAAATATAGGCCTGTTTACACTTTGCTTAGTTGTAAGTGCAGGTGATTAGTGCAGGTGCTTAATGTCAGGAGAAAACACGTGTGGACAGCGATTGATTAGTGCGATTGAACAGAACACGCTTCTAATCACTTCACGACGCAGGTTACTATGCAATCACACTAATCAATCACTACCTATGTACACTGGTTTCTCCTTACACTAAGCACCTGCACTAAGCACCTGCACGAAGCACATGCACTAAGCCCCTGCACTAAGCACCTGAACTAAGCACCTGCACTAAGCACCTGCACTAAGCTCCTGCACTAAGCACCTGCACTAAGCACCTGCACTAACTACTAAGCAAAGTGTAACCGGGCCTTATCTTTCATGGATGCATGAGTATTTATTGGGGATGAATAAGTAGCGGTATTATTATATTACGGCAATCTTGAAATAAGCAAAGTTATTTCTCTAATAGCATACTCTACAATCGAGAACTGTTTTTAAGTTAAAGTCAGATTGTTTAACTAAATACTTGAATTTGGATGTTTGATTATGAAAGTTCATCTAATTTTACAGTACAAATGATCACCCAGTGTAATCACTGTAGCCTATCCTTAAAGCTTATCGATTCATCGTTTTGTATCGAGTATGTGGTGCGAGGTGTCCGCACAACCTGTTAAGGCCCGTGTGTGCGTCGATTTTCTGGCTCCCGTCTGAATACCGGAGCGGTACTGCCGCGGCCGTGCCGCCCGTCGTTCATGCCGACACCCGCGCGCGCGGACGCTCGCAATAAAACACTAAAAATTTTATTTTCTTGGGTCACAGGAGATATTTTTGAAAACTCAACGTACGGGTTGAAGAAGACTTGATGGCCTATATTTCCTTGCAAAAACTATACAAATCACACTTATAGTTTAGTAGCCTTAGCAAATCGAAGTTTTACGAAGACCCTTTTTCATGATTTCTATCCTACTACAGTTTCAAACGTACAGAATGAAACTAACATGTTTAAGTTTATTATATGTTTTCGCCCATCCGTTAAGGAATAGTAGGCCTTTGACCACGACAGAATTTTTGATCTTGTTGTGAGTTCGCGTCTTAAAGGTAGCAGAATTCCTGTGGATGCCGAGTGCCTGCAACCGGTCGCTTTGGGAATCTATGGAGGAGGCTTATGTTCAGCAGTGGACGTCGTATAGCGACTTTAATCTTGCTTTTTATTACTCAAGTTGATATTAATGTGCCGTATTGATGATCCTGTCCATTTAAGCGATCTTGATACGTCTCGATGCTACAAACACGTTGATCGTATTGAAAAAATGATATGATTTAGGTACATAAACCTATTTCCAGCAGTGAAAGTGATATGGCTGACGATGATGGGTAAAAGGCATGATTTGCCTTTAAACTCCACTGAACCATTGGTGATTTTCTTCCTACCATCAGTAACAAGATAACATCAACATTAAGGCAACCATGTTAGGAATCTATGGATTCCAGCTGTCATTTATCAGATTCATTAACGAGATGGACTGGGAGATACATTTATTACAATAAACGAGAGCAGAATGTAAGTAGTCACATTATGACAAATTAATTATATAAGGTTTTAGACTAACTGTTCTGTTCATTACATGACCGAATATTTGGTCACCAAATGTTAAGTTTAATTTAAACATTAATGTACAGGACTGATTATAGAAATTAACGCTGATCAAAGTTACAAAACAGTAAAACTCACCCTGTTAAGTAAATTTCAGCGTTATTTATCCATCAGGGATACGAGATAAGATAAACAACACGAGATAACGCGTGAAAAGGGGTTTGAAATTTTTTGAAAGCTTGTATATCCACCTGCCGCCATTTTGTTTTTTTCTGTAGTTTCCGCGCACGCTTAAAGTGCATACACACATCAAAAGTGTCTAGGGATCAACATATATTTTTGCAATAACTTTTCTCCTGATTGATATTAATTAAAATTTTCTTTAAGGATTCATCAAATAAAGTGTTTTCGTTTGTCTACAGTAACGATAAACCAAGTCACCTTTGCATTATTAAAGAAATTTGCCATTTTCCTAATAAAGGGATTTTTGACATTTGAACCACTAACATTAAAGTTCGAAAAAAAGACTGAAATAACATTTTTCTTTGAAATTTTATTGGGTAACTTAAACAATTAATAATCCGTGTTTCTACCGCGAACACTAACAACACAAGAACATCGGTTTGGCATACTCAAAATGAGTTCATCCAAATCACGCTGTGGAATGGCCGCCCATGTTCGTTGCAACAACAAAAAAAGGTCTTCTTGCGACTGGATACCCTCCATATTCGGCAGAGCTCTTCTCTGTAGCATATCCCATGCATGCTCAATCGGGTTCAAGTCTGGCGACTGAGCAGGCCAGGGCAGGACATTGATGTTAGCTGCGGCGAGAGTCTGTCTTACAACTCTTGCGGTGTGCGGTCGTGCATTATCATGCATTAACTGAAATAAGGGCCGGTTTGCACTTGTAGAGGAACGATGACGTCTGATACAATCGTCTCAGCATAAATTTGAGCGTTGTGGTTGACTCTGATCCAAATCAACTCAGTTCTTCCGCCGATCCAAATACCCGCCCATACCATGATGGTTCCACCACTATAAGAATGGACTTGGCAGGATTTTAATCGCTGTTGGCGTCCAGGGGTTCTCCAGTGTCGTATACGTCTTGTATCCGGTCTCATACCAAAACGAGACTCATCAGAAAAGCACACGAAACGCCATTGTTCTTCTGCCCAATTTCTGTGTTCAAGAGCCCATTGATATCGAATCCTACGATTGTGCATTGCTATAGGTGGTACCCTTAGCGGTCTTCGGGAATGAAGGTTCACTTCATGCAAGCGGTTTCTGACTGTTTGGTCGCTAATTAAGTTCCCTGAAGAGTGATGAAGCCTCACGGCTAACATCATGGCGGTTATTGTTGGAGCTCTTCGAGTTGTGATTTGAATGTATCGGTCTTGTCTCCGTGTGGTGCAGCGATACCGTCCTCCATGGCGCTCAGCCACGGTACCAGTGCTTCGGTAACGTGTCCAAAGTCGACTGATAACACTCTGACTTGTATTCAGAGCTAAAGCCACAGTACGTTGCCGGGAACCAGCTTCTATCATTCCCACGGCTCTGAGCATTTCTTCCCTGCCTAAATGACGTCGCCGCTCCATAATAACGTTGGTTTTAATCAGTAGTAGGGAAACAGTAGCACTAATAATGTCTTCAATGCGTTGTATGTTTTTATAGGGAAAATATTGACAGCTGATTTTCATCTTTTACTCGAATTTGATTGACAGTTCCTGTTTCAAATTATGAAATGCACCAAAAAGGATCCATATAAATTTATAAAATCATAAATTTATTACAAAGCCACATCTCAATCTCAAGAAATCCGCATAAAAATGCTTGATCCCTAGACACTTTTGATGTGTGTATTTTGGAAAGAGGATACATACACAAGCAAACATGTCTGAAAATATGGTACCTTAAAAGGTGATTTTTATTAAAAATATACTAACTATGTGGCTTTTTGGAAAAAAATCTACAATAAAGTAAAATCAAATAATAATAAACTTTGTTGCATGAGAAAAATACAATTACATTTGTGACAGCATAGGATAGGTAAATAGTGACGTTAGCGCTTTTGAGTGATTTATTCTAGACGACTTTGGGGTGTAGGGGGATTGCGGAAGAAGATAATAGACTGTTCAAATGTCCTTAAATCTGTCATTTGTTAACAAAATAACACGCAAAGCCTCAGAATTGATCGTTTTATAAAAATCATCTTTTTCATACCGATATTTACTTTCAAATAACTCTGAAACGTGACACTCTAGGGTACCATGGTGACAGATATGTTTTGTTCGTTTATGTGTCTTCTTTCCTTATATATGTATACTCTTTTTATCGTGTGCAGAAACATAGAGATAAAACAAAATGGCGACTATTGGTCTATGCCACAAAGGTTCAAACCCCTTTTTCTTGCAGTGTGCATCATACTTCGCCCCGCAGGCGTCAAAGAATACACAAACAGTGGAAGGCTTTTTAATATTATTAGTGAATAATGAGGAGGAAGGTTTTCTCAGAGTAGTTTACTATTTTAGTATAAGAGTAGACCATCAATCAAGTTATGTCATGATGATACTTGAATTATAAGTTGTAAAATCTTCCTTTTTATTAAATTTTTACCAAATATTTAATCAATTTACTATTCTTTTCAAGTTGATTATATTTAATTTTCCGATTCCAAAGTGCAGGTACATACAAGCTCAGGTTTTTTTTTTTTGTACGGTCGTTTGGTCACCTTGCACTCTTCATTTTTATTAGTAATAACTATAATTCATCCTCAAGCAAGTGTTGAATCAAAAATATACATACTTGTATGTCTAAAACAATTTATTGAGTTGTACTAATTAATTCGCTCTCGTGTTTTGATTTTCGAAATTTATATCTATTGCGGGCTGTAATTAAAAGGTTAATTAGAGTTCTAAACAGTGATGTCCCCAATACGGTGGTTTCGATAACTACCAATTGCAATGATTTGAATATAAAAGACCAAAAATGTTTGTCAGTATTTTAGTCAAAATTGCTCAGCTGCTATAATTTAACGTTTTAATTTTTATTTGTGATAACGTTATGTTATATGTTGTGGTTTTGCATTTTATTTTAAATAAAACTTTATATCTAAGAAGAACTAAGAATATGAAATATATTTGTACAGGTATATCAACGGGACTTTAACTTGCGACCTTCCGTGGCCAGGCGATTGCCTAACTTAGCTGAAAGAGTAGTCCTCCAGCTAGCGGAAAGTCAATTGTAAAATGTGCTAAACTTGGGGTAAATTGATCTCGGTGTTACTTGCCTCAGATTTTTTCTCATGCTGACACAGAAAATATTATAAGGCATGGACTAACTATCGCACACTAACAAACAGCTAAAAGCTGAGTGCCGAGTGCGAGTTGCAGTGAGAGAAGTGAATGACTTCACCATCGCGTTTTGCGAGCACGTAAATGTCAAATAGTATGGAATCGAGTCAGCGCCATCTAGCGGCGAATTCGGGGAACATTCAGGCCGCTAGATGGCGCTTTATCGATGCCATACAAATTCGCGTTTTGTTTCTCGCAAACGCGATGGTGAAGTTATTCACTTCTCTCATTGCAACTCGCACTCGGCACTCAGATGTCAATAATTCGTAATCGGCAAATACAAAACTATCGACATCAGCTCAACACTACTCAACCGAAAGGATGAGCGCACGAGTGCTTATTTGTTGGCCAGAGGCGATGTAGTATGCTTTAGTTATGACATATTCAATAACATAATAGCCCTCTTGGGTCAAAATCGGTCAGATTTACTGTACTCTGTTGATCAACACCTTGTGCCGTGTACTATATCAAAGTTGGCCAATAATTGTATAATGTCTATAATTTATAATAATTATTTCAACAACACGTTAGCAAATAAATCTTTTCTTGAGTAGGTTGTAAATTTCTGATATTCTTTGAACAATGTTTTTGATGGCCACAGATTTCCTGAGGCTTACTAGTTACTCAACGCGGGCAAAGTATTTTATTCAGAACAAAACTCTATTTTTTCACCCAATCAGCATTAGCACATTGCAAAATAAAGAGTAAACAGAAAGACCGCTCTCGCCTTCTTCCAATATTTACCTAAACTTGCATGACCGCCTATGGTTGCCGTCTACCTCGAGTTGCCACTTTTATTTTACGTTATCGTTCGCGTAAAAAAAATGTATTGGGATGACACACGACATGCCATGACAATGTCAAATCCGAATAGGTACATTTTTTACGCGAACGATAATGTAAATTTAAAGTGGCAACTCGTAGTAGACGTACTGAACTTTTAAAGTGAAGTAGGTACCTAGGTTATACCTACGAGTACTTGACAGAACCCGCCAAAAACAAAATACAT
The DNA here is from genome assembly GCA_947369235.1 of Udea olivalis. NCBI lineage: Eukaryota > Metazoa > Arthropoda > Insecta > Lepidoptera > Crambidae > Udea > Udea olivalis. The sequence goes on from OX376359.1 coordinate 16,400,201, forward strand.
CATGTGAAAAATTGCACCAAGGCCGACATAAACCAAAATACTCGCGACAGTGCGACTGGCCGGGCCGCGACGTCGATTCTCACCGGTTTCGCCTGCAAACTTACTGTTTCAGTGTGCTTGATCAAAATAGCGGTTTGTTATAAGCGAAATATCTGTCCGGGCCGCCCGCGCGCCGCATACGTAGTTTGTGGCATTGTAGTAGATTCCTAGGGTGAATAAAGGTGTAGTTGACATGGGGTAGAAGGTACTACTGCTAGTCTTTCTTCCCCTCTATTTATTTATTATATATTTAAAACCTTACACTATTCTTACAGGACTACCCAATACAATAATGTATAGTGAAGCCAAAGAAAAAAATAATTACATTAAAAAAAACATTAAAATAATAATAATACTTAAATAACAAATCCTTAAAATAAATAATGACAGTAATTCACAAATTTGATTTAATTAATTAATTTTCATTACACAAAACAAAAAGAATCGCTTTTGTGTATTCAGTCAAAGAGCAGTGGAATATGTCATCATACTCTGCGGCTTTGTTAAGGCTTCGCAATGCTCTAGTCCATGGCGCCTGTTTTTTAAACATTAGTTCGCGAGCGTGGAGTGGCGAATAGGGGGGGGGGGGGGGGGCAGTCTCCGACTTATAATAGCGATCCATTGCTACCACAAGCTTGTTTTTACCAAAATTTCTTAACAGTTCTCTTTATCATAATCTCTACTCAGTTTAATCAAAATAGAACTTGAATTCAGAAAATATACACTAATTAAAAGTCAAGAACATTTCACCTGTCTAGGTATCAGATGCAGGCTACCAAAATTGATTACTGAACTAACCCGACCTTGCCCTCAGTTAAGAAAGCCGTACGTTTAGGTATAAATCAAAATAGGTAACGCAAGACATCTATGAAAACCAAGCATAACAGCTTTGACGTCATATTCTACACAACAAACATTATTAACTTATAGCTAGTTTAATTTTAAACGAAAATCAAAGTCCTTCCAGACGTGGAACGCTCTCCCAGCGCATCTGTTTCCTTCCAGTTATAGTCCCGGGGTCTTCAAGCGGGGCGTGAAAAGGCATTTTTGTAGGCCTTCAAGATGAGTATGACCAGCTCAGTGATTGCTTTTCATTACTGTGCTTGTCAGCCTCATGTCTGGACCTCACGACCGCTTTCCATCAGTTGGAGTGAGCTCATCTGACAAGGTCAAAAAAATATATTTATTTTTAAAAAAAGTACATTTTTTTTTTAAAATAAATGTATTTTTTATTAGTGCCTGTCAAGAACGAGCTTACTCCAACTACCTATTAAGTAGTTTTTTGACAACAAGATTGGCGTAGTGCAGAGAAACACTGTTTCTCGCCTTTTCTCGAGAAGCACTGTTTCTAGCCCTTACCTACCTAGTGTCCCGGGTTGTATTCCCGGTCGAGTCTCACAGGAAACGATCTTTTCTAAATTAGCTCGAGTCTGGGTGAGCTGGGAAAAGCCCTTAGTTTAATTCCTCATCTGGTACCTCATAACACAGGGATAAATATCCCTACTTCGAGACCATGATTACTGGTGTGTTGTCTGACGCATATATTTATACTCGTAGTTCTTCTATTATTGGTGTTGTATTTTTCCCAATAACCAAAGACTACGGAAGATGACTATCGCCAAATGCGTCTTATGTAAGCAGCATAAGGTGACATGTAAAGGTTGATGTGAAATTGTGTGTAATGAATGAAGACATGCATTCCTTTTGACATGCGAAGTATATATTTAAGAATAATATTCAATAATATTAAAAGATAATTTTAATAAGTTTGAGTTACAAATAACTCAAACTAACTCTCCGGTGACGGAAAACATCGATAACAAACCAAATCAACCCGGATAACGGCGGAAGGCTCACCCCCTATATACAACGTTGGGTTCTAATACCATTGGTGAAAAGTGGGCTTCTGAGGGTCTCGTTCACCATGACAGCACAGTAACTTGCCCCTGACTACCCTGCTCGGGATAAAGTCGTAATGGTATGTATGTGTAATGTATGAATGTATTAAAAATTCGGCAAATATTTATTCACTTGCATTGTCTATTTCGATTTAAGTCTGAGGTTACACGTAAGATTATATTATTTTAAACGTACCTAATCTTTGTAATTGGACTCGCCTTGACATGACGTATTTCGAAAATTATATCTGGAGTATGTTTTTCAAAATGGTTTAGTTTTGATGCTTCGTGCAATTTAACGTAATTGGCGAATTAGCTTGGTCGTCTGTTTTGCACGTGAGCTTGTATGTTTTGGTTTTCTCATGAGTAATGTGTCAAGAGTATTTTTTAGTCTTTAGGCTTTTTGATAATCTATTCAAATAAAAATTCATAGCCAAATGTGTTGCTAAGCACAAAACTTGAGAAAGGCTGGACCAATTGGGCTATTTTTTTGATATTTTTGTTGAGACACAAAAAAGGTTCATGGAGAGAGAAAACGTACAAAATTTCCTATACCAACCACTCTGTTCCCAGCTGTCAAACATTACGACACGATGGCGTAGTACGCTGTAGCACGGTTTCTCGCTTCTATTTACGTGGTGTCGCAGGTTCGATTCCCGGTCGGGTCAATTCAGGAAACGATCTTTTCTGAATTGACTCGGGTCTGGGTGTGCGGCTCCCAGACGCCCCTGGCTTATTTAATTGAGTGGTACCTCGTAACACAGGGATTTTAATCCGTACTTCGAGACCATTACAAGAGGTGTGGTATTTGGTGCATTAAAAAGAACTTTTCACAGGACGAAGTCTGCGGGGCAGCTATAGTTCAACCGCCGTAAAGTCGACCCTCCTGATGGTTCGCGGGACGCGGGGCGGCGGGTGCGCACGGGTACAAACGGCATTACCGCCGCGGCGATATCTCAACTTAACATGATACATAAAATCTCCGTGTTGTTATTTAGGAAAATTTTGTTTTAGTATTATAAATAAAAACAACGATTTAAATATTAATTATTTATTAGACGTGGGACCAAATGCGGCTGCTTTTACTTTACTGTTTAATAGTTGCCATAGACACGCCATCAGTCTTGCAAATTGTCTTATTTACATTTATGTCTTTACCTGGAAAAAATATACTAACGACATAGCAATAACAATGTAAAAAAATCAAAACACATTGAAAATACTATGAAAACTTTATTAACACAATGTAAAAAACGATATTCATACACCACACCATACATCACTCCTTATGAAGACGTTTGTTCAATTTTTTTTCTTTGAAAATAGTTTGCCACATTTAAAAGTATAATCTTTGCTTGATTTCTTAATTTTTAATACGCAAGCTTCAACGTTGAACGTCTATCGCTGTCGGTAGCCGACAAGTGTGAGGTGACTGATTGAATATTGAAGTGGCTGATTGGCCAAAAGCAGCCCCTTCCCGCGTCCCGCGCAACATCAGGAGGGTCGACTTTATGGCGGCCAAGCTACAGTATGAAAATAATCATATGGTAGACGTACAGAGCACTGCCTTTACAAACTTATTTTGGTAACATTATGTTTCGGTGACCCTTGTATGTGGTGTCCCGAACCTTAACCCTTTTGGACCATGTCACAAAAAACTCGGTTGGAGTTGTCATAGAAATCGTCTGAAAAGTGTCAGATGCGCTACTACGACAAAGTACCAAAGTGTTTATCTACCTCACTGTCCGCACCGGAAGACGTTAAGGCTCGTTTAAGGAGACGCGGGGCGTCGACCGTCGTGTGCGGCGTGGCTTGCCGCGGCGCGTCGGGCGTTTTTACCGTTTATAGTGAGGCGGTGCGTGACGCGGCCTGCATCGTCCCACGTGGAAACTCAAACATATAAATGTAGGGGCTCGTTTAAGGAAACGCGGGGCGTGGCATGCCGCACGCGCTGCGCCCGCCGCGTAGTAAGCAGCGTTGTTTACGGTGTCGTTCAGAGCGACACCCGCTGCGACTCTCACAGCTTATTGGCCTCCTTCCAGTCTTATCCAACCGTTTCCGACTGCAAACTGGCGCCAACATCCCCGCCGCATACCCCACACCTCACTCTCCCATTACTTGCCGCGTCCTTCGCGGCGGTCGCCCGCCGCTTCATCCGCCGCGTTCCCCCGTTGCGCAACTTGCTAGTTCACCGCGTCCTTCGTGGCGTCGCCTGTCGCTTCATTTGCCGCGTCCGACGCGGCGACGCGGCGCCGCTCGTCGCATGCGACGCTACAACTCAAACAAACGCTTGCAAAAACGCTTGTACTTGAACGCTCCAAACATCGCCGTATGTTTGTGTTTCTGGCGGCCCACTTCGCGCACCGCACCGCTCGACGCCCCGCGTCTCCCTAAACGAGCCCTTAGTGCCTGCTTGAGGCGTTTTGCTAAAGTAGCTACAATCTTGCTGACGTAAACTCAATAACTAAAAATAATTTTATAATGTGTATTTTTACAACCCAGCAATTATTTTTACTAAGGTAGGTACTTAGTCATTAATATAATTATTTTGTAACACATCGTAAACTTCAATTGGTTAATTTTCATAACTTGATTATACCGTTCTCAATAAGAAATGTTATCTTTGAATAGTAGGTATTTATTTGTAAATAAATAACCAAAAATCATCTCTCACTGGAAGAAATAATAAGATCATCACATTCAGATAACGATTCTGGAATATAAGCAGTACAGTGAAAAGCATAATTATCTGTACATTTCAGTCTCCAAAAATGTCTGAGCTAAACATTAGCCACACATATTTATACAAAGAGACTGAACGAACTCTCGTAAAGATATTCGTGCCCAATGTTTTGCTAAGATATTTTTGAAAACTTGGAAATGTAGATACGATCTACATTTGTATCTCTACATATTGTCACTATGGTGAGCCAGTCAAACTATATGTATTTTTTTAAACTGCATTATTTAATTTGAGGTAGTGTAGCGACACCTATCTCACCACATACGAACTAAAAACTGACGTATCCTACATCGCGATATCATAGTTATCCGAGCGATTGAACATAGATACGAGGACCCGGCAACAACCGTCGCGCAGTAGCCCACCAGACACAACACCCGTCTGGTCGAAGGATCCTCCCTTTTCAATGGTGGATGAGGAACCTTACACCCTGTTCCTCACACGCCAACATAGTAGCTTTAGATACGTTAAACTCAATCGGTTCATAATGTGATCTGCACGACCTTTCAACGGGAGATTGGTTAGAAACTTCAGTGCTCTTTCATCAAAAAAATGTACATATTAATTAATGGCTAGAGTTAACAAAACATCAACTACAACAACAGAATAGCTCAACAACAGAAGATATGTATAACATTATGGACTGCAATAAATAATTTAATATTGAGTATATTTCTTAAAACGACCTTTTGATACAAAATGCTATTAGAATTTACAACAGCAGCGCCAAATGTGAACTAAAATATTATATTAGTTAATTTTCACGAATTCCATAAGCCTATTGTAAAATAACTATTTTAATATAATACCACCATTGGAATGCAATGCCAAGATAACGATAAAATTTTGATGAGTCAGTTGACCATTATTCTAACGATAACTACGACTTTGAACTAGTCATTTTGGGGATTAGATAGTTAAAGACTAACAAGCGATTGCTAAAACAGATGTCACGGTTCCAATTGTTTTCTAAACTGTCGCTTTCAACCATCTGTTGACCCTGAGCAATCTTAAGGTCTGGGTTGTCGAATTTTAGGAGCCCTCAGCCCATCATCTGCAAGCCTGGGGTCTTATTACTTGTACAATCGCGTATATCCAGTCAAGTTAGTTCTCTAACTAAGGGTAGCGAGCAATTCTGTCAGTCAATATCCAGCCTGGAAAATGCATTAATTCCAGGTAACCACGCTTACTAGCTGGAAATGAAAGATCATACCTATTACGAAATTACTCGCTTCGTTTAGTTTAGGAAATGAACTTGACAAATTATGAAGTATTGTAATAAAACCAGGGTTCAAAGCCCAGGTCGGAATCTCTATCAATCTGTGTTTTCGAATTGCCTAGCATTGCAACGTATTCATATAAATACCTTGTATTGCGTAGCTGATATGGAGACTTTATGTTCGTACTGGTTCGTGGTTGATAAAGAATAACTCAGTAGAACTCACACAATTTATTAATTAAATTCACTTTTACATAATTCTTACATTACAACTAACACTTGTTACACCTTCGGCGCCATAATCAAGAATGCCACAAAATGAATCCCTACCGCTTATTGCCAACTCCGTTGGCGGTAAAACCTAGAGTTATGATTGGTCGATGAGACTGAGCGCATCGACCAATCACCTCAGAGCTCTTTATTTGGAGGGAAATTCCAGCCGATTGCGATTGGCCATCGTCAAAGACGCTAACCAATCGCCTCAAAGCTAGCCCATCCGTTTGGAAAGCAGTTGCCAGTATTAAAATAAAATGTTGCCGTTATAGAAAATTAAAACATTGCTATTAAAATTATTAAATAAATTATTAACCCTAACAATCGACCGTCCTGACATCGTGAGCGTCCCCGCACACGACCCCAGGTGGTACCCTAACAATCGGAGTATTAACAATTCATATAAGGTAAATACGAGTACCTAAACATTATTTTTATAGCTATGTAATGTTAGACACGATATTTCAATGACGGGTTTTACACAATAATTTAGAATTACTACCTAAAATACTGAATGCTACGAGTACAAGGATATAAATATCAAATATATAATAGAAATTACATTTAACCGAATTATACAAGTTACATTTTACAAAAGTACTGAGAAAACATTAATTTGATCTAACAAGATTTTGTAGGTCACATTTAATTCAACAAGAAAAACTGAGTCACATTTAACATAACGAGGGTATTTAAGTCAAATTTAATTTAACAAGAACATAAGTTACATTTTATTTAACATAATTATAAAAGTTACATTTAATTTTAATTTAACGATAGTATATAAGTTTAATAACATTTAATTTTAATAAAAGTAAAAAACTTATATTTAACAACAGTGTAGACGTTACATAAAATAACTCTTAAACGTATTCATAAAATATGCTCCAAAGGAAATAAATTCATAATCGGAAGTAATCAACATCGTTTTGTAACAAGAGGATCGATTACTCAAGTTATCAGTTGCTAGTTATCCCTAAGATCGATTATTAGGGAAACTTAGCTGAGAGAGAAGAAAACTTAACCCCAGACTCGATTATGGGGTGACATTAAGGATCGATTACTTAATGTTAAAATACTACAGCTAACCAACGATCGATAATGGATAGTCTGCAGATGATTGCCTCCAAGAACTCGATTACTTGGAGGGGGTGGTAACTTGCATCAAACACGAATTCATCGATTTTCGTGTCTGATCTGAAACAAAACAAAAACGACCTGTAGTCATTTGCCTCTGTAAGAGACTGTACATAATATGAGTAAATCAGCCAATGTTTGATTTAGTTATTTCATCGATATCTTATTATTTATCATCATCACTCGAATTGCTGACACCAATGTTACATTCATGATCAGAATCTGACTCATTAACCTCCAATGCGGAAATATGAATCCATGGCATCATGCGGTCCGCTGCTACTGTAGTCGGACGATTATTTTGTGAACTACTCATACCCGCAATAGGGACTAGCTTATATCTGTCTTTACCTAGTGCCTGGGCCACACGGTAGGGCCCGACATACGTAGGCATTAGTTTCTTGCTCTGACCATCATTGCTATAACTGGTTTTGGTTAGTTTAACTAGATCTCCTACACAATATATACGCGCCGGTTTCCTGCCCTTGTCATAAGCCTGTTTTTGTTTAGCTTGCTCGCTGTCAATTTTCTCCTTAACTTGTTGCCGCGTCTCAGTGACATCACAAACATCTCGGGTTTCTCTCCTTATTTCATTAAGTATCGGATTCCTTTCACCATCCATGCAAGAACCAAACAATACAGCGGAGGGGGTTTTCCCAATAGTTCTTTGAACGGTATTATTCAATCCCCACTGAATGGTACCTATATGACTATCCCAGTCTTTTTCTCCGTGCTTGACAGCCATGGCTCGCATGGAGTCGAGAATTGTACGATTGTACCTCTCGACTTGGCCGTTTGAACGTGGGCTGGCTACGGCATTCAAGATATGTTTAATGCCCTTTTCAGTGCAAAAACTCTTGAAACTGTGTGCCGTGAAGCAGCTGCCTCGGTCACTCACCAGACGGTCTGGAGACCTGAAGGTACAGAAAATGTCATCGAGAGCCCTTATAGTGTTTAGACTTTTTGTATTTCGAACAGGCTTGTTATGGAAAAACTTGGTGAAGCCGTCTACTAGCACTAGCAAATAGGTAAAACCCCTCTTCGACTTTACAAAGGGTCCAAGGTGGTCAACGTGTACCGTGTGAAAAGGCTGCTCGACCTTTATGATGGGGTGAAGCAGACCCTCGCGGTGATTTGAATTATTTTTAGCAAACGCGCACTCGATACAAGAGTTCACGTATTTTTTTACAAACCTTGTCATTTTTGCAAACCAATAATTTTTCTTCATCCTTTCGAGAGTCTTCTCAAACCCAAAATGTCCTATATCATCATGGTTAAGGCGACACAGTTGCCACCTTGCGCCCTTTGGAACCACCCATCGTAAATTATTTTTATCGCCGTCTATATATCGGTACAGTTTATTATCCTTCATCACATAATTGTCCCTTATATACTGAAGCTCTTTATCATCCAGATCAGAATCTAATATGTCGCAGATTCGGCGTAGCTCACGGTCCCCAAGCTGGAGCGTGTGCAGCCAATCGTCGCTGGTGATAGTCATTACAGCTGGAAATTGGTCAGTATAACCTTCATCACCATCGATGGCATTGCGTGATAGCGCATCAACATGGCTCATTTTCACTCCCGCCCTATATTCGACAGAGCAGTCAAATTCTTGCAGTGACAGCCACCAGCGTGCTATGCGGGGTATCAGGTCCCTCTTAGTAAAGGTTGAGCGCAGTGCACTGCAGTCGGTCACTATCTTGAATTGTTTTCCGAGCAAGTAGACTCTGAATTTACGCAGTGAACATACTACCGCCAGGGTCTCCAATTCGTAGGAGTGAAAGTTTTTCTCTTCTGGAGAAGTTTGCCGGCTGTAGTATGCTACTGGTCGGAAATCGTCATCTTTAGTAGGGCGTTGTAACAATATTCCTCCGATCCCTAGCCGGCTTGCGTCTGTGTGAAGTTCGGTCTGCATCGTATATTGCTAGAATTGGCCTATCAATTAAACGATCCTTTAGCGCTTGGAAAGCCTGCTCTTGCTCCACAGTCCATTCCCAAGTCGCGTCCTTTTTCAATAATTTACTGAGCGGGGAGGCAATGCTCGCGAAGCCTTGTATGAACTTCCGGAAGTAACTGGCCAACCCAAGAAATTGTCTCACGTTGTGGACATTTTGAGGCCGTGGGAAGTTCATAACACTCAGTATTTTCTTTTCACCCGGACGGACTCCTGATGCGCTTATTTCGTAACCCAGATAATCAACATTGTTTTGCAAAAACTCGCACTTGGACAGGTTTAAGGTGAGGTTTGCTTCTTCGATCATCTGAAGTACTTCCTCTAACCTTTGCAGGCACTGTGTAGCATCCTTGCCGAAAATAAGGATATCATCAATATAAGCCGTGGCTTTGCTAAAACGTGCTGCCCCTAGTATTGAGTTGATCATCCGCTGGAACACAGCAGGTGCGTTCGCTAGACCGAACGGCATACGATTAAATTCGTATTGACCGTCCGGTGTAACGAAGGATGTCAAATGTTTACTTTGCTCACTGATCGGAACCTGATAGTACCCTGAAGCAAGGTCAAGGGTTATGAAACACGCCTGGCCACTTAGACGCGAAATCTCATCTTCAATTATCGGCATTGGGTACCGCTCTTTTACCGTAATTGAATTTAACATGCGATAATCTATGCAGAGCCTGAGTGTGCCATCCTTTTTACGGACGAGTAAAATCGGACTAGCATATTGAGATACTGATTCCCTCACGATTCCTGCATCTAGCATCTCCTTAACCATGAAACGCACCTTATCTCGCTCGTGGTGAGACAATCTGTATGGGCGATAGACAACTGGCCGCTCACTGCTGAGCTCTATGGTCATCTCTGCTGCATTTGTGCAACCCAGATCTTTGAGCGTATTGGCAAAACAATGAGCATATTTTCTTAGCATCGCAAATAAGTTTTGTTTCACTTCATCCGATACGCCATCGTCCACACGGACTTGGCTTTCATCAAGTTGATTAATCACGGCTTTAGGTGTCACTGCTGGCTCTACGATTACTCTATTAATCACATCCACTTTTTCTGCCCTTCCTAGAACAGTGTTACCGGAAATTACGCAGGAGCTAGCATACGGAAATACTGTAATCGCCATTCGACCATTTTTAGGAAAAAGCAGTTCCCCACAAATAAGGTATTTATTGTTAGGCGCTCCCGCTACGACGCTCTTTAGGAGAGCAGTACCGCTAAAATTAGATTCTAGCCTAGCCTTAACGGACGCTGGTCCGTATAACTCTACTACGTCCGACGTTCTGATGATCAGAGGAGGCTCGACACCTAATACGTGGTCCGAATTAGGAAGTTCTTTGCCAATATCAATAAACTGCAGTTTGGTTGCATCTTTATATACAATTATATGCGCCTGTTCAGTGTAAGATTGACCTAACAATACTGGCTTTTCTAGCAAACTATCATTCACTACTCTACACGGTACTGTTGCTTCGACACCGTCGACACTGAGATCTAGCAGTAACCCGCCGACTGTCTGAACAACGCTATTACCAAACCCTTTTAGATGTGATTGAATGCTATCGTGAGTCAACCCCAAAGTACGAACTACGGACTCCTTCAAGAGAGTCACATCGCTTCCAAAATCGACAAACGCGCAAAATGACATACCATTGATTATCACTTTCTTCAAGAATTTGGAACCTAGACAGGTTCCAATCTGTTGGTCAACAGTACCACCAATACACATAGTTTTTTGAATAGTGTTAGTTCTATGGGCTCTGTCCGATTGGCCATTTGTACAGTTTTCCATTAAATGACCCAGCAAATTACATTTAGAGCACTTTAAGAGTGGTTTTGGGCAATGGAGGAAACTATGACCTTTTTCTTTACAATTGTAACAGCCTGTATTTTGACCTGGCTTATTGTTGCGTCTGTTGTAAGAATTGTTATTGTTGGTACTGTCAGTCTTGTGTTTAGATAAATTCCGATCAATGAAATTATTTGAATCTCTACTGCTCATTAGGTATTGCAATAACTGATCCGGTTGAGTGCAACGCAATGCCAAAGCCCCAGATCGAAGAGTCCTATCGCTTATACCGTGTATTAGGCATTCTACCGCTCGTTTACCTACTATATCACACTGATTGAGTAATGTCAATTTTTCGTAAAAGTAAATCTCAATCGGTTCATTATATCGACTTTTCCTTTTGAGCATATCCTCCAAGGCCTGTCCGTAGTTCTGTTCGAAGGGAAATGCTGTAGCAAGCTTATCCTGCCACTCTTGCCAACTGTACAACACTGAATTGAGCCCTTCGTACCAGATCTTGGCCAGCCCCTGAAGTTTTTGCATAGCAAAGTGTGTAGTGGTTCGGTCATCCCATCCATACACTGAGGCACACTCGTTAACCTTCTTTAGCCATACGTCAATGCGCTGGTTTTTATGGGAGGGATTAAAGTTGGGTGAAATGTTCATATGATCTATTTTAGGGATGGATCGAACTCCCCCTGTGGATGGCTGGGATGTCAAACTATCCTTTAAACAATTGAAAATATCAAGAAAATCTCTCTTAGTAATAGAAGGACTACGTGACCTTGTAGTATATCCCGCGTCGTCACGTCGCTCAGCTGTTGCATGCGCCGCCTCACGATGGCGGCTGCGCTGACCGGCGTCCACACGATGGCTCGACGTGGCGGGGCGCATGTTGCTGCGACTAGGGCTTCGGTCTTCGCATCCTCGACGCGTAGATGTGTGCCACCGCTCCTCGGCGTGCAGAAGTCGCTCGCGTTCACTCAGCAGCTGGGCCTCCAGCGCCTTTACACGCTTACGATCCCGCTCGATGTCTGGATTGCAGAGGATTGGACTGCGCGCCCGCAGCCGGCTTCGGCTTCTTTCTCTCGGTGGGCTTCGCAATCGGCTCCGACTGCGGGAGGCTGCCTCGTGTCTTGAGCCTCGTTTAGGCGATTCCACCCTCCGGCTGTCAGAGCTTCGCCTTCGATGACGATCTGGTGGATCCTCCATGGTCTGACAACTCACAAAAAAAAGGAATATATTAACTCACGTTACTATAGAAATTAGCAAAAATTCAAGAATAGATCTTAAAGGCACATAATGTTGAACCTAATGATTTACTTTAAAGATAAATGCATTTTGTAATATTAATCATGATTAAATAGTATCGCATTACACAAATGACTAAAATGTTAAATATCTCGAAAACGGTAAGTTTTAGGGCAAAAATAACGAAATTTAACCCCCTTTTAGATACTCATAAAAGTCCTGTGACCTACAAGTTGAGCTACCATAGAACACCATAAAGTCACCATGAACAGAATTAACTTAGTTTGCTAATAAAATGAGGGTAGTTGGGCGTGTACTTACGTTTTTTAAAACGTTGTTGATCCCACTTCTGAAGTATTGCGTAGCTGATATGGAGACTTTATGTTCGTACTGGTTCGTGGTTGATAAAGAATAACTCAGTAGAACTCACACAATTTATTAATTAAATTCACTTTTACATAATTCTTACATTACAACTAACACTTGTTACACCTTCGGCGCCATAATCAAGAATGCCACAAAATGAATCCCTACCGCTTATTGCCAACTCCGTTGGCGGTAAAACCTAGAGTTATGATTGGTCGATGAGACTGAGCGCATCGACCAATCACCTCAGAGCTCTTTATTTGGAGGGAAATTCCAGCCGATTGCGATTGGCCATCGTCAAAGACGCTAACCAATCGCCTCAAAGCTAGCCCATCCGTTTGGAAAGGAGTTGCCAGTATTAAAATAAAATGTTGCCGTTATAGAAAATTAAAACATTGCTATTAAAATTATTAAATAAATTATTAACCCTAACACTTGTATTAGATACACACGATTTGTCGGTGACAAACTTAACAAACTTACACCCCATCTTAAGACGAGGTGGTTCTGCACAATAGTTCTCTAAGGAAACTGGTAAGAGGTAACTTTGTGAATTTATTCTATCGAGCAAACTTTATCAATCACTGCTTACTACTTTAAAAATGAATTCTAAAAACATGTTTTGTGAACCACCTTCCCTTAATCACGATCTTCAGGCATGATAAAGGACCGACCTGAGAGAGAGAGAGAGAAAGAGAGAGAGAGAGAGAGAGACCATGGTCAGCTGAAAGCAATCTCATGGTAAATATAAGCTTACTATTTGCTTACCTTCACCAGGTTACCAGGTTTTACAGTTTTACTGACTAAGAAATTGGTAGAATATTATGTTATGTCTGTCTACCGTGAGTTTATACCAATGATAGCTACTAACGTCTGCGTAATTGTATTTGATTTCGGTACAGCGCCCCTGGTGATTAGAAATAGAACCAAAAAAGGCATACAAATTTCTGAACTCAACTATCGTAGTTTCCGTGACTAAAACTCATGGTAGAGACATCCTGGAGTCAAAATTGACAGCTTAAGTAGGTTCATTTAAGTAGGTACATGTGATATGGAATAAAGACATTGAATTGAATTAAATTGAATTTTCCTGTTGCAATACCTACTTCATACTTACCTGCTACATTTTAAACTAAATAAAATGAATATACAGATTGTTACTTGGATAAATCTCGTGAACGCGTGTTTACTGATTGCTTCATTTAATTTAATTTATGTACTCTACAAGTAAAATAAAGGTTAATTAATGTTAGTTCGACAAAAACTAGAATGCAGCTTGAAACCTATATCCTATTTGGTTTTAGTGTGTCATGTTATATTTCTAATTGATTGGGAAATTATTATACTCTGCACTACATTACAACAAGCAAACAACCCTAACAATAATGCCATCATCATCAGCCTGTGTCGTTCCACTACTTCAGGAGGCTTTTGCTCAGCTTGAGCATTTTCTACCAAGAACGAACAAGAAATAAACTGAACGGTTATCAGGCCTAAGAAATAGTGTGTCATCATCATCATCATTCGTGCGGTCTATCCCGGTTGTGAACCCACACTGGTGTGTGGGGTCCCAGGGTCCGCCTTTCTTATTTTCTTGGCCCACTTCGCGCGGTCTTGTGCATCCTCAGTGGTGAGTCTGTTGGCACGCATGTCACCCTTAACGACGTCGAGCCACCGCTTCTTGGGTCGACCTCTTCTACCGGTACCTGGCGGGGGCGGCATAGCCAGACATTTGTTGCCCACGTAGTTTGCCGATCTCCGTGAGACATGACCATACCAACGAAGGCGGCACTCCTGCAGCTTGTCTGCGATGTCACGAACACGAAGGCTGCCGCGGATGTGGGTGTTACGCACACGATCTTTGCGTGAGACTCCACACATCCACCGCAGCATCTTCATTTCCGTGACGCGCAGCTCCTGCTTGTGTCGCTCTAGTAACGGCCATGTTTCACTGCCATATAAAAGGACAGGCCTAATGATGGTTTTATAGACCTGCCCTTTCAGCTTGATCGGCATTTTGGGGTCACAAATGACACCAGCCACCTCACGCCATTTAGCCCAAGCCGCGGAAATTCGGGTTCTGACGTCGCGGTCGATGTCCCCGGACGCGCTTAAAACAGATCCCAGGTATTTAACACGGTCCGTGCGCTCGACCACGTCAACGCCTATGCGGACGGACTGGGTATCTGTGGTGTTGCAGGCCATGTACTCCGTCTTCGCCACATTAAGTTTCAGACCGCCGTTTTCAAGTGAATTTTTCCACTTATTCACCCGTTGTACCAGCCGTCCCCTGTCCGAATCTGCTAGCGCTATATCATCAGCATACATAAGCAACCAGGGTGGTTGCTCATGGTGGTCTAGGATGCTGTTTGACAGAACGTCTAATATTACGCTGAACAGAAACGGGCTAAGCACGGAGCCTTGGTGTACTCCAACGGTAATAAGGAAAGGAAGCGTGTCACCAACCGCAGTCCTAACTATGGAACTGAAATCGTGGTACATGTCCCGGATAATGTCAATAAAGACTTCGGGAACGGCCCTGGACCGCAGCGCCCAGCCGATCATCTCACGAGGGACACAGTCGAAGGCCTTCTGCATGTCTAAGAAAAGTAGATGCAGAGGTGTATTCTTCAGTCTGTATCCCTCCATGAGCGTTCTCAAGGCAAATATGGGGTCCATGGTCCCGCAACCTGGTCGAAACCCATACTGACACCCCGAGATTGTACACTCCTGTCGGATCCGACATTATGCCTAAGAAATAGAGTGTATTCATCATCATTCTACAATAAAAACTGATAATAACCAAAAATCACGAGTCGTAGAATTTTATTTTAGAAGCAATCTGTACTCGTACATACTTTTATTTCGGAGCCGTCTGTACAGGAGAGTAAAATATCTTTCAGAACGCCATCTTGCGATGTTAGTCAGTTTTATATCAAGTATAAGATATGGATCTGTTGTCCGCGTACTTTTAAAAAGCATGTTCATAACCCTCACTATAATTCTAGGGTTCCTTACTAAAATGTGAAAAACGGAATCTTTATTTTGAGACTATATAACTGAAGTAAATTTAAATAAGATTAAGTAAATAAGAATATTTCCAGTTCAGATAGTGTATTTAGACATTCAGGTAAAAATATTAGTCTGATTTACACTATAATTTTAACACAGTATCATTTCAGAGTGATAACTTAGAATGCCTAGTCAACTTTTTTATGTCTTATTGCTTACAATTGAGGCTCAGGCGATTGATAAATGGCCAAAGAAACACAGACTAGATAGACCTACTGCTGCAGTGCTGCTAAATTTAGTCCATGCTGAACTCTTATGGCAACTGATGTCCAAATCGAGTAAATTCACGACCTTTTACTTTTTTGAGGAACTATTATTAAATTGTTTGAGAAATGGTGAATTCTTATTTTTGAAACGTTTTCGTGACCTCAAAATAGAAGTGCCACAGGGTGTCCCGTGGTTTGGGGATCCCAATACCTATCGATTGAGTCCCATGTATTTACCGCGATTTTTGGTTGTTCTCGCGTTATGTTTTTTTTTGGCTTGTGTCACTTTTTTTTTACTGTTGCGCAAATAGTTGAGGTACACGCTTATTTTTATTTTCCTTGTCAGCTGAATACTAGGTCTACTTGATTCAGAAGCATATTTACATTTATAGCACTGAATAATAGTTCATAAAAAAAATATAAAACTGAGATAGTGGTTAATACTGTTTTTTCTCTAAGTTCTGAAAGCCATTAATATAACGTTGCACAAACTTTTTCGTCCTAACCTTTTTCAAAAATTCAATATTTTATCAACTATTCATCATATGAATTTCAATGTGAAACTATGAGCGCATTATACTTAAATGTTTATTTAAAGTGTCAGAAGAGTAAAATGTAAGACGTTATGGTAGCAAATAAAAATTAATTATAAGTAAACCAAATGCATTTTAATAAAAAACATCAAAAAAGTTATGAAAAAAATATTTACTTTCACAAAATTCGTAAAAAAAATCATAACCCGAAAACTACCAAAAATCGCGGAAAATACATGGGGCTCAGACATTGGTGTATTGGTATTGGGGTCCCCAGACTACAGACCTTCGCTGGTACAGGTTACCCGGGACACCCTGTATAATGAAATTGCCTATCTATTTAGCTTTTAGTTTGTAATCACCATTCAGAACAAAATAGGCATCTTGCCGACCCGTCTCATCATCATCATCATCAGCCTATCATAGTCTACTGCTGGACATGGGCCTCCCTCAATACGCGCCATCGCACCTTGTCCTCACCACTGCCACTTCAGCTAACTAATCCTTTGAGCTATGTCGACAACCTTAGTTCTCTGTCGGATTAAAGTAAAGTAAAGTAAAAGTAAAAAAATCATTTATTCACTTAAGCTTTTACAAAGAAGCACTATGAAATGTCAAAATTCACAAAAAAAAATAAGTAAACGATAATAGACGTAAATAAAATAATACAATAATAGTACATATTCTAAATAAACATAATGCGAATCTACCACCGGTTCGGAAGTTGCTTCAAGAAGACTCCGGCAATAAACTCGATAGTTACTCTTTTAAACTTTGTTTTGTTTTACAACAAATAAATTCAGAGTACAGTCAAAAGAACAATAAAAATACATTATTTGTGCAGAGGAGCAGATTATTCCTACTATGACCACAAATTCTTGTCGTTCAAGGTTCGTTCGATTACTTTGACCCGTCTGCCGAATGGCAAATGCACGCTGTATTCACAACTTTCCCAAACCAATGAAGGAGGTCGATGGCACATAGTAACAGCTGATCATAATCATCCTACTCCCATTATTAACTTATAAATTACCATCAATCCTACTAGTGTACAGAACCCTCGGTGTACGAATACCTCACGCATTTTAATGCTTTCTATGTTTGATGCCGGTAAATCGGATTGAATCAATGAATGGAAACGATTAAATATCTTATGAGTGATATAGTAATCAGATGAAATTGTAAACTTTATACATATAATCATCATGTAAACAATACATAATTTCTATAATTTGTTTACCACTCTTTTTGTTAGAAGTTTTTGAGTTTATGGCCTAGTTTATTATTACGTACGTCTACCACGAGTTGCCACTTTAAATTTACGTTATAGTTCGCTTAATTTTTTTTATTGGGATTTGACATGACATGACAATGTCAAAACCCTAAACATTTTTTTTGTATTGATTCAATCCGATTTACCAGCATCAAAAATAGAAAGGACAGTTTCATATTTTTTTCTGAATGAATATTCAGTGCTATGAATGTAAATGCTGCTGAATCAAGTAGACCTAGTATTGTGATAACAATGAAAAAAAATGAGCACTGGGATAGTTCGGTGATGTGTATGTTGTGTGTGAGTGTGTATGTGTGTGGAAGTGTATTTGTGTGTGCGATAGTGGGTGTAAGTTGGAGTGTGCATTCATAAATTTATTTTAAAACTTTTAACAAAGTCTCGACTTTGGTAACGGCCAAAGGTGCAGATAATGGATTTAGCTTCTCTCACTGAGTTCTGTTTAAATTTATGTCTGGAAATTCAGGAAATGATCTTTTTAGGGTTTCGTACCTCGAAAGGAAAAAACGGAACCCTTAAAGGATCACTTTGTTGTCCGTCCGTCTGTCTGTCTCTCAATACCCTTTTTCTCAGGAACGCGTTAAGGTATCAAGCTGGAATTTATATCAAATACTCTGGTCTTCTCTCCCTTGGTGCTGTGAAAAAATTAAACTTCTAAGTTTGCGCAATCAAAAGATACAGCCGTTTATGGCGCAAATTTCCGCAAATTTTTGACACTCGCAAGGGAATCAAAACCCACAGGGTACTTTCCGTGAACTTAGAATCTTGAACTTAGAAACTTGGTACGAAGCAACGTCTTGTAGCACAGATAAAGGAAAAATTTAGAAAACGGTAAATTTTTAGTTACACCTTAAAATAAAAATATTTTTAGTAAATATACCTACAGGTTTGTACGGAACCCTCAGTGCGCGAGTCCGACTCGCACTTGGCCGGTTTTTTTAAAGTAGCTCGGGTCTGGGTGTGCTAGAAGACGGTCCTGCAAAGAACTGGGTTAATTCCTTGTCTGGTACTTCGTAACACAGGGATGTTTATCCCTACTTCGACACCATGACAAGTGGTGTGTTGTATATGTATATATTGTAAATAAATTGTTATTTAATGTTAGTCAATCTCAATGTTAGCCCTTTTCAATAGGTTCTACAAACCGCTATATTAAATTCGAAAGTTGCATATAAACTTACACTGCACCACACTCCCAGTGCGGTTAGTGACCAATTCAAGGTCGGATCAGCAAGCTATGGTAAAAGCCACGTGTCTAAGATTGATAAACATACTTAAAACTGCATATCATTTATAAAGTTATCAACAAACAGACACAACACAAACACATCTGCCGCAGTTTTTTTACTTTTTATCTAAATTATGCAATTATAGAATTTTTACCAATGTAACAAGAATGTGGTTCAGAAAAGATAAGTACATACTCTGTCGAAATTATAAATTGAGCAGAACTCAAGTAGTAGCTAAGTTTATATTAAATTTCTAGTACTTAATTAAAATCCTATGACAATTATTTTGTGAAAAAGTTAAGACAAAGTAAATAAATAGGTATATATATGGGACAGATTACACGAATAGTACCTTACTCCAAAATTAAAAATAGCCGTCAGAGATTAATAATAGAGATTAATTGACTGGCCTGTTGGCGCAATGGCAGCGATCCTGCCTTTAGCGCCGGAGGTTGTGGGTTCGATCCCCACACATGACAAATATTTGTGTGACGAACATTTGTATTTGTTGTGTGTCTGGGTGTTATTATCTATTTAAGTATGTATTTAGATATATTTAAGTATGTTTATCAGTCTCTGGAGCCCATATTACAAGCTCTGCTTAGTTTGGGGTCAGATGATCTTGGTGTGAAAAAAACAAATTAGATATTTTTAAATACTTAGATAACAACCCTCAATAGATAATCCATGCACAAATATTTAAAACATAAAAATGTTTGTCTTGGATGAGCTTAAACCTATTGGCAATAAAGGCAGAATCTCTACCATTGCGCTAACGTTCTAGACATTCTTAAGGTGCTCCCCCACCTGGAGCATTTGCCTGAAATGTAAAGTTACAGAGTCAAGAATTACCTACATCAGTGGAGGAGAGCCGACCATAACAGTGCGCAACTGTTTTGTTACAGATCCGAGCATTACGTTAGTAAGGGAAAAGCAACGAGCATTACAGTGCGCAACTTGATGATACAATGTGTAATATTTTGACACATCTTCCCTGAAGTTTTGTAAGGCAGTATTGTAATGTAATATTCAAAATCGAATAGGAAATGCACATTACAGGCGAATATTCGTCATGTCATTCTGTAACTTATGTTATGCTCCAGGCGAGGAACCTTCTTTTTAAATAACGTAATGAGCATCAATCAAATAACTAAAATACTTCCGTAAATTAGGAAACATCTTTATCATTTAAATTGTAAGTAAAATTATGGAATAAACTAACTCTGACATCTATCACGATTCTATGCGTGCCGATTAGACATAACAAATGGATAATATTTGTTCATTGTGCACAGTTGACCTTGGTCAATTTATTTTTATTTGCTCACGCCGGATAGAAGAAATATTGTATTTAACTAACTGTACCTTTTTAAATCAATAAAAACACTGTCCATTTGTATTTTTGACATTTCAATTCAAATAACACTTCGGTACTGCTTAAGTTCACAATCAGTTCACTGTCTTTCAACTTCTGAATACAAGAATGTGGCTCTTGATGATTGAATTTTCCAAAATGCTATATTTTAAATCTAATAATAGAAAAAAAACAAAGTCCTAACAACCTGTTTGCTGTTTGGGGCTGTATTACAATCTCCCGCCACTGTCGCCGCGCGACAGTTCATGGTTTTACTTCTAAAATGCTCACTTTCAGTTTTAGTCTTGAGTAGGTATCTTAACACCGCAAACGGCTACGATAGTGGCAAAATATTGAAATACGGCCCCTGGAGTATGTTGATGAAAAAGACATTTATGACTGTGGGTATACCCAGACTAATAACCGTCTGAGTATAATCTTACTATTAAAAATGCGAAAGTTTGTGAGGATGTATGTTTGTTGCTCTTGCACGCAAAAACTACTGAACGGATTTGATGAATCTTTACAGTAATACAGCTCATTTATCAGAATAACGCATGGACTACAATTTTTTTAAATTTTATGTAATTTGGCCATAATATAATAAATATCCGTGGAGATTATTCCACACAGCGCCATCTAGCCCCAAAGTAAGCTAATTAAAGCTTGTGTTATGGGATACTAGACAACGGATAAACATACTTAAATACATTTTCTTTTGTAAATACATACTTATTATACATAGGAGACACCCAGACCAGTACAAACAGACATGTTCATGCACACAAATGTTTGTACTGTGCGGGGATCGAACCCGCGACCTCTGGTGTAGTAGCCAACTTCTTAACCATTACACCAAGTCGGTCGTCAATATAAATAACGATAACGCGAGCGAAAAGCTAGTAATATTATAAATAGGTAAGGTTTAATTGTTTGTTTATTTGAATACGGCCTAGTAGTTTTATAGCCTGTTCATTACATCTTTGTAAACCTCCTAACAACCTGTTTGCTTAGTGCAGCGGTTAGGACGCTTAATACGTTTGGGTTTGCGGGTTTGATTGCTACACTGGGGCCGTATTACAATCAATACTGTCGCAGCGCGACTGTTCATGGTTCTAAAATGCTCACATTCTGTTTTAGTGTTGAGTATTATAACACCGCAAACGGCCACGCCGCGATAGTGGCAAAAGATTGAGATACGGCCCGTGGAGTCTGTTGATGAAAAATACATTTATGACTGTCGGTGGGTATACTCAGACTAATAACCGTCTGAGTAAAATCTTACTATTATAAATGCGACAGTTTGTGAGGATGTATGTTTGTATGTTTGGTACTCTTTCACGCAAAAAGTACCGAACGGATTTGATGAAACTTTCCAGTAATACAGCTTATTCATCAGAAGAACACATTGCCTACCATTTTTAAAGATTTTATGTAATTTGGCCTTAATATATAACGATAACGCGAGCGAAGCCGCGGGCGGAAAGCTAGTAATATGTAAGGCCCAGTAGTTTTGAAGCCTGTTCATTACAAACAAACAAATCTTTCCTCTGTTTAATAATAGTATAGAAGTATGAAAAATGAATGAAACGCATACTTTGTTCATCAGTGAGAAGAAAGCGCATTTTATTTTAAAAATTCAAGTGTATCTTTTTTATTTTGGGGTTTTGGTCCTTGTAAGAGGAATATCTATTTCTGAATGTATTGCATTACTTGGACCTGTTGAAAATACGTAATATAAATATATTAAATCAAAATGAAATGCACAGTTTTATTTATTTACATAATAATTTATTACGGCATAATGCAGATAGATCTTCAAATTACAAGAATTATGAGTCACCTTAAGATACATTAATTATGACAACACCTTTTCTAATTACATTAATATACAATAGCATAAATTAAATTTTATACACGAGGTTACCGACACTTTTTTTATCACTTTTGTCAACCACCAGGATTAAATATCTATACCTAGGTACTTATTATCGCTAAGTCTCAATCAATGGCACTTCAACCTAATAATGGTAGCCGGTTTGTTGGTCGAAGCTTGGTGGTTTTCTGGGCCCTCCAAAAGATTCACCCCTTCCTGCAAAGGTCTGGCTCTGAGGTTGAGAGGTGGGACCAGAGAATTGGTTATCCAACTGACCCTGCACGAATCCTCCAGCATTGCTACTTTGGGAAATAGCCTGTAATCCAGGCTGGTTCAGGCTGGTAGCTGCGTTGTTCTGAGAAGTTTTTCTTATCGAATCTAGTTTAGCATCTAGAGATTGACAGCATTTGTTCGGTCGGCCTTGGCTTCCAAAAGACGTGGTACCTTGAGATTCCTGAGACTGGGCAAATTGCTGAGCCTGAGGCTTAGAATCTTCACTAGGTTGGCTTTGAGCACCAAAACTGGTAGAGCCTTGGGGGTTGAAACCAAACTGAGGGCGGGTTGGCTGAGAACCAAACTGAGGTCTTGCTTCAAACGCAGGACGAGTAGGTTTTTGAGCATTTATTTCCTGGTCATTATTAGTTTGACTAGATCCAAATTGAGGTCTAGCAGAGGGACTCTGACCTCGTTGTGGAGGAGCAACGGGCTCTTTCTGGGCTGGGGAAGGCAACCCCTGGGGTGGTTTGTTATACTCATATATCTCACCATTGTATTGCTGGGTGGGAATTTCTTGGGACTCGCCTTGAGGAATTTCACTTTGGTTATATTCCGATTGCTGAGTCAAAGTTCCGCTAGACTGAGCCAATGGTTTTGCCTGATTGAAAGAAGTCTGTTCAAATGTTGTAAAAGGAGCAGAAGAAGCCGATGTAAATGAGGAGGCTGTTGCTTGAGTTATTCCATTAAATTGGGAAGTCAAAGTTGTTGGGGCAGAAGGTAGAGTAGGTGGCCTCGGATATTTAGTTGAACCTTGGTTTTGTACCTGGAAAGGGCTGATAGAGGCTTGGGTTATTCCATTGTTTTGTGATGAAAATGTACGTTCTGGGTATTGGTTTGAGAAAGTAGGACTTGTTGGAGCTAAAGTTGGAAGTTCAGGGTATCTGGTGGAACCACGGTTAAATTGATTCTGAGTTAGGAAAGTATTTTGTGCGAAGTTAGTCTGAGTAGCTCCAGGGAATTGAGAAATGCTCTGAGCAGACTGTTGAGTTATTCTATTAAACTGACCAGATGGCGCACCCGGAAATCTGGGCCCCGAAGGAGTATTAAAAGGCTTAGGTGGCTGTCTGTAGTAGTATGATTGGTCTACACCTTGAGCTTGACCAAAGGAAGGCCTTGTAGTGCTTTGTGTGAATTGAGCATCTGCATTTTGCTCCGTTGGCTGACCACCGGAAACGGAAGGACGATTAAATTGACCTGCACTTTGGCTTTCTGCTGAGGCAGATGTTTGAAAAGGTAAATGATTTACTGGACGACGGGTTGCTTCTAAAGCTGATTGACCGCTGGATTGGCTTCCTTTTGGAAATCCTAGACGAGTGTTTGATTGGGTAGCAAAACCGTTAAATGAAGCCGAAGAACTGGCAGCGCTGCCTTGTTCTTGTTCATTGGACTCAAAAGGTGTAGTTAGTTCGGTACTAGGTTGAGAAGTGGGACCTTGGTTGAATGAAGCAAACTCACTGGATACTTGACCATTTGAACTTTCTTCAGACTTATCGCTAGTGCCTTTGTTCTCATCTTGTCCTCTTTGGGTCGACGGGAAACGGTTTTGACTAATCTGGTTGTTGAAGGTCTGAGGACGCTGTTGGAAAGTGTTGTATTGTTGAGTGACCTGGGCATTTGTACCAGTAGCAAAAGTCGTCTGAGCGCTGAACTGCTGGCTATCTTCATTAGACTCAAAGTTTCCAGGAGTTTGAGAAATTGCGTTGAAACTCGGAGCAACGGAAACGTCTGCCACTTGGGTAGGCCTTTGAGGGCGTAAACCTTGAGGTCTGCTATTTTGGCCAAAAGTGGGAGGCAAAAAATTTTCGCTAGATTGTTCAGATTGAGCAAAGTTATCGACATTTGATGATGATTCAAATTTGTTCTTTCCCGACAAATTTTCAGCAGTCGAGCTTTGGGCTAGAACTTCAAATCTGTTAGAGTTTGGTCTTCCAAAAGTTGGTGATGATTGAGACCTTTTGTCACTTTCGGACTGACTATAACTTGCGCTTGTAGTGGCTAGAGTCATTCCATTCAACGCGGGAATGGTTAAAGCTGTATTAGCTGTGGGTCTCTGGGGCCTGCCATTTTGGTTCGAACCAGCTACTGGAGGCAAGTATTCCTTTCTAGATCCAAAACCATTAGTAGTCGGAGTACGAGCTGGCTGCGCCGCTTGACCAAAGTTGTTTGTAGTTCCGAAAGCTCCACTGGCAGATGGATTGCGAGTTGTTTGCGAAAATTGGCCAAACCTATCTGATGTAGCAGAAGAACCAATGTTACTTGAAGCATCTTGAGAATCAGACGATCCATCTTCTTGACCCGCCTGTTCATTAAGGCCGGCAACAAAAGGTTGATTGTTCTGATTAATGAACGTGCCACTAGCGCTTGCATCAGCTGGTCGCTTCCCGAAACTAGGTGTTTGCCTGTCATTGTGCTCCACATTGGCACTGTCACTCGCGTAATCGGATCCAGCATTGTACTTCTGAGCGTCGTATGAGCCTGTAAATAAAAATGAAAGTTTCATCATTTGTCAACGCCTAGAGCAAACGATGTATCAGTCGGCAATACATTCATCACTGAGCACAATAGGCTTTAGAGTTAATCTGTAACGGTATGGATTTTGTCAATGAAATGCTTTAAACGCGCCCGCGCCGACTTATCGAAGGGAAAATTGATTCTTACTTACATGATTGTCGGGCAACACTTTTGTAATATTAAATAATCAAGCGATAAAATGAACACCTGTTTTAAATCTAAAATAATGTGGTATTTATTTGTATTATACAAACAAATACTACTTTACTTCAGATTTAACATTTACAAGTTAATTAACAAAATATTTTGTGTGAAGAAGAATATGTTTTTAACTTGTCAAGATGACCAACTCTGAAGTAGAGCTTGTCTAACCAGAAATAACGCGTCCTACTACTTTTTTATTGCGTCTTTACATTTTTTAAATGAAGCCAATACTCATTCACTGTGGCGATGACTTGATATCAATGATGGATGCTTTTGCCCAGCGGTGGGACAGTATATAGGCTAAGTACTTTACTTTTTTTACCTTATGTGTCCGTAAATGCGGTGAAGGGGAGCGTTATTTCAGATTAGACATGCTTTACCTACTAGTATTCTAACATTCATAAGCAGACTTGTTTATAAAATATTGTTTTTCTATTAGAAAAGAAATGAAAGTTAAAAAATTACTTTCGAAAGATTTCATCATTCTAAACTTAACACCTAATAACCTATTTACCCCTAATCATCCTTCATCACCCTTACCAAACCAAATTAATAGCTCATTAACAAGTTTTCATGACAATGCCTCATCCATATCACTCCAACAATACACACAATAGGACCTGATCAAATTCTCGACGCAACGAAACCATTGTCGGAGATAAATATTGTATCACCTTACTTGATGCTTTCATTCAAGCTCAAAAGATGATGAAACCGGCCATTACCAGTGTTATTAGAGGTGTCCCAATCTCAAGGTAATTGACCTGAGTTTTTTTTTGTTCGATTTTGATATCTACGTTCCGCGTGAAAATACGAGTAGCTATGTACAAAATGTAAGCAGTTTTTTGGAAGCCTGGTTTTGAGAATGTGGAGATGACGTGTTTGGTGTTACGATATTGATAGTATCTTGGTCGTGGTAACAGTTAGTGCTGTGGTAAGCTATTATTCTAATGAAAAATTATTAATTGCATGGCTATTTTAACTTACAGGCTGTTTGGAAATTTAGTATCTCAAATAACTTCAATGGTACTATAACGTAACTATAGAATACTTTTAAATTATATTTAACTTCACTTTTAGAATAGCTAATTTGCTCAGCACAACTTACTTAATTAATAAAAAAGATAATATGTTAGAGTCAAGTATTATATACGAGCTATATCATGAAAAGATCAATTTGAACTTAATTTTATTTAAGTATTTTGTCATTAGAATACAAGGTTTTTGGCATGAGCATGGTTAGAAAATAGCGTTCATGCTTTTTTGATTACTGTTAAAATTATTTTGATATTTAAAGATTAACCTAAAATAGATGTACAATTTTTATGTTTACCAGGCAGTAAGAAATTATTAAGTCGAAAGATCGTATCTATCGTAGCGATCAAATTTTATGGAACTAAGCTCGGTTATAACAATGATCATAAGACTATTAACATAATTCGTCACTTACCATCGTCGACCAGCCCAGAAGCCTCGTCCTGTGCATTTTTGGCCAGCGCCTTCAAAATCTCATCAGGAATCGGTGGTGGAGTTGGCAAGTGATCTCCTTTCGGCTGGTAGCCACCTTCATCCGCTGTGTAGGTCACGGTGTAGACCTTGCCATCATCGCCCGTGTACGAAAAACCACCCTGGGCTTGAACTCCGTTGGTTGCCACTCCATTCTCTTCAGCAGAAATTCCATTGTCGGTCTCAAAAGCATAATGGTAGGACTCAGATCCGACTTCATTTTCAAATCTTAACGTGCTGGCAGCACGGTCAGAAGCAGCTTGAGCTCTTGCTGGCTGAGATGATCCTCTGTTAGCTTGGAAAGTTTGGGCAGAAGCCTGAGCACTAGGCCTTCTGTTGAATTGGTTAAACCCTTGAGCTGATGATTGGACCTGAGTGCTGGCGGTTTGACCGTCAGCTGCATCCACGTTCTGGCTTTGCCCGTTGAATTCTACACCACTTTGTCCGTTGGAATCTTGACCAGAAAGACCATTAAAGTTCTCACCTTGTCCTTCTGAGTTCTGATCAGATGGACCTTCAAAGTTTTGATTCTGCGTGTTGAAGTTCTGGCTCTGTCCGTTATAGTTTTGGCTTTGTCCATTATAGTTTTGAACCTGTCCATTGTAGGTCTGGCCCTGTCCGTTAAAGCTTTGGCTTTGTGCCTTGAAGTTCTGCTGGCCAGACTGCCTGTTGAAATTCTGACCCTGTCCGTTATAGGTTTGACTCTGTCCACCGAAGTTCTGGCCACTAGGGAACGGTCTGAAAGCAGCAGCAGTACCTCTGAAGGCAGCATCTCCGACCCTTGAATCAGTTGACCCATACGATATCCTCGAAGCACCTAATCCTGTTTCACCTTCCCCCGAAGCTCTAGTGCCAGCGGCAGCAGCATCGACCACTACTCCTTGGAATTCGTTTGTGAAACTGCCTTTTGGTAGTCCATTGCTACCTTCGTTTAAAGAGTTGCCGGCAAAGGGAGTCTGCAAGGAGCCTGCGCTTCCACCTGCGGATTTAGCAGAAGCTGGAGGTAGATACGTCCGATCTAACTTTGCAGCCCCGCACACCGCTATCAAGGCGGCTATGAATATCTGTAATGCAAAAATTATCTATTCAAAACTTGAATGACTACCATCGTTTTGATTTACGCGACTTTTGAAGTTTTGAAATTAATGAATGAACACCCGATATCCATTTTTATGACATTTAGAAATTCGAAACCCCAAATAAATTAGGTAGTAAGCTAACATTATAATTTAATAAATATTTAAGTAAATCAAAACCATAACCATCAAAGACCAACAAAGATAATACGATCCAGATGATTCTCCAGTTGCTCATGTTACTTTAAAGGATTAAGGTGAATCATATCAATATCGTAAATAGCCGTTAATTGAACAAAGAAATAAGATAGTGGTTCACATTTATTAAAACCTGAGTGAATGTCTTTATACGTCGTCGTTGACTTTTAAGTTCTGGAAACTGTTACCTTGCAAATCATGCGTGAACAAGATCAATGCGTACTTTAATTATTCCAAAAAAGTAGTCCTCTCAATTATAGTAGTCCTCTTAATTGTTACCTATAGACTAAAAATTGCATTGATCACCTACTTTTCTTTTGTTAATTGACTATAATTCGCATTTTTTACTTTATTGTTAAGAGTTAGATAATTTATTAGTTAATACATGTTTTTTTTTATTGATTGACATGATTTATGAAGAAAAAAACAAAAAATATTTCTCAATGCGGAATCGTGCTAAAAACAAAGCTTTAGGCTGATATAAAATAGGAATATTTTTAAGACAAAGATCATTTACGCATAATAACTATTGCACACGAATTTCAAACTTAAATATGCAAAATTAGAACCAAATATAGATAAAAGTTTTTGTAACAATAGTCACCACGGAAATCACTATTAAAAGCTCCTACGCCTATTTCGAAATCACACTTTCCACTAGTCCAGATTCCTTGTCTCTACCATTGCGTCAGTTAAAGCTCACTCGTTAATCACTTCCTTAGAAACTTAGAAAAATGATTACCAAATTCATATTGTTGCCGGTTATACTCCTTAAATTTAGGATGCTCTTACAATGATGGGTCAACACTAACTGATGCTCGACTTGACGAAGCTTTTGCTTTTTATACTACTAGAAAAGTCGTCCAAAAAACGTGCTCGCATGCTCTTGGCAACCTTACATCTACGCATCCAAAAGTTGCATCGTAATCTTTATCGAAAGCTTCACTAAAGTCCAAAATGATTTACACAGTGTTCCGCTTAGTTAAAACTTAAAATTGCAAAGATGCACGCACTGATCCAAGTCGAGTGCCATAGAGATTTATATGTTTAATTGGAGAAGACTTAATTTTCGGTCGTAATACAATAATATTGAATGGTACGTGATTAGTTGTACTAATAGGGCACGAAGATCATTTATAGATCATCATCTGATTACCATAGGGGTCAAATTTTGTGTTATTCTATTTATCACTTGGTGCGTATGGATTGTTTTTTTTTGTTTTGTCTTATGGAAGTTTGTTTATAATAACTTCGGTTAAAGTATAATTAAACTGTTTGTAAATGATGGGCGGAAGCTGTCCTAAACATGGTAAGTAGGTAATTTGCTATACAATTTTAATTAACAGTTTTCATCATTGTGAAGTTCCGACGAATGTCAAGGTTTACAAAGTTGTAAAAGGGAGTAGGAATGTGGTAAAAGCTTTGTCACTGCTTTGTTCACAGTTTCACATTAATAAATATCAGGTCAGTTGACCATCAAGTGGAGAGAAGGTCCGGTTTGGCTTAGTTTAGGGAACTTCTTCAAGATTACTTCGTCAGAATAAGGACCGTCCCTGAGGACGTATGAAGCGTATGATATCAGATAATACTGATATTATCTGATATCATACGAGTATATGTAGATTGGGCGATATATCCATAAACCAGCTTTAGAAAAATTAGAACCAACTAACTTTCTTCTTTCTCATTTCGGTTTTCCGGGTAGACTTAGCTTCTGAAATTGTTAACCCTGCGTATAAATCTAAAATACACATACAAAGTTTATTTTAAGGCCATTTAGTAAGATTCTCGTGATGCTGGAACATATTAACAGACAGACAAAAATAATTTTAGGATTCAGTATCGTTCTAATCGTACATTTTTTTTTAAATTAGGTAGGTACTGTTTGTTTTGGCGGTAGTAGACCTAAGCATATCAAAGGATTGCTCAAACCTTTTCATAAATTATGACATTAGGTAAAGAGTAGCCACATTATAAGATAATCAATAAAAAAAATACAGTATTTTTTATGTCCAATTAAAAAATGGTAATTTTAATCAAGGTTTTAATCACCCTTGTCTCTTTATTAGTGCTAGCGGTACGCTAAATCAACCAAATGGCAAATGGTGTTAAAGGCATGAAAATCGAAACGATTGATCTTTAGGACATATGTATCAATTTGACCCGTAGCGAGGAAAAAAAGGAAAAAAAGGGGAGCAGTTGAGGCGTCATCTTTTTTTGTATGAGAAAAAAACTTTTTTGCTCTGAAACCTATCGTGTGTGGTATTTAATGAAATGAGTTACTGAGCCAATTCCAAAGATATATAACATAATTACATTTAAGTCACTTGAATTAAATTAAAGTAACAATCATTTTCAAAACATTCCAAGATTGGGCTCCTCCAGATATGATACGGTTGAATCATTTTTTGTAGAATATACTTCAAATGTAACGTAATATCCTCATATTTAACCCTAAAAAAGGATTTTTGAAAATGTTTACATCAATTTAGTATTTTTTTATAATTATTCCATTCTACCAAATGTGATAAAATTACGATTAGTTGAAACAGTCAAGAAGTTCAATTTTAGACACTAAGGATGATAAATACGAATGCAAGAGCAGTTTTTAATTTCACGCGGTAGGTTGTCAAGCTAAGTTCAAACTAACAGAACTGCCGAGCAGCACCGTGTGTAATAATCACACGAACCATTTGGAGCCACTTTTGACCCCCTCATAACTCTGAAACTATCTCACATAAACATGCCAAATTTGGCTTATCTATTGAAACTTGCGAGATAGATATGAATTACAAATTTCGTAAATACACCTCAAACTCTAACCCGGTTCCATATGACTTCGAAAGATCAAATTTGGCATCCAGATAGGTGGTTGAGTGAGAACTAAGGATCAGAAACTAGTAAATTTTTATCATCAAAGATAAAAATAATAATGTTCTAGAAATGTTAATACTACCAGTGTAAGTTGAGCTCAGACTTGTACGTAGACGTAGTTTATGGGAACTAGTCGAGTCAGACCTTAGACTTCAATATATTATCCTACTAACCATTGAACTTGGCACCCATTTAGATCTCACTTCTTTTATCGTACATACAAGTCAACCAGCAAGGCAAATAATCATAATATTTAACTTGGCTCTCATTTCACATTTATGTTTTTGTTGGGATATTATTTACGGGAAACGGGCGGGATATCCAGCTAGACAATTGTGAGGAAAAGCTGACAAACTTGAGCGGGCCCTAACGCCACCCAGGAACTGGCAATGGAAGCAGCTAAGACTTTGGAACCATTATAGACCTTACAAGATACGCACTGGAAAGTTTGTATTTACCATCATCAGTGTCTAAAATCGAACTTTGAATACATGTTTCAACTAATCGTAAATTATCACATTTTGTAACATTGAAAAATTAAAAAAAACTAAATGTACAAGTTTAAAAAAACCTTAATTAGGGTTCGATTTATAGATATTACGTACCATTTGAAGCTTTTTTAAAAAAAAAATAACCTAATCCGGAGCCCAAACTTGGTATGTTTTGAAAATGATTTTTATTTTAATTTAATAAAAGTGATTAAAATGTAATGAGGTGAAATATTTTTAGAATTGGCTCAATAAGCCCTTTCATAAGATACGATAGAATTCAGACTAAAAACTTTTTTTTCCCGTACATAAAAAAGATGACGCCATTTCTCCTCCCCTTTTTATTCTTTTTTTCCGTGCTACGGGTCAAATTGATTCGTATGGCCTGTAGATCAATCGTTGAATTCGTTCAATCACAATATAACTAACTCTGTAAGGTTGCAATATAATAACTCTGTAAGGTTGCTACAGTTCAAAAAGGGACACCTTATCAAAAAAATTAAATGAGTGCCACCTTAAAAACTGTTCACTAATTGAATATAAGTATAATACGCACATTATAATTTATTATAACATTGATAATAAATCCGTTTGAAGTAACTTTATGTCAGTTTCAAATATATGTTAACAGAGGGAAAAAGTTCGAGAAATTCCGTTATAAAGACTACAAGATGCAGCCAACAGTATTTCATAATAAGCACAGTCATCGGCCACCTACAAAAAGCTCTATAGGATAGGCTTAAGATTACCTGTTGATGTCTTAAGGTTGGGAATCATGAACATTTGATTACCTAAAGAGGATTCACAAATCTGTGTTACCATAAGTAAATAAATCTTATGTGAAAAATATTACGATCACAGAAATCGTTTAGCATTTTTTAAATTTACATATAAAATAATTTAAATCCTTCACGTGCTATAATATTAAAATGGAACAATTGAAAAGATTCCCGCAGATCAACAGTTAAGTTCGTACTCGTACCTACTGGTACCGAAAGTGACTCCAACAAAAGCGATCTAATATTGATTGCTGCTCAAATGTTTTGGCAACTTATCGAGCAGCAATTAACTCATGTGTGTCACGTAAATTTTTTGTTTCTATTTGCTAAATCTTTAACTACATAAATAAATATCCGCTAGACAACACACAATTTGTCGTTGTCTCAAAGTAATGGTAAATATCCCTGTATTACAAGGATATAGGAGACTTCCCAGCACACCCGGACCCGAGCTAAGACCGAGAAAAGATTCGTTTCCTGAATTGACTCGACTGGGAATCGAACCCGGTCCCACAACGCAATTATAGGCGAGAAACCCTGCTACAGCGCACTACGCCAATCGTGCCGTCAACACCACATGTTATCACCATAGGCGTATCATTTGTCATCTTTTGACAGTCTGCACGTAGATTGTCGCCTTTTAGCTTATTCAACGGTAGGCATTACATCACAATTGTCTTGTTCTAGTTTTTGTTACAAATGTTATTGTTAAAATTATTTAACGCTGTAACATGTTGTAATGGCACAAAAAAGTGTTGAGACGATAATTGATGATATGGAACTAGATTTTTAGTTGCCTAAATAATTAAGACCAGCCTTTGTCATTTTCAACCGACTTCAAAAAAGGATAAGTTTCTCAGTTCGACTGTATGTTTTTTTTGTATTTTTTTTATGTTTGTTACCTCATAACTTTCGACTGGGTGAATCGATTTTGATCATTTTTTTTATTTGAAAGCTGGTGCTTCCCGAATGGTCCGATTTTAATTTGGTCTAGTTCTAACAGTGGCATCCATGAGAAAACCATATAAGTCTTAAATCTAGATAGACAAACGCCAACCGATTTTGATAATTCTTTTTTTATTTGAAAGCTGATGCTGCCCGTGTGGTCCCATTTTAATTTGGCCCAGTTCTGAGAGTGGCATCCATGGGAAATCCATATAAGTCTTAAATCTAGATAAACCATATGCGCGACAAATGGACGAATAACTCATTATCACGCCAACCGATTTCGATGCTTCTCTTTTTAATGGAAAGGATATACTTCAAGGGTAGTTTGATGAGAGTTTGGGTAGGTTCTGATTATGGGATCCATGACAAAGTAACGGAACTTTTCAATTCTTAGGACCAATTGGACGATACTTTTTCTATGTATAAAATAAATGAGAGCTATTCACTGAAAATCAATAAATAAACAAAAAAATTATCAAAAAAAAAACCAACTTCAAAAAAAACTATTCCATAACAAAGCACTAAAAAGTAAAGAAATAATTGCGTATTCTTCTAAAACTTATACGATAATATAATGTAGGTACAATTATTGTTATTGTTGGAGTCGGTGTCAGCCAATGTAGGTTTGTAACTACTTTGTGTTACTACCTACATACATACGTAAACGTGATATGAAATAAATAGGTATATTGATGTAGTGTTTCCTTGGCTGACACTGACTCCAACATTAACAATAATTGTACCTACAATATATTATCGTATAAGTTTTATAAGAATACGCAATTATTTCTTTACTTTTAGTGCTTTGTTTTGGAATAGTTTTTTTTGAAGTTGGTTTTTTTTTCTAAAAATTTTTGTTTTGTTATTCAATGAATTTGTGAAAAGTAGGTTTAAAGACATTTATTTCTCATAAAGACTTACAGAGTCCACTTAAAATGAGAATACAAAAGGTTATACTTAATAAATAATTAATTATTGCTACTTTTGGTACATCGGAAAGCAATATAAAATTTAATATTTTAGTGTTTTACATGTTTTTTCAATTATTATAATCAGGCAGCAAGAAACCTTTCTTTAATCCAAAAGAGAAAAACATGTAATTACAATAACTAGTCAAAGTAAAAAGTACAAGACAAAACATGTCAATTTTAATCTGTGTAACAATAGACACACAATAATAACACTGCTTTCTTTACAGTCTTATAAATAGAAGCCTATTTTTTCTCCAGCAGAATCCATGATGGAAACTAACTAACTAGGGTCTTATCGGATGCCCAATAAAAAGGGAGGTGGTTAAAACGCTCAACTACCGGTGTAGCCTCCAAGGGAGCCAGATCACCCCCGGCACCTGTCGGTTCTTTCATCTGTATCCATCAACTTACTGCTGTCTATTTTGACAATTCACCTGCTAGACTGACAGATAATATCGAAGCCTTTGCTAAAGTCCGGTTACTCCAGACCACTACACAACACAGATACTGAAAGCAGTCTACTCACCTAATGGGGCCTTAGAAGTTACCCTACTACCCTCATACCCGAGAACCCCCCCGTAGAAACATAGGAAACTCTTGCCTACGGGTGTCTGGTATACCTAAGTTGCATTGTTATTTGGTACTAGAAGGGGGTATAACTGGTTACAGTTAGGCTTAATCTACTCGTATAACCTCCCATAAACAACGTCGAATATTATTTTTCTAAAAGAATTTTTTTTTACTTCTGTGGCATCTAACAGGACAACATAAACTATTTTTCACAACTACCATGAAATCAGCTTAAAACCATCTGAATACCATCATCAAAATCGATACCAACTAAGAAACTTAAGAATGCGAATTTAATTCACATTAAACTCTGTTTAATAGTACATTTTATATCAAGGGACTAAACGAAGCCATAATATGCGAGGGAGTCAATGAAACCGAGGGTAAATAAGTCTCGAGGTGCCAACTGTACATCTCACTTTGAGTGCGAGAAAAATAGTAAATTTAGTACATCAACATTTAAAACCGAACTTTACACTTGACAAAGGTTCTGAAATTTTCGTGGTCAGTTTTTTCTTCTGAACTGAACCACAGATTAACAATTTAAAACACATGGCGCCACCTTCTTTGCGGACAAACCATGGAACTAAAACTCTCAACATTTTCGCAATGAAGACGGTCCACACTCCACAGATAATAGTATATTTTTACTGGCTGTTTGAGTTTGTCTATGTCACATGAAGGAAATTAAAAAACGAATTACTTTTTACTCCTTATGGGCTAAAGTGTCACTTTAGCCCCGCTTCGTAGGCCCATAATGGCGTAATTTTAGAGCATGAGAAGTGAAAACGATATTAACACTGTTATGATTTTTTTTTTCACACTGAGCTACCGAAATTAAAACCTCATGGAATTCATTTCAAGCTCTGGTTAGTATTTAAAGGAGATACAGGAATGAACGAACAATTACAAAATAATTATCTTGTCAAAAACCTAATTACACGTTCAATGAGCAAAACAGCGTTTTAAATATACACAAATTAATAATCACACTTACAATTTTATTTCTATTATGAGCATTAGGTATGATATTAAATTTTTAAGTTGATATGATACTCTTAGAGCAATGCGCTAACTAAGGTTTTACTTAAAATGGCAATCTTTTTACCAAGTTTGACATAACTTCTTTTACGTCGGGTCGTAAACTTGAACTTCGACACATTTATATCAGGATAAGATGGAACATTAGACTGGCGAGTTAATGAAACTTAGTAAAATGAAAAATAACAATTCAAACTATTTAACCGAGTATATTAAGAGTAGAAGTCATATTTGGTCATAGCTAGTAAGTAATATAGTAATCCTCAAATCATGCCAGTAACTATGCTTTTAGAGATCCGTAACCAGAAGACATTTATCTGTACATAAATAAATAAAATAAATAAATATCCCTGGACATTATTCCACACAGCGCCATCTAGTCCCAAAGTAAGCTAATTAAAGCTTGTGTTATGGGATACTAGACAACGGATAAACATACTTAAATACATTTTCTTTTGTAAATACATACTTATTATACATAGGAGACACCCAGACCAGTACAAACAGACATGTTCATGCACACAAATGTTTGTACTGTGCGGGGATCGAACCCGCGACCTCTGGTGTAGTAGCCAACTTCTTAACCATTACACCATGTCGGTCATATAGTTTTCTGTTTTTTTCTACCGTTTACAAACTGTTCTGATACTCTTACTCATGATCTTTTTTATTTGTCATTTAATATCTTTTAGTTGGCCACTAAGTATGATAGAAAATAAAGTACCTACATTTTGAAAAAAAATACCAACTTAAAATATAAAAAAAAAATGATTCTATATTTTTGAACTTTACAGATCCCGTTCAAAATCGAGCGATATCTAGGGCAGCAACAACGCCATGTGCAAATCTTCCATAGATCAGGTGGTGGGGCACTGTGCTGCTTAGGTGACCAACCGCAGTCACATCCCTGGCCTGTGTCTTTCCTTATTACAATCGCCTATATCGGCTCAAGTTAATTTCCTAAACTGAGTGTAGCGAGCAATTTTGTCAGTAAATATCCAGTCTTATAGATCCTTAGTGCCAGGTAATCGCTGACTGGCTGGAAAAAAATCATCATGTTACGAAATTGCTCGCTGTGATCCCTATGATCAGTTTAGGTTAAGATAAAATGATGATGAGTTATAATAAATAAATAAATAAATAAATATCCCTGGACATTATTCCACACAGCGCCATCTAGCCCCAAAGTAAGCTAATTAAAGCTTGTGTTATGGGATACTAGACAACGGATAAACATACTTAAATACATTTTCTTTTGTAAATACATACTTATTATACATAGGAGACACCCAGACCAGTACAAACAGACATGTTCATGCACACAAATGTTTGTACTGTGCGGGGATCGAACCCGCGACCTCTGGTGTAGTAGCCAACTTTCGTCAATCCCGATCCCCCGATCCCGGATCGGATCCCGAAAGGTCCCGTTTCGTCAATGACCCCCTTGGCCTGGCAATGAATTTGGCCATGTTATCCTGGCTATGGCCAACCTGGAAACGAAGGCAGGTCAAAGATTTCCAAATTGCCCAGGGTTGCTCATGGCAAAAATATCAGCTAAGCAGTATTCAAACATTTCAAACTTTACTTTTAATTTCACTTAATGCCCTTGTTAATATATATATATATAGCGCCAGACAATATACCTCTTGTAATAGTCTCGAAGTAGGGATTCTTCTTCGTGTCGATTATCGCTAATACTAAATAACAGCAGCCCAGTGCTCCGCCATCTCATATAAATCCTTAATTGAGCAGCTGGTAGGGCACTGGGGGCAAACCAGCAGGTGCTGCATTGTTTGTGGGGATTAATATCCTTGTGTTACGGGGAACCACAAAAGGAAATAAGCTAAGGGCGTCTCCCAGCACACCTAGACCCGAGTCCATTCAGAAAAAATCGTTTCCTGAATTGACCTAACCGGGAATCGAACCCGGGACAGTACGAAAATCAAGGCGAGTAACCGTGCTACAGCGCACTACGCCAATCGTGTCAATAAATAAATATGCGCCAGACAAAACACCACCTGTCATGGTCTCAAAGTGGGATAAATATCCCAGTGTCACGAGGTACCAGACATGGAAAGTCTCTCAGCATACCCAGACTGTGCTAAGTTGACTGGCCTGTTGGTGCAATGGTAGAGATCCTGCCTTTAGCACTGGAGGTCGTAGATTCGATCCCCACCCATGACAAACATCTATGTAAGGAATATTTGTGTATGTTGTGTGTCTTGAAGTTATTATCTATTTCTATGTATTTAGAAATATTTAAGTAAGTTTTTCAGTCTCTGACACCCATGGTACAAGCTCTGCTTAGTTTGGGGTCAAATGATCTTAGTGTAATTTGTACCAGATGTTTATTTATTTAATATTTTATTTTGTTTATTGAACCACAACGTGCGAAGCCTTTCAAACTTGACCGTTCTCGTAATCCTTTTCACGTGCTAAATCAGTCGTGATGATATTTGTTTCTATAGGAAAACGGAACTTTGCAATTACAAATTAAACATGGTCTGTCAACATGTACCTACTAGTACAAATCAATGTTTAGTTTTTGCCAAGACCTATCAGATTATAATAATTAAAGGCGTAAAAACCGTTTAATTTGGGCGTATGTAGGAAGTTCTTATGAGATTTATTTCTGACACTTGTCAAAATAAACGTGTCTCAAAAAATGACAGGAATCGTAAGTACAGTCAGCACGAGCTTATCGCATAACTTGAGCATATGTGTTAAGAATATCGTAAATCGTATCGTTAGACATTAGAAAAACATACTTTCGAAATTGATCTCCATTTTTCCCTATTTTACGCTTATAGCTTTTTCATAGAAAAAAATTTAATAGAGAAAAATTGGTAAAACCATTCACCGTAATTTTTTTTCGTTGCAAAAACCCGTTTTTATTAGAATTAGTTAAATGCAACCAGAAACTTTAAAATGTTATTTTTTCATAGAGTTTCAAACTTTTCAAAGTTTTACGACAAATGTACGTGTTGCGTTCGGACTGTGAAAACTTAAAATTATCTTTGTTTAAAAATATAGTTCATTAAAAAGCAGACATGAATACTACCTATAAACTAACTTGAATATTAAATAAACAGCATACAAACATTTGGTGACTTCACCGGCAGCGGATGGTTGATTCTCCCCGGGTCGGGGTTGGGGTTGTAGTCTTGCACTTAAGTAGGTAATATCATTGTAAAAACATAGTTTATGTTTATCCGGTGCTTATATTTTTTGAAGTCATCGTCATCATCCGTGCGGTCTATCCAGGTTGAGAACCCACACTGGTGTGTGGGGTCCCAGGGTCCGCCTTTCTTATTTTCTTGGCCCACTTCGCGCGATCTTGTGCATCCGCAGTGGTGAGTCTGTTGGCACGCATCATCACCCTTAACGACGTCGAGCCACCGCTTCTTGGGTCGACCTCTTCTACCGGTACCTGGCGGGGGCGGCATCGCCAGACATTTGTTGCCCACGTAGTTTGCCGATCTCCGTGAGACATGACCATATCAACGAAGGCGGCACTCCTGCAGCTTGTCTGCGATGTCACGAACACGAAGGCTGCCGCGGATGTGGGTGTTACGCACGCGATCTTTGCGTGAGACTCCACACATCCACCGCAGCATCTTCATTTCCGTGACGCGCAGCTCCTGCTTGTGTCGCTCTAGTAACGGCCATGTTTCACTGCCATATAAAAGGACAGGCCTAATGATGGTTTTATAGACCTGCCCATTCAGCTTAATCGGCATTTTGAGGTCACAAATGACACCAGTCACCTCACGCCATTTGGCCCAAGCCGCGGAAATTCGGGCTCTGACGTCGCGGCCGATGTCCCCGGACGCGCTTAACACAGATCCCAGGTATTTGACACGGTCCGTGCGCTCGACGAAATTTTTTGAAGTGTATTAATTTTATTTATTTTATGTAGGAAAACAGGGAAAATATATAAACATTATATTTTTCAATCTACCTGTCAAAATAAATTAGGAATTTAAATTTAAATTAGGAATCGGTATCGGCTTGGCGGTAAAAGCGCTTATGAGAACATAGCACGGTCGAGAGAATAGAAAAATAGGTATTTGTTATATATATTGCTGTCTTTTGCAAACCTCGAGCTTTACGCAGAGTGCGATAGAGACAGCTGCAAATCGGACCGAAATTACCTATCAAAAGTATACAAAATCGACGCTTCGTAGTCCACTGATCAGTTTTCGAAAACTTGACCGATTGAATTACTTTTTTGGTAAAAAATTGAAAAAGGTTTAGCCGTGTTCCTATGTTTTGCTTTTTTTATATAATCGAATTTTATGGATTTTTGAACACAGCGGAAAATCTGACCCTATTTTTTATTTTCGAAGAGTTACATGTCTTTTGATAATCTTCATCAAAAAAAGGAAAACATAAGGACATGCTAATACCCAGTGGCCATAATTTTTTTGGGAAAAAATATTCCTCTACTAGCAATATCCAGGAAAAAACAGCGGACTACGGTTGTATGGAAAAACGGCGCTTCTGTATCCTCTTAAGACCTAGGCGATAAAAGTCCTCGGTTTCAAACTCTCTTGGTTAATTATAATTATTTAATAACTGGCTGTCCGTCAATGACTTCGCCCGCGTAGAATATCTTTCCCGTAAAAATATAGCCTAATAAAAAAATATAGCCCATGTCTCTCCCTGATAATGTTGCAATTATTAAAATCGGTCCAGTAGTTTCGGAGCCAATTCAATACAAACAAATAAACAAAATCTTTCCTCTTTATAAAATTAGTACCGATTTCAAAATTCACGTTCCAAATCACGACAATGGCGATTTGAATGTCATTTCGGCAAATCTTAAAAATAGTTTTTGACCAATTCTAGGTATCCGATGAACTTCTATTGTTCTATTTAGTATAATTGGTTGATAAAGATATACTTAATAGCATTATTCACTCTGACCTTAACGATGGAATCTGTCACACCTGCTACACATAAGCAAATAAATGTACTTCCAAAAATATAACCCAAGTACTCACACCGTTTTTACGAAGAGGTCATTCACCTTAAAACTGGTTCCTTGCTTTTTGTGCATTCATTTTTTTCCATACGTTCAGGCTGCAACTTAATTGGACCAAGTTTGATCAATTACTGTGATAGAACGCTTGTTATAAGTTTAATTGTCAGATCGTATAAGAAATTAAGTTATGTGGTGTTGAGTAAGCGCCTTATCAGGTGGATTCGTAGGCATGTTGTTGTAAGTTGTAGGCTGTGTGTGATCAGTCATTACGGGAAATGAATTTTTGGAACATTTGTATTTTCTGTGATATACATGGGCAGAACACAAACTGAACAGAGGTTGAATAATGGGTTTTGAGAGGTTTCAAAATATATATTTAGTTAATATGCGCCAGACAACATACAACTTGTCATGGTCTCGAAGTAGGTATAAATATCCCTGTGTTACGAGGTATCGGACAAGGAAAATAAGCCGGGGGCCGGGCGTCTTGAAACCGGGACACTAGGTTAGTCAAGGTAAGTAAACGTGACACAACGCACTACGCTTATCGTGTCGTCGATGTCGCGTCGTGTGTTTAAGCTATACATAAATTAAAAAGAGGAAAGATTTAATTGTATGTTTGTTTTTTTGTTTGCTTGTTTGTATTGAATAGGCTCCGGAACGACAGGACCGATTTTAAAAATTATTTCACCAATATGAAGCTACATTATCAGGGAGTGACATATGCTATATTTTATTATGATTGAACAAAACATTGAGTTAAAAATAATAGTATATGTAAATCAAGTCTGAGAAACGCGGCCGAGATGTGCTGCTTTACCGACGCCGTGTAGTGCAATTACTTTGACAGATGAAGTCTGTCGATGCAGCTAGTTATAAGATAAAATAAATAAATATCTAGGACAATTACACCAAGATGATCCATACGAGGTAATTGAAAATGTGAAAGTACTCAGGCTGACTGTAACGCTTTCATGCCTTGATCTCTGAAACAATTTTGGCAAATTTTATGAATTTCATGGACGTTATTTATTTATTCTTCAATGCAAAAAATTTACAATAGGCGGACTTAATGCTAAAAGCATTCTCTACCAGTCAACCATCGGATGAGACAGAAATGCTGTTGGCGTTACCTTACGTTTTTTATAAAAATACAATCCTTAAGTTATGGAGAAAAACTGGTCAGCGCAGACGATATCGCGGGCAGAAGCTAGTTCTAATTTGTTTCCCCTTTCTCAGTAGGTATCGACCTAACCGAAGGTCATGCCCCTCTTTGGCCCTTGGAGCGCCCTTTGGTAGTGCCTCAGACTGCAGCATGATCAGTAGTAATGTCGCTCTGCTGGGCAGAGGCCTCCATCATTGAAATCAAGACATCACTACAATTGATGGCCATTGGTATAATCGCCACGCTCGCCAAATGCGGGTTAGTGATTATAAACCCGGGCTATGTTCCCAAAAATCCGAAAACACACTTTATGGGAATACCTACACATGGGAATTGAACCTGGGACCTCCTGGTTTCGGGCCGAGATCTGAATCCGCTCGGTCACGGAGGTGTTAAAAGTTGAATAAATAAATAAATATTATATTTGAATTAATTTATAAAAACTCAAATAAATTACTAAAATAACTACTTATATCTACAAAAATAAGATGATAGCTAATGGTAGATCAAGGAACTGTATAAAGGTATTAACTTTGTTAATACATTTTTCATTCTGTTAAAAAACATTTGATGTTCAACCTGACTTGTCATTTTGCATAACATTTCCGTGCCAAGCTAAATTACATGCATTCCTCACATGAAAAATCCTTTTAACCATTCACAATGCTAATCACTTAAACCACAAAATATTTGATTATCCGAACAATTTACAAGGAAATGTTAAAATTAGTTGTATTCAAATCAAACTAGTTAACTGTTATTTGATTTTATTCATAATCTATCAAAATAATATCGACCATTTGCACTTGACGTAAAAACGTGATACAATTGGCATGTAAGGTTACTCTAGTCATTTTTTGATTGTCTTCTAATTTCTGAACGAATACTAAAGAAACATTCAACTCAATTTAAACTTTAACACGATGAAAATAAAGGTCGCTCGAATGAAGATGATATTTTTGTTAATATTGTAGAGCCTCTTTAAAATCTACTAAAGTCGTTATTTATCTCATGAATAATTAGAAATGACAGGTTATAGTGTACACAGATAATGAAGAGGCCAGAATAAAATGACCTTAAATTTAAGTAGCGATGTGTGATAGAAGAGTTCGTAATAAAATGGTGTGCAGCAGCTAGACTAAGGAATTCGATTTTGCTCTGAATTCTGATTGAACAAGGCATTGAATGATTTTGAATTTGATAGATCAATGTTAATTTTTATTGTTTGATTTGCTAAGTGTCTCTCAAGGTAAATAAACAAATGAACCAACAATGCCAATGATTAGGAAAAGATGTTGCAAGCACAAGTAACATTTAAAGTAAAACAGTAAAAAACTATATTATTGCATGTGCATCCACATAATTCAACCTTTTTTGTCTTTATAGG
This sequence comes from Udea olivalis, assembly GCA_947369235.1. Lineage (NCBI taxonomy): Eukaryota > Metazoa > Arthropoda > Insecta > Lepidoptera > Crambidae > Udea > Udea olivalis. The sequence continues at coordinate 16,443,424 of OX376359.1, forward strand.
CGGTTAAGACCGCCTGCTATAAGCTGCTGCGTTATCTATTTCACTTTGTGAGATCTTTAACAGGCATTTTAATTACGCCGCGCTAGTTGAGTAAAGCTCTTGGATTCAAATCTTAGGAAGAAATTTCTGAATCAAAACCCGGGTGTGTGATCACTAACCCGTATTCAGCAAGCGTGGTGATTAAGCCAAATCCAAATTAATATCAATGATGTTAAGTTTTTCCCAGCCAGCAGTGAGAAAATAGTCTATTTTTTCAATTGAAATGCTTGACACCAGACTTACCTGACCCTTAATAATCCCTACCTACATGGCGCAAATGGGTTTCACTGTCAACACCTTGATTATGTACCTTATTAATGTTAATTTGTTTTTGTCACCAAACCCTCTAACTAGAAACACAATGTACTGAAATGCATGCAGTATAAACTGACTAAGTACTATAGCTTAACTTTGAGCACCATTCAAGGTTATTTTATTGCCATAGTTTAGTGAATTTAAGAGTATCATGAGTACACAAGTTATATAACATTATGCATGTTAAACTCTAACACTTCCAGACAAATTTCCTATAGTCTGATTTTAGACCTTTCAGCTACTAGTCATTAATGATAAATTTTGTATTAATCACGTTGTCGATAGGCGTATTCATCATTATTAATGGCAAAATAAGTACACATGTAATGTTTTAATGTAATTTGCACGCAGATTGCAGTTTTGTTTTATTGTAATAAATCAATGTGCTAAATGGATTTGTTATTGACTCGTCGAGTTTTAAATGGCATTGTTAATTTTGATACTGTGTACCTAAGTGGTAAGTGTTAGCAACTTGAGGTATTGGTGCACTGGCTTATAAGCTATACTTAAAGTATTTTATTATGCCGCTATCGCTAGCCAAGAGCAACAAGCTACTTTTGTTTCGAAATGTCACTTTGGAAAACTGTACGGTAATGACATTAGCACTCGTCTAATGGAAATGACCAATATCATGTCAGTTCCATGCATTACTAAATTTGACAGGTAGAAACGAAAGTAGCTTGTTTCTCTTGGCTAGCTTCCCTGTCATCTCAGAATCGCACTTTGCTATGTTTTTATCCTTTTCTATAGCTTAGAACCGTCTTTATCTAGAGCTAAGAAGAGAGCGGGAGTGCGACGGAGGAAGTGGTCCGGAGTCCGGTGGAATTGACGAGGTGGTTGCAACAACTCTGCAGGATCAAAGCATAGGGAAGTGCGATCAGTTGCTTTCAGGTGGATCGCAAGATTCCGCTGTGAAAACCATGTGGATTAAAAATGGAAATCAATCAAAATACACACATCAACATGGTCTAGGGATATTTCAATTAAACCTAAATAACTAAAATTCTATTAACTTTTTGTAGACACCTACACATTAAAAAAAAACCTTGTTTAATAGCCTATCTAATCCGATATCTAAACTTTAAGATAAAGTTAAATTTAAAAAAACTTAGAAGTAGAGGAAAAACTTTTATTAACACTCGTAGTGGTTTTTTTGACACCCTCATTTAGCTTTTTTTTTTATACAAATTCCTCTTCTCTCACCGTCCTTATTAATTTTTAATTGTAACTTTTTACTTTTGCCTTATTATAACCTATAATTCGTTCGTGGTAGTCTGTTGACAAATTGTAAGTTGACATGTTGTTGACATCTGTCATCTTAACGTTATAACGTTTGTTTTTTTTTTTTGGTTTGGCGGACGTGGTGTCAAAATAACTCGGCAAAAACTGCTATCTGCTTGTAATTTTTTATTTTTTTATTTTGCGTTTTGTTTTTGTACCATGGCTTTGAGCTTTTGTTTTTTAGCCTATTGATTTTGTTCTGTATTCATTAGTTTTTCTTCTATGTAAACAGTCAACCGGCAGGGTTAACGCGTACATTGTAATATTAATATTGCTTTTCTTTTTTATATTTATAGGGACTATATATATATATATATATATATATATTTATAATTATTATTTTAAATACTTGCTTGCACTTGGCTAAATGTCTTGTGATGGTAGTTTTTATTCAGCGTTCGGGTCTCTTTCGTCGTCGTATGAATCTCTAAGCTCCTTTGTAGATAATTACACTATCCAGAAAAGGCTCGCTGCTGACCTACTTGATAGTCGCCGACATCTGAACGTTTGCCATATAAACGCCCAAAGCATACCTAAGCACCACTCTGAATTGCTTAATACTTTCTCTGGTGATTTGGTACATGCTGTACTTGTGTCTGAAAGTTTACTTAAACCGCATATTAATTCTACATCTTACAGTGTTCCTGGGTTCGTTCTCATTCGTAATGACAGAACAGATAAGGGTGGTGGTGGAGTAGCAATCTACCTACGTGGCGATATCCCTTATAATATTATTGCCGCTACACCGTCTGAATATTCTCGTTCCGTCGAGTATCTGGTTATAGAAGTCAACTTCAGAGGGGTCAAGGCTGTTCTTGGCGTCGTCTACTGCCCACCTAATGTAAACTATTTCTGTAAGTTAGAGGCCATGCTGGAACAAATCTGTTCTGATTATACTCACATTATCGTCATGGGTGACTTCAACACCGACCTTCTGAAGGTTGGTTCTCGTTCCCGTAAACTTCTGTCCATTGTTGAATCTGTCAACCTGTCTATTCTTCCTTCATCTCCCACACATCGTAACGTTGACTCTGACGACACTTTGCTTGATTTAATTTTATCTTCTTCTCCTGATTTCGTGTCTAAGCATGGACAGCTCCTAGCGCCAGGGTTTTCTCATCATGACTTGATCTTCTTGTCTTATAACATTCGTCCACCTAAGCGCAGGGCTGAGTTTGTACATCTCCGCAGTTTCTCAAAGATTGATGTGGATAAGCTGCAGTCTGAGGCGACAGCCATTGACTGGTCTTTGTTGGCTGAGGCAGACTCAGTTGACGGTAAGGTTTCTGCACTAAATAATGCTATTTTGGAGTTATTCGACAAACACGCTCCACGACGCGCGGTGAGAGTGAGACGGCCGCCAGCCCCCTGGATAACAGAAGCAGTCCGTATGGCAATGTCTATAAGGGACAAGGCGTTCCGTGATTTCAAAGCTGATCGCTGTATCCTGAAATGGGATAAGTTCAAAAAACTCAGAAACCGCTGCAATATGGTGGTGAGGGCTGCCAAACGCCATTACATACATGAAAACGTGCTGTCTTCGTCCTCCTCTGATATCTGGAAATTTCTTAAATCTCTTGGTTTCGGCAAATCGTCATCTCATCTTACGCTATCTTCTTTTTCTCCAAATGAGCTTAATACTCACTTCTCCCATTCCACTTCTCTCGATTTTACTACGTTAAACTCCACCTTATCTATCATAAAATCTTTAACTCCCTTGCCAATAGAAACCTTTTCCTTCTCACCGGTGTCAGAGTCAGAGGTTCACAAGATTATATTGTCCATAAAATCAAAGGCTGTCGGGTATGACGATGTTAGTAGAACAATGATAGTTCTAATTTTGGCCCAAATACTTCCTGTGATAACACATATTGTTAATTTCTCTCTTGATCGTGGGTGTTTTCCCTCTGCATGGCGTAAAGCCTTTGTCATTCCACTTCCCAAAGTCTCTAGCCCTGACTCGCTCAATCAGTTTCGCCCAATTTCAATTTTACCTTTTTTGTCCAAAGTCTTAGAAGCTGCTGCTCACAAACAATTATCCTCCTTTATTTACGCTAATAACCTCCTTAGTCCCTACCAGTCTGGTTTTCGCCCCAGTCACAGCACCACCACTGCTCTCATAAAGGTCACTGATGACATCAGAGCCGGCATGGAGGAGTCGTGCCTAACGGTACTTGTTCTTATTGATTTCTCTAACGCCTTTAATACCGTTAATCACGACATTCTCCTTGCTGTGCTCTCTTACCTTCGAATTTCCCCTTCAGCGCTTGATTGGTTTTCTTCGTATCTCCGTGATCGCCACCAAGCTGTTCGAGTGGGACAATCTCTCTCTGATTGGTCAGGTTTGGATACTGGTGTCCCTCAGGGTGGCATATTGTCACCTATGCTATTCTCAATTTTTATAAACGTTCTGGCTGGCGAACTTGGATGCCCCCACCATTTTTACGCAGATGATCTACAGATCTACAAGCAGGGAAAGACTGTTGAGATTAACAGGGCTATTGGACAAGTTAACCGTGATCTGGAGTGCGTTGTTGAGTGGTCTGCCAAATTCGGAGTCAAGGTTAATCCTATCAAATGCCAAGCCATAATCATCGGTGGCTCACGACAACTGGCGAAGCTTGATATGAGTGCAGTTTCACCTATTGTTATGGACGGTATCGTTGTTCCTTACTCCCCTTGTGTGAAAAATCTTGGCATTCATATGGACTGCTCTCTCAGCTGGACCAAGCATATTAGTGAAGTGAGCAGGAAAGTAACTGGGACTCTTCGCGCTCTCTATCGCCTGAAGAACTTTCTGCCGTCATCTACAAAGACACTGCTAGTGCAAGCCCTTATCTTGCCGTTGATTGATTATGGTGATGTCTGTCTCAGTAACGTTTCACAGAAGCTTTTGAACAAAATGGATCGACTTCTAAATAATTGTATACGTTTCATTTTCGGACTGCGCAAATATGACCACGTCTCCATTTTCCGCTCTAAACTTAACTGGATGCCTATCCGGCAGCGTAGGTCCATTCGAATTTTAAATGTTCTCTTTTCTATTCTTTTTGATCCGAATTCTCCATCTTATTTAAAAAGTAAATTTCAGTTTCTTCATTCTTCACATTGTTGTCAGTTGCGTTCTGAAGATACTCTTTCCCTTCTTTCGCCCTCTCATTCTTCCGGTTTCATGTCTAGTTCTTTCGCTGTATCTGCGATTCGTCTTTGGAACAAACTTCCTGCTCCAATAAGAAAATCTATTAGTAATTAAAGGTTTAAAGTAGCTGTTCGAAAGCATTACGGATCGGTGGTCACGCATTAGGGATGGGTCCTTGAGTCACTGTTAGGTGAATGTGGTTCAAAGTTAATACGAGGTTATTCTGAGGGGTTTATATGGCTATTATTATGTAATTTTTTTTTTTTGTGGCAAGCAATTCTTGGTTTGGTTGGTTCTATTTAAATTATGACTTATATTTATGTATGTTTATTTTTATCGATTTATATTGAATTTATATATAATTTATTTTGTTGTTTTGTTATTTATAATAATTAGCATCTGTTGTTGTTTTCAAAAGTAATTTATTTAGTTTAATCTCGTGCACCGTGTTTAATTTATCTGTTTAATCGTGTGGTTGACTGGTAGAGAATGCCCTTTGGCATTAAGTCCGCCAATTGTATCATTAATTTTGTGCAATGAAGAATAAATAAATAAATAAATAAATAAATAAATAAATAAAAACTTAGACCAAATTTTCAATCTTAACCTTATTTTTGAAACATCAAAACCTAAACAAAACCACTATTTTTTTTATAAAATTGTTGAAAACTTAAAATTAATAATCCGTGGATCCACCTAAGACTCTCCTGACACATTTATGTGACGAACATTTGTGTTTGTTGTGTGTCTGGGTGTTATTATCTATTTAAGTATGTATTTAGAAATATTTAAGTATGATTATCAGTCTCTGACGCCCATAATTATACAAGCTCTGCTTAGTTTGGGGTCAGATGATCTTGGTGTGAATTGTCCCAGATATTTATATTTATTTATTTATTTATCTGCAGCGGTTCTGCATACTCAAAACAAGGGTGTCAATATCCTGTTGTGGAATACTGTCCCAAGGTACTGTACTTGACAGGTTGCAGCAGCGTGCTATCCGTATTATTGGAAACCCAGAGGCAACTTTGACCCTTGAGCCTCTCCAATTGCGTAGAGACATTGCCAGGCTAAGTGTTCTCTATCGCTTCTACAATGGGGAATGCTCTGACGAGTTATTCCAGCTTATCCCACCCTCACCTTTCCACTCCCGTACCACGCGTGCTGGACTACGGCGTCACCCACACACAATTCAACATTTGTTGGCCCGAACTAAAAGGTTCGTTGACTCGTTTCTTTGTCGTACCATCCAGACGTGGAACGCTCTTCCAGCACATGTGTTTCCTTCCTCTTATAGTCCCGGGTTCTTCAAGCGGGGCGTGAAAAGGCATTTCTCACCTTCAAGGTGAGGATGGCCAGCCTAGTGATTCGTTTGAATGACTGGGCTTGTCAGCCTCATATCTGGACCTCACGACCGCTTTCCATCAGGTGGAGTGAGGTCATCTTGACGGGCAATACAAAAAAAAAAAAAAAAAGTCCTGATAGGATGCAAGAAAAACTGGTTTTCATGCAAAATATCTTCAGATAAATTTTAAGAGCTCTTCTCTGAAGCATATCCCCGGCATGCCTAATAGGATTTAAGTCAGGGGATTGTGCAGGCCAGTCTAAAGCTTGGATATCATGCTGTTATAATAAATAATAATAAACAAATATGCGCCAGACAACACACCTTTTGTAATGGTCTCGAAGTAGGGATTATAATATCCCTGTGTTATGAGGTATCACACAAGGAAATAAGCCAGGGGCGTCTCCCGGCACACCCAGACCCGAATCAATTCAGAACATATCGGCTCCTGAATTGACCCGACCGGGAATCGAACCCGGGACACTACGGAAATCGAGGCGAGAAACCGTGCTACAGCGCACTGCGCCAATCGTGTTGTAACCAACTTGTAACGATACGCGCCTTCTGTGGACGGGCATTGTCGTCCTCTCATGGCTTCAGAAACCGCAATTTGAGTAGCGCCAGCTTGAATCATGCCCACTGCTCTTAACATTTCGTTCCTGGTCAAGTGTCTACGTGGCATGATTAACGGAACACCGGAGATGCGTTTGACAAAGATTTATAGAAATTTATGGAGTTTTAATCAAGTTAGAAGTTCGTGAAGATTTACTTCTTTGGAAGAAATTCAATGAATGTGAATTTCATCTTGAAACAAAACCTTTTATATACAAATTTGAATTTAAAAAAGGAACTTAATAATGTTTTTTTAATCTGTCATTCATAGTTTTTTTGTAAGGCCAGAAGTACTTTATTTTAAAAAGTTTTATATATCCCTAGACCATGTTGTTGTGTATATTTACCCTTCCTCTCCCCAGTTAGTCCTTCATCTTGGCCGTTCCAGTTGAAGTTTATTGAAGACGAAGACAGTATTACAGACCATTACCCTCGGAAGTCGGCCATTTCGACGTCCATTTTACGTGTGTCGTGCCGCCTGGCGGGTGCGCGACACACAGGGGTTTGAGCCAACTAAGGGTTTGCTAGAATTTGATTTTCTCCTAATCTAAAGGGGATAGGGTATTCATACTACTATGATACGATTCGTAATGAAGTATTTTATGTATTTCTGTACACTAATATTGCCATTTTCATGATTTGATACTTTAAAATAAGAATTTTAGTAAAAGGTACCTATAACTATGCTACAATTCTTCACATAAAATGAAATCAAAGTATTATTGTTACTTAAAATGCCTTTTATTCATACCCTAGATTGTTTTTACATTGAATAGAATCCAAACCCTTGATGTCCCCATACATTTTTTTCTCACAAAACTTGCAATATATGCAAAAAATCACTTCACACTTAATGTTAACAAAAAAAAGGGTCTTATGGTTCTTGTTATTACTAGTGATTGCACAGCGTTAGTGGCTATGATTTTATGTAAACAGTAACTTGAGGATATAAACTACTCAAATAAAATACAGGGACAATGTTACATCCAATATATGTTGAATTAAAATTAAACAAATATGTTACTTTATTTGTTGCCAAAAATAGTACTTCTAAGAACCTTTGATTTGTGGGTAAAATCTACTCATAGAGGAAACAAAAATACATTTTCCAAGATATACATTGAATAAAGTAGGTACTAATTCCAACACAATCAGTTTCTTGGAAATATTTAATGCAGCAAGCTAACAAAAACAGTAATTATCAAGACATGTTGGCCCCATTTGGGCTAAAAATGTATGGATGGCTTCTACATTATCAGAATACAACGAATTAATTCTATCAATATACATTTTTTTTGATACAAACTGGGTCTTTTATGGTAACCGCTTAGTAAAACAAAATGTTTACATGATTTTTTTATTTTATATTTTTTATTATTATTAATATGATATGATGATTTGTGTCAAACATCAGTGAAAACTTAACTGATTTTACTGTTATTTATTCTGAGTAATCTTAAGGTAGAAAGAAATTTTTTTTGTTTCAAATTTTTGTTAAATAAATAAATGATAAATAAATTATATATTTTTTATTGTCCATGACTACATTTTACAACGAGAATACTCAGTGGATAAAAAGCGTATGCAAATAATAATGCAAAATAAACCGAACTCCCCCCCCAGCAACTACCTCACCCTTTGCGATAAACGAAATCAGTACCTACGTCTACCACGACTTGCCACTTTAAATTTACGTTATCGTTCGCGTAAAAAAATGTTTTGGGATTTGACATGAAATGACATGATGACAATGTCAAATCAACTCAAATCCCAATACATTTATTTACGCGAACGATAGCGTAAATTTAAAGTGGCAACTCGTGGTAGACGTACAGCATACGACCTCTCTCTTATGACTCATATGACAGGAATAAATTATGTTTGGTACAGAGGCGTTCACATCAACTTTTTTTCACTCAAGTACCACTAAACTAGCAACAGGATTATAATCCAAGCAATAGTAATTTTCCATGACTACAATTCACAAACGAGAATGCTTAGTACCTAGAAAGCATATGCAAATTATATAATGCAAAATAGATTGGATGGCTGGCGACCGTGCGTTTTTCGAGTCCATTTCTTCGGTGTACAGCCAAGATATGGAATGATCTTCCTGCGGAGGTATTTCCAAAGGGATATGACATCGGAGCCTTCAAGAAGAGATCGTATTCCCATTTAAAAGGCAAGCAACGCATAAGTGACCCTCAGGTGTTGCAGTTGTCCATGGGCGGAGATGATCACTTTCCATCAAGTGACCTTCCAGCTCGTTTGCTACCTATTACATAAAAGAATATATTGAAAAGTTTCAATTGGATAAATTGCAATCTACGTTCCGATTGTACGACAAAGAAATGCATCACCGTACCTTTTAGCGCGGGCCAGCCGTGTGTGGAGGACGATGAAGACACGCGTGGTACGGGAGTGGAAGGGTGAGTGGTGGGTGATAAAAAGTCATTGATTTATATGACTGGAATCAATGACACGGCTCAAGTTGTGACGGAATGTGCACTGCAATCCATGTTACCAAGTGATAAAAAGTCATTGATTTATATGACGGGAATCAATGACACGGCTCAAGTTGTGACGGAATGTGCACAACAATGAATGTTACCAAGTGATAAAATGACATTGATTTATAGGACGGGAATCAATGACACGGCTTAAGTTGTGACGGAATGTGCACAACAATGAATGTTACCAAGTGATAAAAAGTCATTGATTTATATGACGGGAATCAATGACACGGCTCAAGTTGTGACGGAATGTGCACAGCAATGAATGTTACCAAGTGATAAAATGACATTGATTTATATGACGGGTATAATAGTGGAAGGGTGGTTGGGATCAACAATTGAAAAGGCGATACGACGGAATGTGCATAGCAATGAATGTTACCAAGTGATAAAATGTCATTGATTTGGATAAAGACATACAAACGTAAATGGGCACAGCAATAAATGTTACCAAGTGATAAAATGTCATTGATTTGGATAAAGACATACAAACGTAAATGGGCATAGCAATAAATGTTACCAAGTGATAAAATGTCATTGATTTGGATAAAGACATAGAAACGATAATGGGCATAGCAATAAATGTTACCAAGTAGGTACTAAAATGTCATTGATTTGGATAAAGACATACAAACGTAAATGGGCATAGCAATAAACGTTACCAAGTGCTAAAATGTCATTGACAAGACATCCCCCCCCCCCCCCTACATTGGTTTTTCAAGCGGCTCTTAAACTCTAATACCTAAATGCAATGAGTGAATAGAAAGTGTTTTTGTGTAGTATTATTGCAATTGAGTTCAAGACGTTCACTGCTCAACATAGGCCTACCGTAAAGTGGTTCGGCATTATTGCCTGTGGTGCGGCTGAAAACATATAAACACGCACAGTGCAACGTTGCATGCCTGGCAGTATGCATTTGTACGTTTTTTGCATACAACGCACGAACGGCGGATGTGCTCTTGTTTGCCACTGGCGGTCGTGATAATACCGTACTGGGCTGGGAAATGTGCTGTAGAAATTGTAGCAGCAGCCGGCGAACGTTTCCCGTGGCGAGCAACCAGCTCGATCACTAGCGACCTTCTAAATTCACGGTGCGTTATTGTTGTGGCGTCATGTTTGTGAAGTATGTACGCGTTTAAAGTACTGGCATTCAAAAGCCGCCTGAAAAACTTCTTATACCATACCCTGTTGCACCGTCTTTCGATCGGGTACATCGCCAGCATCTGGTCTTTGCGGTCGACCCCCCCCATGCAGACGTTATAGTCTTGGACGACAGTGGGCTTGTCGCCACACATCGTCGTCGCTAACCCATGGTATGTCGACACAAAAGCCACACGGTTTTTGTGTCGCCATACCAGGAGATCCACGTCTCCAGATGTGCAACCACACACCTGACCCACTGCCATGTCGGTTTCTTTTAGGGTCGTCAGTTCTACAGGAACGAACTGACGATCCGTGCGAAGCGTCCCCACGCAGTCAAAACCTCTTGTTTTTAACTCTCGTGCCAGAGCAGGAGAGTTGTAAAAATTGTCCATCCAGACTGTGTGGCCTTTATGCTCGAGACCATTGAGGAGTCTGAGCACAAGGGCCGAGACAATTCCAGAAACTGGACCGTCAGTAACAACAGGTGCTGTGGCGTCATGCCCAGCATGCACTTCAAATCGCCACAGGTACCCAGTGTGGGATTCGCAAACTTCGTATGTCTTTATCCCGACAGAAGCCGCCTTGTTGTTGATAAACTGATTGATGTCCAACCATCCCTTCCACATTGTTAGGCTCTCATCTAGAGCGATGTTCTGCGCGAGCGTGTAAAGATTTGAAAACTTGTGGTTCAAGTGATCCAGAATAGGCTGCAACTTGAACAGCTTCGCTTGAGACCGTGTCATTGTTTCTGGGTGGAAGCTGCCGTTATCTCGGAAGTGCAAGCACTTGCTGAGTAGTAAAAATCGGTTGAAGCTCATTGTTGCAGGGAAGCCGGGGGTACTAAATATATCAAGAGCACTGTTCCAGTACTCTTGTATACGTGACATTATTACGATCCCAATGGCAGAGATCACAGCAAAATAAACATACAGCTCGTCTGCATCTGTGTCCTGCCATTTTGTGATCCTGCTAGAATGGCACATTGTGCCGTCTTCTAGCATGAACGCGGTAAGCTGCTGCGCATACCGGTTAGTCTCCAGGGCTATGTATTCCATGATTTGACGATCCCATATGGCAGTAAAAGCATCATAAGGGCTCGCCAATGGAACTGCGGGTCCGCAAGTAATGTCTGAAAAACTCTCCCTCCTCAGTTCAGGAGAGATCTGAGGTTGCGGGAAAGCTCTCCATTCAAAACCAGTAGGCGCAGCAGAAGAAGGAGAAGAAGATGGTAAGGGGGACGGGGAAAGAAACGGCGCTGAAGAGGGAAAGGAAGGTACAGACGGGGCGACAGGTGAAGATGGAGGAATCGGGGTGACAGGAGAGGATGGACGGAGGGGCCATGAAAATAAAGGGATGGCATCGCATCGTCCTCCATCCGCTTCGTCATCCGATTCAAAGTTCGACATGGCTATATAGGGCCGCGCCACGCGTGGCACCAGAATTTGTACTGGATCCACCTCGTCATCATTGTCCTCTCCGGAATCTTCTTCACTTCCTGTTTAAGAAACATAGACGGAATAATGTCGGCAGCAAACTATAATACGCCATCAATTATTTTATGCTCTGCAATAAGAAGTCCACAGTCCATCATAGCATGTAATAATTGACTCATTACTGGCCGATACAACTACAATTAAAAAAAAAACTTACCATAATTCAGGAAGGTACTTATTTCCTCATCCCGGACAGGTCGACGTGACGATGACGAAGGTATCCTTAAATAAAACAATTAAATTGAGTTAAATCAGCGTAAAAAGATCTACATAACGTTGAGGCTTTTACCTTTTCCGTTGAAATCGGATATTTCTGGCGGTAAAACGTGTACATATATTGCTTTCGGAATACATATCTTTCTAGTATCGTAAGATCAATTAAAATCAATACATTAGTTTGTTTTTACAAACAAACAACCTTTATAAAAAATCAGTAATTAAAGATACTCACAGGCGCCGTTTGGAAAGGCCGCTAACATATGCCTGCGGTTCGGGCCTGTCAAAACAAATATGAAAACCACATATAACACCTACATAATTACTCAATGCATCCTCTGTCCACGGATATTACAAATGAATACTTACGCTACTCGCTTGCGGGCCATTCTGGGCGTCGACGCACCACTACCACCACACTCTTCGTACCTGCAAAAGCAAAAATGTATTATCATATTAGCAAGCAAATTAAAGACAACAAATAGAAATAAACTACTGTGGATAATTACATTGCGGGCGACGGCACTGGGCCGACATAGTCTAGCCACGACGTGGTGGGTGCTGGCGCAGCGTCCCCCTTCTCTGTTTCGTCAGGTTCTTTCATCCTAAAAATGCAAAAAATGTATTACAATATTAGCAAGCAAATTAAAAACAACAAATAGAAATTAAATTGCTGTGGATAATTACATTGCGGGGGACGACGCTGAGGCCACAACGTCGAGCACCGACGTGGTGGGTGCCGGCGCAGCGTCTCCCCCCTCCACTTCTGATGACCGAGGTGAAATAACTCTGAAAAAAAAACAATGTTTGTCTACATCTAATACGTTTAAAAAATTGCTTCTATATTAACTAAGTTCAAATCAAGCTACGTATCAATACTAGCAGCAGCCTTTTTTTTTTTAATGTGAAGGGGCTGCTCAAGCGGCCGGCCCTCGGGAACGTCCTCAACCATGCCGCAGTACACACTAAAATTTAAAATCATTGTTAAAAATGATAACATTTGAATGAATGAAGCATAGTTACATCATCTGTATGCTAATTTGCAGGTGTCTTACACAATGTGTACTGTTTATTTAATTTAAGACCTATAAATACCATGGCTGTGGCATGCAATAAATTAATTAATTAATTAAAAAATGTTATTACGAATCATGCGCCGAGGGCCTTTCGTTGCCACGACCACTCCCACCACGCGTCCGCACTCCGCCTCGTCTGCGCCCGCCTCGTACGCGCCCACTTCGTCCACGCTGATTCTCAGCTCTAATTATTAAAAACAAAAACAAGAGCATAAATAAATAAATATCTGGGACAATTCACACCAAGATCATCTGACCCCAAACTAAGCAGAGCTTGTAATATGGGCGTCAGAGACTGATAAACATACTTAAATATATCTAAATACATACCTAAACAGATAACTTAACACCCAGACACACAATAAATATAAATGTTAGTCACACAAATATTTGTCATGGGTGGGGATCGAACCCACGACCTCCGGCGCTAAAGGCAGGATCGCTGATGAACATACTTAAATAGATAACTTAACACCCAGACACACAAAAAATATAAATGTTCGTCATACAAATATTTGTCATGGGACCTATTAAACGAAACGAACCCACGACCTATTAAACTTATTGCAAATGAAATTCCAAAATCCAAGTAAAAATAATAAATCGCAAAAAAAACCTTAAAATATTACAATTTAAAATAATATTTATTATACATATTATTGTATACAACCCCCCAAAATATCGCATTAAAAGACCACAAAATCAACAACGACAAACTAAAATTCAAACCGTCTCCACTCAAACCCAGCCGCCATTTCGCGCCTTCACCTCTCAAGTCTGTCAACCCGCGTGTCGCAACACTGCCGGGCGGCAGAAAACGAATAAGCAGAATATTAATCAAGAATTTACACTTTTGAAACAAATAGACACGTAAAAATTTGTAATTAAATAGAAGTTAATTAGTTCAGTGTCCTAAATCTACTGTTGGACTCAACACTAATGATGATTCAAATAAAATACGACAAAGACAAGGTCATGAACCGGGCATGTGAGGCGGCTGGGTCGTAGGTTTCAAAGCTAGATTTTACAAATAACCAAAAGAACACGTCAAATAAAGTTATAAAATGAACCAGTACTTACGTTTCCATAGCTTAGTATCGAAGTAATGCCACTAAAAACACTTTAATTAATCGAATAATACACGAAATCACAGCAGCTCATTAGGCGATCACAGACGCAAATACGCAATTCATATTTCTCATTCTCAATGACGTTTCCCGTTTTTTTTTGTACTAGGAGTTTGAAATGGAATCAATACGCATACAGCCTAGTTTGTCAAGAAACTGTCAAATGCGTTCCAAAGCAGATGCGAGCGTCGCTTCACTTGCTAAAACTAAAAAGTTTGAACGTCATAGTGTGATACCGCCGGGCGGTGCCGCGACACACAGGGGTTATTTTAACGTACCGCCGGGCGGTCGCGCGACATCCGAGGTGATCCTCAGTGATGAACATACGCCTCCCCAATCATTTCCAAAGCGACCAGTTGCATCCACCGGAATCTTGCTACCTTAGCAGGTCGTCCGTCCACATAACAAGTGGACGTCCTAAGATGCAGAGTCCATGGTGAGTATTCTTAAAATCCTCTGCCAGCACCTGATCTTGAACGCATTATCTAATACTCCTTCCGTCAGCTGACGGAGGCGGCTGCCTTAACCACGGTAATAATAGATACATAATATTACCATGCCTTAAGTCTTTCCCAACGAGCGTTATCGAATGAATATTATAAGAAAAATGGCAAAAATCATAACTAAAACAATATGGGAAGTTATTAAAGAACGCACAAATAAAAAAATACACAAGGATATACAACTAAAACATGATGGCGAAACTTTAAAGGAACCCAATTCAGTAGCAAACATTTTAAATAAATACTTTGTCTCCGTAGGATCAAACGACAACAAAGATCTTGAGAGCCGTCCCGCTGTCACGCCAGTTGTTAACGCCATGTTTCTCAGACCAGTCCGTGCGATTGAAGTAGTCAATATTATAAAATCATTAAAAAACAAATCAAGCTATGGCGTTGATAAATTTCCGCCTACACTGATTAAATATTGTAGAGAGGACCTAGTAGCACCTCTAACATTTTTGAAAAACCAATCTTTTGAACAAGCCACTTTCCCCGATTCACTCAAAATTGCTGTAGTGAAGCCCATCCCTAAAAAGAAAAAGGAGAAATAGGAGAGTTATTGGTCGAAAACAATTTTCGACCAATAGCTCTCCTATCTACCTTTTCTAAAATTTTTAAAACTGCCATTGGCACCCGGCTGAACTCCTTTTGTGAAAAGTACAGTGTATTTAACAACAGCCAGCATGGGTTCCATAAACAAAGGTTGACTGTTACAGCAGTTTACAAATACATACATGAAATTTTAAATATAATAGATGCTCATAAATATGCTATAGGTATAATGTTGGACATGAGTAAGGCTTAAGATCGCGTTTCTCATAAAATTCAACTAAAAAAACTTTACGATGTGAGTGTAAGTGGTTCAGCGTATCAATGGTTTGTATCATATTTAAGAAAACGAGAACAATATGTTGAAATAAATCATTATAGCTCTAAAGATAATACTGTATATTCTATCAGATCTCAAAATGTATGTATGGAGCACTCCATCCCTCAAGGCAGTGTGTTGGGATGCATTTTGTTTTTGGTATATATTAATGACGTAGCAGAGTGTTTAAATGAAAAGTGAGTTCTTTAAGCTGACGATATCTCAGTGGTATTTCCGTGCACAAATAGCCAAAAGATACAACAACAGATAAACAATACACTGGGTAATATATTGCAATGGTTACGTGAACACAATTTAGAAATTAATGTTTCAAAGACTAAATGTAAAAACACATATTTGATGCTTGGGAAAACAAGCAAGATGCAGTAGGAATATTTTGTGATCTTTCAAAAGCATTTGATTGCGTGGATCATGAAATATTACTGATTAAGCTAAGACATTACGGTGTTTCAGGTATCTCATCTCAATTAATACAATCCTATCTTACAGATAGAACTCAAAAAGTCAGTATCAACGGAACTGCATCTTCCGGTGCCACCATACGTATGGGAGTGCCCCAGGGATCTATATTAGGACCTTTGCTTTTTCTTATTTATATAAATGATCTTACTACCTATGTCAAAGATATTTGTGAGATAGTATTATTTGCTGACGATACCTCGTTGATTTTTAAAGTCGACAGAGGTAAGCAAGCATTTGACGATGTAAATAATACTCTCTCAAAAGTACTATGTTGGTTTACTAGTAATAATTTATTACTCAATGCAAAAAAAAACAAAGTGCATCAAATTCTCTATGCCCAATGTGAGACAGGTTGATACTATTGCAACTATGAATGACGAGCCATTAGAATTAACAAATTCTACTGTATTTTTGGGAATAACTTTAGATTCTAAGTTACAATGGGGTCCGCATATAACGGCTCTGGCAGGGAGACTCAGTTTCGCTGCCTATGCTATTAGAAAAATAAGACTCTTTACTGATATTGAAACAGCAAGACTAGTATATTTTAGCTACTTTCATAGTGTTATGTCGTATGGTCTACTGTTGTGGGGTTCAGCTGCAGACTTGAACACCATTTTTGTACTTCAAAAAAGAGCCATCCGCTCCATTTACAAACTTAGACCACGCGACTCGCTGGGAAGTATTTAAGAAGATCGATATTTTAACTGTGCATGCTCAGTATATTTTAGATAACATAATGTATGTGCGCAAAAACTTGCATCTGTTCAAAAAAAACAGTGATACTCATAAACATAATACCAAAAATAAAAACAAATTGAAAACTCCGCGTCTTAGGCTACACAAGGTGGGAAACTCATTTGTGGGTCAATCTGTGAAATACTTTGACAAAATACCGCAAAGTCTTGTTTATCTACCTCTTCACAAGTGTAAGTCTGCAATTAAAGCAAAGTTAATGAAACAAGGTTATTATAATGTAGAGGATTACTTGAACGACAAAAGTTTGTGGTCATAGTAGGAATAATCTGCTCCTCTGCTCAATGTTGTGTTCTTTTTTTCTACTCCCATTGACTGTACTCTGAATTTATTTTTTGTAAAACAAACAAAGTTCAAAAGAGTAACTATCGAGTTTCTTGCCGGAGTCTTCTCGATAAGAAGCAACGTCCGAACCGGTGGTAGATTCACATTACTCGTATGTATGTTCACGATATGTACTAATATTGTACTATTTTATTTACGTTTATTACTATTATTTCTATATACTTTTTTTTGACATGTCATAAAGTGCTTTGTACAAGCTTAAATGAATAAATGATTTTTTACTTTTACTTTACTTACTTTACTTTAAAATTAATGCAATTCAAACCAAGACAAAAACAACTACTTACGGCAACTGTAACGTTTGAAAATAATATAATTGAATTTGTTACCTCGAGTACCCTATTATGAATAGAAGTAGATTCAAATATAAATTGGAAACCTCATATCGAAAAAATTACTGCTAAGCTCTCCAAATTTATTTACGCACTTTATGCACTTAAAAAATGTACTGACTCACAAACAGCTACTAGTGCATACTACGCCTATGCTAACGCTTGGTTGAACTACGGAATCATTTTCTGGGGTAACGGTTCGGATGTAGGTAGGACAATTATTTGTATTGCAGAGGAGATGTGTAAGGATACTGGTAAATATAACAGATAAGGAAAGCTGTAGACCACATTTTACAAAATAAAAATGCTCACTTGCTTCAATGTATATCTTCGAAATAAGTAAATTTGTCAAGATTAACATTAAAGAATTTTCGCAAGCATAGGATTTATACACAAAACCAAGGAACTTAAGGCACAAAAATAGGCTAGTGCAACCTTTTACCAAATTACATATGGTTGGTTCAAGTACATACCACATGTCCGTAATAGTACATTATGATATAAGTGCGGTAAGTTGAAAATTACAGCCGAGGCGATATTGCTAGCCCGAGCCGTAGGCGAGGGCTACAAGAAAGCAGAGGCTGTAATTATCAAAGCGCACGTATGTCATACGACGTTTTATAACATATTTGCGAGGAAATAAATAAAACTCGGACTTTTTTAAACGATTAAATCTTTAATCACTTGTTAAAGCAGTTATAAAAATTTGAACAATTTGTAAAATTGATTATTACGTTGCCCGTTGGCATTTTTAATGTTGTCAAGTTATTATTATTATTTACAATTTCACCAGTCTCTCTCTCACTCTGTTGAGTGAAAGTAGGAGAAACGAGACCACAGAGTTCTGCAGTCGGTGGCGGCGGCGGCGGCGGCGGCGACGATGGTGGAATGTACGCACGTGTGCTCGTAGATGGTCGAGAGTCAACACTTGGCTCCAAATTTATATTCCTTGTGATGCGGGAGCTAATTTCTTCTTTATTTCTCATCGAGTCATCTATGTAGCCCTCGGCTACACTGTTCGACCGCCACCCTCCATGGCGTTTTAGTGTCAATAAGTCCGCACCTGAATCGGCGAGCAATGTATTCGAGGACCTTCTGAAACTGTGCCCTGTGTATTCATGTGGATCATTCAAGTTTAAGAAAGTGGCAATTTGTTTCGGCATTGCTCCAAATTTATTTATGCCGATGGGTTGGCTAGTGCATTTTCCATTTTGGTAATTTTGAAAAAATCTGTTAGACATCGCTTTTGTTGAACGAAGCGCTTCGTATTTCTTCACTATGTCGTAAAAAGGACCATGTATTGTGAACGATCTTGGAATTTTATTTATTGTGTTTTTGACCTGGACAAGAAGAAGCCTCCCATGGTTCTCGACATCATTAGTTGTGATGCTTGCCAACTCTTGACGTCTACATGCACCATTTATACCGAATATTAATACAACCTGAAAAGACATAAAAACAGCGTACAAAACACCTATAATGTAAAGACATACGAAAGTGAAAGAAGTTATTAACAATAATTTAGTTTCAACTGACCTTTGTTGCTAAATATTGGGAATCCGGAGCTTCTTTTAGGAACTTCTCGACATTGTCAGCCGAAAATACTTTCGATTTTTTACTCACATGGCCACTTGAGCGTCTTTTTAGAAATGTGAGCAAGTTGGAGTATGACTTGATATCAATACCATGTTTTGTTTTCACAGTGCTTTTTAGCATTGAATAGTAGCACCACAATGAGCTTGACTTATATTTTTGAGAAAGTTCCATGAAATAGGCTAAAAACACACTTTCTGAAAATGAATTTGCATCTTTGCTTGTTTTCCATATGATGAAATTTTGATACGCTTGTAAGTATCTATCGGTCGATTTTTCGGGCAAGAGGCTTAGAGTAGCCTTTTTCGCTGCCTCTGAGACTTCTGGCGGTGTTGAATTAATAAATTCATCACTAGTTGATGACATTTCCAAATAAAAACAATACAGCGAAAAGAAAAAGCGCGCGGAATAATTTTTACTTGTTCACAAATTAGCGCTGCGCGCGCATCAGTGTTTTTTTAAGGCAAAGGCATAAAAACCAGCCAGTATTACTAAAAAAGTAAATTAATATTTTTTACAAGGTCCTTTTAACGACATAGTGAAGAAATACGAAGCGCTTCGTTCAACAAAAGCGATGTCTAACAGATTTTTTCAAAATTACCAAAATGGAAAATGCACTAGCCAACCCATCGGCATAAATAAATTTGGAGCAATGCCGAAACAAATTGCCACTTTCTTAAACTTGAATGATCCACATGAATACACAGGGCACAGTTTCAGAAGGTCCTCGGCTACATTGCTCGCCGATTCAGGTGCGGACTTATTGACACTAAAACGCCATGGAGGGTGGCGGTCGAACAGTGTAGCCGAGGGCTACATAGATGACTCGATGAGAAATAAAGAAGAAATTAGCTCCCGCATCACAAGGAATATAAATTTGGAGCCAAGTGTTGACTCTCGACCATCTACGAGCACACGTGCGTACATTCCACCATCGTCGCCGCCGCCGCCGCCGCCGCCACCGACTGCAGAACTCTGTGGTCTCGTTTCTCCTACTTTCACTCAACAGAGTGAGAGAGAGACTGGTGAAATTGTAAATAATAATAATAACTTGACAACATTAAAAATGCCAACGGGCAACGTAATAATCAATTTTACAAATTGTTCAAATTTTTATAACTGCTTTAACAAGTGATTAAAGATTTAATCGTTTAAAAAAGTCCGAGTTTTATTTATTTCCTCGCAATTATGTTATAAAACGTCGTATGACATACGTGCGCTTTGATAATTACAGCCTCTGCTTTCTTGTAGCCCTCGCCTACGGCTCGGGCTAGCAATATCGCCTCGGCTGTAATTTTCAACTTACCGCACTTATATCATAATGTACTATAACAAACTGCCACTTGAAATTCAGAACATAGACACAAAAAACATTTTTTGTAAGAACTTAAAGGAGTGGCTGATTGGGAAATGCTTTTACTCAGATAAAGAGTTTTTAAATAAAAAAATATAATTTGTAAAATACGATATTTTATCATTTATTAAATGAATAGAAGAATAAACATTAAATAATGTGCATTTGAGTTTGTAAATTAGGTATCTATTTGTGTTGCAATGCCCTAGCAGGGCTCATGTTACAGGTTCTATTTTAATTTTAAAATCTTATGTACCATCATGAAGCAATAAAGAACTATGAACTATGATAGTTTCGAAAAAAGTCAATAGTATCGCTAATTCTCACTATCGATACTATCGATAGTATCGTCACAGGTCGATAGTTTCAATAGGACTATCAATAGTATGACTGATTTTCAAGGTCAACTCATCATCATCCGTGCGGTCTATCCCGGTTGTGAACCCACACTGGTGTGTGGGGTCGCAGGGTCCGCCTTTCTAATTTTCTTGGCCCACTTTGCGCGGTCTTGTGCATCCTCAGTGGTGAGTCTGTTGGCACGCATGTCACCCTTAACGACGTCGAGCCACCGCTTCTTGGGTCTCTTCTACCGGTACCTGGCGGTAGCGGCATGGCCAGACATTTGTTGCCAACGTAGTTTGCCGATCTCCGTGAGACATGGCCATACCAACGAAGGCGGCACTCCTGCAGCTTATCTGCGATGTCACGAACACGAAGGCTGCCGCGGATGTGGGTGTTACGCACGCGATCTTTGCGTGAGACTCCACACATCCACTGCAGCATCTTCATTTCCGTGACGCGCAGCTCCTGCTTGTGTCGCTCTAGTAATGGCCTTGTTTCACTGCCATATATAAGGACAGGCCTAATGATGGTTTTATAGACCTGCCCCTTCAGCTTGATCGGCATTTTGGGGTCACTAATGACACCAGTCACCTCACACCATTTGGCCCAATTCACAGAACAACACACAGATTCCAGGTATTTGACACGGTCCGTGCGCTCGACCACGTCAACGCATAAGCGGACGGACTGGGGATCTGTGGTGTGGCAGGCCATGTACTCCGTCTTCGTCACAATATGTTTCAGACCGCCGTTTTCCAGAGACTTTTTCCACTTATTCACCCGTTGTACCAGCCGTCCCCTGTCCGAATCTGCTAACGCTATATCATCAGCATACTTATGCAACCAGGGTGGTAGCTCGTGGTGGTCTCGGATGCTGTTTGACAGAACGTCTAATACTACGCTGAACAGAAACGGGCTAAGCACGGAGCCTTGGTGTACTCCAACGATGATAGGGAAGGGTAGCGTGTCACTAACCGCAGTCCTAACTATGGAACTGGAATCGTGGTACATGTCCCGGATAATGTCAATTTTAAGGTCAACTATCGCTATCGAAACTATCGCTATCTCAACAACACTACATAAAAACCGTACACCAAGAAATACCGCCACCTATGTAACTGCACTATCATCAAAACAAACAAACAGTTACTCATCAAAAATGTGATCGAAGATAAATAAATTGTCAAAGCGAAGATGGCAGCGATAAATAAATAGTAATTATTAATATGCTACTATTAATTCCGACGTGCCACCGTTTTAACGGTATGAGGTAGCTGAGACAAAGTAGAGTTCATTGACTTGACAAATTAGATGTTTTATTATTAGAATTATAATAATGTGAAAAATTACGGAATTGGAAAACAATGGGCCATTTGAAGTTAATAATGGCTATTTAAGAAGAAGATGGATGTCAAATTCATGAAGATTTACTCAAGATTTGTCAGGTATTCCTCTGTCTACGAAATCAATTGAAATCCATTGAGAAATGGGAAATTCCCATCAATATCGTTACGTCACTTTTTAAGCCTAAAAAAGTGACGCTTTACTGTCTGTCATACAGATGGTGATGGTGGTGGGGTTTACCATAACGTTTTTTATTGACTTATCTCAAGCATTGGACTATGTTATGCTGATGTATTATGAATAATCTAAACAAACAACTTTACAATCTGCTTTTTAAAAACCAACGGTACCTATTAATTACCCAATTTTTACCAAACGCAAGTACCTACTGTTAAACGACACGTAACCGAAGTCGGGTGATGGGCCTGTATCGGGTCATGGTTCATTGTCGTTACCTTGACTCGAACTTCTGAGGAAGATGAGTATTCTGAAAGCGCTCGCTATTTCTGAGATACCTACATAACGGATGCTCTAATGTTTATACAATATCAGGAGCTACAATATTAGGGGCTATTTAGCAAACTTTTCCACAGTAACGATGAAGTTCACTAATTCTGCGTTAGATATAAGTAATATAACTTTATCTACTTACTGTACTGCACAAAACGTGCAGAGAAGTGTTTATTCATCTTTTTGATGGCATAAATACACATTATGTACATTGCAATTCAAATTAGCTAGTAAACACGTTCCAACCAAAGATATTACTTATTTAAAAACATTATACTTACATAACTACTAAAAATTACTACACTTTTTACAACTGTGTGTGTAAATTTATCATAATTTAAAATATTAAGTCATTATGTGATGTAATTGATGTAATGTGTATGTATCGCCATCCATACTTTGAAAAAGTCGCACACGAAAATAAAATTGTTCGCAATAAGCTCGCTGTCTAAAGCCCGCCCACCCATCAACAAATAAACTATATTTTATGTCGATATTGAGGTCGATATTGATAATCGTGATCTATTAAAGAGAACATAGTAATTGCTACTGATGGGCACCTTGGACAAGAGAATTGGATGGTAACTTGAAAACGGTCCTATGACCGTTTTTTTAAGTTTAGGAGGATGGCTCACTTGACCTTATGGTCCATAGCCGTTATGGACGTGGCACGTACCTAATTAGTTTTTTAATACCATGTCAGTGGCAAACAAGCAAGCCTAAGGGCAGGCGGTTACCGCATACTAGATTGGCACGTCAATTACGAGCGGATGAATCAGCTGTCCTACTCCTGTACTTCTACCATGAGTTGCCTCTTTAAATTCACGTCATCGTTCGGTTCACACTGTTCACGCCTTGTCGTGAGGACCTGCTGGTGAGGGCTTAGGGGAACTGGCACCATTGAATCTGACCCCGCAAGGCCAGTTAAGAGGACACAGCACAGCACGAGTTAGAGAATTGAAAAATAGTATATTTTCTAAAATCTATTGCTGTTTCTAGCTAACCTAGAGCCCCCCGCAGAGTGCGACAAAGACAACAGCAACTCGGACCGAAATTACCTATTAAAGGTACACAAAAGCGACGCTTCGTAGTCCCCTGATCCCTGTCCGAAAACTTGAGCGATTGAATTCCTTGTTTTAGTCAAAATTAGAAAAAGGCTGTAGCCGTACTAGGTTTTCCTTTTTTATATAATCCAATCAAATTAATTTTCTAGATGTTTGAACACAGTGGAAAATCTGACCAATTTTTTAAATTTTCGAAGGCTAATATATCTTTTAATTCACTTTTGAATTGGTCAACTGGCAACAGCTCAAATTTGTACAGCTTTCCTGGTAGTTTTAATAAAGAATATGCAGAGCATGTCTTGATCTCTTCACACTAATAAAGTGACTTGCTCAATATTTCCGGTGACTGTACAAATTTCATCTGTGGGGCCAGTTGACCAATTCAAAAATCGTATAAAGGCATTGGTTAACTGGCCCCGCGGGGTCAGTTTCGAGCGGGGCCAGTTCCCCGAACCCTCTGGTGAGGCAGCTGCTAGTTTACATGGTCAAAATATCAGTTATGCACGTGTTCATAGGTTTCGGTTACCGCTCACCATCCGGAGGTCCGTATGCTTGTTTTGCCAACATCTTTGTATTTAAAAAGCTTCATTACGAATGTTATGGAACAACCTTCACCAGGTCATCGCTACATCTAGTCTAACTAAAGATCTAGGTCTTGTGAAATGAATGAAATAATGAGTCTTTGTTTTCGAGCGCTATCGCTTATTACATCAAACTTTGGTAAGTTTGAACATGAACTTGCAGATCTATCTATACAGACCATCGTCTTCATTTGTTACGTTTTTGCTACCAGGGGCCTTATTTCGCTTTTAAATAGTCAAAGTAATGCCTAAACTAAGAGGGAATTTTTGTTAGTAAATATCCAGCCTAGAAGATGCATTAGTGCCAGGCTGACTGGCTGGAAATGAAAGATCATCACGATGATCGAACGACGAAGATGATCACGGAATTGTTCGCTACGCTCAGTTTAGAGAATGAACTTCTATGGATTGTAATAAGGCCCCTAGTAATATTTTTCACTTCTCATACTCTCAAAGTACGCCAATACAGCCCTACGAAGCGGCCCTAGGGAGTAAAAAGTAATTAGTTTTTTAATTTCCTTCATGTGACAAAGACAAACTCAAACCGCCAGTAAAAATATACTAATTATCTGTGGAGTGTGGACCGTCTTCATTGCGAAAATGTTGAGAGTTTTAGTTCCATGGTTTGTCCGCAAAGAAGGTGACACCATGTGTTTTAAATTGTTAATCTGTAGTTCAGTTCAGAAGAAAAAACTGACCACGTAAATTTCAGAACTTTTGTCAAGTGTAAATTTGTTAGGTTTGAAATGTTTTTGTACTAAATTGACTGTTTTTCTCGCACTCAAAGTGAAAAGTACAGTTTGCACCTCGAGACTATACGCCAACTTAATAAACCCCTTGGTTTCATTGACTCCACGCTCGGGAGTCAAACCACATCTGGTTTATTATGGCTTCGTTTAGTCCCTCGATATAAAATATACTATTAGAGCAGTTTCAGTCTAGCGTTTTTCGTCGCTCTGGCATACCTACGCGCTTGCGCATGCGCTACATTTTGCTTCAAAAAACCAAACGCGCGTAAGTACAAACACTGGCTCATTGCGGCGTGTTCGCTCCAACCGGTAGTGGTGAGTCAGTATCTATATAAATTATACGAGCGTATAAACGCGCCAGCGCTCGTATAAGTGCTTTCAGAAAATAACGCTAGTCTCAAAACGCTCGAACGTCTGTAATAAGTACCTACTTTATGTGTTATCCTACATTTAGTTACTCTAGTACAATTTATTAAGTTTTATGGGAAAACCTTGACCTGAATATAACATACCTACTATCGAATCGCGTGAGCACGCAAACCCATCAGAAAGCAGCCACACGAATTCACAAACGAACCCAATGGCTAAAGTAGATAATAGTGGCTATTATGGTCAAATTAACAGCATAATGTTACATTGCTTAAAATATTATTGCAAATATACCCTGAACATTTTAAAAGCACAGCTATATATTTTAATAGTAGGTACCTATACTTACTGGCGACCCGCCCCGGCTTCGCATGGGTGCAATGTAATGTAAATGTAAATATTGATGTCATGTCAATATTTTCTCTTCTCCCAATCCAACAAGCGACCCGTTGCAAAACAGGCAGAACACTCACAATCGCATGACAGAAAGACGGGCTAGCCCACGACGAGTCTTGAATTCAGAAATCTGGTTATAATCTGGTAATGCAGTTGTCAATAATGCATGGATTCTTAGACACCTGATGGCAGCAGAATAGTTTTGCTGATGACCATGAATCTTACTTGCTCGTTACCAGAGTGGCAATTTAAGCTAAGTGCCGAGAGAGTTGCAGTGAGAGAAGAGAATGACTTCACAAAATATAGGACCGGATATTCCTTCTTTAATTACATAATTATTTAAAAAAACAATTGAAATAGTGGGGCTGCCAATATAATATTTTACGAACAAGCGCGCTTTGCAAAAATCCAGTGTACATTTTTTTTCTGAAACGCATTCCTCATGAATTTTTGGGCAGCGCCATCTATCAAGTTAGGTTGTAAAGAGCTGTTTGTCAAGCGGTTTTGCTTATCTTATTTTTATGCTTTCAAAAGCAATTTTATTTCTGAACCAGCACTCATTATTTATTTTCGAAACGATTTTTTTCTACACAGTCGAATCTATGTTTCGGTTTTTATTTTTAATTTAATTTTTAATTATTGGATTAAAATCTCCTCAAATTCTGTTGGTCACACAGATTATATCGCCGCCATGACAACGTGAAAAAATGTTTGACAATCACAAGTCATTCATTTTATGTTGAAGTTGACATGACAACCTCTAAATAGTTATTGATCAGGTAAAAAATATTGAATCGCATTTCTAAAACTGGGCTAAATAATGGAAAAAGCTTTCGAAATTCAAAAGCAAGTGCGTGATAATGTTAAAACATTCCAAACATACTTGACAGACCTCCAAAACTGGGAAGCGGAGATGAAAAGAAAAGAGGCCGCACTCAACGGCGATTTCGAGCAGGTTCAGACCCATTTACGCTCGCATTTACTGTAATACAATAAACCATGTACCCTCTTTAATAATAGTCAAGTGTAATTTTGTCAGTAATTTGCACAGTAATTGTCGAAATGTTATTGGTGGTAGCTGCGCCTCATTCATTCTTTATTGACGCCGTTTATTTCATAATTTTAGTGTTGATATACCTGGTAGCTTTACTGAAGTACTTGAGGCTTCGGATAATT
Source organism: Udea olivalis (assembly GCA_947369235.1). Lineage (NCBI taxonomy): Eukaryota > Metazoa > Arthropoda > Insecta > Lepidoptera > Crambidae > Udea > Udea olivalis. Next base: position 16,470,488 of record OX376359.1, read on the forward strand.
AATCTTGGTGCAATCTTTTGAGGTTAGGATCTACCGCCGATTAGGAGTAAGTTGAAAAAAGAAAAACCATCTGTAGTACCTAAGAAGACTGAAAAAAGGATCTCCGCGTTCGATTACCAATCCTGGGACAAGTTTGATGTTGTAAGTCTTTAATTCCTTATATTTATAAGCTCTAATACTTTTGAATACACTACAACAAACAAGATGAGACTGTAACCCAAAGCTTTCAAACGAATGATGTTCCATATTATGTCATTTGAAGGGAAAGGCATCATTGTAATGACCAAGGTGCTAAGTGAATGTGAAAACATTGTCACTTTTTTTTTCAAGACCAGCAGCCATGTCTTTGTGTATGGATGACCTTCACATATTTTTACAAATAAATGCCTTTTTATCCTCAGCACCTTTCTTTAAGGGCTGCCTGGAATGCAACTGAATATTTCCCTGTAACATAAACTTTACTGTTTTTGTGCTGAGATCATCAGGCTCTATACAAGGGACAGTGGTCTATAAATAGTGCTAGGTGTATTTTTTCTAGACTGTTTTATTAATATTCATTAAATTAAATACAGTGTGAACAAATCAAACAACAATCGAACAAAATTCTTAACAAATCTCAAGGAACTGAGCTTAAATTTTTAAAATACTAGAGTTATAGTTTTTGCTATATGGATAGAAAAAGAAATTTCTCTGATTACAATAAAATACAATATATCAAACAAAAATTTTAAAGAGTTTAGACTAAATTGCGACTGTCCATCAATATAATTTCCCATTAAACAATTTATTTTAACCATTTTCTCCCTAACTGGCAAACACTCAGCAAAATTAAGTATTAAATACCTACTTTCATAGTAAGTTTAATATTTCCATCTAAATATATTACCATGGTTGTTTACTCTGTATAGCAGAGTTGCAACTTATAAGATAAGTTGTGTGCAAAATGATAAACAATGGAGATGGTCTCTAGTTTAGATATAATAAATATAAATAAATAAATATCCCTGGACATTATTCCACACAGCGCCATCTAGCCCCAAAGTAAGCTCATTAAAGCTTGTGTTATGGGATACTAGACAACAGATAAACATACTTAAATACATTTTCTTTTGTAAATACATACTTATTATACATAGGAGACACCCAGACCAGTACAAACAGACATGTTCATGCACACAAATGTTTGTACTGTGCGGGGATCGAACCCGCGACCTCTGGTGTAGTAGCCAACTTCTTAACCATTACACCAAGTCGGTTGTCATCTAGTGTCTTTAATATACAAATTGAAAAAGTACAAAAAAAACTATCACAGCCAATAAAATTGGGAACCCAGATTGAGAGTTACCTAAATCATTTCATATTGATTTAATATACAAATTGAAAAAGTACAAAAAAAACTATCACAGCCAATAAAATTGGGAACCCAGATTGAGAGTTACCTAAATCATTTCATATTGATAAAACTTCCCCTAGCAACCATGCACATAGCTTGAAACAGGTATCCAACATTTGCGTCAATCTAATTTATTCATCCAGGGGATATTAACATTGGCCAAGCATCAGTAAATAGCGAAAATAAATAGTATTAATAATATATGTGTCTGAGTATAGGTACTTCATATTAAATAAACTTAGTAAATTCAAATTGTTAGTGAATAAAAACGAACAATATTTGTTTCGTTATTTAAATTACCAACATGAAAAGTAATTGTAATATTTTTCATTTATGAAATTCCATTAGAGGTCACATTATCAGCTGTTGTGAAAAAACTGATGAAACCCAAATGGATTTAAACATTTTTGCTTCCATGGTTGCTCACTATCGAGATTTATTGTTAGTGATATTTCTGTTGTAATAATTTAGTATAACTGAGCATTTAGTGCAACATATTGTACTTGACGACACGATTGGCGCAGTGCGCTGTAGCACGGTTTCTCGCCCCGATTTCCGTAGTGTCCCGGGTTCGATTCCCGGTCGGGTCAATTCGGGAAACGATCTTTTCTGAATTGACTCGGGTCTGGGTGTGCTGGGAGACGCCCCTGGCTTATTTCCTTGTGTGGTACCTCGTAACACAGGGATATTAATCCCTACTTCGAGACCATTACAAGAGGTGGGTTGTCTGGCGCATATATATATTTATTTATTTATATGGTATGTTTCTTTACTACAATCAGTCTATAATTTCTACAACTAGGACAAAGCATGTGAAAAAGTAGACATGGAAGAAGTTGGTCCGGTTTCCTTGGACAGCAAGAAGAGTCAACAAACCAAGCTGGAGAAGCTAAGAGAGGAGGCCCAGTATGAGAAAGAAAGGGTAAGATGACTTGAAATGATCATAATTATTTAATCATCACAAAGTAGGACAGTACCTGCATAAATAAATAAATAAATATCAGAGACAATTTACACCAACATCATCTGACCCTAAACAAAGCAGAACTTGTACTATGGCCATGGGTGTCAGAGGCTAATAAACATACTTAAATAATTCTAAAAATATAAGTTGAAATAAATTTATATATATATTTAAATATATATTTTTAATAAAATAATTTTTTTTATCTATATAATGTGTAATTGCTATTATTATGTATATATTATGTTTATGAAATCTCTTTGAAATCTTCTTATTTTGATTCAAACCATCTCACCTTCTGTACACCTTATTTAAAACTTTTATCTTTAGCACTGCCTGTAATATCTCTAGCTGACTGTGTGGTTGACTGGTAGAGAATACCTCTAGGCATTAAGTCCGCCCTTTGTAACATAGATTATGTGCAATAAAGAATAAATAAATAAATAAATGTTCGTCACATTAATGTCACGGGTGGGGATCGAACCCACAACCTTTAAGGCAGGATCCCTGCCATTGCACCAACAGGCCAGTCAAATGTACATGCTGCAGATATTGCAATTGAATTATCATCTGCTATTAGAATTATTAATTGTTTTTAAAGAACAACAATCAATATTTTATTTTCATCCTGCACTTCTAAAATCTTCTAACTGTTCAGCTTCTCATGTGACGGTGGCACAAGCATGTTCTTAAGTATTTGACTGCTGCGAAACCATAATTGTAGCACGATAGCGCTTGTTTGAGGAAGCCTACCTTCTGCAATGGTTGCTAAAGGCCAATGATGAATAGAATCTGCTATATTTAATTCAAGCTTCTACCTAAATGTACTTGTTGTTTTCAGGGCAACACTTATGTTAAACAAGAGAAATGGGATGAAGCCATATCATGCTACAGCCGAGCCATTGAGTTGGTCAAGGATGACGCCATTTACTTCGCCAATAGAGGACTTTGCTACTTGAAGAAGGAAAGGTATGTATGCGTTTTTAATTCCGAAGTCTCTTTTTTTTAAGAGTAACATTGAATAAGAAACCCTTATGCTCTTTTGCTATACCCATTGGTCTGCCACAGCACAGCCTTTTTACTTGTAGGATATAAAATTGGGTTAGAAAGCTGCAATTCTTGATAGATAGAGATATACTTTATTACGCGATTAAACAATTAGTATTATATCATTACTGAAAGTCTCTTGATAGCTATTTATAACGCCGACAAGTAATTGCAAATACAAACAATGATTAAAAGGGCTCTCAACATACAGATTTTTAGTTATAGACAATACAATACAATTTGTAGAATAAGATGTAATTTTTCTGTTTAATTTTTAATAATGATACTTAATTAGAAGTGAGTTTCAAAATAGTAGGTAAATATAAAAAAAAATCGGCCCTAGGTGTGGAGCGGGCCGAAAGTTTTTTTCTAGTTTTACCTACATTTCAGCCACTGTGAAAGGGGCCTCCTCCCTAGATTCCCAGCCTACATACACCACGTCCATTAATCAGACTGACATTCACTCGAAAGTGAGCATGATATGAGGCTGATAATTAGCCTACGGACCAACTGCTAATTTGACTTGACTAACATTCATGTTACTAACATTCAAATTTGAGTTTGTTCAGGATCTGGTTGTTATTGACCATCTAAGTATGTATTTAGAAAAATTCAAGTATGTTTATCACTCTGACACCCATAGCACAAGCTCTTCTTAATTTGGAGTCAGGTGACTTCGTAAGATGTCCCCGACATTATTCTTACCAATATTTTTATAAGCTTTATAATAATATAATTATGAAACTAATAATTGTTCATAAAATAAAACAAAATAAATTAATTTTATAATTATTTATTTGGCTTAGGTACTAATATGTATTATAAATGCGAAAGTTTGTGAAGATGTATGTATGTATGTTTGTTGCTCTTTCACGCAAAAACTACTGAACTTATTTGGATGAAACTTTACAGTAATGCAGCTTATACATCAGAATAACACATAGGCTTCAATTTATAAATATTTTATGTAATTTGGTCGTTAAATAAAACGTGTTAATGAAAAAGCGCAAAACCTCAGACACCCCAACTTATTTATATCATAAAAGAATTATGTAAATTATTAAATTTAATTTTCGCGGATTATTCACGAAGATATTATAGCTTTTTGTTTTCTTGTGTTTGTCTGCAAATTAAATAGTCTATGGTAATTACGCGCTATCTAGTGTGACGTTGCCGCTTCGCGTGCCGCCGCAATAATAGAGTTAAGTGATGATTAAACACGGCGTAATGAAAATATTTTTTTGGTTAAAACTTGACCCCTATTTTTTAATACTGGAATGGATTCTACTCTCGATTCTGTACAAACAAATTTCAGGTTTTGCGCTTTTTCATTAACACGTTGTATAACGATAACGCGGGCGAAGCCGCGGACGGTGAGCAATTTTTTTGATATTTGCTCTCCAGCCTCCACCAAGCAGAAAGCGACTGCACCCAAGCGCTAGCAATCGACCCCACTTACGTGAAGGCGCTGCAGCGCCGCGCCTCCGCCCGCGAGCGCCTGGGCTCGCTGCGCGCCGCGTCCAACGATCTCAGCGTAGTGCTGAAGTTGGAACCTCACAATCATGCTGCGAGGAAGCAGCAGGAGGGTATTAAAGCGAGGATGGGCACTAAAGGGGTGAGTGATACGGTCTTTTTGTCTTCTAATATATGTTCTCCGCAGATATACCCTTTTTTTATGGCAATGTAACCATAAAGGTTTCCTACTGACCCAGTGCACTGGTGTAGAGAAATCGCACATACGGTGCTATAAAATCACTCATGCAAATGGTGCAATATTTCAGGGGAAGCATTTGAAAATTCAATATCGTACACATACACATACATACATACACATACGTACATATGGTTCTTCTCGAATAAACAAATAAAATGATAATAATTTTACTACACCTTTCAACTTTATTTTAAAGTAAAAGCAAACGTCTCACTTATTAATTATTATTAAAAAAATATGAATGTTTGAAAATTACTACTTTCGCAGAAGTAACGTTATGGCACTAGAAAACAATTAACTGGATAATTATTTCAAAACAAATAAAACACGAAAAAAATACACTAAACACTACAAGTAGTGTTTAGTATATTTTTTTACACAGGGGTCATTGTTGTTTCAAGATACAAGCGTTAAGTTTTAGTGTGTTAAGTTTTAGTTTTCTTTTGTAAAGGGGCCTTGTCAATTCCTCTAAAGTTAGTGACTGATTACGTTTCGCCATACGAATAGCTGGGGGTGTTGAATGTTAGTTAATCAATAAAATAAAGTGTGATAATTAAAGAAAATGCCTTCGCAGCTACAGTTTTAATTAAAAATGCTTAACGAGCAATAATAGTGAACACAGGAATTGACTACGTCCCCTCAAGATATCACTGTAAAAATATATAGATACGTTGTTTCTCCCAGCGGCGGCGTCCAGATTCGCACCAAAACTATAACGACACTAATCCCCTCACGCGGAAGGTATGCGAACTACACAAGTGACAGTAACGCACCAAGCAAAGAGGTAGATTATGTTCCTTTCATACTCAGTTCAGTTTTGACAAAAAATACATAAGTGACGTTATAGCACCGTATGTGTGATATCTAGAGGACTTGCCTATAGCGTAAATGTACTCATAGGAGAAACATTTGTGTTTATTCTTTCTTCTGAGGGAAAGTCTCTTGGGAAATATTTCATACATACATATCAATCGCGCTTTCCAAGCGCAAGAGAGCACTAAGAGGATCGACTATTCTATCTACTATTTTCTCTTTATTAGCTTTGAATGATGATAAAGAGTACTTATGACTTCTTGAGAGCGTCGTGGCCTAGTGGTTCAGCACCCGAACTCAGATCGTGGATCGTGTGGCCCCGAGTTCAAATCTAGCCAAAACCAAAATATTTGTGTTCATTGTTTAATATCCGACTAACTCTCCGGTGATGGAAAACATGGATAACAAACCAAATCAACCCGGATAACGGCGGAAGGCTCACCACCTACCACGTTGGGTTCTAATACCATTGGTGAAAAGTGGGCTTCTAAGTGTTCCGTTCCCCGTGACAACACAGTTACTTGCCTCTGACTACACCGTTTGGGATAAAGTCGTGGAGGTATGTTATGTTATGTTATGACTTCTTTTATTTTATGATTGTTACAACACAACTCCTTTATGGCAAGTGTCGCTATACCTACCAAGCCACTGTAGAGTATTTTATTTTTGATTGTCAGCTCATTTGTTTGTGTGGAGACACAAATTGCGGGTCTGATACACAGATTGTAATTTTGATTCTCACTCAATTTTTCTTTTATTCTGTATTAAAATTTTATTTTCATAAATATTCGTTTTTGTTCTGTGACAGTTAGATAATATCTTTTAGGCTTGTAGACGTCCCGAAGGCGCCTGATTCCGCTGTTTAAAAATAAATAATGCTTACTACAGCCCGAACTGAGAAGAAAGAGAGCGATATTGTTTGAAGGAGCACAGCTGTACAACAACTTACCAAACTATATTAAAAACTGTGATAATTTAATATTGTTTAAGACTAAACTCAAAGAATATATTGTAAGCACATTGTGATTTTTCAACTAGAGCCCTAGAGGCATATCATAATTTATAATTGTATCTCATTTTAAGTAAACTGTATGTTTTTATGAGAAATAAATTCTTTAAACCTAAAATGAAATGGAATCGTAATTAAATGAAAGGATTTTGACATTTAAAAACTGTCAAAATCACGCCTTTCAATAATAATCTTATTCATAATCATAATCATTTTTTATTTACTTGAAAGACGGTACATAAGGTTAAATGGATTAAGTGGTAGATTCACATGTTTCGCCAAACATATGGCATGTAAATGTTTTAAATATTAGTTTAGTAACTCTACAACACTGTAAAAATTCTTATTTAAGAGCCATAGATGTAATTTATTATAAAATAATGGAAGTCTTAGTGATTTTAACATTTCTGGAATTTGGTTATAAATTTTTATGCACATATTCAAACAATTACGATTCAATTGGCTTTTAAATAGCAGAATCAGGCCCCTGAAAGTAACTCTAAGGTGGCCGAAAGATTTTTTGTTACCCAGTATAAAGTCCAGAGATATATCTTACTCATTTCACTTTTTCCAGTCCAAGTCAAAATCCTCTCCAGTATCAACCCCAACCAGGGAAAGCAAGCCGATCATCACTCTCAGCAGTCAGCCCAAGATCATCGAGCTGCCCGATGAACCGGAGGCTGGAGTCCAGCAAAGCGGCTTGGGCGTCTGGAGAGATGGCATCGGTGAAGATGTTACTGTCATTAAGCCTGTCAAGAAACCGCCTCATTTGAGATCTAAGGTAATAAATTATTTTTTCACACCACATGCTCGACAATGCCGAATTATATGTCATGTAAACCTTACCGAAAGCAAGACATTATATCTCTTGGCTTTAGCCGGGTTATAATGTTCTATTATAACCCGCTGGTCAATAATGTGATTTTCACTTTCATAATTCTTATTGCTATGTCCATAAAGTCTAATTTCACTAAACAGAATGTGTCCTCAGCGGGCGCGGCCAACTCGATTTTCGAAGACCGAGGCCGTGGCCCACTAGATTCGCACTGAGACGAACTTCATTTGTTTGTCAAATCGAGTAGGCCACGCCAGCTGAAAGAAGTTGCTATGGCCGTAGCTAGTACTACTAGCTTTAGAAGATTCTATAAATATTTCAAAGAAAAAATAAAAAATGTCGAGTGATGAAAGTATTTTGACTCCAGAAGCTATTAAATTAGATGCCATAGGCATTGTCAATAATCTACTCTCAGAAAAGTCAAAGGAAAAATACCTGAAAACGTTATCTTTCCATAATTGGACTAATGTCTCCAATATCATTTTGCACTTTTAATATGCTGTAATAAACACTATCTACTAAGCCTGGTTTTTTATTGTCTCGCATAAAGTGAGAAAAGTAGAGTATACACCACCGGGATAAAACTGTTTTTTTCTTGGGCGCTTGAATCCCTCACTGCACTCAGGACTCAATCTTAATTCCCTCGCTTTGCTCGGGAATTAACTAATAACAGCCTCGCTGCGCTCGGGAGTTAAATTTGGAGTCCTTCGTTACGTTCAGGATTCAATGTAGCGCCCGTGACATAAAACAGTGCTTAATCCCCTTGGTGTATAATCTACTATTATGCGACTTTTTCAAATACCGGCAGATTATTTATACCTTAAATAAATTGATATGGCATACAAAAAAAAAACATTATTGACTACACATTCAAAATAAATACAATAAAATAATGACACAGTGAAAAACTACTCTATACAATAGCAGAGGTTCCCAAACTAGGCTAGGCCTGTATCTTGGTAAACCGATTTACATTCAAATTACACAGTTAAGGCGTAAATAAAAAATAAAAACAGTAACATATTATTCATAAACAAGTTTAAGGATTTTTGTGTGTGTGAGAGAATGTATGTGTTTATCTATTTTTAAACTAAGAAGGTGAACAAAAAAGTAAGGATTTTGAAATAAAACTGAAGATTAAAATTTTCATCCAATAACTACAAACGGCTGACTTTGTACTAAATCCTCATATCAGAAGTTGGTTATTTCAAATTTTCCACCTAAATAGTGTCATCTCCTATCAAATGTGCCATATCATTTTCTTTACTATTTAAATAATCAGCCGGTTTGATCTGCTGTATAAATTGTCCCACATATTTATTTTTGCAATTATTGAACTGCTCACCTGTTAAATCAAATATTTTTAAGGAGAAATGCCAAATCTTGCTGCAATAACATTGTCTCAGATAAATTATAAAATCCTAAATAGTTCTGAAATCACGATATGTACTTGAATGGAGGTTAGGTTGAACTTGAGGCAGTGCTAAGCTATTCTCATATTTTTTGTAATATATTTGTAATTCATATTTACAGAGGCCGTTAAAAAACGTTCCAATTCAAGAGATTCAACTAGGAAAATCTTCTCCGGAAAAACCGCCAACTCGTCTCAAGATCATTGAACTCGCAGATAACCTATCACATGGTGATTCCAACAACAATGAAAAAAACCAAACAAAAGTAGATATAATAGTTACCGAAGACAAAGGGAAAGGTGACAATGTAACATTAAGTCCGGAATCAGTCAAACTGATAGCTGATGTAAAAGCTTCGGAGAGAAAGAATGAAGTGTCTCCGGAGAAGAAGAATGAAGCGTCTGTTCATTATTTAGTGCCGCCAGTGAATAGTGTACAGTTTATGTCGGAGTGGAAGTTATTGAAAGACTACCCTGAAGCTAGAAGCGAATATTTGAGTGTAAGTATGCTTTGTAAAATTGTCAATTTTGGTGCTGCAGTTTGAACTCGTCACGAAACACAAAACACCATCACACTATACAACCGCACTGTATCTATTATCTATGTATTACACTTGTTGACACTACACGATATATTTTATTACCCACCATATTTTCACCTATACAACGTGTTAATGAAAAAGCGCAAAACCTCAGACACCCCAACTTATTATTATTAAGAAAGAATTAAGTAAATTATTAAGTTTAATTTTCGCGGATTATTTACGAAGATATTAGCTTTTTACGTTTTCTTGTGTTTGTCTGCAAATCAAAAAGTCTATGGTAATTACGCGAGATCTAGTGCGACGTCGCCGCTTCGCGTGCCGCCGCAATAAAAGAGTTAAGTAATGATTAAACACGGCATAGTTAAATTATTTTTTTGGTTAAAATTTGATTCCTGTTTTTTATTGGTTAAATCGATTCTACTCTCGATTCTGAACAAACTACTTTCAGGTTTTGCGCTTTTTCATTAACACGTTGTATATTTACAAATATTTATTATATGTACATATGTAAGGCACATACGTATGTCCACCGCAGATGTCCGTTCGTTTACTCAGTTGGGGCCCACTGAATATCAGCGCCTGGGCCCTTAAAGCCCAGGCTGAATGCTGAGGGAGGTCCTTTTATTTTTTGGGCATCGGGACACCGCTGGCTGATGATTTTTGTTTGTCTTGTTGTTATCTTGTTTTGTTGTTGTATGCCTACTAGTGTTTTTGATAAATGTACTGATGTCCTTGAATTTAATAAATATCTTTCTATTTCTATTTCAATAGGAATGATTAATGTTTGAAAGTTCAATCTATACTAATACAGGGTGTAAAAAGATCCTTATCGAAGCCGGCGTCTACGCACTCAGACCATTAAATCAAGTCACAGAAACAAATATTATTGATGTGAAACGAAATTTTTTTTTTAGGTTACAATTTTAACCCAGAAAACGGAGTACGCAAGGTAACGCGTGCAACAGACCGCTCCTGCGCATAGTCAAGGCGTGCGAACGATGCACATTGCGAGTTGAACGTTTTGAAGCATTTTTTTGTTAAGAAATACTTGAATTTATTATGTTTCCTTTGACAAAAATTAAGTAGGTAATTTTTTTTGACTTTGACCTTCAATAACTTGGTAACTATTGAGTTCCCAGGTATGGTCTAGAAAGAAAAAATGGTCCTGATGATGTGCAGAATACGTAGGTCTCGGCTTCGTTAGGGTCTTTTTACACCCTTTATTATAAAGAGGAAAGATTTGTTTGTTTGTATTGAATATGCTCCGAAACTACTGGACCGATTGAAAACAATCTTACACCAATATAAAGCTAGGCAACCGTGATAATGTGAGGGACATGGGTTTTTTTTTATTTAGGCTATAAAGTGACGGGACAGACAGTCTACTCAGGCAAAACCACTGACGGACAGCTGGTTTCTTTTAACCCCTGTTATGAAAAAGTGATGCGCTAGCATCTACCCGTCATCTGCGCAGAGTTCTCAATGGATGGCGACGCGCGCTCCTATTGATAGAATTTGTTCAAACTCTCATTTTATTAATATGAAACTTGCTAAATTAAGGACTTTTCTTGAAACCTAAATAGTTATTCTATCTTATGCACTGAGTTTTATTGATAATACATTATTTGTATATTTGTATTTATTCTATAGACCATTGAGCACACCTAGTCGACATAAAAAAAACACGAGTACTAGAAACACCAAATCTCAACAACTTCTTCCATTTGAATTGAACCAAGTAGTAAGTCCAAATGAACGAGCGATTGTTGTCTATGGTTCATACATTCAGTTCGAAATGCAAGCAATAAAAAACGTTATTTCTTTGTAAAAAATCTTATATTTGCGTAAAAGCTGACCTAAGTGACCTTGTCCCGTATCCGCGCCTACTTAGTTGACGGGGAAAGCCCGGATACGGGACAAACCATACCAACTGCGTTTAACTGCGAAAGATGATGATATTGCTATATTACTGTTGTTGTGCCTGTCGAGCCTCGTGGCCTAGGTCACCCCCCCCCCCCCCGATCTGAGTTAGGGTGCTGAACCCCCTAACTCAGATCGTGGATCGTGCGGCTCCGAGTTCAAATCTGGCCAGAACCAAAATCACTGTGTTTATTGTTAAATATCCGACTAACTCTCTGGTGATGGAAAACATCGATAAAAACCAAATCAACCGAGATAACGGCGGAAGGCTCACCACCTACCACGTTGGGTTCTAATACCATTAGTGAAAAGTGGGCTTCTGAGTGTTCGACACAGTCACTTGCCTCTGACTACCCCGTTTGGGATAAAGTCGTGATGCTATGTTGTTGTGCCGGTTTAAATGTAATTTAATGTAACAATGTCCAAAATTGACGACACGATTGGCGTAGTGCGCTGTAGCACGGTTTCTCGCCTCGATTTCCGTAGTGTCCCGGGTTCGATTCCCGTTCAGGTCAATTCAGGAAACGATCTTTTCTGAATTGACTCTGGTCTGGGTGTGCCGGGAGACGCGCCTGGCTTATTTCCTTGCGTGGTACCTCATAACGCAGGGATATTAAACAAGAGGTGTATTGTGTGGCGCATATTTATTATTGATTATTATTATTATTATTTTATATAATTATTTCTAATCTATCCTAAATATCTTAATTCCAGCTCATAGACCCATCGAAGATTCCTGCCATCTTCTCGAACGCTCTCGAATCCGACGTGCTGTCTGACATCATACAGATAATGCACGGAAACAGAAACATTTTCAGGAATAAAGTGTCTGCGTATTTGAAAGGAATGTGCCGAGCGAAGAGATTCTACGCCCTGGCTATGTTTCTCACTGAACATGATAAAAGACGTGAGTAGTTTGATATACCGGGTGATTGTTTATACCGTAAGGTATATAATATTGCACATGGCAGTATTAGCCCATTAGCCCAAGCAACGAAGACGAACCCCCCCCCCCCCCCCCCCGTTAGCTCCACCCCATCCACCAGGACTTTGAGTATGTTGCTTCAGACAGTATTCCCTCCATTTGTGCCAAAATTCGCCTTCACACGAATTAATTCCCCTATTTTTCCTTCGTTGCTTGAGCTGTATTATATGTGATAGAAACTAAGTGAAGTTTCAAAAAAATATTTATTAAAATCTGATTGTGGCATAGATAGTTTGTACATTACTTACTGAGTATGCTAAATCATTTTGCTCACGGTATAAATAATGAAGAAATTTCAATTAGAAATCAATAATTTAATAGCTTATATCCAAAATTCTTTCTTACACTATTAAAAAAAACTTTAACTTTAAGGATTACTGCAATGTTACCCCGCCAGAGTGTAGCACTTGCGCAAAACAGTAAACAGTTTTCTGACAAGTTGTTTATATTTTCATGACTAAATACCGCCAGGCGCATTTTATCGGAGGCAGTAGTGCCCGTTATTAATTTCAGTTATTTAATTGGAAAAAGTAACATTAGGGAATTATCACTTTAAGTGTAATCAGTTTTTTGTACATCGTAAATTATCTTTTTCGTCGATCAGCTTAAACCTAAAACAAAGGCCAATTAGTAAATTTACAATTGAAATTGAGTGACATAGGTTTATATTAGCGCAAGTAAATATTTTTTTTAATTATTTCTATCATCTTTTTTAGTTAATTTAATTATCTTTCTACTGAATCCTTTTTTTTCTTGCCAATATCATGCACTTTTAAATGACCAAATACCTAACTGAGTACACTATTTTAATTTGATAAGTTTTCACTGATTATTCGTGACAAATACGTACGACATGGTAAAATCTGACGTCCTTGGAAGCTCTTTTCTTGGATAAAAAAATATCTTACAATATATTCCTTGTTTCAGTGCTGACTGTCCTTCTTCACCACTGCAGAATTGTGGAGAAACTCAGCGAGGAAGAAATAGCCGATCTGAAGAAGAAATATGAAATGTAAAGACTTACGCTGTCCCATCAGTCTAGTTACACTGCACTATCTGTCTCTTTCATTCCTTCTTATTGCTCTCGACATTTGAGTGAAAGGAACAAACCAGTGCAATAGATTTTTTTTCATAAATGAAGTAGTTACAACGTAGGATACTAATTTGTTTAAAAAAAACATTAATTGTTATGTATGTATGTGTGTTTTCTGTATGAGATTTGCCCTGAAACTACTACATTTACAGTGAAAACGATTTAAAACACCTCTGTGTATTGATTTATTTAAATTTGTGTGAATAGTTTTGGGCATATCATAATTTCTAAGGTTGAATAACACTTATCCGCAACGCGAGAAAGGCGTCTTGTTCACAGTTTTGTAAAGCGCCAGGTTCTTTGTCTGTAGTTCCTCTATGCTGATAATGATACCTCTTAACTGCGGAATGGCGGATTTCCGCCACAAAAAAATAAGCCAAGTCTGTTTTGCATGGTGGAAATCCGCCACCTTCTTGCTTTTGAGATTTTTTTTCACATACTTTTTTAGTTAAGGCAGGAGGTCGGGCCGACAAATCGTTTCCGGTTTATTAGGCTGTATGGTACCATACCCAGACCTATCGGTGTGTAAAATAAAAAGATGAAGAATTTTGTCGTTGAAATATTGCTGACTCAGAGTGTCACAGAGTGGTGTGACATTTAAGTGACATATTTGATGATTTTTACCGTGAATTACGCGTTTTCAAGTCCAGAATATCGAAAATATAATGTTATTCTTGAATATATTATCTACTTTTCGAAGATTATGTGCAATTTCATGGAGAAATTTGTTATTAAATTCGACTAACTTCCCACTGTGCCATGAGGTGCGACTTAAGTCCTTAATACCAGCTTTCATTTTCTTATTGCAGATGAAATAACTTATAGAAAAAGGTAGAGGAACTAATGCAGAATTAGGAATATATAAAAGAAAGCCACAATTCATAATAGAAATGGATTTATTGCAGTTTTAAAAAACCAAAAAAAACGAAAACGCCAGGTCTGTGAGATGGAGGATTTCATCCACCACAGACGCGACTATTCTGACAATTACGCTCCCACAGTTGAGGGGCGAAACGCAATGCGTTTGACTTGTATTCTCACCAGGGATTAAAGAGCAATATTGGCTTCGAAATTTAACGCTTGTTAGGTTCACAAATACAATGAGAAGACATCGAAAAATTCTGGTCGTACTTTCTTGTGAAATGTTACCAATTATAATAACTAGCTGCCTCGACACACTTCGTTCTGTCAAAAGTAATTGCACGTCGCGGCGTCGGTAAAGCAGCACATCTCGCCGCATTTCTCCGACTGGATTTACATAGTTAATTATACTATTATTTTTCACTGAATGTTTTGTTCAATAATATTAAAATATAGGCTATGTCACTCCCTGATAATGTAGCTTCATATTGGTGGAATAATTTAAAAAATCGGTCCTGTCGTTCCGGAGCCTATTCAATACAAACAAACCTTTTTATTTTTCAGTGATACCATTATATAACACTACTTTTGATTATATTTAAATATGTTTTCTTAGTAAGTGAATATGTATATTCTTATGAGAATAATAAAGATCTTAAACCAGAACACTGATATGGATTTAACTTCTGAATAATCCGTAATTAATATTTACAGCTAACTGTAAGATTCGGTCTTATTTTAAAGCTTATTTAGTTTTATTTATAAAATATGGCAATGTCAATACACTATCCATAGTATCTATTTATAGAATCATGCGTTTTTTTTCTCAAGACAAAAACATCTTATCATAACATAAAAATAACATTTTCACTTCTCATGCTCTAAAAGTACGCCAATATAGCCCTACGAAGCGGGACTAAAGTTCCACTTTAGGCCCTAGGGAGTAAAAAGTACGAGTTTTTTAATTTCCTTTATGTGACAAAGACAAACTCAAACCGCCAGTAAAAATATACTATTATCTGTGGAGTGTGGACCGTCTTCATTTTCGAAAATGTTGAGAGTTTTAGTTCCATGGTTTGTCCGCAAAGAAGGTGGCGCCATGTGTTTTGAATTGTTAATCTGTGGTTCAGTTCAGAAGAAAAAATTAACCAGGAAAATTTCCGAACTTTTGTCAAGTGTAAAGTTCGGTTTTAGCTGTTTATAAACTGAATTGACTATTTTTCTCGTACTCAAAGTGAAAAGTACAGTTGGCACCTCGAGACTAAACGCCAACTTAATCTACCCTCGGTTTCATTGACTCCCTCGCACGTTTGGGAGTCAAACCACTTCTGGTATATTATGGCTTCGTTTAGTCCTTCGATATAAAATATACTATTTGATATTTTGTTTCGACCATCATGAGATTGTCATTATTGTTGTGGATAAGTGTGTATTCTCCCCTTACTACTAACTAAGTTCTGTGGTCTATCTACTAATGATATAGATGAGAATGAAATGTTCGTCACAAAATAAGAAAGACTTCCTAAGGATTTTTATTATTATCTAAAACACAATTCTCATTTTAATTAATGATCATGTGACATTGATTGATACTATCTCTCTACTTTATGATTTTATTTCTTATCATTTTAACTGTAGTAACATGTTAATGGTATAGTCTAGCATGTACTTACATAATGCCAATTATGTCTAAGAAAAAAAAAGACATAATTGCTAAATAATAATAAGTCAAAACGCACTTATCTTTTATCCTAGGTGTTGCGGGATAATATTATTATAAATAATGTGTTAGCAAGGGTAAACATTATAATATGTATGGCCTTATACATTTTTATTGGTAGATACATCACAGGGATCTGGTGCGAACTAAGTCAATAATTGCAGTTTATTTTTTAAAAAGATAATTGGTGCAAGGAATGTTTTCGGTTCTGTGATTGTTTTTTTTTAAGTTCTAAATAAATATTGCAATGATATATTTGTGTTTAAATTGGTATTCCTATTAGTATGACCCAGTATTCGTAAGTTTATTTTAGTTAATGTGCAAGGCACAAGAGATTTTTTTTTTTATGTGGTTGCCGCGTTGAACACCTATTGATCCCTCCCCCCCCCCTTTACACTGTACCCGTACGCAGAACCATACCCCCTGTCAGGCAGAGCTCTTTTTACTTGACGCGATCTGTGCATACGTCGCTGCTACTAAACTGCCGTTCCGTGTGTAAGAAGCACCGAACAAAGAGCATGATTATAAAACTAGCACCGAATCGAAATTACCTATGCGTTTATCCTTTTCTATCATCCAGAACTGTCTCGCAGAGCCACAGATTAATTAGTAGTTACAACCAGGGCTTGGAAACTGGTTTATTTTTCAAACCCGTTTAGTCCAAAATGTCTAAGTACTTATTGGTTTTGTCGGACGGGAACGAACGTGATAAAAACGATTTAGAAGAGGAACGAAATGTAAATCGTTCTCGGTTTATACCGGTTTTAACCATTTTAAACCGGGTTTTTTGTATTAAATAGGATCAAAACAAAATTAGGAATATTATTTCACAGCCACGCAGCATAGTCACGCACTGGTCGTGTCGTTAAAGTTTGAAATAAATTACATTGATGCAACAATAAGTGTTTTTTTTGTCTGCAATGTTTATATTTTGTCATCAACTTGTATCATCTAACTAACGAATGGATCTATCGCCATAAAATATTTTCATTCTAAGATAAATAATATAATAGTATCGCTTTGTACGATTTTTTCCTGTCACGCCACGAGCCTCTGTTCATTGTGGAATAAATCGGTTTTCTCCGTTCTCATAAAATGTTCCCATTTCGTTCGCGTTCCGAAAATACTTGCAAAAAACCGTTCGGAACGTTTTAAAAACGGTATTTTTAAAACCGGTTTCAAGCCCTGGTTATGACGTAACAGAGCGTCCACTGATGAAATACTCCTTTCACGTTATGCTGCATAACACCTTTTATTAGTCTGTCTGTACGCAGCATAAAGCGGGGTATTGAACAACATTCGTCCAGTCAGTTTGGGAAAATAAGCGAAAACCCGTACTGACTTGATGAATGCTCGCTGTGTGACATGTTACATTACGCCGGGTAACGTTAGTCAGTACCGTCAACTTCTGTTACTTCGCCTTTTGTAGCATTCTTTGCCTAAAATATTTGAACGGTCATAACTTTTTTATTGTACTGGTAAAATTGTTCTTGCTCATTGGTTAATTCACTAATTTAATGCAACCTCATTTATCAGAATCAAAGCCACCATCTTGGCAGTGTGGGTCAAAACGTGGCGCAAGGTGCATGTGATTTTTTCGCGAACCCCAGAAAAGTTACACGTAGCCAGGAAACTACTAAAGGTAAAGTTCTAATATCCTAGTAGGTAACTCATATGATGGGCTATCCGTTGCGCTAATATGAATAGGATGTTTCTGAATTGAACAGAAATATCGTGGCAGGCAATGTTAGGAAGGGTATCTTCAACAGTCTCTTCCCATACTTCGCTTACCATTAGGGTTCGCGCTTATAGAAAATAAAACAAGAAGAAAAATAATAGTAATAGTAATTTGGTATGGTGCTTACGCGATTTCTATGTTGGTTATATAGTAAATGTGATTCAGTTTCAAAATAAAATAGTAATACAAAACAATTTGAAGAGCGATGAATGTTATGAAATGAATGAATGATGTTACATCCTATACTTTTAAACCGGCGCTATTTGTTCTCGTAAAACGGCTACAACGATTTCGATGAATTTTGTAAAATAGGTCTTTTAGGTGCGAAAAACTGATGTGTCATTTCCAGGAAAAGTGGTTTTCTCTGAGCGGTCGCCCAGGTATTTTTATATATTTATAATCGCGTTCTCGAAAACGACTCGAACGATTTTGATGATATTTACAACATGGGGGTTTTTGTGGGTGAAAAATCGATCTAGGTCTCATTTAGGCTCTGAACAGAGCTCGTTCGCCCGGGTATTTTAAATGATAATTATTTATTACCCATAGGGACCAGCAAAAATACATCAAAACTCTTCTGGTTCAAGATGCATATAGGTATATCTACCGTGAAACATAGTCCTAAAATGTTAGAACTGGTCTTAGAGTGTATTCTTCTTTTTAATGGCAAAATATTTGCCCCAAAATATTTTGTAAAGCATCTCAACAAACAATAATTGTTTGCTCTTGGGAATATGAGCTTATAATGCTATAAGTCTTACACAAGTCACAGAAAAGTTGTATAAAATGTATGCCGGCTTGTATATGCACTGCTAAAAGCAAATTAATGCCAATACTAATAATCTTATAAAATAAGTTTAGAAAGCGCATTAGAGATTAAAATATGAGATTTATTTAATGCCAACACTAATGATCTTATAAAATAAGTCTTGAAAGCGCATTAGAGATTAAAGTATATAGATGATGTATTGAAGTATTAGTTCTATGATAGTAAGATATAGGACTACTACTACGACTACTTTGACTCTACGATAAATACTTTAATATTAAAAAAGTCACAACCAAGTCTAACACTTCTCTGGAAATGCGTTATTAGGATTCAAGTAATACTGTCTAGTAGTCTTGGGAACGCCGTTTATTTTGCGAGCCATGCTAGAAATCCTGTAATGTGAGATTCTTGGCTCTCACAAGAGTATGAGCATTGAATGAGAGCTTTTTGCTCATAAATTTGACTAAAAATCCTAAACCAATCTTATTTTTGCTTTTTAAAAATCTCTTGACACCATAAGCTAGTGGTTCCGTACAAGATTTTGTATTAAATCAAGATCAGCTTAGCCCATTTTCTGATATTAGCAAAGAAAGTTCTCTAGGTTCAGTTAGTTTAACATATTCACCTGAATATTCATTTTTCGAAGAAAGTTTGTCCAGTAGCGAAGAAGACGAAGAAGGTCATGGTAATCATAATAATGATAAAAATGACGAATTTCGCGAGGATATTAGATCCTGGGCTCTTAAATGTAATATTCCCCTTGCAGATTTGCGTGAATTGTTTTCTATATTTAATAAAAGATGTTCTACCAAAGGTTCCAAGAACACTTCTTAAAACGAATTTAAGTGAAATTTGTACAATTCCTGTTTCTTCTGGAAATCATTGGCACAATCGCCTAAAAAGACAACTTAAAACACATTAGAAGCAATATTACCAGCTAAAATTTCACTTAACATAAATATACGACGGCTTACCAATTTATATAAGTTCTCATCAAGTATGGCCGATTTTGTGCAATATAACTGAACTACATCCTTTATCTCTACCATAATCGTGGGCATATATGAAGGACAATCTAAACCATCTGATTTGAATGCCTACTTAAGTCCATTAGTGTCGGAACTGAAGCAGCTAGAAAATGCAATTAATATATTATATTACCCTTATGGGTAAGGCCGTCAAATTGACCTCCATAACATAAAAGTAACTTATGAATATAAGTTACCGGATAACATAAAAGTTTGTAAAGGCATGACTACAATACGGAAACAGTTTTCGGAAAAGTAAAACGTTCTCATAACTTCTATAAAATTTAGTTTTATTTTAAAACACAAAGTAGGTACGAATAATTCAAAACAAAAAATATTTTCATTCAGAACAAAAAAAAACACTTGTTAGTATTACTTTTTTGGCATTTGGGCTTACAAAAAAACCTATCAAATTCAACAAAAGACACCAATTACTTGAAATAACACTGAACAGGTGGGCACTTATTTTTTTTCTATCAAAACAAAATAGTAAACAAACAAAAAAAAATGCCTCAGAACAAAAAAATCACTAAATAATACTTCTCTATCTTTTTCCGTATATTCACTGGTTTTTTTTCTATAATAACGTAAAGCGCACTCCGCAGTTTTCTTTTTCATTTGTGCATATTTTACAGGGTTCTCTCTTTTTAGTTTTTTGCAGTATCTTTTTTGTTTTTCAGCCGGAGTAACAGACATCTGTGACAAGAAAAAATATGATATACATAATTATAAATTTTAATTTAATTCATAAAAATATTATGTATGCGAGTAATTCTGTGACGCTTTCACGCCTAAACTACTAAGCCAATTTTGATGAAATTTGAATACACAGATAGAGTGGACCTTGGGAAAGAACATAAAATATTTTGTTTCAACACGAAATCCGTATTCCACGCGGGCGAAGCCACGGGCGGGCCACTACTATGCTATCGGGAAAGAAAATTTATGAGCTTTTGAAACCAGTAATACATTCACTAAGGTTTCATATACAAATAAAATTGTTATAAAAAACAAACCACCCATATGACTAGAAATAATTTCAATGTAATTTTTAAAAACAAACAAATCTGGATCAATATTTAAATTGATTTTTTTTATTTTAAGCAGGCACCATATTTATGAAAATATAATATAACCCTGTCACTCTCTCAATGGATACAATCCAACGACTCCCCATATTATGTTAAAAACCGCTATCAAGCTGTAGAGCGTGCCAAAGAAATGGACATACATACACAACAGACAACACACTTTGGATTATGTATCGCCCTTAAGTAGGTGGCGTAAGCGCGAATATCAAACTGCAAGTGTATGCCCTGACGTGCTGTTGATTGTACATACAAGGGCTCGACTAAACATTAGGCAGCGCTGACTTACAATAATACATTCCTCCACAAGTTGATTAAAGTCGTTGCAGATTGTAATTTCTTCATTATTATTTGTAATTTTCTTTTTTTGTATTTCAGCACAGTTTTTAGCTGATACAAAGTGATAGGTACAGGTGTCTCACCTGCGTCATGAAAAACGTTTTCATATCAAAACATTTTTATGAAGGAACCCTAACTATTTCCCAATATGTCTAGAAGATCACGATACCACTTATATAAAGTACTGAAGTCTCATAACAGCTCTTGCTCAGCTTTAAGGTCTACGAACAGTTTTAGTCAAAACGACTAGTAAAAATCATTACACATTTAAAATCTGAATTGATCAAAACTTAAAGGGGCATCAAAAATTTGACACAAATACCTACCTATATTAACGAAAAACTTACCTTTGCAGGCCTTGTTATCTTGATTATAAGCATCTCAGTTCACCAAACCAGTCCTGTCACTTATAAATTATAATGGCCGTATTTTATTTCCACAATTAAGTTCACTTACAAGAATAGAAATAACTATCCTGCAATAACATTATAACTGATATCAAAGCTTAATTTTGTTCTCAATTTGCACAGTATAAGATTATCAGCAAGGAACAAGGCGTTCTCAAGATAATATGAAGAGTAACTAGCATTTCCAACGGCGTTTTCAGAACCAAAGCAAGATTAAAGGTCTTGAATTTTGTGCCCAAAACGGGGCTTGTAGCTAACTACAAAACTGTTCTGAGACTATGAACAAATGCATTTAGCTAGCCAAAACGCATTGATGACTAAAAAAAGACCACTTTTTGCTAGTTGGGATGTTGCAACCCTATTGTCTGTTCCTAGAGTCAAAAAAAGCCAGTCCAACTTCGCCTACGTATGTTTTTTTTAAAACGACTGTTTGAATGTTTTATTTCATTCCAACTGGTGTAGACCTTATTGAATGTAATGAATGCTTAGGTTGCGCAATTTCGTTTGAATTCATAAAGAAACAACAGTCAGGCGAAGTTAAATCAAATTCCCTTATTTCGCCTTCATTTTAAAAACACATATATCAAACGTTGACTGCTTCGTACCGATCCGTGTCGCACACACTTGAAAAAAATCCCATCTGCCCCCCTATCAGAACAAAGTTATCGACCGATTCGGTTATTTTATTTTATTTTAATTCATTTTATAAGAAAGGTAGTTTTAATATAATTTCGTTTATGAAAAATAATCCCTTTGGCGTTAACATATAAAATTGTTGATTGCTAGGTACCGTTAAGCGGGTCATTTACTATAATCAAAACAAACTTACCGAATCGGTCGATAACTTCGTTCTGAATCGGGGGGGCTAATCGGTCAGGTTGATGGTGTGCCGATGTTGACACATCTAGTAGTCTGACGACTACCATTATTCCGCGGAAACATTCAAAAATATGCAAATTCATGTCAAAAATTAGGCGAAGTTACAGGAGTTGACGGTACCCAGCTTAAGAATCCACCTTCCATTTCCCAAACTTCGCCTATTAAGTATATTTTCGCTAGACAACACACCACTTGGTATCTCGCTCGATGCAAGGATATTTATCCTTGTGTTACGAGTACCAAACAAGGAATTAAGCCAGGGAGGTCTCCCAGCACAGTCAAATTATTAGGATAAGGAGAGATCATTTCCTGAATTGAAACGATCGGGAATCGAACATCACGCAACCCGAGACACCACGCAAAACAATTCAAGCGACTGTGCTAACACCACACTACGCCAATCGTGTCGTCATGGCCTTATGGCTGATGCACAAATACAAGTGCTTATGAGTGCATAAACTAAGCTAAACGTAGGTAGTGACCTACGTTTAGCACAGACCGCGAAATGTCAAAACAGAAAAAAAACGAAGCGCCAGAATGACGTGCTGGTAAATTGCCAAACTAAAAATGATTTTTAAACCGCGGAAATTTTCTAAAACCGCCTCCAAGCCCTATCTACTCTGCGTTATATTTATGTGCTTTCTAATAAGTTATCTTATGTCTAGTTTTCTAATAGTGGGCTATAGAGATGAGATCACTCGGTCGAAGTTCCTGTCCCACGTAGCTAAGTATTTTTATCCTGATGATACTTATTATAAAGACCAGCTAGAGCATTTGATCTGACTGTTATTTTTCTCAGTGCGAGTTTTTGATGAGTTTACCACGGAATACTTATTTACGGATGTCTTCATTTTGTACCGATGTTCATTTACCTATGTGTTTTGTAACTCTGCAATAAATCCTCTTGTTTATTAGATAAGGTCTTTATTAATTAATACACATAATGTGGGGTGAACACTTAGTGACACTCCAAGCGTCTGCACTGATTTTTAGTCATCGCCCTCGTGCTTAAAATCAGATAGGAAACATTGAATGGGTATCTACATTATAAGTGACTGGCATGTATTATCTTAACTGACTTAGGGCCAATTTTCCAATTATTAGTTTATTCCTTAGATAGCTAACTGAAGTATAAAATTAACTGGCTGTTTATCAAGCGAATAGATATTTTAAATTCTTCAATCGCCTTTCATCCAAAGAATAGCTATCTATAGGTTGTCAATGTACTTGTATAGCTAACTTCACACTGATTATCCACAAGCGAGATGCACGTATATACTCACAATCATTGCAATGTATTATTATTATTAGTTTGTCCAATTTAGGATGATAATTTTGACAGCTCACAATAGGGATGAGGTAGTTTATATTCGTTAGTGAATCGATTCGGTTATTTAATCATTATTTCATAGAACTTACATCGTCAGTTTATTTTAAGGTGCAATAAAGAGATAATTGAATAAATAAATTACCGACTATAAAAGCCATCAAGTGAATTCACCTGAGGGCTTTTATAGTAAATTAGGTAGGTATTAGGATTTAAAGTTATTACTAATATGAGGGTGCACACCCTAAATCACTTTCATAATCATCATCGTCAACATCAATAAATGAACTGTTCCTTGAGTATATTATCAATTATTGTTCACAAACGATGTTCACAAAGTTTATATGTTAAAATAATATTGTTCCACAACCGATTTTCTATATTTTTTTGTTATTCGTTTGCAAGGCACTTCACTAAGTTGGCGGTACCCGTCAATGAAGTACGATATTATCTGTAGTACACTTACCAAAAAGAATGCAATACTTCATAGGCATGAACTGTCAAAATTATCATCTTGAATTGGACAAGGTCAAGAAGGCTAGAAACTAAGGAGAGATAACTCCCGAAGTGGGGGTAAGCTTTCGAGGGCCGAAAGTCGTATACTCTGTGCCGGGCAAAACGCTGTATTGCGCATGTGCAGCGGCAGCTATTTGTCATTTCATGGTCACATGGTTTTGTTTTGAACGGTGTCACGTGCGACAGTTGTTGTTTTTTGTTGACATTTTCGAGGTTGTGTTGACCAATTTTGACACTTCGCGAGGATCGCGGCAAAGAAGCGTAATGCGCATGCGTCACTGTGGGATACGGATTTAGTCCAACCCTTTCCAGGGAGTTATCTCTCCTTAGTCTCTAGCCTTCTTGGACAAGGTATAGAATGAAACAAGACAAAAGTTGATGTTTGACAAATTGACACTGACGTAGAAGAAAAACAACCTCAGCTTTTTTGTTGTCTAAACTTGTGGTAAACAGGTTTTGATTATAATAACACTCCAAAACTCCTTTGCGTCCCATGTACTGAAATGATAAGGCCTCTCTTCTACAACTCGATCCTTTCTATTGAGCTCAGCGTTTATATGTATGTTTGCCTTTCCTCCTCACTCTTTGCGTCGTCGATTTGGTCAAAAATATCCATTAGAATGTGTGTGCGTAAGAATTACAATAATATATGCACCAAACAAAATGAAAATAATCTCAAATGTCACACCACATAACCTCCAAATGTCAAAGAAAACGCATAGATAAATCTTATCCAGCCCCTCAAAAAGCAGATAACTTTATTCCTCAGTTAGCGGCTTTATTCAACAGATAGCATTTTATCTGACCATTGAAAAATTAAAAATCTTGTCTACAGATAAATTTCATTATCTGAGGATTGAAAAATCGGCCCTAAGTATAAAAGGATAGCAATTGCTCAAATAAGAAACCTTCAAGATTTTGACTGTCTAAACAGTCTTCTGAAAACAGCAAAGATATTTATTTTTTACTAGCAAAGTTGGCACAATTCTGCATAAAGTTATTTGACACAACCAGAAAACGGACTTCAGAACAGGTAGAATTTGCTAGGCTACATAACAGACGCAAGGACGAGACCTGGAGGCTGAGAAAGAATGTTGAAATAGAGGAGCTTGTGACTGAACCCAACATAATTGGGGAGACAAAGTCAGCTAGACTGCGCTGGCTCGGCCACGTTGAAAGGATGGAATCGGATCGGGCTGTGAAGAGAGCATATCTGGGTCGGCCAACCGGGAAATGTCCGGTGGGCTGGCCCAGGTATCGCTGGATAGACCAGGTCGAGAAGGATCTCAGTCACTTGCAACGGCCCGACTGGTGACGGGGAGATAGAGCACAGTGGCGGAATCTCGTTTCGGTGGCCAAGATCCACTTCGAGTGGCTGAGCCTGCGCAGTAAGTAAGTACATTAGAACAGGGCTGATTAGTTAAGTTCTTCCATATTTCTGCGTTTGTCATTTATTATAGGTATCTGTTTAAAATCTGAATTAGGCAGATACCTAATCATTGAAGAGTTAGATTTTTACGAGAGTTACAAAGACCAGTCTTTCGTTTTTAAATGATAATCAGAAATTTACGGTGCAAAATATAATTCCTCACACACGTGCAAATTATTTCGCCTCTAGACACAGTTTCACCCCATAACCCTACTTTCATCGTATTTATTTTCCTTTTCTTTTTGTATCTTCATAATTAATTTGCTACACAATCGTGCTCAGTCCCCTGCACTAATACAAGTCCCATTTGTGCATGTTACAAGTGACAACCACAGCTGTCGGCAGATTCTCCAAAGATATTTCTCTCGCTAATTGATTTTCCGAAGCTCCCTCATTATATGGAGAGTTATTGGGAGACCGACTCATAATAAGGATAGAGAGGGGAATACGGCGGTAATAGTTCTTTTAATATCGAGTGACTCAATGACTATTTTACAATGTGAATTAAGAGTCATTATAAATTTTTCTTCGAATATTTCTCTAATAACTACCTTATAAATCTGTCTGACGAAAGTGTCTAGAAGAGATCGTTCGGTAGCGATAAGACCACCTATGTTGTAAGTACTTTAATTTGTGCCTTCCTTCTGTAAATAAATAATTTAATAATATTTTGCAAGTAGGTAGTCTTCTTTTGTGTCTTTCATAGTGCGGTTCCAAAGTTGATCACTGTAGGTAATCGAAGTCAGTGTCTTGAGTCTCTCTCTAGCTAAAGAGTGTTCAAATAGGTCACAAAATTAGTAGTAGTAGTAATTAGCCTAGCCTATGTACTGTACCACTGCTAGACAAAAGCCGCCATCATTGCAATCTAGCCATCGCTACAATAGATGGGTATTGGCTCAATCACCACGCTTTCCAAATGCGGGTTAGTGTAGTGATCACAAAACCCGGGCTATGTTCTGAAAACAAACTTTGCCCGACCTGAGAATTGAACCCGGAACCTCCGGATTTTGGGCCGAGCTCTGTAGCCACTCGGCCACGGATGCGAAAATAAATAAAATAATAGAAAAATAGAAACTATTTCAATATAAAATGTACGAGCGTGTAAATATCACACGATTACTTTCCCATTCCTATCTTACCTCTAGTCTACATGCGAAGAAAAATATTGTTCATTGTAGGTGGTAAATAGTTTCTATTTACTCTACGTTCTTGTATTCGACAAGTGAGTATATCTATTCAACCAAGAAGGCTAGAGACTAAGGAGAGATAACTCCCTGGAAAGGGTTGGACTAAATCCGTATCCCACAGTGACGCATGCGCATTACGCTTCTTTGCCGCGATCCTCGCGAAGTGTCAAAATTGGTCAACACAACCCACAAAAAACAACAACTGTCGCACGTGACACCGTTCAAAACAAAACCATGTGACCATGAAATGACAAATAGCTGCCGCTGCACATGCGCAATACAGCGTTTTGCCCGGCACAGAGTATACGACTTTCGGCCCTCGAAAGCTTACCCCCACTTCGGGAGTTATCTCTCCTTAGTTTCTAGCCTTCTTGTATTCAACTATAGATTTTGCTTTCAAAAGCCAGACAGACATCCGGATAAGTTATTTTTTAAGAATAAGAATAGTTCATTTGCAGAAAACACGGTACAAAGGTGTCATTATTCAAAAGGTTAAGACGTGCAAATATTTATAAAGTCAATTAAACTAGGCCATTATTCTAACATTACAATTAAATTAAATTCTTTCGTTTCTTCAGATTTCTTGATATGTAAGGACTTCTTTTAGATTCCGGGTCTGTGATGCTAAAGAATGTTTAATAATTATAGATAAGCGCTTCGTAGGGCGGTCCCAGACCATCGTTTTATACGCGCTTGGAATCTCGCTTTTGAGAGCGTGTGTGAGCGCCTACAGGGGCGCCTTTTGCCACACGCGTATCTTGTATGAGCGTTGAGCGCGTTTCATCCTTGTAGATACCTGTCTCACCGGTACCGGTTCGAGTGAACATGCCAGAATAAGCCCGTGTAGGTACGCGAGTTTGGTTTTTTGAAGCGCGTAATGTAGCTTTCGTGAAAGTGCGAATGCCTTAGCGACCAAATACGCGCACAAAAGCTGGTCTCAAACTGCTCTTATTAAGAAATGTCTATACATGAGCCAAACAACAAAGGGAGCTTCAAGTACCTACTCGTATATTGCCATTGGCAAATAAGTTATCGCTTACTTGCCTACAGAGTGTTCTGAGTTTAGAGCTACAAAGCAATAATTACGTTAATAACCGGTAAATAACCATAATAACCGACTTTACACAGTGGTTAAATTAGTTCACTGGCGCCTGGATATAAACTAAGCCCCTTTGACTAGGTCCAAAAAACGTGCGACCAGGATTGAAGACGATCTTAGGCTGACAAGTGATTTTGAGGCGTTAATCTGAGGAGAGACTTCGCCTCCCTATGCGTGTTCTACCCTTTATATCAAATGAAATAATATATTTATTCATGTAAGATTTTACAAGCACTTATGATAGGTCATAATAAAGCAAACATATAATAATAATAATAAACGTAAATTAAATAATACGATAATAATAAATATAAGCATAAACACAATGTGACTCTACCACCGCGGAGGTTGATTCCATATCGAGAAGAATCCGGCAAGAAAAACGATAGTTACTCTTTTCAAAAATTATTGTTTACAATGATTGAGTTTACAGAGTACAGTCAAAAAATGTGCAGAGGAGCAGAATATACCCAAGATGACCACAAATTCTTGTCATTTAAATACCTCGTTTCATTCATTTATCTTCAATTTGTGTCTTAAATTTGGGTAGAGGCAGTTCAACGAGAGTTTGAGGAATCTTATTAAAATATTGAACACATTATCCTATCTTATGTAGTATCAGGCTAGGGGTTACAAGGTTGTATTTATTTCTAGTATTAAGATTAATATCACAGTTTTTCTTGAAAAGATGTAACTTTTTTAAGACATAGGTACATGATATTATCAGAGATAAATTGAGCGCGCACAGTTAAAATATCTATCTCTTTGAATAATTCCCTGAGGGAGTCGCGTGTTCTATGGTTATATAAGGAGCTGATATAACAGGTTTTGTTCAGAAGAACTATGCGATATGATGCCCACGGCTACTTTCTATCACCGCACCGCTCGCCACTGACAGGGAGTTTATCCTCAAACTCTGGATCCATCATGGCCTCGTACAATTTGGTTGCAGAGATGTTTGCTTCCGAGGACGCAGGAATGCGCCCGCTGTCGAGGCTTTCACATGGATTTGTTAAAAAAAGGTTTGAAAGGGTTTCTGTTGGGTCGATAGGCTGACGATATAACTGCTCCTTAATGAATGAGTTCTGAGTTCCTGAGTGAGCTAAATAAGTTCTGACTAAGCACCATAATCACCAACAGGAACACAATAAAGAAGAAAGATTTGCTTGTTTTTTTGTTTGTATTGAATAGGCTCCGCAACTACCGGACCGATTTTAAAAATTCTTTCATCAATATAAAGCTACATTAACAGGAAGTAACATAGGCTGTAATTTTTTTAATTTAGGCTATAATTTGACTGGAAAGACAGTCTACGCGGGCGGAGCCGCTGACGAACAGCTAGTCATTGTTATTTAACTACAGTTTTCCGTAAAACAATTTTCAGTAGGCACGCCAAAAACGGAGACTTCTATTAGGTAGGGCATTTTTTTTGTACATCTTACCCTAAAGTTAGCAGAGCTTGTACGTACTATGGATTTTAGAGACTGATAAACATACTTGAATATTTCTAAATACATCCTTAAATAGATAATGACACCCAGACTCACAACAAACACAAATGTTCATCACATGAAAGTTGGCCATGGGTGGGGATTAAACCCACGACCTCCGGCGCTAAAGACAGGATCGCTGGGCATGGAGCTAACAGGCTATTCCAACATTCATTCATTATCAGATAATCGACGAAGTTTAATACAAGCGTGCTAACCTTTCTTGCGGCAAAATATCTTCTGCTAAAAGGGCGGAAATCATAGACAGATTAATTTCCTTACGATTAATGGAAAAGATAAAAAAGATCTAGGTGGCGGAAAGAGGTTTGTAAGATGGCGTTTAATTATCATCTGTTTTATCTTCTCGGCAATTAATACAAATATCCATAGCAAGAACTAAAATCATTCACCAACATGAAAAAGTCGTAGGTAGTTAGGTATTTAAACCAGTTTTACATTGTTTATCGTTATTAATATTATTATGTTGCTGTAATGCCTGCATTACATATTTTATATTGACATCGTACATTTATTTATTCTTATAATCAATATATTGACATTGGAATTCATTATAATGATTTAATTAACTGTGTGAAACAAACAGATTCCTTTTTTTGATGTTTGTAATAGTTCTTGTTCACTTGTGTATGAACTTTTAGTAAAAATGAGAGCTCTGATTTAGATATTAGCAATAAGATCTGCGAATATACCTTATTTCATGCACAATAAAGTAGTTCTATTCTATTCTTATTGCTCACTTTTGGTGGCAGGGGCAATAAGTAAAATCTTATCAGTTATGTTCAGTTTGAGGCTAGGCTGGTATGGTTTTTAAGTTTTAGTGGCAACCAAGGCAACCCTTTGCAATAACTTCAAATTGATAGGAAACAATACACAAGCTAGATTTTTGAAAGACATAACATAACCAGCCAAGAAACCGCATTCGCCAGTCAGAAACTGGCGAATGCGGTTACGAACAAACTTGATTTTTTTGTGGGTGAAACTATGAGTTATCATTTTTTGGAGTTTTTCACTTTTCTTGCCTGATTGATTGATGATGACTAAATGATTTGTACATTTTGATTCCCTTGCAAATCCAAAAACATGCGACAGAAACGGCCGCATCTATTGAATGCCTTGATTTAGAAGTTTGGTTTTTTTCACAGCTCGGGATTGCAGATTTGAGTATTCGATATTAATTTCGACTTTGTATACCGAACAATAATCCTATTCCTAGCTTAATTGTTGAGCAATGACCTTAATAGTTTTTAAAACATAACGATAACGAACAACTCAAAGGAGTGATCCCATAAGGCTTTCTTTCGATATGTGGAACTGCGTAGAATTACTAAACGGAGTAATCCAATTAGGCTTTTTAAGAACGCTAAGAACGCTGAAATATATAAAATAACAACTTTTTGTTTTTGAAGCGACTCACAATATCGAATAAGGCCACAGATTAAATTAACTTGAATTACTAAGGTCAAGGTTCCGAATTACATCTTCTATATCTCTCAGTATTATCTACCTAGACAAATGAGGCTTTCCCAATAATCAAATAAAGTCTAAGGGTAAGATAAAACAGAACCTTCGAAGAAATAGCTATTTGATCGATTTCTCCTTCCCAGCTATAATATGACTCGTGACAGAGAGGAACCGAGGGTTATTAGCAAGGGTTGTCAAAACGTTGAACATTGTTCTTCCTTTTTTCAAAGAAAAACCCTTAGTCATTCATATCTATACTCATATTATAAAGAGGAAAGATTTGAATGACGTTTGTTACAAATAAACTCTAAACTACTAGACCGTTGTAAAAATAACATATTCTTACACCAGTAATATATTTTCTCAACGTAATATTTATTATTAATTAAATAATCCCTACTTTGAGACCATTACAAGAGGTGTGTTGTCTGGTGCAAAAAAAAAAATGCATGTTTTATATAAGAAATGAATTTCTTCTACTGGATTTCCCCCGTCTATCGATGAAAGTATGATTAGACTTGTAACGTTGCCGTTTCGTTCCAGTCTCATGGACGTTAGAACCTCCACGATGGCTGGAAACTTCATAGTTTAACTTACTGGCCATCAATAGTATTCTGTATGGACCTGTTCTTTCAAAATTTAATTTTTCGTTCCACGTTCCCTGTTCAGCATTGTGATCCAGTCCTACTAAAACCGTCGTGCTGAACAGAGCTTGCGTGCGTTCTACCAGATTATCAGTATAAGTTAAAATTACGTGATGGTGATTATTTAAAGTAAATAATTAATTATAAACAGTTAAAATGTAACAGGAACCTGTGTATCGGGATAAGCATATTATCATACCTATTTACTCACCTGTTACTATAAGATAATCTTATACCTAGGACTCTTTGTATTCGTTTTTTGTTATTTTGTTACAGTTCCTACCTAAATCTTCTTTACCCTATATAATGAACAAGTCTCTGGATTGGCTGATCTTTTATTCACTATTCTATTACTATATGAACTATATCTACTCTTAAATACCTACTGTGTGACGAATCCCTGCACTCCGGCTCCTCTATTGCTGGCCCGTAACGGTGACTTCGCCACAGACTAATATAGGTACATGGTTAATTTAGTAGCTTCACATCTTTGATTTAGAAGAGGTGTTTTTGATATTGGTTTTTATGTAATGAAAAGTACCTATACCATCATGTTTGGAAATGGGCAAAATGAAGCCAATTAAAAGTAAATTATTCTTAAAATTGGTTATGTATTCACTGATGAAAATTGAGGTCCCAGTTGCTAAATATTCCAATGCGTCACGTCAATTTCCAGTTTGTTTCATAGTTTGGAAGATTCAAACTAGCGGAAAGCGACTCATTTCATCTATGTCGTGATTCCTAACATTGCCAGCCCTAATAATAACGCTGTCTGAGTGGTTGTTGTTGCCGAGACATATTGCGGGCCGGAATTAGGGCCCGGTAATGGGCCGAGATGCTATCTGTTTGTTCGTCAATCTTGCTGGCAAATATTTTGTTTTGCTTATTGCTTCGACTGATAAACTGCCTGTGGTAATTGCATTGCACTTAGGTACTTGCTGAATACTTAAGAGCTGAAGAAAACAAGCACCTTAGTAACACTTATTGGCGTTGCCCTACTGCTGGGCTTAGGTATCATTGAAATTCAGTGTTCGTTCCCATTGATTGGTAATAACTCAACCACTACGCTTGCCAAATGCGGATTAGGTATCTGACGACGAATACCAAATCCAAAATAAGGCCTCTATCACTCCATGTACTTGTGCGCGATAACTACCTACCGCCCGGTCTTGGAAGACTCATTTGGCAGTTGTTTGTCAATAGCCGCGTAGAGCATTCGTACGCGAATCTTGCGGTTGAACTGACGTAACATGTACTGACCACTGATCTATAACAAAAGAGATAGCCCTGGCAATATTTGCCTGACACATGTACTATCATAGCACGCATTTAAAAATGTCAAAAATTAAATATGGGAATGGTGTGATTTATCTGTTACGTAGTAAGTAACTATTAAGTAATCTGTGCCACAATGCCCATAAACCTGGGGCCTTATTTCCATCCCTTAAAACTTGTCAAGTTCAATCCCTAAACTGAGCGTAGCAAGTGATTTAGTAATATGATCTTTAATTTACTTTGACTGGATTGATGTGATTGTATTTGGCCCCCTTTGCTGTTAGGTCTACGTCATTTTATAAGGTTATCCTCGCTTTATCGCGATCAAAAGAATTTCATGCTAAAAAAATAAGTCTTTGGGCTGCTAAACTATATAAAACCATCCAGTTTATAATTGGTCGACATTATTCATTAAAGTGTCATCACCACAATCGCTGAAATTATTAATTAGCGAAGTTGCCAGCCGCTGAATACGCTTTCCAAACGAACAAACAGGTATTTGGCGTCTTCTGCCTACTTTGGGAAAACAAGAAAATGATTTACTGACTTATTGTTTTCGTGTGCCGAAGGAAAACTGAGTTTTTAGGCCGGATTTTAATAAGAAAAAGTCTCAGACGTGACTAACTCACGGGTGAAAAACTGCTAATGTTATGATATTCTTTTTTAATTACAAAGGTTTTGTAGATAGCGATGACGTTCGAACAAAAGTTCGAGAATGCCTTTATCCTGATGTGCATTGAAGAAGATAGTAGTCGACGTCATAATAATAGTATCGATACCACCCATAGTTCTTATCCAATTCTAGCGAAGTATTCCCTTGATAGTTTTTCAGTAGTACTGTACTATTATTACTGTTGATATTATTAGTGCAACTTTCATAAAAAATGTACTATTGATATAAAAAATAATGTCAAAGACAGTAAAAACATATTATGGAATATCGATATTTGGTTAAAATCCATAAGTATAGTTCTGTACTAATAGTATCGGTAAATAGTAATAGTTGTGTACTAATAGTATCGGTGTTATTGCTTCAAAATAAACAGCATTGACAGCATTGACATTACAATTCTTCATCAATAATATTACAAATTATTACCCGTCGATATTTGTATATAACTATTTTTCAAGATCAACATCGATATTTGCCCTACTCTATAGCAATTTATATCAGGCCGTGTCTCAACAACAAACATTTCCGCACCCCTAATTTCTGAAACAGCACTGCAACAGAACGCGTTGTACTGATGACGTGTGAAGGTCGCTCAGGGGGTGAGGGCGCAATAAGAGAGATTTGGCTTAATTACTGTACCGCAGACACAATAGCCTGGGTTCGAGGCTAGGAAACTAGCGGCAGGAATAAACAAGACAGTGAATTTCATTTCGCTTTACTATTTTCAATCTAAGAAGATATGCCTGACAGCTCTCATTGTTCCATGTCACGCATACTATTTCAAACTAAATAAAATAAACTATTAAATAACTACCAAAAAAATAAATTAATAAAAAACTATTGTCCTTTGGAAACTTATCAAGTTAATTATTGTTATAATTATTAACTGTTTTTAATGAAGTAAATGAAATTAAAATAAATATATCTTTACAGCGCCTGATGCGTGCAAAAGAACGCCATTCAATAGTGTAGTGACACTAACTCGTAAATCGACAAAAAATCGATGAATACATGTCACTCACGTCAGATACAAATACAAATATACTTTATTGTGATTCACAGGTATAACAATTTAATAATGTTCAGATCATACTTATGCAAAAGCTTTATTCTATACCAACCTCTATGATGTTTTCGACCAAATTATGTAGGTGCTGGTAATTTACCTTATTATTCACTGGCCACGTACACTTGCTTTTTTGAGATTCTCTTAAGGCCGGGAACATTAAGCTTAGTTTGGGCTCGGATAATCTTAGTATAAGCCTCATTCTAAAACGTATCTCAGATATTTATATGAATGGAGAGCGTCGTGGCTTAGGGGTTAAGCACCCCAACTCAGATTGTGAACCGTGTAAAAAGTAAAGTAAAAGTAAAAAAATCATTTATTCATTTAAGCTTGTACAAAGCACTTATGACATGTCAAAAAAAGCATATAGAAATAAAACGTAAATAAAATAATAAACGTAAGTAAGAATAATAAACGTAAATAAAATAGTACAATATTAGTACATATCGTGAATATAGATAATGTGAATCTACCACCGGTTCGGACGTTGCTTCTTATCGAGAAGACTCCAGCAAGAAACTCGATAGTTACTCTTTTGAACTTTGTTTTACAAAAAATAAATTTAGAATACAGTCAATGAGAGTAGAAAAAAGAACACAACATTGAGCAGGCGAGCAGATTATTCCTACTATGACCACAAACTTTTGTCGTTCAAGTAATCCTCTACATTATAATAACCTTGTTTCATTAACTTTGCTTTAATTGCAGACTTATACTTGTGAAGAGGTAGATCAACAAGTCTTTGAGGTATTTTGTTAAAGTATTTTACAGATTGACTCACAAATGAGTTTCCCACCTTGTGTAGCCTAAGACTGGGAGGTTTCAATTTGTTTTTATTTCTGGTATTATGTTTATGAATATCTCTGTTTGTTTTGAACAGATGCAAGTTTTTGCGGACATACATTATGTTATCTAAAATATACTGAGCATGCACAGTTAAAATATCGATCTTCTTAAATACTTCCCTAAGCGAGTCGTGTGGTCTTAGTTTGTAAATGGAGCGGATGGCTCTTTTTTGAAGTACAAAAATGGTGTTCAAGTCTGCAGCTGAACCCCACTACAGTAGACCATACGACATAACACTATGAAAGTAGCTAAAATATACTAGTCTTGCTGTTTCAATATCAGTCAAGAGTCTTATTTTTCTAACAGCACAAGCAGCGGAACCGAGTCTCCCTGCCAGGGCCGTTATATGCGGACCCCATTGTAATTTAGAATCTAAAGTTATTCCTAAAAATACAGTAGAATTTGTTAATTCTAATGGCTCGTCATTCATAGTTACAAAAGTATCAACCTGTCTCACATTGGGCATAGAGAATTTGATGCACTTTGTTTTTTTTTGCATTAGGTAATAAATTATTACTAGTGAACCAACATAGTACTTTTGAGAGAGTATTATTTACATCGTCAAATGCTTGCTTACCTCTATCGACTTTAAAAATTAACGAGGTATCGTCAGCAAATAATACTATCTCACAAATATTTTTTACATAGGTAGGAAGATCATTTATATAAATAAGAAAAAGCAAAGGTCCTAATATAGATCCCTGGGGCACTCCCATACGTATGGTGGCACCGGAAGATGCAGTTCCGTTGATACCAACTTTTTGAGTTCTATCTGTAAAATAGGATTGTATTAATTGAGATGAGATACCTGAAACACCGTAATGTCTTGGCTTAATCAGTAATATTTCATGATCCACGCAATCACGTGTGGTCCCGAGTTCAAATCTGGCTCGAACCAAAATCTTTGTGTTCATTGTTAACTTTCCGACTAACTCTCCGGTGATAGAAAACATCAATAAATTAAATCAACCCGGATAACGGCGGAAGGTTCACCAACTACGACCATGGGTTATAATACCTTTCGTGAAAAGTGGACTTCTGAGTGTTCCGTTCACCATGACGGCAAAATCCACTTGCCAGTCAGAGGCAGACCCTGTTTTTGATATAGTCGTGATGGTATGTTTTATGTTATGTTAAATTATCAATCGACAATTTTTCGACGCAGTGGCGATCATTTCCCCGTGCTTGTGCCCTGCTAAAACCACTCCCACCAAATTTTCTACTCCACAATACCTACTAAAACCGCGTATTTCATGGCCCTCCCAAGTACCGCGAAACGATTAAGGCCAGGTGTGCACTGAGCGCTGCGTCACGCGTCGGATACACTCAGGCTGATCGATTCGATTTTACACATGACATCCGTGATGACGCGCAGGAATGTAATGTGATGCAGAAGTGCTGTGCTGGTGGCAGAATCATCAATAATCTAAAATAAGGCTTCGGCTTTTTTGGGTAAAAATAGCGGTACTTGTCGATTTTTTTGGGTTTGTCTATAACAACATCAATCGTGGGTAATAAAATTATAAGCCTTTTAACCTTCACTGCTTTTGTGAAGGTCTTGAAACATTACATTCTGTATTTAAAGCTAACGTATTCGTTCTTAGTTTACCACATGGTCTATCTGTATTAAGTCTTTAGAAATTAGACTTAATTAAAAAAAAGATCACCTGCAGATAGACCATAAGGAAAACTAACAACGAATACGTTAAGGACTTTTTGATCTCCCTTCTTCTATTGATCCAGGTCATTCTGGTTGCTGCTACACATGTGTACAAGTATAGATATTGAATACGCAATTTCAATTAGGTATACTTTAACTTTTCTCAAATGAACTGAGTTATCCTTCTCGTTAAGTAAAAATATCAAGATTTAAATGCTAAGCTACCATTTAAATTGCCTAATTTTCCAGCAAACATGATTTCTCAGATGTCATTTTAACTGCTTAAAAGGCAACTTGATTTGTGCTCTGTGGAGTAGGTACACTGCAAAGATATATAAAAGGTGGATAGACAAGTGCATTCAAATATACTTCAATTAAAGAAGATGCTTAGTGCTTACCCATATCTATTGAAGGTAATTTCTGTTGATGGGAGACCTAATGTTAGTACTCTTCCGGTCTTCTATCCTGAAAAAAAAACAGATTTTTTTTTCTTCTTTTGTATAAAACTACTTATTATTATATTATATTTTATTTGGCCAATATTTCGCCACCTTTACAGCATCTGTTTTGGCCGGGGCTTGAAAACCGGTTTATTTTCCAAACCGTTTTCGTCAAAAATGCCTAAGAACGTATTGGTTTTGTTTACGTTCGAACGGAAACGTAATAAAAAAGATTTAGAAGAGGGACGAAACGTGAATCGTTCTCAATCAATTTAACGTTTTTTACCATTTTAAATCGGTTTTTTATTTTTATTAGGTTCGATACAAAACTAGGATTAATAATTCACAGCCACGCAGCTTAGTCACGGGTCGTGTAGTTATAGTTTGAACTAAAGAAGATCGATGCAATAATAAGGCAATTTATTTTTTTGTCAGCGACGTTTATATTTTGCCATCAACTTGTATCATAGAACTAACGAATAGATCTATCGCCACGAAATATTTTAATTATCAGATGAATCAAAAAAGGTTGCCATGTATGAATTTTTGTTGTCACGCCACGAGCCTCTGTTTCTTGTGGAATTAACCGGTTTTACCGGTCTCATAAAATTTTCCCATTTTGATCGCGTTCCGAACAAAATGCTATGCAGGGAACCGTTCGGAACGTTTAAAAAACGTTATTTTTTAAACCGGTTCCAAGCCCAGGTTTTGGCACATGTCGGGTTGTGCAGCAATTTATTTATTTAAATAAATACTTACCTATCATATGCGCTAGACGCTTGTTATGGTCTCGAAGTAAGGAAAAATATCCCTATGATATGAGGTACATAAAAAAGGAATCAAACCAGGGGGCGTCACCCAGCACACCCAGAACCGAGCCAATTTAGAAAATACGAGTATAGTTTCTTGAATAACTTGATGGGGAATTGAACCCGAGATACTATGTAACTCAAGGCGAGAAACCGTGCTACAGCGCACTACGCCAATACCTAGTGTCGTCAAATTACTTTAATGTTGCAAATAGAGATCGCTTTCTGAAAGAATATTCCCAAACATTCTCTGGCACTAAAAATAACTTGATCTAGCTTTGAAACACTATTAAAAAATTTAGTAAAAAAGCACGAGGGCTACAGTTGACGGTTGTGAGAGTACTTACTCTGTAGTTTCATATTCGTTTTCACCAATTGCTGTGTGAATAAAAATGGTAGGTAAACTTTGGCGATTCCATTTTAAAATCGGCTTCCGTGCTCGACTCAATCGAAGTGATTGGTGAAGAGTGTAAAGTTGTATCTGCGTAACTGCAATATTTGATAGTTTTTTTTATTGATGGTTAGTTCGATTCTGAATGGTTATGGTTTTATGCTTTAGTGATGTAAAACCTGCAAAAGAACTGTTTGTGTTTCGACCACCTTTTTAACAGATTTGTTTTAACTGTGTACTTACTAATGTTTTGTAAAGGTTTATCATGACGTCAATTTGAAAATAATTAAATTGAAAACTGGTTTTTCCAATTATGTATATAAAAAACAGGTACAAAGCGCGCTTTTGTGAATCACGGGGTAAGCCTTATCGTTTATTATTCTGGACTTAATCTTATGTTATGATGACCTATAATAATAATAATCTTTATTTTCGGATAACATAAAATCCAACATTACAGAATTTAAAAGAAAAACACATTAAAAAGACACAGAAAGAAACACAATAACAACTCAATATTTGCATAAATTAGCCGCACAGTAATTTTACGAGATGCCTTATAATAGGGCAATCGTATTTTTCGGCTATTACCCCCAGAATACTGTTGGTACTGCTCCGCACTCTGCTTAATAGTGAGGCAGCACGCATTATCGCGTCAAACCCGTCCGTGCGACCCTCGCAGAACATGCCGGACGCGCTGCAGAAACGAGGCAGCCCCAACAGTACTCTGAAAGCATTGTTGTATTGCACTTTCAGTGCCTTCAGCGCCCTTTGCGTATAGTTGACCCAGAGGGAACTCGTGTAAAAGGAAGGACCTATGCTCTAGAATTTAGGTTTAAAAACTTTGTTAAACTTTTCGCTGAACATTTACCGCTTCTCACCTCACCACAGTCTCGAACACTGGTTTTATTCGATTCCAACGGCTCGATTGCGAGTATTCGACCGTATACGTGCCAAAATTATTGTTGTCGTCGAAAACCAACACTGTGTGCCGGTTCCCACAAAGATTCACCTAGTTTTAAAGTAAAGGTCGAGAAATATAAAGCAAATAGTGTTTTTGTTAAATGACTGCTTTTGAAACGGAAGTTTGACTGTTTTGATTAGGTTTTCTGTTTATTCATTGTTGTTGTCTAATCCTTTATAATTTAAAGTCACTTAATAACGCCACGAGTAGTTTTTTAAAATGCAGATAACTTACATCCA
Organism: Udea olivalis; assembly: GCA_947369235.1. Lineage (NCBI taxonomy): Eukaryota > Metazoa > Arthropoda > Insecta > Lepidoptera > Crambidae > Udea > Udea olivalis. The sequence goes on from OX376359.1 coordinate 16,510,583, forward strand.
ATTCAATGAAAGCCCCTTCGAACTCCACTACCAATCGATTTGGATTAAGTAATTTAAGTATCCGTACAGTTAGTTTTTGGTGCTTTAATTAGGACACAGCACGGGCGAGAGAATTAAATTATAGGTATGTGTAAAATCTATTGCTGTCTGTTGCTAACCTCGAGCTCTAAAAGTACACCAAATCGAAGCTTCGTAGTCCCCTAATCCTTTTATCAAACTTGACCGTTTGAATTATTTTTTTTAGTTAAAATTAGAAGAAGGATTTAGCCGAGTTTCTTTTTTTTCTGTTAAAAAAAACTGTAAATTGTGAACCTTAGAATAAAAAGAAAGTTAAATGAATTTTATTTTCACTTAGATAGTTTCTACGTCACTTACTGAGTGTGCCATATCGTTTTTTTAACACCCCGTATGGTATGTCACGGTTATTTTTCTTCCAAGGGCTATTCTGAGAGAATTTAAAATCAAATCATCGTGTAAGCAACCTTTATTTATTAATTTCAATACTAGGTTCGCGAGGCAGGCTTCCAGTTTTAGTGTTTGCTATTTATATCTTAATAAAGTTGAATCTCGCAGTGGATTACGTGTCAGACTCAAAAATATAAACCAGACAACACACCACTTGTCATGGTCTTGAAGTGAGGATAAGTATTCCTGTGTTACGATGTACCAGACAAAGGAATGAAGCCAGGGGCGTCCCCCAACACACCCAGAGCCGAGCAAATTCAGAAAAGATCGTTCTCTAAATTGACCGGGAGCAAGTCAAGGCAAGAAACCGTGCTACAGCGCACTACGCCAATCGTGTCATCGAATTCGGAGTGAGTTTTACGGAATAGCCCTGTAGTTTATATTTGTTCATTTCTAATTCGTTCTCGTAGCAAAATACTGAGAATGGCCGAATGGAGAGCCATAGCCGGATAATTGCGGTCATTAAATGAAACCTGTTGCACTAATAGCCGCTACGTAGATAAGTTAGATCTACTTGAGCTCGTCAAGATTACTGAATAGGCACTAGATTGGCCCACAATAACGTTGTGTTACAGATATGTTAGGTAATTATTAGAGTAATGCTAGCCATTAGAGTTCATTTCAGTTCCTATTCGACACGATTGGCGTAGTGCGCTGTAGCACGATTTCTTGCCTTGACTGGTGGTGTCCCAGGTTCGGTTCCCGGTTTAGTCAATTCAGGAAAAAATCTTTTCTGAATTCGTTCGGGTGTGCTGGGCGACGCCCCTGGCTTCTTTACCTGTCAGGTACCTCGTAACACAAGGTTATTTATTCTTACTTCCAGACCATGACGAGTGGTGTGTTGTCTGGATGTCCTAGAGTAATGCTAGCCGCTTGAGTTCCTTTAAGTACCTAAGCATGAATGAACTCTCACTTAAGAGTTTTAAAATCTCGTTACGTGGGTGGTTGTTAGATAAGAAATTTTATTCAACTGATGAATTTTTAAATTAAATACTTGTAAAATGGTCGTTGCAACGTTACAATGTTAGACAATAATTTAAAAAGCATTTAATTTAATTACTAATATTAAATGCTATTGATTTATTAAACAGATGCCTAATTATTTACACAGTACGGAAAATAATAGGTATGATATACCTACTAAGTACATAATGTAGAAGTTACCTGAGTGCAAATTAGATTTAAACAAAAACTTTAATTTTAAGGTATTCAAACAAAAATAAAAGTGTACGTCTGATTTTTTACGAAATCCCTTATATAAAATTAACTTAAATATTAAACTTTAACGTTACTTTCAATCACCTACTGAGTAGGTTCGCCGTATCATTTTCATCACAGAATAATCACCTGGATTGAAACAAATATTTCAGTGAAATGAAGTTTTATTTAATTTCACTGATGTGGAAATAAATGTTCTGGCAATATGAACATTTTCACAGCGATGGATTTATTGTCATGACGCTTTCATGCACCAGTTTACACCGACTAACAAAACTACCGATGGAAACACAAACGATTTAACAACAAAAACTCATTATTTTTGTGGTCTAAATAAATATTGTTCACACACGGACGTTCGCAAAAATGCCGCGCCGTGCCGTGACGTTGCCACGGTTCTCAATTTATCTTTTTTAAAACACATTTTGCGGGGAACAATGTCTACGGTCGGGACGAAAGTATTTATCACACAGTGACAAATTTTTGTAACAGATATTCTGTCACAGTTCCTTTGTATCTGCGAAAAATATTTTTGTAACTGGTACTTTGTCACAGTTCCTTTGTGGAAATACTCGTGTACCTACGCGTATCTGAGTACGTAGGGCCATTAAATTTATTGAACGTTTCGGCTTTTGGGTAAGCCTTTGCGTTAAAGCGCTGTTCTTTTAGGAAATCTCTCTTGAATTTATTATTTGTGGGTAGGGTAGGCGATTTGGGGAAGAGCTTTTGAGGAAAAAAGACTTTAAATACTAAAGTCGTTGTTACATCGTTTGTAAAATGTGGTTACAATTTCTATGTACCAATAAAAAAATGAATGGATTAATAAAATGACAAAACTGCTAATTATTTATTTAATATTTCGTACACAAAGAGACAAATTACATAGAAAACAATAAGGAGCACAAAAGTACAGGTTAGCTTATCTCTAGAATGAGATTTCTTCCAGCAGACCATGGCGACAGGAAAAACTCATTTAAAATTGTTATGGATAGACAAACGTGTACAAATGAAAATGAAAATGAGAGTTACACATTCAAAAATCGAAAATCGAAAAAACAAACTAAAAACCCATACATGTTTTACTTACAAACAAGTAAATTAATATTTTACAAATACATATTCTATATATTCAATAAATATATAAACTTATAAGAACATAAACATTTTAATACATATAGTAAATACCTAAAATATACATAATTATATGTACTTATATATTATATGTCAACATAATGATCCAATGCAATTTAAGTCAAACTCTAAAGATGTTATTTTAGCAGTCTTTTGAATGAACCTTCAGTGCCGCATTCGCGAAGGGATACAAGCAGCTTGTTCCATAGTTGAACAGCATGAACGGTAAAGATTCACCATACATGCACGTGTTACAGGGAGGAGCATTTAAATTATTTAAGTTATAGTTATAGTTAATTAACAGATTATTACGACACGGTTAGAGATTATGACGACACGATTGACGTAGTGCTCTGTAGCACGGTTTCTCGCCTTGATTTCCGTAGTGTCCCGGGTTCGATTCCCGGTCGGGTCAATTCAGGAAACGATCTTTTCTAAATTTACTCGGGTCTGGGTGTGCTGGGAGACGCCCCTAACTTATTTCCTTGTGTGATACCTCGTAACACAGGGATATCATTCCCGACTTCGAGACCATTACGAGAGGTGTGTTGTCTGGCGCATATTTATATTTATTTAAATTTACAGATTTCCTTGGCTAAATTTTTCGAGTCATTAGAAGTAAGTACCTACGTTGTCTACCTACTCTTTACAGGATCACTGAGAAGTAAGTATCGATTAGTATACACTATACAATGCCCATACAACACCATAAAAGTCTTTCAAATTAAAAACTAAACACGTTTGGCAATTGGGCCTTGGCTGTTGTGACTAGCTAGATCAGTCGCAAAGGCTGCTCCACCACCAGATATGGGCTATGCAGCTATGCTGCGAGGATGTGCACACTAAGTTACGAAACTATTAGACTGTTTTCTCTGGTGCTATGCTATGAAACGGAGTTAGTAAAGGCCGGTATTCACTTTGCTTAGTAGTTAGCGCAGGTGATTAGTGCAGGTGCTTTGTGTTAGTATAATACACGTGTGGACACCGACAGATTAGTGCAAGTGATTAGTAACCGGCGTAGTAAAGCGATTAGAAGCGTGTTCTATTTATTTGCGCGTGGCCGCGTGCCTGCCTCTAAACACGTCTGGACAGCAGGTGTTAGTGTTTAGCGTTTTGCAAAACTTGCATAAAATGGCAAAGTAGACGGAAGATTTACCATAAAAATGTGTGCAAGAGTATGTAAAAATTAATGTCTTTTAAATTGTAAAGACCTTAGGTACAAAACTAAAGGTGTCCGAGATAAACTAAACACATTAACAGAATTGGACACTACTTGCACTACACACCCGTACTAATCAATCGCTCCTACAAGTCACCTCTACTTGCACTTAGCAAAGTGAATACCTTAAGATGTGCTACGAAGATGCTACGAAGATTAGCTACATTCAACAGTAGAGAGGCAAGCACAGCACGCATTCATCGCAAGCCACCATAGCACACATCCACAATCGTAGCTTAGTAAAACCCGTTTACACCATCGCTGTGCTATGTGAAGCGATGAATATCACATCCACAGCAACAAAGCATAGCACATCTCTGGAGGAAAATCACCCAGGAATAGTCCGAGACCTTGAGACAGACGGATAACATCTTACTGTCTAGTTTATAACCAGCCTCTCAAAACGCTATTATACAAGCTGCCCCGAACGTTCATGTTGGACTATTTGTCCAACATAAACCACTTCATGTCTGGACTTCAGGACTGTCTTCTGCAGTGGGACTTAGGATACCTACTGCCCATGTCCCCAGTTCTTGGTCATACAGTGCTTTTTTTTCGATTTTTCTTTTAAGATTTTAAATTACTTGTAATTTTGTGGTTTTAAGATCTAGATCTACGGCTTTTTAACAAATACAATATAGTTCAATATCCATGGATATGAAAATAACCAACGACTTCTTCATTGAAGGAGAAAAAATAGTTTCTATCAAACTACCCGGAAAAAAATGTTTTCGTGGTTTACGTTTTTGAATCAATATTCAAACTAGGTACACTGATTGCAACAAATCAAGAGAGTATTACCTACAGACTTGTAGCTTCACTTCAGGAATTCAATATAACCCAAGTTGTAGGTTTGCGCACTAGAAAATAATTATTGGCATCCCTACTGCATCAACAGAATGCATCGTCATCGCGTGCCGATCATCGCTCGGTCATTAAAATTGCATTAGTGCACCGTTGTCGCGATGTACCGCATTCGGAACACTATCGCGCCATCTATTGGAGTAACAGCTGCATTTTACCTTTTAGAAAATTGAATTTACGTTTAGACAAAGAGCACTTCGGCTACTTTGTTTGGGTACATACGAATACTGATATTAACTTATGCCATTTATTCAAAGTCTTGATAATATTAAAACATGTAAGACGTACTTCTACCAATCTGAAGCTCTAACGATCTGTGCGAAAAACGTGGCTATCCTTAAAAAATAGGAAAAGTATAAGGCGTGTACCTACCGGCTTAAAATTGAAGACGTTCTTAAGAAGGATATTTTATAAGGTATCCCAGCATTCACCGGTTGCAAAGTCACCAATTTAAAGTTTTATTTTACAAAAAAGGTTTAATAAATACAAAGTGCAAGTCTTGAAGTAATTTTAAAACAACCTTACCTACAAATACTGCTTGATCGAAATCATTTTTTTTATAATTCCTATTCCGGCAGTGAAATATTTCTCGTTAACTTGTACTCTTCGCTCAGAAATAAAGAAGCAAGCTCCAATCATTACTTTATTACGTCACTTCTCTTCGAGATTTTGTCAAGCAAAGAAAACAACCAAATTGGAAAGGTTGCCCTAATCTTCAAAGGCAATTGTAAGCCAAAAGGAACGCAATTCGGATTGTTTTTAAACTAGCAATTTGTTTGGGACCCAAATGAGAATTTGCGAAATGAACTTACACTGGACTCGGTCGTAACTTGTTGAAACAAAAAACTTATTTTACATATACAGGTTAAGTCGATCTATATCCTGTAGACAGGTAGTGTAGTTCCAAAATTTTTGAATGATTTGACAATGACTTTCAATTTTTTTTAATAAAAAATTACAATGTTTTGTCTACTGTCCATTTATTTTGCCCTCTGAACACCAAAATTTTAGATGAAGGTACAAGTTGGAAGCTTACGACATGAAGCTGCAGCAGACGACGTGTCGCAGCGACACTACTGGTTTCTATGGAGTTGTATGAAATACCATCCGAAGTCAGCGACACAAAGCTTTCATTCAAATACATAAGAACCAGTAGTGTCACTGCGACACGTCGTTTGCTGCAGCTTCTGAATGTCGTCCACTTCCAACTTGTACCTTAAATGAACAAACTGGGTCGTAGTAGACGATTAATAGCAAAAAAAAGGAAATAAAATCTTGTACATACGGGTGTTCAGTGAAAACAATCGCGCTACGTACACCCGGGTATACTCGAAACACACGACGGGTTGAGGCCTAAGACTTTGTAAGATAATAGTAATTTTATTTTAATAATTAAATAAGAAAAATGGTCAGTAAATTTCATGAAAAAAGCACATAGGAAAATACTGAATTCAACTGGCACATTTACTACAAGTTTTGCATAGTTATGATAGTGTAGGTAATCACAAAAGAAGCCGCAGTAATCAACAAAGGGTAGTTCAGTTGGAACAAGTCCATCGCGTGAAACTGTACCGGCCTGGACAGCATCAGACTCCTGAATTCATTCAATGTGTTTCTTGTTTCTGTGTCTGTGAACAATGAGAACAGATAACATATCACAATACTGTAGAAAAAACAATGATCCGGCAGAAAAATAGTAAGTGTTCGTTCACGGTTACCGAGCAACAAGGTTTTCATCGTAGTCATCAAAAATATTCCAAGTAATAATTAATATTTCTTTTTAAAGTGGCTGGCCTTAGATGAAATCGAATTGCGGAAGATACGGCACGTCCTCAAAATTTTCATCTAAAAACGGGGATGATGCACAACTACATGCAAGCACACTAACACCGCTCTGTGATTCTATTTATCGCTATGCGATGTTGAAGGACAGAGACAAATCTTTTTGTTTTGACCATAGCGTATGCGAGACAGGCGTGCGTCAGCGTAAAGACCTGACAATCGTATATTGCGACTGAGGGAAATAAGATGACGGAGGCTGATTCAAGCGGTCCGCGCGCTAGAGGCGAGTCACATGTCTTTCATTTTGATTTTATCTAAGTAGATGGCTGAAAAATTATAACAGTGGTAACTGATCAGGGCTCGATTGGAAATCCAGAGATTCCGTTTCCAAATCCCAGGTCCGGCAAAGATATAGCCTGGGTTTGTGATCAGGAACCCGTATTTAGCAAGCGTGGTAATTAAGCCAATGCCAATCAATTTTAGCGGTGACTTGAGAGTACATATTAACTTTACTTTTAAATGTTCTCCCCTCTTGAATATTTGCACGTCTACTTGCAGACTGATTACATATGACATACCATCATTGTTAAGACCTTATTTGTTACCCTGTATTCTTGCAAATAAATGATTGATTGATTGATTCTTTATACTTATGTACTTACCAATTTTCTTATCTATCAAAATAAAATCGATGATGCTCAAAATTCTACCATGCTCCCCATAACTTTGCTCGCAATGGTAAACGGGTACGAATAATACAGCTGAGCAGATAAATAGCCTGACAGTAGTGGAAATGATGATAAGGTATTCTTTCTCAATGTGAGTCTAGAAAGAATGGAAATATATCGGTAAACAATATACAATAAAGAGTTTTTAAAACAAATAAAGGTGTGCTAATACCATTGAACACAACAAGGTTACTGAGATGATCGTATTTAATAACAAAACAACAAAATGTCTATATTCTCGGTAGCAATATTTGTAGCAATATTTATACTTACAATATGTCCAATCATTATTCTAATGATGATATTGAATAGGTGAATCATAGTGATAATAATATATGCACAGTTGACAGCAACCTAAAAACACACAATATAAAACACAAAAATTAATCTTTACCATGAAAATTATTTCATAAAGATATTTTAAATTAAAATGATCAAATGAAAAATATTAAGTACCCTTAAACCAAAGGTATTGTTGATAAAATTTACTTGCTCCAGCAACATCAGATAGCATCTGTTGAACCACACTACACCATAGCATCGGCTGTAATCTAGCATTTTTAAGAAACTTATTCTGTTCTGTTTTTCTTCCTTATTGGAGTAAAACCAATTTTGATCGTTGACTAAATCTTCCATCGCTCCTGGCATGTTTTCAGCGGATGAATGTAGATCTTGCAGCATATTCCCCATTATTCTCAACCTATACTTCACTTGCATAACATTTGAACTCATTTCTAGTATAGTAAGGATGTTTAAAAGTGAGTAAATGTAGTCTATGGAGTACAAACTCACCAATACCCAATTATCACATACTGTCCATGCAATGAAATCAAAAATATCGCTCAAGACACCACCAACATAGTAGATCAGTATAGTTCTTCTAATATTTTTTTTAATTTCGCTATGGAAAGGCATGCCGAGAACATTGTCAATATTGTCATAAAGTTTGAAGTATTTAATACAAGTATTCCTCCCATATTTGTATACAAAATACAAATCAATGAAATACTGGCATGACGCCAGCAAGTATATCATCTGAATAGTCTTTTCGAATCTGTTGGCCGCATTCGTTCCAAATTTGAAGTAGTAAATTTTTAAAATAAGAAACGTTATATTCATACAGGTAAAAAATACTGTTATCAGAAGAAGTTTCGTAAAAGACCAGCATATTTTTATGCTATTTTTATGCTTATAAACAGCTGTTAAGGAAAATATATTCAGCAACCAATGTAGAATTGCTAAAGTGTCATAAGCATCTTTAGGCAGTTCGTTGTTACTTTTTAATATTACTTTCATTTTAATTTTAATTGACGTTCAATTTCACTTTACATCTTATATGTGCCCACGTCTGTCACTTAGTTTATTGTCTGTATGAGTGCCATGATAAGACTGTCGTTGCTCTTCATCGCGCAACTTCTGTCATGTAATCATTTGATTGTTATTAGTTTACACAGGATGTTTTATTTTATATCGTTGGATAAATATTTATATTGTTTTTTTTTAAATCCTGTTTTAAGTAGTTATTATATTATTACCTCGTGTGAAAACCTCAGAATCAGGAATTCCATCAGACAGCGTGAAGCAAAGACGTTAAATTGATTGTACAGTCTATTGTTTTATATTACGTAGCTTTGCTGTTCTTGTTAGGTTGTTCTGTTTATTCTTTAATGTTAGAATTTAAGCAGTTTTTTTATCAACAAACAAATTGTACTCTATTAACTCGCATTGTAAAACCACAACAAGTTTAAAAGAGTAACTACTGAGTTTATCGCCGGGTCTTCTCAGTAAGAATCAACTTCTCCAACGCGGTGGTAGAGTCGCATTATGTTTGTATACTGTTTATTTATATATTCATATTATGTCTATTATTTAGTATATTTTTTCACTATTAAAAAGTATTGATTAAGTCCATTAAAATAAAGATGTTTGAGTCTGAGTTTGACCTAAGACCTAATTTTACTCTGTATAATTACAATGTTTTTGAAAGGTTTTTTCCTAGAATATTGGGCAAAATTATGGCTACTACTAATTGATCTTACTGTCAAAATAATATTAACCAATTTTAACTACACCCTATGTGTAATATATTTCCCTATATGACATTAAACCAGCATATTAACCAGCTTACTCATTTATATTTAAGTGCTTTTTCATTAATATATGCAGATGGCATGACGTTCCATGTCATAAAGTAATTTGGAAGTACTTTCATGATTACTCGCTTAATACAGAATGTTTAACAATAATCATTAATATCACTAGTTGATTGTTCATTGGGGTACCTACTAGCTTTCAATTCAACTCAAAAAAGATCGATTCGTAACCGTCGATGTAGCTTAATTTCTTATTAGATCCAAAATTTGTAGGTTTGTTGAAGATCACTTACTACGAACAACGCATTTTTTTAAAATTTCTAGCTTCATGGACGTAACGTCTTAACCACTGTCACTGACTAACAGTATCACCTGTCTGCCACACAAGATTATAGTATATAATATTTAGGATGTTTTTTGGCCAAATAGGTCCGAATTTTAATTGATTTTGACAAGATCCATCTAAGATTTCCCAGAAAATTAAATTAAGTAAGTCACAGTTGTTCGAGCCCGTAAAAACCGATGATTAAGGTCACTAATGACGGAACTGAAAAAAGTTTCTTTTTTCAGTTCCTTCGTTTTTTTGTTTTGTCTATTTTCGTTACCATTCAGATCTCATTACGAATGTTGTAAAGTAGATTTCTACGAATTTAAGTACATTTATTTAAGAATAAGCATGTTTGAATCAGAATTGTAGTACAGTCAAAAGCACTAATATCTGTACGTTCCAAAGCCTTCCAAGATATATAAGCAAAACTTTCGCAACAATTAATTAAACAAATAAAGTGAGCATCTGAACGATCTTTTGTATAGATATTTGTGGATCATGTTTTGCTCTGATATTTTTCAGCTTTGGGAACGTATAGATATTTATGGTTTTGACTGTAGTTTACGACTAAAACAGTACATTAGATTTTAAACACTCAAGACTAAGAAATAACTGACATCGTTCGAAAATTGTGACGAACAGGGTTTCGAAATCTCGTTGCTGGATCTGAGATATATTTTAGAATAGAATAGAATATCATTTATTTCAAGCAACCAATTACATTTAAAGATCTTAACTAAACATTATCGTCTAAAAAGATACATACCTTAAAAACGAACTTACATAATAACATAAAACATATTTTATAATTAACTTATTTACTAACACACGTATGGTCCATCGCCAGCGTGCGACGCATCATTGTGTCCGGTAACCGACCTCGAAAGCGCCGGTAAATGACACCTGTCGGCCAAAACTCCTCCACCTAAGCTAACTTCCCTCATAGTGAAGTTAGCTTAGGTGGTGAACGTGATGTACTCCGCGTTTTCCTCAGCCTTCGTAAAGTAATGGAGGCGGGAAACGTACATCAGCGTCGTCGGTATTGGAGCATGAAACAGCAGCTTCGGTTCGGCCGGCGCAACACCACACAGATTGCGGCAAACGGGCTTCTTCTTCTGTCTTTCTACTTGTTGAAAGCCTTCATCGTCGCAAAGATGTGATCGTGGCTCGACAGGCACAGCAACCGGCACGACATCAAGACTTCCTTTTTTCAGGCTCAGGCTGTAGGGAGGTGGTGGCAGGTCGGCTGGCGGCTGCAACGGCGTAGGCACGTTGAGGTGTTGACGTGCAAGCGCGTGACCTATCCGGTGAAGCAGAGGGGCAGGAGGCGGGAAGTAGGTAATCGCGCGAGGTGTCGACGACCGGTGACACACTCACATGCGCCGACTCGAAACTGCCGACAGATGCATTTTGCGCCCCGCGACGAGTGTTCACATTGCAGGCCTCAGGTGACTTACTTACCAAAGCAGCGTTACTTAATAACACTACCTGGGCACGCAATTCACCAATGGTGTTGTCTGAGGCCTTCAACTTGCTCACTACCTCGGCCAGGCTCGCTTTTAGGAAGTTGATATCCTTCAGCAGCCTGTGTACTTGTGTAGCTCCATCGCCACGTGACGAATGAAGGCACGTCGTCTGGATCCAAATATGTCAGCGTCGATGTGATTTATAGAAAATTAGTTTAATACTTGTCAATTCATGCAATATATTAAATTATTTGTTATTTATAGGCTGTAATTGGACAAATGCTTCATCGTATCATCATCAATGTCAATGTCAATACATTGTTAATACTGTATAATGCATATGGCTCTGTGTATGGTAAGCTTGAGTATGCTTCTACAGTATGGAATCCTATGTATGCAAAGTATATTCAATAGTTGAAAAGTATACAAAATAAGTTTAAAAAACGTTTGAAGTATGGGTTTAAAGATTTTGATACCAATAAAATTGATAATTTAGTAACTCGACGAGAGCACAGGTATCAAGCTCTACTTTGCGAAATCATTAACAACGTAGTCGACTCTCCATATAATAAGTTATGTAGAGTTTTTTATAATGTCATAGGCCTAGCGCACGGCACAGTAACACGTTCAGTACACCGTCTTACAAGTCCCATTATAGGAAAAATTGTTTTACAATAAGAGTCACAAGTACAACAGCACTTACAGTAACATCGACATATTATTATTTCATTAAAAAATAGAACGATTCCGTGGCTTATTGAAAAGGCCTGCGGATCTTATCTAGTAAATCTTGCTTCACTAGTTAAAGCATGCAAACAAAGATACTTAGTTTATATCTTGATGTATTGTTTTGATAACCTTTTCCTTTCTGATCGCAATTTTGTCTAGATCATTAAATAAATAAATAAATAAGTATGCACCAGACAACACACCTCTTGTAATGGTCTCGAAGTAGGGATTAATATCCCTGTGTTACGAGGTACCACACAAGGAAATAAGCTAGGGGCATCCCCCAGCCACCCAGACCCGAGTCAATTCGGAAAAGATCGTTTCCTAAATTGACCCGACTGGGAATCGAACCCGGAACACTACGGAAATCGAGGCGAGAAACCGTTCTACAACGCAATATCATTACTTTATGTATTGCCCAACAGTGAGAACATTAAATGCTAATGTACTATTTTAGATAAGTTGAGGAAATGTATTAGAAATAGCTGTTTGTTTTCCTTAATAAAGAAAATAAATATCAACGTTTAACTCGCAAAATAGGTGCCAATTACGTTTTCCGTAGATTATGAAATATAACAACAAATAACAGCTCATAAAACGATATCTACTAACCATTGTTCGTTTAAAAATAATGCTCGGGTTATAAAGGCGTAGTCTGTTTTTCCATTCATACTTTTTTTCTTAAAATTTATTTTTTGATATAAATAGCTTTTAGCCTTTTCTGTACCACCAATAGCTTAAAGGCAAATGTATCTGTGTTTGCTAATCTTGATTAGTGATTTTAATCACTGGAGAGTTGATTTGCCTGTTGGAGAATTTGGAAAACCTCTTCAATTTCAAATCTATTCTAAAGCAACTGAGTATGTCAGTTGCTCAACGTTTTGAAATTAACGTGAACAAGGGCTAGTTTCAAGCTAACGAGAAAATTACTATCTACACTGTACCTTATCGGTACGTATATATAAAAGTTGAAAAAATATTAAATGATTTACCTACCTGTGTTAAAAGTAAGCGTACTGTATTTTTAATTAAGTATATTATTGTGTACAAGCTAGAAGCAAATTTTACGACAATATTGGCTTTTAACATTGAGTGCTTGTCATGTTTGCGACTATATAAAAGAGGTTTCAATAAATAATTTGCAATACTCTGATACATTTCTATACAATCTTAAGTAATCTAAACATACTAAGAAATCAGAAGTAGACCATACCTGCTAATGTAATGTAGAATAACCATTTTAAACAAAATCATAAATACATACACATTTACATAAATATTTTGCAATAAAAATGATAAAGAAATCTCTCAAACAAGATGAATCAAGAGACGCCTTTGATACTATAGCTCTCGTGAACTTGCTGCTCAGGTATTTAGGTCTAGAAGCAGTTGGTCGTAACAAAAAAGCTCTAAAATGGAAGTGGTCGTTAAGACAAAATGCTATAAGAATTGGAGTTGCAACCCTTCTGAACTCATTAGGAGTATACGCCAAGGTTGAATTTACTAATTTGTTGAACAGAAAAATTTGCATCAAAGACGGCATAACAATGTTGTTCCTAGTTGGCTATTTCCATTACATTTATGATTTACTATCCCTCCGTAATAAAGGTGACAGCAGTTTAAGATATTACAAAATTTACACATACATCGACAATATTATTGGAAATAGTTTCTACAGTGACATGGAAAAATATATTAAGATGACCTTCAAATATGTTACATTTGTGTATTTAATTGATGGCACTTACGATTTCATAGCCTATACTGTTTGTGAGAATGTGATAGAAGCTTCTTTTAATTTTGTTAATTATATGAATACTTTTATCCTCGTCATATGTCTATTGGATCAAATAGCGAATATCGTACAAATTAATTATAGATTAGAAAAGATGGGAGATATCTTGGAAGATTATTATGTCACAAAGGATTCTTTGCCGGGAGTTTTTGGGGAAACTATAAAGTTTAAAGATAGGTTTAATTCATCGGAAATTAGAGAAAGGTTTACCGTTGGTTCTTTCAAATTTGTAACTGATAGTAATTATTTCAAAATGTTATGGTTTAACAAAGTGTATTTAATGATAATGGAACAAGTGGATTATGTCAATAGCAAATACGGGATCAGAGTAAGTATTTAACTAACAAATCAAACATATTACAGTAATAATTTTTTGACGATGCAAGAAAAGCAAACCCCTAATTGCCGTGCAGCATTTGTTTCCAAAAATGTACAAGTACTGTTTGGGAATATTTGCTTATTGCTTGGATTGTTATCATTAGAAAACAAGGTTCACTCACGAAGGGTTAACACTACATTTACTATAACATCCGAGGCTAATATAATTGAAGTGGGTAAGTCATAAACTGGGTAAAATTTCATGCTTCTTAATCTTTCAGATATTGCTCATTAATCTTATCCTCCTGATTTATATAATAACATTGTTCAACTACATCATACCACGTGAAATCTGTAAAGGATTAGGAAATGATGTTAAAACTCGATTGGTGAGTATTAGAGCGGTCTCAGACTAGCGTTTTATACGCGTATATAGGCTCGTTTTTAAAAGCACATGAACTCTTACGAGCGTTGACGCGCGTATATGCTCATATAATCCAGAAAGATATTGATTCACCACTACCGGTACGAGTGAATATGCCACAACTACCCCGTTTACGCGAGTTTGGTTTTTTGAAGCGTGATTTTAAGCGCATATTCCAAAGCGACCGTATGCGCACGAAAAGACACGCTTGGCTGAAACCGCTTTTATGTTCCCTATTTAAATAGTAAAGCGTGTTCTACTTCCCTATTACTTTATTGTGTTATCGCCTGAACCAAAACTGGTATCAAAAAGCGTTTCCGGTTTGAAAAATGTATGAAATACGCTTGAGAGTTAGCGGTAATCGCAGCCCAAATCACAGAATCTTTAAATCTTTTCCTTTTTCCAATGTTGTTCTACTTCCTTTTTGCAGAATAATGAGGGGGCTTTCAACTACTTACGTATTTTGACACTTACAGCAATTACATTCAAATTCTTTGAGTATGCAGTTTTGCTTATATTGTTCATACATACCTGTGAACAAACATATCGACAAAATGAGAGGATTATTCGGATAGTTGACTTTTTGATTACTAATAGGAGAATTTGTAAGTACCTTACCATTTACTTAGAGTTAGTTCCAGTAGTCTAACTGGAAATCCTTAAACCGACTGCGGACCCAGGTCGGCCAGGGTTGTTATACACCTCATCATGTAAGTCGAGCAGCTAAGGACACTAGAGCCAAGTTCACCCGACACTTTACTGAGGATATCCCGGACATCAGTCTGTGCGAGATTGTGGCGGCTCTGAAACAGCCTAAAAACAACAAGGCACCAGGCGAGGACGGAATAACAACAGAACCTCTGAGAGCGGGTGGAAACCCGATACTTGTAGTCCTCCAGAGGCTGTTCAACTCCATCATCCTTCAGGGTAAGACACATAAAGCGTGGCACAAGACGGGGTGGTACTCTTTTTCAAAAAGGTGATAAAGCCCTTTCGAAGAATTATAGACCTATATCACTCCTGAGTCACGTGTACAAGCTGCTTTCCGATGTCATTACAAATCGTCTTGCACGCAGGTTCGATGACTTCCAGCCTCCCAAACAGGCCGCTTTCCGAAAGGGCTTTAGCACCATCGACCATATCCACACGCTACGCCAGATTATACAAAAGACGGAAGAGCGTAATCGGCCTCTCTGCCTAGCGTTCGTGGACTTCGAAAAAGCATTCGATTCGATCGAGACCTGGACTGTACTCAAGTCTTTGCAGCTTTGCCAGATCGACTATAGGTATATCAAAGTGTTGAAATGTATGTATAACAAAGCCACTATGTCTGTCCGTAAACAAGATCAGAGCACGGAATCGATTCCATTGCAGCGAGGTGTGAACCAGGGAGACGTAATAAAGCATTAAAGCGTAAAAAAGCATTCGATTCGATCGAGACCTGGACTGTACTCAAGTCTTTGCAGCTTTGCCAGATCGACTATAGGTATATCAAAGTGTTGAAATGTATGTATAACAAAGCCACTATGTCTGTCCGTAAACAAGATCAGAGCACGGAATCGATTCCATTGCAGCGAGGTGTGAACCAGGGAGACGTAATCTCACCTAAACTCTTAAAAAACGCTCTGGAAGATGTTTTCAAGCTCTTGGATTGAAACGGACTTGGCATCAACATCAATGGCGAAAACATCACTCACCTTCGTTTTACCGACGATATAGTTATACTGGCGGAGTCGTTCGAGGACCTTGGTACTATGCTTGGCGACCTCTGTAACGTATCCCAACAGGTGGGTCTTAAAATCAACATGGACAAGACGAAGGTAATGTCAAACGTGCATGTCACACCCGTACCAGTAGTTGTTGGGAACGATACTCTCGAAGTTGTGGACGAATATGTTTACCTAGGACAAATTATCCGTCTGGGTAGGTCGAACTTCTATAGAGAGGTGGCACGACGAAACCAACTCGGCTGGGCCACGTTCGGGAAACTGCGTGACATTTTCACGTCCAATATCCCACAGAGCCTGAAGACCAAAGTCTTCCAGCAGTCCGTGTTGCCAGTGATGACCTACGGTACTGAGACGTGGTCCTTGACAGTTGGCCTTTTGAATAAGCTCAGGGTTACTCAGCGCTCTGTGGATAGAGCTATGCTTGGCGTCTCTTTGCACGACGGGATCCGCAACGAGGAGATCCGCAAAAGGTCAAAAGTTACCGACATAGCTCACCGCATAGCCAAGCTGAAGTGGCAATGGGCTGGCCACATCGCTCGCAAAACCGATGACCCCTGGGGACTTGGGGAGTAAAGGTTCTTGAGTGGCGACCACAAACTGGGAGACGCAGCGTGGGCAGGCCTCCTACCCGGTGGACCGACGACCTGGTGCAGGTTGCGGGAAGCCGTTGGTTGCGTACGGCCCAAAGCCGCTCGTTGTGGCGGTCGATGGGGGAGGCCTATGTCCAGCAGTGGACTTCCAAAGGCTGATGATGATAATGATGACTCTTAACCTGACCTTTTTAAATAACGTCTTAGACTTGTCGTCCTCGGAACGCCCACCTAGGTTTACCGTTTTTTATACCTACACTCTGCATTTTATTTTCAGCGGAAGAGCTCAAGTCTTCCCTAGTAGACTTCCGGGGCCTGGTGCTGTCCAGACCTATCATCTTCCACGCCTCACACTTTTTTCGCCTCGACTACTCACTGCTTTTGTCAATGGCTTCCGCTGTTGTCACTTACACTATAATATTTTTACAGAATTCATAAAGAAGACCAAGTAACGGATAAAATTGAAGGATGGCACCTATTAACATTAGATAATATTAGTTTTTTTTCTCATTATTAAATTACACGTTCAATAACATTAAGTATATTATCATAACATAATATAAATAAAATATTTAAGATATAATAATTATGCAAAAAAAGAAAAGAATGGAAGAACTTTTAATTGGTTAAAATATTTTTTCGTCATCGCAATAAAACGGTAAATAAGTATAATAGTAATCGCGGTAACTCTTTTATTTTGCCAAGGGGAAAATATTAAGAAGTGAAACTTGTTTGATAGTATTTGTTGCACAGACTTACATCTAAATAGATAACGTGCTAATTTTTGCCTCATACTGTGACTTCATGATAGCGTTTTGACCGATAGGAATCCACCATTTCTGTATGTCAGCCTTGAGTTTCCCACATGTAAACTAAGATAGTTGACTTCACATAGTATGTCATTTTTGGTTCCATTTCTAATCACTAGGTGCTGTACCGAAATCTCATTTGAAAACGTCAACGCTGACGCTAGCTGCTATCATTGGGGTAAACTCATGGTAGACATCACAAATACAGCCTAATACGTCCCACTACTGGGCACAGGCCTCACCTCAACTATGAGGTGGTACGAGCCGTACTCCAACACGCGGGCTCAGTGCGGATTGTTGGAGAGGTGAATTTAAGGCCAGTGATAAACCTTACCGTCAGATGTTATCAAGCCGCCTTTTCAGGCCTCTGACTTGGATTTACGACTGATATCTTGCAAGACAAATAAATTAATAATTATCAGAGTCAAATCCCTACAAATACCTAGTCAGGACCCTTTTATATGTCAATAAAATTTAACAACAGGGTACCTAATCATATGAAAGAAATAGACAAAGATATAGGATTTAATAAAAAGCTGAAATTGTCAGATAATTGTGAAACGATTAATGAAGAGTTAGTGTTTGCCTAATCTACCACTTCTCTGCACTGTTCACCGATTACGTGTAATAGTATATTTATTTGTATTTCTGCAGTCTTCTGACTAAGCTGACAGGCTTTAAAAATATACTAAAACCTTTTTTCCACTTAATCCATTCTTCATTTCTTTCTGTAGTGTCCATCGAGCTTTCTTCATAACGTAACGGCGACGGAGGAGTTAAACTGTATGCATGATGCACCTTAATCAGCGTTTACAACACTTGAATTCAATACTATCACCAACTAACACCCGTAAGAAAAATAGATATAGATAAGATAGGATTTAGAATTATTTAAGTTTTAGATCTCATTTTAAGTAGGTATAATAAATAACTGTACTAATTGTTTTAATGTTCTAGTGCCCTAACAGGGTCATGTGTGTACTTTGTAGATTTAAGAACTTGTTGAACCAAATTAAGCAATAAAGATTTATGATTATGATGATTTTGAATAAATAAATTATGCGACCACTTGTAATAGTCTCGAAGTAGGGATAAATATTCCTGTCTTACGAACGAGGTATCAGACAAGCAATCAAGCCAGATACGTCTCACACACCCAGACCCGAGTCAATGCAGAAAATATCGTTTCGTAAATTGACCCGACCGGGAATATAACCCGGGACACTAAGGAAATCGAGGCGAGAAACCGTGCTACAGCGCACTACGCCAATCGTATCGTCAAAAGACATATCTACTGAGACGATATCATTCTTTTGAGAGATTTTTATAATACGCCGGTGGCAAACAATTTATGCAGGCTGCTTAGTGGTAAGCGGTTACGCAGCCTATAAGCGCATGTGACACCAAAACATAACTACGTTACCGTTTAACAAAATTTTGTTGTGGATTTTCAAGTGCATGAATAAAAATATTTATGCTTGATGTATGAGTTTTTTTCATTTTTCCACTTCAACTAACAATACATTCAGTTATCTTGGTGCATATAATCCAAATTTTTGATAAATTAGATTGGTTAGTTGGAATACTACAAATATTGTATGGCATGATCAAACAAATACAAAATAATAATGAAAAGAGTATTATGAATCTTATCATAATAAAAACTTCTATCGTAACCTAATGACAACCTCCACCCACACTACATTCGAAAACGTTTTTGCGAAAGGGTATTAACAATTGCTTATCTTATTGTATTTGCCATTAGTAATTTGCTGTTTCTTTTAATAAACAGAAAGCTTCTACTAATATTGAGCTCCGTCGTATTGATGGCAAACATGAGGAGAGCGCAAACATTAGAATTTCTTCGTATTTTATCAGTACCTAAGTAAAGTGTCTACATTTCATGTCAAAAAAAACAAATATAAACAACGATAAAGAGTGGTCGTGGTCATAATATTAGTCAATTCTTGGGCCACCACTTTAGCGATGCTTCGCTGTACAGCTCGATGATTGGCAGAGTGGGCGCAATTGTTAATGTTGGAGTGCGTCACTGACTTGATGAGGTCCACCGTGTCGGAAAGCGCCCACCAGATCTTTCACCTTCGACTTTCACTCACTCGTTGCCGACCCTGTAATAGTATCCTCTTCAACTTGAGCACCATGATTTAGTAATATAGCTCATAAAACCAGTAGCATGAAGATCATTCCACGGCGTCTCAGAAGGAAGCATCTTTGAAACCAAACTGTACGAGAACATGGTGGATCGAGAGTGCAGTAAGGATAGGTTATGGAATATCGATAACACAATCATCATCATCATTATCATTCGCAGTCATAAGCACACATGCCTCAGATTTCCAAAACAACTGGTTGCAGGGGGTGTGCATCCACCGGAATCCTGCCACCATTACCAGGGGGGCGTTCCACGCTGCGCCAGCCCTGAAACGCTATCTAGTCCAGAACTTTCCTACCCAAACGGCCATCAAATTCTTCTCGCTAATATGCCCTGCCCTACCCACGATTACACAATATGCACTTATATTTCCTTCACTAAAAGCCAAACTCAGAATAAAGTAGGAAACATTTATTATTTGTTTTCTTTCACGCCTTCATTTTCAAAACCCTGGCTACCCTAACAAAAACCACCTCCATTTCATCTCTCTATAAGATCTGTTTACCCGCTTAATTGCTCTGACTTCTTTCAGACCGGAAAATCAATCCGGAATTTGGTGGAAAAGTGCCTTCCGGTATGAATTTCGATAGAAATCTCCGGCGAAGTTGTTTATTTAATTTTGCTGAAAAAGGGTGGAACCTAATTGGTGTAGATATTTTGAGCCCAATTAGGAGACATTAATTTGTTTTTGATAAAACATAGCATTACAATTTTGTTCCTGTCGAATTCTAAGAAAAGACTAACGCAATAAAGAATTTTAACAATCTGACCGTTATTCAAATTGTTTGTGAGTTTATGAGTTTGAATTTGAATTAAGCAGTCCAAGTAGCGTGGATGGACTTTACACATTTTGCTTGCAACATCGTCATCAAAAAAGGTAACTAACAGCTGTTAATTTCGTCTGTACCTACTAGCTTTCCGTCTGCCTAAGTTAATTGCTGATGATGTAGCTCATATGGAGGAATGAATGAATTTACTATTATTATTTAACTTATTCATTAATACAGAAGAATGATCATACAGTTAACAATACCCAATACCCTGCGAAACTGTATTAACAGTTTGACTGCAGGTTGGAGTCTCAAATAATACAGGTATTTAACACTTTAACAACTTAATATAAACGCCTAAGGTAGCTATGTTATTTTCACACGACAAGCGTTTGGGGGGCGTGAGGAACAGGGTGTAAAGTTCTTTATCCACGATTGAAAAGGGTGGATCCTCCGACCAGACGGGTGTTGTGTCTGGTAGGCTACTGCCCAACGGTTGTTGTCGGGTTCTTGTATAAGTATTATGTTCAATCGTTCGGATAACTTTAATATCGCGATGTAGGATACGTCAGTTTTTGTTTCGTATATGGCGAGAGATGAGGCTTGAAGCTTCAATCCAAGAAAAGCTTTTTTAACATTTTCTCGAATTTGTTTTTATTCGGTTTAAGGCGGATGTCCTCGGGCAACCTATTTAGCAGATAAGGTAGACGCTTTTTTAGGGTTCTGTCACCTTAATAATTGGAAACTCGGTACTTCAAATTTGCCCGAGCACGCTGACCTCGTGCTATAGCCGTGTATCAACTGAGGGTCACGCTCCAGACTGCCGTGGTTGTTTAATGCTAATATTTATATAAAATATTTGGCTTACTGGTAAGATTTTGCATATTTTAAACAATTTTCTATAGTCGCCTTTACAGTTTCTTTTAGTTCTATTATTCACAAGCAATGTTGAAAATCTAATTTGTAGTGATTCAAGTTTCTCAATATATGTTTTAAATGTCAGGCCATAACAATCTAGATCATAACCCAACATTGAATTAACTAAAGAAAAATATAAACATTTTAATGTACTTATAGGTACTTTATAACTTAAATGGTAAAACTTGCCAAGTAACGTTCTTAGTTTATTACTAATATAATCTATGTAATAAGACCAGGAAAAACTAACATCTATTTTAACACCTAAATAAGTTACATATGGACATAATGACAATCTATAATATTTAGGCGTTTAGAGCATGAGAAGTAAAAACATTAATAGGATGAAACGTCAAATAAGAGTTAATAATACCAGTACGCCGCGCAGAAGTAGCGTTAGCGTGACGTAATGAATGGTCACGTGACTGGGAATGAGAGATCATAATACCAAAATGCCAGGACGCTCATATCGCGGACAAATGCAAGCAAGCTTTAAGAATAAGGACCCTGGTGGCTGTAAGCGAGCCGGCCGTCGTTGAGGCTGGCCAACAGGGGCCTGACTCTTGAACAGAATTTCATGGGACAAGCATTGCAGAAATGTCAAACAAGAATATCTCCATATTTGTTGAGTAAAGTTTTTTATAAATGTCCTAGGCCTAGCGCACGGCACGGTTACGCTTTCAGTACACCGTCTTACAAGCCCAATTATAGGAAAAATAGTTTCATAATAAGAGACTGCAACAAGTAAGTACAACAGCACTTACAGTAACATCGACATATTTCATGAAAGAATAGAATGATTCCGTAGCTTATTGAAAAGGCCAGCGGATTTTATCTAGTAAATCTTGCCTCACTAGTAATAGCACGCAAACAAACATACTTTTTTTTTTTTGACCCCAAACTAAGCAGAGCTTGTAATATGGGCGCCAGAGACTGATAAACATACTTAAATATTTCTAAATGCATACTTAAATAGATAATAACACCCAGACACACAACAAATACAAATGTTCGTCACACAAATATTGTGGGGATCGAACCCACGACCTCCGTCGCTAAAGGCAGGATCGCTGCCGTTGCGCCAACAGGCCAGGCAACTTAGTTAATATCTTCATGTGTTGTTTTGATAGCCTTTTTATTTATAATCGCAGTGTTTTCTAGATCACTACTTTATGTATTGCCCAACAGTGAGAACATTAAATGCTAATGTACTATTTTAGTTAAGTTGCGCAAATGTATTAGAAATAGCTGTTTGTTTTCCTTAATATAGAAAAAAAAAAGAAATTTTTGAACCTTACAAAGCGTTAAGGTTCAAAATTTTGGTGGCAGTAATGTAATGCCAATCCCGCGAGATTTGGTTCGGGAGCCAGATCGGGCCAAGAGGCCGAAGCTAGACTTATCACGGGCCTCAAAAAAATTCACCCAGCATCTCTGTTTAATTTTAGTTTGTGTTACTAACCATAGTATTTCCTAAGTATGCGTGCCAACAAACTCACCACTAAGGATGCACAAGACCGCGCGAAGTGGGCCAAAAAAATAGGAAAGGCGGACCCTGGGACCCAACACACCATTGTGGGTTCACAACCAGGATAGACCGCACGGTTGATGATGACTAACCATAGTATTTCCTAAATATTAAAACGGTTTTAATTTTAGTTAGATATGTAAGGGCTATTCAACGACTATCTTTTCTGGATACATGCGCGAGTCTATTACCTTATGAACCAGTGACAGCTAATGTCATCCCCATACATTTGAACGTTTTCTAAAGTAAAGTAAAGTAAAAAAATCATTTATTCACTTAAGCTTTTACAAAGAAGCACTTATGAAATGTCAAAATTCACAAAATATATATATAAACGATAATAGACGTAAATAAAATAATACAATAATAGTACATATACTAAATAAACATAATGCGAATCTACCACCGGTTCGGAAGTTGCTTCTTATCGAGAAGACTCCGGCAAGAAACTCGATAGTTACTCTTTTGAACTTTGTTTTGTTTTACAACAAATAAATTCAGAGTACAGTCAAAAGAACAATAAAAATACATTATTTGAGCAGAGGAGCAGATTATTCCTACTATGACCACAAATTCTTGTCGTTCAAGTAATCCTCCACGTTATAATAACCTTGTTTTATCAACTTTGTTTTAATTGTAGACTTGAACTTGTGAAGAGGTAGATCAACAAGACTTTGAGGTATTTTGTTAAAGTACTTTACAGATTGACCCACAAAAGAATTTCCTACCTTATGTAGCCTAAGACTTGGAGTAATAAGTTTGTTTTTATTTCTAGTATTGTGTGTATGAGTATCACAGTTTTTTTTTAACATATGCAAGTTTTTGCGCACATACATTATGTTATCGAAAATATACTGAGCGTGCACAGTTAAAATATCAATCTTCTTAAATACTTCTCTGAGCGAGTCGCGTGGCCTAAGGTTGTATATCGACCGAATAGCTCTTTTTTGGAGTACAAAAATGGTGTTAAGGTCTGCAGCTGAGCCCCACAACAGTAGACCATACGACATAACGCTATGAAAGTAACTAAAATACACTAGTCTTGCTGTTTCAATATCAGTCAGGAGTCTAATTTTTCGGACAGCAAAAGCGGCCGAAATAAGTCTCCCTGCCAGAGCCGTTATATGTGGACCCCACTGTAACTTAGAATCTAGAGTAATTCCTAAAAATACCGTAGAGTTCGTAATTTCTAATGTCGTAATTTCTATTGTAGAAATCGTCTTGGCGTGTTGCTCTTGGCTAGGCCCTCTGATTTTTGTAGCTGACATATTCGCACCGAGCGAGCTGAGCGACGCGAGCAGCAACAATGGTCTGATTCAAACAGCAGCGCGCTCTCCCTCAACGGCGCTCTGATCTCCAACCCTTTTGAAGACCAGGTAAATGGCTACAGAAGTACAAATAACAAAATTTTCTTAATATTCTTAACTATATAAGGATAATAATGCTGCCCTTACCTTATCGTACTTTAAATGAATTTACTTGACATTTATCAATTTACTATTTTTCACACAAAGATAGGAGATAGAAAAATTCTTGAAAGGTTAAAGAAAAAAAAACAAGGAAAAAGCTTACCTTATGAAATTAATGAAACAACGTTTCATCAATTTAACTTTTAATTGGTAACGCTTACAACGTATATATACACTAGAAAAATTTACTGTCAACGGCATCGATATCATTTAAAAGAGCAGCCACCCGTATTGTGGAAAACGCGGGTTTGAGTCACGCTTGAGACCAGGTACGTCTACCACGAGTTGCCACTTTAAATTTACACTATCGTTTGCGTAAATATAAATAAATATAAATATACGCCAGACAAGACACCTCTTGTAATGGTCTCGAAATAAGTATAAATTACCCTGTGTTACGAGGTACCACACAAGGAAACAAGCTAGAGGCGTCTCCCAGCACACCCAGACCGGGATCAATTCAGAAAACATCGTTCACTGAATTGACCCGACCGGGTATCGAACCCGGGACACTACGGAAATCAAGGCGAGAAGCCGTGCTACAGCGCACTACGCCAATCGTGTCGTCAAAATGTAGTGGAATTTGACATTGACATGTCATGTCATGTGTCATCGCAATAATTTTTTATACGCGAACGATAATGAAAATTTAAGATGGCAACTCGTGGTAGACGTACAGGCAATTCATTTTACTTTCCTCCCAACTATATTATTTGGTGCCGGTACGCAGTGCGTACCAAACTTTAATTGCTGGAATACCGCGCATTCCCCGCGCCCCTTGCGTGGCATACCGCACTGTTATTTGTTTTGTTGGAGAATTTTGTGCAAATAAACTCCGGAATACGCCTGGGAACGCACGAATAAGATGACGTATACGTATACCCTACATAATAGGATTTGAATCCATCGCGGGGTTTGACAAGACAAATATTATTAATATATTTGCACTCAAGAGCTTAAGGAAAGTTAAAATAGTTTATTTTTAAATATCTCCAAATGTATTCAGTCGGTGACACGTGCTTCAAAATCTGTTGCTTTTTAATAACTAATCGCCAATAAAGTCCATTTAAAAATAAAAAAAATGATTAACTAGTCCAAATCAGGTAAAGTTTTTTACCGAATATTTAACTTTCGGTGAAGATGAATCAGAAGTTCTTTAAAATATCCATTAAAAAAATGCTTTTCAACTTGAACGATTTCCGTAGCTTACTTGACCTGTTCGCGGAAGGTGCCGGTTTAAATCCCACTAAATACCTAGCAGGAACTACTTATTTTATTCAGTTTAATTATCTTCAAATGTCAAATCTAGCCCCAAAAAAAATTCCCAATGCACAATAATTTAATTTTTTAGCTATTAATACATTGATTGTTGCTTATTATAAAAGGAATTCTCGTGCCAGATTTCACATTATTTATCTCAGTAATTTGGACTGATATGTTAGTCAGTCAGTTCTCCTTTAGTTAGACGCGGACATATACATAAACTCATGAGCCAATATTCATCTGTCTGTCCGCATACCCTCTCTAATGACCATGAGCTAATGCCTATATATTTCGTTAATACTAGGAAAGAGGAACTGTATAAATAAGCCGGAGGTCTGAACAAAAACATGGTCTAGCACCCCGCATTAGAACCCATTTTGAGTGCAACGAAAACTTGGCTTTACGGAAATAGTGTGAGTTAGATTGTGGTGTAAGTTAAAAGATAAAGCCAACTCATCAAAATGATCAGCATTTCGACCATGAGTTTACATTACACAATGATGTTTTTGTTTGGGATTTCGGTAAAACTACCCTGGTGATTAGAAATGGAACCAAAAATGACATACAAATACTGAAGTCAACTATTATAACTCATGGTAGGCATACAGGATGACTTTACAATTTTAGACTTCCTCATTAATTCATTCATTATTTACAGCCAGACATTCAATGCTCAACATAGACCTTTTTCATACATTTTCAAAGTGACCGGCTGCATGCCAGCATCCATCGAAAACTTGCGACCTTCATTAGGGTGTCCGTCTACCTCGTTGGTGTACATCAATGAACCATACCTTTTTCGCGCTTTGTACTCAATGGGCTACTCGTACGTCAGTCACTTTTGTTATTTCTGACTCAATCACGTAGCAGACTCCAGGGCCTTCTTCATAGATCGCTAAGTGACCCTGAATGAAAATGTAGTTAGAGACCAAATTTCGGCAAAAGTAATGACACACTGATTGTAGATCTTCTCGTTTGACTTTGAAAATTTGTTGGACGTTTCATGGATGTTAATGAATACAATACATATAAAGCTTTTCCTCGCTCCTATACTTCGTACATCTTTCGCCCACGTAGCAGCTTAGGAGCTATGTACCCCAATTTGGAACGTTGGATTGTGAGATCAAATCTGTCCAGAATCTTTGTGTTCATTGCAAAACCGACTAACACTCCAAATTAACTCGAATAACGCGTAAGGCTCACCAACTACCACGTTGGGTTCAAATACCATTGGTGAAAACTGGGACTCTGAGTGACGGCAACAGTCACTCGCCTCTGACTACCCCGTTTGGGATAAAGTAGTGATGGTTATATTATTATCTCTCTCCTGACTCGTCCCACACAGCGCTAGAAGCAGATTCGTCCGCGCGAGCGCGCCCACTCACAATCCATTAGTCGCGACACTGTCGAACGAGTGAACTAAAGCGATTCGCAGTCTTCGCAAAAATAGAGGACTCTTTGTACTCATATTAACCGAGGGCTTTTGTTTCGAATAACTTGTTTTTGCGGCTTCCGAAAAACTTTCTTTCGTGTAGGACAGTGGTTAGTCATTGATTGAAAGTACAAAGAAGAAGGTAGCTTTAAACTTAACGCACTCAAGTTGTGATTCGAAAAGTAGTCGAATGTTATATGTCACACGCCGTGTGTACTGAACATTTGTGTTTTCTTTGTGCCTGGCTCAGTATGTTACAGACTCATAATAGTACGGTCAACAAAAAAAGTAGCGAAGCATTTTTCAGTACTTGTTCCCATTGTACCTACCACTAATCATTTTCCATATATTTTTATAAAATAAATAAATAAATATGCGCCAGACAACACACCTCTTGTCATGGTCTTGAAATAGGGATAAATATCCCTGTGTTACGAGGTAACACACAAGGAACTAAGCCAGGGGCGTCTCCCAGCACACCCAGACCTAGCGAATTTAGAAAAGATCATTTCCTAAATTAATTGACCCGACCGGGGATCGAACCCGGGACACTACGGGATTAAAGGCAAGAAACCGTGCTACAGCGCACTACGTCAATCGTGTCGTCGATAATAAAATTCTTACGGCAATTTGGACAAATTTGTTGCCACAAAGTACTGAAGTGTTAAGCTTCTCCTATTTTGCTCACTGTACAAGGTCGACACTGTATATGAACCCATTTCATTGTTTTTTTTTTGATAAAAACTCCTTGAAAGGAGTGTGGAATGAAATACATACAAGTTTAATTATTCTGCTATTCACCAGATTTTGCAAATAATAATACTTAAGTATCTGTTATTAACATAGTTGATAAGGTTATTTGTTACTAACACTATGGGTTCCGGACCGAAATATATCTATATAATTTTTATTCTTTGAATATTTTATTTGATATAAAAGGATTTTTATAATATTTTAGTTTTTGATATCCATTACGTTTTAACGTTCGTCATAATGAATGTTCTTACTTTTAAATTTCTACCGCATTTAACTTCGCACAGTCATCCACACAAACAAAGCTGGAACAAGTCCTAATGTCTTACTAATAATAACTTACTTCTTACTAATATTATTAAAAATGCGAAAGTTTGTGAGTATGTATGTTTGTATGTTTTTTACTCCTTCACGCAAAAACTACTGAACGGACTTAGATGAAACTTTACAGTAATACAGTTTTTACATCGGAATAACACATAGGCTACAATTTACCAAACTCTAATAAGGCCATAATACCTATATCACGATAACGCAGGCGGCAAGGAAGTATAGTTAGTGAACGAAACAGAGGCAACGCCTCAACGACCGCCCTGTGACAGGTGACACTTTTAAATGTGTGCGCGTGACTCGTGAGTACTGGAGCGGCCTCGTCGGGTACCGTGAGTAATCGGTTTATTTATACCATCTCATACAGTGTTCAAGCTATAGCCACAGATTACTTAATAGTTACTACCTACGTAACAGATAAATCACATCCATAGATTTTTTTCAATACTAAATGCGTGTTGTCATGTGACAGACATCGATATAGATGTCAGTAGTCAGTTCTTACAGTACGTCTACCACGAGTTGCCACATTAAGTTTACATTATCGTTTGCGTAAAAAAATGTATTGGAATTTGACATTGTCATGTAATGTCATGTGTCATCCCAATACAATTTTTTTAATCGAACGATAAAGTAAATTCGAAGTGGCAACTCGTGGCATATTCACGTACATATGCTCTACGCGTCGGTTGACAACCAACTGCCAAATGAGTCATGGAATTCCCGGCGGCTGGAAGGTAATTATTGCGCGCAAGTACATGCAGTGACAGAGGCCTGCTATAGCTAACGCACACACGCGGTGTGGTGTACCTGTCACAGACAGCATAAACCTATCTCTCTGTTCCGTTTATATACCACAACGTTTAGCTCAGGCTGTGATGGACTGTACAAAGGAGTTCTTTTTGAAACACAATTTATTTTATATCGTCTAAAAGCGAGTGCTCGGTAATGACCGGCGGAGCTAATAAATCTTCTTGTATCTAACATTGTTAATGTCTTTTTTAAATCCTTCCGAATTTGGGTCAAAGATAGTGATGTGCTGAGTCCTGTCTTCAGACACTTCACTTCTACACAATCGGTTTTTATTAACACTACGAAAACATGATTTTAATCTAGTTGTCATAGCAATAGACAGAGTACTGATACAAGTTAGTAACTTAATAAACATGCAGAAGCTGTAACTTAGAAGAGCCGAATATAAACTTATAGGATACGAGAATCCCTACATCCTGCTTCACCGTACTTCATTAAATATTGAAGTAGATCAGATACAGCCGGAGGATATTAACTATTTCGAAACTTTGAGCTCTTTAGATTTAATCATCTTACAGTTTGCAGTTTACCAACGATTTCTTACATAATAACGTAATGAAAATAGTACCATGACTTTAAGACTAGATTCCATAGGTATTTGTTGGGCAAATATGTTTTTACAACCATGGGCGGTAGCATCATCACTTTAATAACGTTAATGTATAATTAAATAAGCTGTAGGAATTTGTAAAAAAAATAATTCAAATATCTTTTTATAGTAATCAGTGTGAAAGGTACCTATGTCAAGACATTTGAATTCAAAAAGTAACGAAAAAAACGCTGTTCTTACTTTTATATTTATATAATTATGATCATATCATCCTCACAAAACGCGGTCATTTAACAAAAAACAAAAGTTGCTGCTCTGACGTCACTGTCTCTAGTGAAAATAGCAGCAACTCCTAGATGTATGAACTAAAATAACATATTATACTCTGCTAAAGACTTTGTGACATCACTATACTACTTAGAGCGTCTGACCCATTTTTTAAGGACAAAAAGCTTTAATTCACTGTTCCAATTCCATTTTTGTGTATCCTTGTTAAGGCCCAAATTAGAAGACGTCTCAATTCGGCTGCAGCTCCGTATATCGCCAGCGAGTGCGGACAATCGTGGAGATCTTACTTTTTACTGCCCAACATTTCATTTTTATTCCGGCTGCCTTCGGTTTCGGGGGTGGCGCAAGGGACAACTTTAGGGCTGTTATTGTATTTATTCAATTAAAATGAATTCTATTCAGAATTTAATTGGTGGGAATTTGAAATGATTAGTAATATTTTTTTGCATTTAAACAAAAACCTGCAAAAGCATAAAAGTCAATCACGTATAGAATTAAGTTTTAAACGCTATGTAATTAATACTATCAAAACTGATAAGTTAGGAAAGCTTGAATTTAAATCCTTCCGTATAGGTTTTAGACTTTACGTCTAGAAAAAATATGCTTTTGTTTATTGATGATAAACAAATAAGTCAAATCTCTTGGTATTCTCAGTAGCATCCCTCATATTTTTCAATACTTAATTCCTAAAACATCACAAAACAGCTATTACCATTATAACAAGTAATCGATGCAACGTATTTTATTATAATTTATAGATTATAATAAGGCTCAAGGACACACAACTAGTAAATATAAATAAATATAAATATAAATATCCCTGGACATTATTCCACACAGCGCCATCTAGCCCCAAAGTAAGCTAATTAAAGCTTGTGTTATGGGATACTAGACAACGGATAAACATACTTAAATACATTTTCTTTTGTAAATACATACTTATTATACATAGGAGACACCCAGACCAGTACAAACAGACATGTTCATGCACACAAATGTTTGTACTGTGCGGGGATCGAACCCGCGACCTCTGGTGTAGTAGCCAACTTCTTAACCATTACACCAAGTCGGTCGTCATACTAGTTATAAAAAAAGGGTAAGTTACTTGATCGAACCGATATGAGCACATGCTTTAAAGGTATAAAGTTACTGATGAAGTCTCATGGGTAAATAAAATGACAAAGATCAGACTGCATAACACACAAAACTAGGAAATGTTATAATTTGATGGCCGTCGTTGAACGAAATCGTGGGCATAAATATCATTAAAGCCACAGTGCAACAATTGACCCTCAACACGACATGTTGCCGACGCCTAGCGTGGACAGACAACGTTGCTAATAAAGTTCCGCGTTGCTGTTCAACAACGTTGTGCAACATGTCGCGTGTCAAATGTTGCCTAATGGATACGAGGCTAAAAAAAAAACAAAGTTGCACACACCATTCCGCTGTCGGTCTCTCTTCACACTTGGACTTCACAATAATTTCTGGATTCCGAAATGTGCGTAATGTGAGTCGTTCCTTAAATTGGATTGATGTAATTCCTTCTTATATCCTCTTTTTTTGTTCGCCCGGATATCGCCGGGGTCATTCGATATGATAGATGTTTTTTCTTTAGCCGTAAAGTTAAGTGTTCGGCTTTGTTGTTTGACTGAGTTTTTTTATTTCGGATTTTCAGAAGGGTAAGGCGACGATAGTTTGAAATAGTTTATCGGAATGTTTCATATGTAGCACGAGGTCGTGAGCGAAAACAAATAGCAATAAAAGAAAAATGAATGATCCTTACATTTTGTGTCAAGACAATAGTTGGGCCATGCTTTGAGATGATATGGATATTAATTATTTGGATTCACTATCGTTGGCGTATATAAAGTTAGAAAACTGAAACCTGTTTGAAAATAACACTTCTTTGGTGTCAGTTTTCATGCTATGTGTCCTACCCATAGCTATTTCAATTATTGAATTGAATTAGTAATTATTACCCGTACATTACTGTAATTAAATAAATTTTACTCATATGTAGAGCTACGTCAGCGACTTTAGTTTTTCTACATTATCCATAAACAAAATGGCTTCTCGTCGTTGACTGTGGCTTTAGAATATTGGTACGGCTTTTCAAAAAAGCTTTTTGTTAAACGCAAGTTTAGAAAAAATGAATGTTTCATAATGTTATTATACTACTGCAGTGAGAAACAAGCATGTGGACCACCTGATGGTAAGCAGTTACCGCGGCCTTTGGGCATCAGTCATATAGCTCACTGGGTAAACTTCCGTCAACAAAACCGAACTGTACGACACCATGGCGGATCTAAAGTTTATATCCATCTATACGATGAAAGTTTTATACCACATTTTCTCTCCGTCTGCAAAGTTTCCTGCAGTCTAATATGTCCCAAGACGTAGCTGTCACATCGCAGCGTTTGGAGCAGATGCAACCGACTTTTATTTCATCGGTACATCAGATAGATATACACGTACTAGAGATGTTGTGTGTCGATGCACGAGTACACAACGGATTAGGCTACGAAAATACGAATAATGCGACTTGCGTTGTGGCATGAGAATGTCAGTGTATTTTATATTTAATTCTAATGCCGGACAACACACCAATTGTCATTGTCTCATAATGAAAATAAATATTCTTGTTTTATGGGTTTCCACGCAAAGATGGAAGCCAGGGGCGTCTCTCAGTATGGGTATTCTGAGAGAAAAAAATTGGCTCTAGTCTGGGTAGAATAGAGCCAATTTTTTTCAGAAAAGTTTGTTTCCAGAATTGACTGGATCAGGAATTGAATTCAGAATACTATACCAGTATACCAAAAGGGGATGACACCCTCAAATTTTGCTTGATTTGTTTATTTACAATTTGATTATTGGCTAATAACACCACGAACAAATAAATTAATGTCGATTGTAATGTTGATAGCCAATTAACTGGCCGAGTCAATATTACTTGTAACTAGTGAATGTACCTAATGTGTACTATGTATTTTGAAAGGTTTTGTAAACTAATAAACTTGTATTTATCTTAATACTAGCTTTCCGCCCGCGGCTTCGCCCGCGTGAACTTCATTACTGTAACATGTATCTATAAAACTTTATGAATAGTAGCCTATGTGTTATTCTGATGTATAAGCTTATTACTCTAAAGTCTTATCTAAATCTTTTCTCTAAATCAGTCGTTTTAGCGTGAAAGAGTATCAAACATCCTCACAAATTTTCGCTATATACTATGGCCAAATTACATAAAATGTATATAAATTGTAGCCCATGTATTATTCTGATGTATAAGCTGTATTACTGTAAAGTTTCATACAAATTCGTTCAGTAGTTTTTGCGTAAAAGAGTTACAAACATACATACATACATCCTCACAAACTTTCGCATTTATAATATTACTAAGATGTTATTAGGTGGTCCAAACATACACGTCAATCATTTTTTTTAACTTCTTCAGGGTATCCGAAAAGACCCTATGTATGTTACCCGATTTTTTGTAGTTTTCGAGTAATGAATTTCATAACGATTTTTTGAATTTTTTTGGGTTGAGTCACTTTTACGGTCACTGTACCGCGATCTGTTGAGTTATATGCTTGTATTTTTTCATTATTAGGTGAATAATAGCGCTAGATGGTTCGGAAGAATTCACATTGATAACGCTTATCACAACTCTAAAAAAAATATGAAATTGAAAGAGATAGAAATGCTGTTTTTTCCCTACTGTAAAACTACAAAAAATCGGGTAACATACATGGGGTATTTTCGGATACCCCTGAGTATGGGGAAGCTTAAACAATTATATTGAGGTGTATGTTTGGACCAACCTGTATAAAATATTGAGTAACTGTCAATCTTTAGAGAGCTTTTGAAAAAAAAGTATTTCAAATATTTATCTAAGTCTATTATTTCCGCTTAGGAACATCACTATGGTAGACCTATTAATCCATAACTTTTTGGTCCATGTTCTAGCCCCTAAATTAGGCAGGTCATTGCCTAATTAAGGGGCTAGCTAGAAATTTGGTACCCTGCCTTTGTAGGCTACTAATAAATTAGATCGAAAGTTATTGCTCTCTCTATGAAGAAAATTGCTATTTATCAGATATATATATCACGTTGGAGCGGTTTCACACTGGCCTTTTTTTTCGCGCGTATACGGTCGCTTTGGTATACGCGATACATATCGCGCTTCAAAAAACCAAACTCGCGTACAGTCAAAAGCATAAATACCTGTACGTTTCAAAGGCTCCAAAAATATCTCAGCCAACATTAGCTACAAAAATCTATACAAGTCTGAATGAAATCTCGTGTAGGTATTGGTGGGGAATGTTTTTGCTCAGATCATTTTGAATCCTTGGAAACGTGTAGATATTTATGATTTTGACTGTACACGGTCTTATTGCGGCTTGTTCGCTCGAACCGGTAGTGCTGAGTTAGTATCTTTAAGAATAGTTATTAGAAGTTATTACTCCATTTACAACCTTAGACCACGCGACTCGCTTCGTGAAGTATTCAAAGAGATATAAATTTTAACTGTGTACTCTTAATTTATTAAAGATAATGTAGTACTCGTAGGTATATGTCCGTAAAACCTTGCATCTCTCCAAGAAAAACAGTAATGTTCATAAACTCAATACTGGAAATAAAAATAAGCTCGTACCTCCCAGTCTAAGACTGCTTATGGTAGGGAAATCATTTGTGTAAAATATTTTAATAAGATTCCGCAAACTCTTGTTGAACTGCCTCTTCACAAGTTTAAGTCACAAATTAAAACTAAGTTAATGAAGCGAGGTTATTATAGTGTTGAGGATTTCTTAAATGATAAGAATTTGTGGTCATCTTAGGTATAATCTGCTCCTCTGCACATTTTTTGTTATGACTTTACTCTGTCAATTAAATTTTTGAGTAGAAAAACAAGACTGAAAAGAGTAACCATCGAGTTTCTTGCCGGAGTCTTCTCGATTGGAAACAACCTTCGAACCGGTGGCAGAGTCACATTATGTATAATTATGATATTTACTATCATGGTATTATTTTATGTGAGTTTATTTTATTTAGTAGATATCTATATTTTAACTATGTCTTTTTTTTGTATTTGTCTTGTCATAAGTACTTACTTTTTATAAGTCTTGAATAAAGATATTTTTTATTTTACTTTTACTTTACTAGTAACGAGATTTCACCATGTTTTACATACGGAAACAAAAAACATGGTAAAAATCCCGTAACTAATAACTTCTCAAATGCTAGTGACCTGAAAGTTTAAAACAATATAATATCTATAAGAATTATACCAGCTTATAAGCGTGTTAATTACTATTTACGCATGTAGCAAAAGGCGCACTGTACGCGCGTACAAGAACGAGCTTATACGCGCGTATAACACGCTAGTCTGGAACCGCTCCCAAGGACTAAAATGCCTTCTTTTTTCTTAAGCTGATCCTTAGTCATATCAAATTATTGCCAAAATCATTTTGTTTCTAGCGATTGAAATATAAGTTCATATTAAATGACCTTTTGAATTTCATGGTTAAAGTCAGAATCTAAAGGTGTCTTAGAAAAATAATGTGTGAAATCAAACTAACTCTATGATTCTATCACCCAATTTTCCCAACCTGCTACCATCACGTAATCAGCTATTTCGGGCATATAATGAGGCGTGGGAACGAAAGCATTGAGAAGCTGTTCATTGTTGGAAACGCGGAAGGAAAGAGACCTAGAGGCCGATCACCAAAGAGATGGTCTGATCAACTTAAAGATGCAGAAACACCTACGTTTCACACAGTCGCCAAAATTGCTACCGACAGTGGTCGGTGGACACAATTTGTCCGCGCCAAAATTACACCCCGCCATAATCACGATCTTCAGACATGAAGGACTGACCAGAGAGAGAGACCACGAGATGCCACTTTAAATTTACATTATCGTTCGCCTAAAAAAATGTATTGTGATTTGACATTATCATGTCATCAAATACAGCCTTTTAGGCTAAAGGCGCTCAAGAGGACACAGCACGGGCGAGAGAATTGAATAATAGCAAAGCAATACAGCCTTATACGTCCCACTGCTGGGCACAGGCCTCACCTCAACTATGAGGTGGTATGAGCCATACTCCAACACGCGGGCTCAGTGCGGATTGTTGGAGAGGTGATGGAAGGCCAGTGATAAACCTTACCGTCAGATGTTATCAAGCCGCCTTTTTAGGCCTCTGACTAGGCTTTACGACTGATATCTTGCGACGTCAGCCGGGACCAACTGTTTAACGTGCGTTCCGAAGCACGGAGATGCCCGAAAAACACATCACCTAATTTCGGTCGGGATGGTCACCAATCCATAACCCGACCTGACTGGCGTTCCTTGCCGATTCGCTGCCGTCACTTAGCCACGGGCACCTTCTCTCATGTCATGTCATGTGTCA
This sequence comes from Udea olivalis, assembly GCA_947369235.1. Lineage (NCBI taxonomy): Eukaryota > Metazoa > Arthropoda > Insecta > Lepidoptera > Crambidae > Udea > Udea olivalis. The sequence continues at coordinate 16,546,971 of OX376359.1, forward strand.
TCCCAATACAAAATTTTACGCGAACGATAGTGTAAATTTAAAGTGGCAATTCGTGGCAATACTACACATGTGCATTTAACTATACGTTAAACCTGCCCTATGTCAAGGACTTAGTTTCCCAAGTTTCTCTCGTGATTACGTTTTTCGTTTAAATATTTTTAATTATTTCTATTAGGATACATTCAAATAATATATTGTATCTTTAGTTATGCATTTTTTTTGGTTATGTTATCTAGTTGTTTTTTTTTAAGTTTTTTAATTCGTATCGTAGTTTTGAAAAAAAAAACCATATCACACAATTGCTATCGCCACGTCAAGTCAAACTTGTACCTTCCTACTACATATACATAGTTTTCTACACAAAGTATCTCCTTGTATTTTCCTCTCCGAGCAATGTCTAAGCCATTTAGCTTATCACAAGTTTCCGGTACACTGACATCCTTTGCAATTAGTGCCGAAATCATTTTAGGGGAAATATTTTACAGGTACTACAACTGGGCTGAGTGAAAGTTGGACCGCTTTATTTAGCTTTTGAAGATTAACGGTACAAGTATAGTCCATTTTTAAGGTAAAAATTGCATTGAGTTTGTGTTTGTTATTTAACTTCCTTTAACTTACTTATAAATAATAATAAATAACTTACTTACCTGGGGCCTTATTAGGATCTCTTAAAGGTGGCTCGCATTTGACCGTGAATCGAGCGTCCTGGCATTTTGGTAATATTATGATCTCTTATTCCCAGTCACGTGACCATTACGTCACGCGAACGTTACTTTTGCGCGTCGTACTGAGTGTTACGAACTCTTATTTGACGTTAAATCCTATTTCATTTTATTAAGGACACATTACAGGTACAGTTACAGAACATTATGAATTTATGCAAGCAAAAAAACTTACAGACTAAACTATCACCCAAAATCATGTGTCCCTGACTTGATGGGCAAAGAAAAACAACATTTACTGAACCAAATACTTTTAACTAGTTTAAAATAACAAATTGAACAGTGCATTAACAGTCAACTTCAGTACATGTTCGAGTAGTTGTACTCTAACATGTGCCTGCGCGAGCAATTCACGGGTAGAGGGCTTTAAGCGCCTCTTGAAAACATTTGGACTGACAGTAAAGATATCAATATTCTGTCATCATCATCATCATCCGTGCGGTCTATCCCGGTTGTGAACCCACACTGGTGTGTGAGGTCCCAGGGTCCGCCTTTCTTATTTTCTTGGCCCACTTCGTCTTGTGCATCCTCAGTGGTGAGTTCGTTGGCACGCATGTCACCCTTAACGACGTCGAGCCATCGCTTCTTGGGTCGACCTCTTCTGTGCTAAGTCATTATTTTGACGACACATGCGGACCAAGAGGTTGTAATAAGTTGTGTTGTTACGATATACTTTGAGAGATATTTTTTTGTTTATCTGTCATGTATAAAAACAAAAAACCGTAACTTACATATAAACGGTTATTCTGAATACTGAACAAAACACTAAGCTAGCCAAGTTTGGTAAACCATAGATAGTTTTGCAGAAGTAGCTCTATAAAAGTGACATCGTAATACCAATACAAAGTGAGCATTTTTAAAACCTTGAACGGTCACGCTGCGATAGTGACAAAAGATTGTAATACAGCCCCTGACACTGGAAAATGCTGGTTAAATTCCTGTATGAAATCTCAATTCATTGTTATTGTTTTGATTTTATCTTCTGCAATAATAAAAAACGAAGCACTAACGGAAATTAAGTCAAAAACCGTAACCAAACTAGCATTTCTACTGTTAAAAACTCCAAAAAACCTGAGAATAACATTCCCATTCGTCAGACAAAAATTAGATTCTAACTCAAACCCTAGACTACACTAGAAAGCTACAGTATTATTGTTCTTGGCCACATTTTTAGCAGTTAGTCAAAACAATTGACAACTGCTCAAACACGAAGTCCTTTCACGGGCCATTAAGTTGGCGCGAGGAAGTGGAATGAGAGGAGGTGAGCTCCGGGTGTGATTTATAGTGGTCACTCCTGACCTCCTTTTTTGTAAATAGAAATATTTTCTGTTTTTAGGGATCTATGTTAAACGAATTATAAATATCAGGACAACACATAGATTTGACCCTAAACTCAGCAATGCTTGTACTATGTGTGTTAGAGACTTCTAAAAATACTGAAATATTACTTAATATATACATCACAGATAAAATACATTTTACTATCACGTGAGGGTATGGGGATCAGAACCACGACCTTCGGCGCTTATTGCAGAATAGCTTATTGCAGCATTGCGCCAAAAGGCTAGTCGAGAATGAATGGATTATAAAATTAGCGAGAAAAAAATCTATCAGTTACTTAAAAAGTATATCTGTTCAATAATGAAATATTCACATATTTTGTATGTTATATGAATATTTTTCTTTGGTTTTAAAGTATGATAATTTAATTATGGAGTGTGCAAAACAAAAACACAATAGAAAAGTGAACAGTCGTTTTTATCTATCCACCAAAATGATTGAACATAACATTTTGCACGTGGAATCTTAATAATATATGAGTTTATTTTGAACCACTTTATTTTTTACTAGACGGATCACCAGACAGATCACGACTTTCCCAAAATATTGAAATTGACAGCTACTCAAACACGGAGCCTTCACGAACGATTGCACAACACATCGCGCAGGGAAGCGAAAAAAACATGAGGTGAGTTCCATACGGATATGATTTATATTTTGTGTGTTATCTCACTCAAAGAAATAAACAAAAACATGGATTGAAATATACTTAATAAGCACTTTCAAATCAATTTACAAAAAAACTAAAGTAACACTAAAACATCATGTGGATCTACCAGCATCGTCAGAAAGTTGATTCTAACTAAAAAGTCCCGAAAACGCAGTAGGTCTTTTCAAAATGCAAGAGACTGTTACAAATAAACAAACAATTTATAGGTATAACCTAGTATAAGTCCCACTACTGGACACAGGCCTCACCTCAACCATGAGGTGGTACAGGTCATACTCAAACACGTGGGCTAGTGTGGATTATTAGAGAGAGGAATGTAAGGCCAGTCAAATCCAAAGTCAAAGCCTTTATTTGCAAAGAATCAGTGATGAACCTCACTCATAGATGTTATCAAACTACCCTATAGCCACCGGCAACACTACAAGGCCTAATAGAAAGGTGACTGCATGGCCAGTGATAGTTTTTTTACGAATATTATCTTACGAAATCGGCCGGGACCAACTTGTTCACGTGCCTTTAGAGGCACGAAGATGCCACAAAAGGCATCACTAATTTTCGGTCGATGTGATCACCCATCCTTTTACCCGACCTAGCTGGCGTACGAATTGTTGCCCATCCATACTGGCCACTTGGCCGTGGGTACCTTCTTTGTTTTCCTATTATTAAGTTAACATTTGAGAGCATATTATTATCTGTATACAATTGAGTCTATAAATATAGAATACAGTTGGACAATGAAGTTAGGTATATACAGTTTTAAAGAACATTAAAATTAACGATGCCAAGTTTTGAAATTTGTGTTAATTCTAAAGGAAAGAATAATAAAAGGGTAAATAGGTGTAAGTAAAGAAAAAATCAAACAGCTCTTGGACCTTATCACGATATCTTATCTCATATTATTTACAACCGTTAAGTTAAGTAAGCTTTTATTTTCTGACATCACATTTGGTCATTCACCAGCTGAAAATCCATTTTTTAGACTGGATATAATTGGTACGTGAAATCAATTCATATATTTATTTCGTAAATAGTTTCAAAATAAACACCGTGATATGGAGGCAAACCACACAGCAAAAATGAATAAATAAGCTGATTTTAGAGTTAATTCAGAGAGTACAGATTTGAAAAAATATAAAAGGTCCTGCTTTACTAGCTAACAAACAATTTCCCAATATTGGTATTATATTGACTACTACTCACACATTAAGCCATTTCACGAGCCGTTACTCAACACATCGAAATACACAAAAAGTCCAGTAAAAAGAGAACTAAACCAACAATTCAATCAAATAACATTTCAGTCAGTTATCAAGTACCATTGAATAGTCGCTCAACTAAATGAATCCGCTTACGCTCTTGAAATTTAAACCCAAATTCTGATCCCCGCCAGAACTCAAATCGGGTTCACTAGAGTTTCACGCTCTACTGAGAGCTCTGGCTAAGGGTTGTTTGTACACACGCAGTTCGACCAAAACGTAATTATAAAGACATAAATTTGAATAAATGACGCAAGTTCACGTTCACGAGTCTCAAAACAGAGCGCAGTGCGTGCACCTCTTTAGAGCGGTTTCGGACTATCGATTTATACGAGCGTATTAGCTCGTTTTTGGAAGCGCGTACAGAAGCGCCTTTGAGGTCCGCGTTGCTCGTACGAGCGTTGACGTGCTTAAGATCGCATAATCCAATACGTTTGGGTTTTTGTAGCGAGCGTGTAAGCGACCATATTTAGCGCGCAAATTAAAACCCTAGTCTGCAACTGCTCTTAGTCCACGCTCAATCGTTCTGGCAACACCGCTCTTAGTCCACTGGGTTGTCAGCTAAAGCCAAAATCACGTGAATATTGTTACTAGAAAAAGTACTGATAATGTCGTTATGTTCTCCAAATTAAAGTAACGATATCGTTTTTCTTGGAACAAAATTAAAATCAATTAGGAAATAGCGAACTTTTTATCACGAATACGATATGGTGACAGTGACATCACTACAAGCGTCCAAAAAGTGGCATGATTTCGTTTTATACAAATGGAGCACCTTGTGTCATCTATCTAAATTTATATGTGTGCAATAGGACCTTTAAAAGAGTCCTCACCAAAACTCCTAACTCCATTTAATGTGAACAAATATAAAAAGTTAATGTATCGTCTTTCATTTGAGTACTTACATAATATGTATTCATATATCATTGTATTTATGAATTTATATGTATATATTTGCTTTATATGTAAGTAGTTACACACATATATATATATATATATATATATTGTAATTTAGATAAGTAGGCATATATATTATATGAGTAAATTGTTTACTTTTATTTTACTGAAACTTAGTTTTACAAAACCCCGCGTAAAGATTTCTGCTTCACCTAGTGGTTGACTGGTAGAGAATGCCTTTAGGCATTAAGTCCGCCAATTGTACTTTTCTTTGTGCAATAAAGATTAAATAAATAAAAAAATACTATTTCAGAACACATTTCAATATGATGTCTGTTGATGAAACATAGTTAAAATTATGTTCGTCTGCTTATTTTAGGTAAAAAAACCAAATGTACATATACAAAATTATTTATGTGGAATAGCATTCAGATTTGAAACAAAACCTGTTGAGATTTTAACTCAATTTGAACTTACATGATGTGCCATTTCAATATTTAAAAAAAAACCAACTTATATGTTTCCTTTCTCTTCTAAGCGGATCGGACATAGCTACTCGTAACTTGAGTCATGACGTGCAAAAAGAGTAAAATTGCAGTGATGTTATTTATGACTTAAATGAATCCCCAATACGAGTAACATCCGATGTGAAATATGAATGAATCAAGTCAGTATTCACGAGCCGAGTACTGTAAAGGCCCTACCACGGGATTACATCAATGATAGACGATAGCGTCTGTATAAAATATCTTTGTGAGTGATTAACAACAAAGTAAAAATTTTGCTATGGTAATAACGCCACTAGTGAAAAGAAATAGAACTAAAAATTACGAAGTTTACGTGACGTTTACTTATCGTAGGGGTTCTGTACGTCTAAGCACGAGTTGCCAATTAAAATTTACGTTATCAATCGCGTAACAAAATTGTATTGGGATGACACATGACATGACATGACATTGTCAAATCCCAATAATTTTTTTGACGCGAACGATAATGTTAATTTAAAGCGGCAACTCGTGGTAGACGTACTGAACACTTAACTCAGGGTTGGCGATAGTAGCTATCGTCTGTAGTGTAGGTAGATAGTATTAGTAAGGCATTTCGTAAGTCATCATCATTATTCATCAGCAGCCTTTGGAAGTCCACTGCTGGACATGGGCCACCCCCATAGAACGCCACAGCCAGCGGCTTTGGGCTAATTGCATCCAGCGGCTTTCTGCAACTTGCACAAGTCATCGGTCCACCGGGTACCCTACTAGCCTACCTACGGTGCGTCTTCCAATTTATTCATAGTCGCCATTCGAGGACCTTTACTGACCAGCGGTTATCAGTCCTGCGGGAAATGTGACCCGACTGTTGCCACTTTAGCTTGGTTATCCGAAGTACTAAGTCGGTCATTTTGGTTATTTGCGGATATCCACATTACGGATCTTATCACGCAAAGAGACACCAAGCATAGCTCTTACCATAGCGCGCTGTGTAACCCTGAGTTTGTTTTAGAGGTCAACTGTAAGGGACCATGTCTCAGTAGTAAGTCATCACTGGCAACACCAATACTCGAAGACTTATTTCGTACGTGCCTATTAATAAAGGTACACAAATTGCTATAGATAACTATAATACTTTACTTCGACGATAGTCGCTAACGTTGAAGTGTTCTTATGGAATCTCGTAACAGCATCCCTATAGCCATTGAGTGGACTTCCTCCGCGTGGACTCAGTTTGTGAAAGATATATCTAATCAAAACATAGATAGACCCTAGAGCGCGAGCTAGAATGCTCGTTCTTGTTCGTTATATTTCTTTTGGTGTTAATAAAAATTAAATATCACTTACATCAAAAGATCACGAAAGGACATTCTTGCTCTAGCTCTAGTTCTATGTTCGTTTGGTCTAAAACCACCTTCACAGGGCAGCAGAAATGGAAGGGGCAGCTTATTTTGTTTGTTTATCGTTTCTGGATTTGTGCGTGGCAGTTTTACAAGCTGAGTCCGCACAGACGAAGTCACCAGTGACTAGTGGGACCTTACACGGCATACAAGTTGTTGTGACGAACCATCGTGACAAAAATGACATACTCATGGTAGGGGTCCTGAAGAGCGGAAAATTAATTAATAACTTCGATGAACGCCCGGTTCCACTTCGCTTTCGGTCCAGATAACTATGTGAGGACCAGAAATTGCTGTTGGAAATGAATGTTTTTATGAGGATTCGGTATTGGTGTTTCTTGAAATTTAATGTCTTTATTAAATAAGCATGTGCTTTCTTCATCTATACTATTTGAGTGAATTATAAATGCGAACGTTTTTCTCTATGTAACAATTTTATACTTATATTAGAGCTTGAGAATGGAAAAAAAGAAGGCGGGTATGCTCTGCGTTGTCATATTTCCATACTTATGTTATACTTAAATGTGAGAATAACTCTGTGACTTATTTATTTTATTTTATAGCACATGAAAAATCAATTGATTCCGAGATCTTTCAGCATCCTTTACCAGTTCAAAAAGTTCTAAGTTCTTTATTTGCAGTAAATGTGGTAATGAGTGGACTTATTTTAACAAAATAAGTGCATACACTTAACTGTATAACAGCATGCAAATATTATATTGAGGTTTATTAATAATTATTGAAATACCAATTAAAAATTAAACAAAAAAATATTAGTAAAATACGTTTTAAATTAAATTACAAATCCGAATTAAATTAAGTATAAATCACCATGTCCATTTTCGAATTGTTAATTAAGTAAATGATAATTTCAAATACTCGTCTAAAGAGTAAAAACATTTTTCAGTCAAGAACATGCGTAGTTTGTGAATGAACCTATTGTAAAGCCAGACAACGCAAGGTTTAACAGAGAACATAAGAATTTATTTGTTAGATAACAATTTCTAGTGTAAATTGCTGAACCTATTTTGATTAATTTTAATATTAAGATCGCCTCTAGCGATAAGGCCGCCTTTTGGAGAGGAGGCGGATTTTTGTAACTGTTTTATTTGTGCAATAAAGAATATCTTATCTTATCTTATCTTATTAATACATATTGATTGGACTTAACGAAAAGATCAAACCTTTGAATAGAATATCTTCGCTCAGAAGCTAATTTAATATTCTATCGCATTCAGGGTGCTATTGGATCATATAAGGCCTCGTAACGCCTTGAGGCATGTTTGCCGAGACACGCACCGACGGCTTTCAAGCCGGATTACGAAGGCGTGTCGACTCCTTGATGCAACCGCATACCTGATAGCACCTTTAGCTTCCTAATAAGCACTACCTAAGTAGGGGTAGAACCTGGTATTGATATTATTATGTAAGGAAAAATTCAACTGTTTTGGTGAACCTTTTCAACAGTTAAATATTTTTTTTGCCAAGGTGAATAGAATTAAACAATATACCAGAGTAGAGCACGCGACTAAACTTGTTAAAAAAGGTGGCGTGTATACTCTAGTTTAACAAAAAGCAACGTTGAAAGAGGATATTGTGTTTGTCAGTATTCTATCGTAAATACATACATACATACCATCACGCCTTTTTCCCAACGGGGTAGGCAGAGACCACACCTCTTGCGCTTCTTCCACTCTCATTAATCCTTTCATATATGCTCGTCGATTATGGGTACTCCTAACCTGACCTTATCTAAGAACGTCTTGGATTTGTCTTAAGAACGTCCGTCTAGGGCTTCGTCTTCCAACAGCTCCATTCACCCTGACCTTGTAAATTTATTTCGTTAATCGCCTTTCATCCATCCTTTCCATATGCCTAAATTTTCTATCATAAAAGTACACCAATAACAGCCGTTGACGTTTTTGTGTGAGACTTCGGTACAGCGCCCCTACTGAATCTAAATGGAACCAAAAACGGCATACACAATTCTGAAGTTCGCTTTCGTAGTTTGAGTGACAGAAACTTTTGATAAATTACAGTTCGCATGTGTTTGTGTATCATTAAACTGTTTCAACCCATTGAAAACCTCTTCAAATGTTATTTGTTAGAGATTAGTCACTCCCACTTCTGTTACTTTCTCTCTTTACTCTCTTGAGGATTACTTTTTTTATAAATATACGCTTAGCATAGAAACATGCTATTTCAGGAGCTTGTAGAATTGCCCAGCTTTCAGCAACACCAATAAAACATTTGACTTACCCAGCCAAAACTCTGAAAGCCGGAAACTCAAATAGTTGGATCAGGAAGTTACGTTAGAATCTAGATGCATGTTCAGTTAAAGTTAAAGCTAGATCTGTTTCATTTAGATTTTCCTAAAGTACATCTACTGCTTTCGAATGTAAATTAGAAAATATTGGAGTGTGTTGCTGAAATATTTGTATTGCGATTAATTGATGACTTAAGAAGTTATATAGATTAGTCGGCTATGAAATTAATTATAATTTTCAGAGAACGCAAATGACGCTGCAAAAAACATGTGTGTATTAGTGTTTGCTAATATTTAATGTTTTTATTTTTCTTTCTGTGTCTTTAATTATTGTTATTGGTCTACCCACGCCGTTTTAATTAAAGTAAAATAAATAAATAATTGGCAGGGTCATCATAATTTTCTAGGGCGGATAGTTTGGTTTGGTTGGAGTGCTCCATAATCCTGCAAAAATTATATAGTGGTCTTATTCCACTCCATTTTTCCAGTTAAGCAAACTCTTGTTGAACTGCATCATCACAAGTAAAAGTCACAAATTAAAGCTAAGTTAATATTATAGTGTAGAGGATTTCTTAAATGACAAGAATTTGTGGTCACCAGGTATTATCGGCTCCTCTGAGCATATTTTTGTTATCACTTTAGTCTGTCAATTCAATTATTGTGTAAAAAACAAGATTAAAAAGAGTAACCATCGAGTTTCTTGTCGGAGTCTTCTCGATCGGAAATAACCTCCGAACCGGTGGTAGAGTCACATTATGTTTATTTATGATATTTACTATCTTATTATTAATATGTAAGTTTATTTTTATTTAGTATACTTTTGATACTTAGGTACTTTTTATAAGTCTATATGAATAAAGATATTTTTTACTTTACTCAATACTCAAATCATTTATTGCAAAACCATAATGTGAAATTAGATGTTACAGTAGTGTTAGAACAGTGTTCAGTTATGGACCCTGTAACAACCCCCCCTCACCAACTCTCACCAACTTCATCATATTTTCAACATATTTTCACATGTTAAAAGACTTCTACTACCCAAATCAATATGAATAAACATATCGATATAAATTATCAATATTTAAAAATAAATAAATGATCGTACATGTAACTTGAAGATAAAATGGCCAAATGGTTGTGATCGTCTAATAGCGGTAGAACCGTCTACGTTGTGTTGTGTAAATAGTATTTATTACTGTAGTAACTCAATATTCTTTTATGAGGTATGTGAGTGCTAATTATGAGTTTGGATTGGACAATTAAGAACCTACTATGCTATGTTAAACTGTTTCAGACATTCTATTTATTACATGACTAACTAACTCACCTAATCGAAGACTAACATGAAATCAAAGACAGTGAAATTAGTAACTATTCAGAAGTACCTAAGTAAATAAGAATGACGAGTTTAAAATGAATTGCTGAATTCGGAACTAAATATATATCATTCTATGTATGTACCCAACAAATATTGATTATGATTTTAATATAGTGCAGAATTTGATATTAGAGTAAAAAGCTGATATTTAGAATCATTAAATAAAGTTAAAGGAATCAAAATATTATAGGAAATTTCTCCAAAGGAGCATTCCCTTTGGAGGTGGTCATAACGAGCTCCACCCCGCTCCAGACCGATGAAGGCCAACCAGCTCGCGCCTCCCCCCGAAATAGGATTGGGGATATTTGTAGTGACAGTCATAGACTGTGGCGTGACAATGTGTAAAACACAATTGAAACACTGAATTGTAGGATTGTAGCAGGATGTCAAACCCAGCTCCAACGTAACTCATTCTGTAGATGAATCATCATTAATTCAAATGAAATAATTCAATATAAATCATTGGTAGCATGATACTCCATGACTTGTCAACTTGTACATCATGTTGATGACGATTGTAGAAACATTCACAAAAGCAGACCTTGGACCGGATAATATAAGACTCATCAAAACATCGTCTTTAGGGTGAAGATAATTCAATTCACGAAGACTTAACAAAATACTAGAGTCAATGGAGAGCTAGGTCACTTACAGGAAAGCTAGTGTGAAGTTTGAGTTTGTATGTGGGGAAAAAGCATATTTGTTATCAATCAGAATACCACCACTGATTTGTATAATTTGGTGTGGAAAAGGGTATTGGCTTATTGCAGAATACCGCCACATATATGTAGAGTAGGGTGTGGTACATGGCGTTACAGAGAGATAAGATGCCTCCACATATTTGTAGATTTGTAATATTTGATGTGATATGAAATGTACATATTCACAGCCATCAAGCGGCATCACCACCAAGACTCAGATTGAACTATATAAAATAGTCATTAATTAGCTTTGCAATAAATCTTGCAGCTAGGTTTGTAGAATAAGGTTTAATTTAAACTGGGATAGTTTAAATTATTATGTTTTGGGTTTTAAGTGAATCAGCACTTATAAATAGTTGAATAACTGTTAAAATCAACAGTGTTTAGTAATAGGTTAAATTAACCAATAGTATTTGCAAAAGCAATAATAAGAACATTCGTCTCAAGCTCTCTTGTTAAAATCAATTGTTATCATCAGGTAACATATTTGGTTTTAAGTGAATCAACACTTATAAATAATTGAATAACTGTTAAAATCAACAGTGTTTAGTAATAGGTTTAATTAACCAATAGTAGGTAGGTTTGCCAAAAGCAATCTAAGAACTTTAGTCAAGTTCCCTTGTTAAAATCAATTGTTATCATTAGGTAACGTTAGCAATTAGTCCAGCATAGATGTTGGCAGTAAATACAAAAAGACAATTCACTCATACTAGGCATTGGACCCCCACAAAATCTAGTATAAGCTAGCAATTATCATGTGGAGTACTGACCAGCAGTGGTTAGCCACTGACCAGCAGAGTTGATTTACGGGACATAAAAACTAAACCTCATCTCTAGGTTCCATTCGTTTACAGCGGCGTTTATAGCCTGACCTGTCAGGGGATGGAGGTCCTAGGACGTGGTACGCTCAAATCTTCGGCTAATCAATGGACGAGAAGAGTAAACTCAGCCAGGCACACACGTATTGATATGCGGTCCAGCTGCCACGCACACACGTATTACTACGCGGCCTAACAGCCAGGCAACACACATACCCTACTTCTACGCGGCCACGACTTATAACTATAGTGAGTAGACTCAGCGGGAGGCACACACATATCAATACCCTAATTAATATTAGGTGTACTGCTACGCGGCCAAAGAAACATCCCTCTTTTCCACACAATATTGCATAAAAGATGGTAATATAATCAAATGTATTTTGATAACCTCCATTCTGGACTACGCAGACCATATCAGTGAATTAAATAAATGACAAGGTGAACTTTACTAATTACCTTACCAATGTAAAACAGATATACAAATACTAATTCTTGTACTATCTCTATAAGTACTACTTTCATTAAAAGAAAGCCTCAACATTTCAATGTTCGTAATTAATGCTAAGACCATGACTAGATTACATTATGTAAATATTTATTAGGTACACACATAAAACTTATAGCTGTTTAGTCAAATAATTACTAGTTTCAAAAGAATATGTTGCACTATATTTGAGATTTAATAGGAAATGAAATTCTAACAATTTTAAATTTCAATTTTATAGTTCTTATAACGGAAAGATCTGACCTTAAAATGCTGCATCTCTAAATTCACTGATTTAAAATTTATGACTTTAATTAAAATAAAACAAAGATTAAGTAAATCAACTAAAACACTTTTGTATAAAACTATTACTGAACCTAACCCTGAATATCTGACTTCCTAACCTGATTATTTCACTGCCAAATAAAGACTGTCCTACTAAATCATGGAAGTCTAGATTTCCTAACATTCTTATAGCTCTATCTAATAACGGAAAGATCTGACCTTAGGATGCTGCGTCTCTTGATTCACTGATTCTACAATTAATGTTCTGCTTTGGATAAATAGAAGTAACTAAAAAACTTTTGTATAGCACTATCACTAAACCCCACTCTTCCACTGCTAAATACTGACAGTCTTAGGCCTAGAACCTAACTTTCTCACGACCAAAAAAACGAGCTATCCCGTGTTCTGAACCTAACGTTCCAGGGCTACCAACAGACTCTTCTAAATAATTAAAGTCTAGATTTCCTCACATTCTTATAGCTCTGTATATACAATAACGGATAGATCTGAACTTATGATGCTGCGTCTCTAAAATCACTGATTCTACAATTAATGTTCTATTTTAGATAAATAAAAGAAACTAAAACACATTTGTACAGAACTTTTACAAAACCTCACTTGTCTTAGGCCTAGAACCTTACTCTCTCACGACCAAGACCAAACTGTCTTGAACCTAGGACCTAGCTTTTTCACGGCTTAAACTAGACTCTCTCGCGTTCTGGACCTAACCGTCCCGCGGCCAAACACATACTCTCTTCTAAATAATGAAAGTCTAGATTTCCTAACATTCTTATAGCTCTATATAATAACGGAAAGATCTGACCTTAAATGCTGCGTCTCTGAAATCACTGATTCTATCATTAATATTATACTTCAGATAAAACAATACAAGTAACTAAAAACCTTTGACCGTCTGAGGCCTAGATGCTAACTCTGTCACGACCAAAAACGAACTGTCTTGAACCTAGGACCTAGCTTTTTCACGGCTTAAACTAGACTCCCTCGCGTTCTGGACCTAACCGCCCCGCGGCCAAACACATACTGTTTCCTAAATAATGAAAGTCTAGATTTCCTAACATTCTTATAGCTCTATATAATAACGGAAAGATCTGACCTTAAATGCAGCGTCTCTGAAATCACTGATTCTACAATTAATACGAGTATTACACTTTAGATAAAATATTACAAGTAATTTAAAAACCTTTGACCGTCTGAGGCCTAGATCCTTACTCACTCACGACCACCAACTAACTCCCCCTGCTACCGATTCCCAAATCATAATGTAAACTAAGTTTCTCAATAAAAGCAGAGATTTATGACCCTTAAGTGCGAATGCTGAACATGAGAATTACTAGTAAGTACTTGGATATTTTTAGGGTTCTGCCTTTTGTACGTTGAATACAAAGAGAACCACCACAAAGTCTTATTCTTTGCAAAACTCAGACTTCTAAGTCAACGCAAACAAAACACACCGCAATGTAAGTCACATAATTATTCTGAAACTTTTCAGATAATCGAAACCTATAAATTACTTCCCTTGCGGCCTTGTTATAAAATCAGTATTTAGGAAAGGTAATGTCTCACATATCAACTAACAGGATAAATATAGAACCGATGCCTTCAGGCATTAACTGCGCCATTCGTACGTGTTACTCCCGTGCAATGAAGAATAAATCTTATCTGTTATCTTGCGATATTCAATTCAATTTGTGTCTCTCATTTACTCATGTACTACCTGTCAACATTTCAGGTAACAAAGTATGTTCCTTTAATTGTCTTATGCTCAAGCAATGTTATAATCTATTTCGTTGTGTAAACGCTGTTGAAACATGGTTGAATTCAAATAAATAAATAAATAAATCAATAAAACCGATATATTATAATATCTAAATTTGTAGGTATGGAACCCTCAGTTAGTCGGACTCACACTTGGCCAGTTTTTTAAACAGATTTCTTTACACCAACCACTAGACCTTATCGTTTGACGCTTCAGCAAAATAAACATTGGAACAATTTATTGATATGAACAGTCACATAATTTAATTTTTATTAGTTTAATTTATGGTCATGAGAACTAACAGGGACTTAGGATATTTGAGAATGTTTAACAAAAACAACCATTAAGTAAGACTCACACTCAAACATCAAATCAAAATTCTAGCTAACAATGAATCGACTCATGAAAACAATTACCCTTTGTATTGTATCTACCTACAAGCTTTTATTGGATAGATTTAATGCGAAAAAATTCGAATCCCAGCTTTAAATAGTGTAGGCTAAGGTGCGTTCCGTTACAGCCGCCCCCTAAATTATAACGAAGTTGACCGAAGTGATAATTTATAATTTATTTTTTTAATGAATATAAATACCAGGAAATTTAGCCAATAACCTCAAAACCTAACCCTAACTCCGGAATGACCGCCCAACTCCCCTCCAGACAAATCCATTAGTTATCAAAACTAGTGCGTTTGATATAATTAAAACATGTAAATTTGCACTAAGAATTTTTAATTATAATGTTAGTATAATTCAAAATTTATAACTAGTTTTGTACCAATTGATGTGCCTGAGTCATTCCCCTTGCCCATCAGGAGCCCACTTTTATTTATTGTTATACTCTAACATAATACAATAAAATCATCCTATCTTAAATTTCTAAATCTTAAAATGACTATTTTTTTTTTTTTTTTTGTTTAAATATTTTAGAACTTACATATCAAAAGAATTAAAACCTAGTTTTATAAAAATAATAATCAACCAATAAATGAATTGAATAACATGACAATAATAAAAAACAAAATCACTTATTAGTACGTACGTATATTCTATTAACTTACTACTACTATCCAATAAAATTAAGTTAAAATTACTTTCTCAATTTAACCTCCAATTAGGTTTATTAAGCATTTATTTACTTGTAATACCTATTCAAATGAATAGTATTAAATTTTCCTCTAATTTCCATTGTTTCAGGATCTATTAAAGTATATACATTATCGTATGGTATTGCGGCCACTTTATATGGTCCTTCATATAGAAGTTCAAATTTTTTAATTATTTTCTTTTGAGCGTTTGATTTATTAACTTTTCTAATTTTAACTAAATCTCCAATTTGAAAAGTAATTATACGGTGTGAATGGTTGAACTTAGTTTGCCTCTTTATACTATTCTGTTTTAGGTTTTCTTTAACTTTTTCTCTAACAATTTGAACATCTTTTGTTTTTGTCACATTGGGCAAACACTTATCGAAAGTCATGCTATTGCACTGGCCAAATAAAATTTCATTTGGAGTAAATCCTGTGCTTTCGTGGTATGTGTTGTTATACAAATTTTCGATTTTACTTAAAATTGTTGCCCAATTCTTATGATTGTTGTGACAATATGTCCTAAACAGCCTTCCTAATTCTTTATTTACTCTTTCTGTCGTATTTGGCCTTGGATTCCTCACAGTAGTGTAAATAGGTTTAATACTCATATCTTTTAATGCCCTTTTCCATCCCTCACAATTAAATTGACTGCCATTATCAGTCATGATTAATTTTGGTCTAATTATTTTAGTAAACTGTTTTAATTTGCTCACAACAGCTCGTGATGAGGCTTTAGTTAGATCATATAATTTGATGACTTTACTAAATGAATCTTGTATTACTAAGATGTATGCAATTCCAAATCTGCCTTTAGGTAAAGGACCATATAAATCTGCCATTACTAATTCACCTACTTGGTCTGTTACGATCGATTTACACTCACCAACATATTTTATGTTATTACTTTTGGATAATTGACAAATATGACACGTTCTTAACACATTTTTGACAAATTTAGTCATTCCTATCCAATAAAAGCGTTCTTTCAAATAAGTCAATACTTTATACGCCCCCTGATGTCCCATTTCCTCATGAATTTGTAAAACCACATTTTTTTTTAATTCACTTGGCAAATAAATGACATCTTTACCAGTACCTATTGTAAAATATAATACATTCTCCTTAAAAAGACAACGTTGCGCTATTTTGCCTAATTTGCTCTCAAACCTTGTATTATTTGAGCTATTTAAAATATTTTTAATTTCTTGTAATTCATCATCGTTTGATTGAAAAGTTTCAATGTTCTTTAAATCCAAAATCAATTTTTTGTTTGTGTAAGATTCCATGTAATGAATCTCAGGACAAAAATCCTTATTTTCTTGTACCATAATAGCATCGACGGGGAACCTAGACAAAACATCCACAGCCACATTATCTTTTCCTTTTACATGTTCTATAATATAGTCGAATTGTTCTAAATACAATATCCAACGAATTATTTTACTATTATATAATTTCCAAGACCGTACAAAAGTTAATGCTTTATGATCGGTTCTTATAATTAATTTAGCCCCCCTGAGATATGTCTCAAATTTTCTTAGACAAAATATAATAGCCCAAAATTCCTGCTCTGTGACTGTCCACCTAAGTTCGGCCCCTCTCAAAGCTCTGCTACAGAATCCTAGTATTTGCATTTCTTCGTTATCATCTAATTGAAACAAAACCCCAGCCAATCCTACTCCTGAACTATCTGTTTGTAGATAAAATGGTTTTGATATGTCAGGATGATGTAACATTATTGTTTTTACAAATTTACTTTTTATTTTGTCAAAAGAAACCTGAATATCTGGAGACCAATTCCATAACTGATCCTTTTTTAATAATTTACATAGTGGTTGAATTAAACTGTTATATTCGGGAATGAATCTTCTATAATAATTACACAAACCTAAAAAAGCTCTTAATTGTTTTATTTTTTTAGGAACAGGAAATTTCTGTATAGATTCTACTTTGTCTGGGTCAGTTTTAATTCCATCCGTAGAAATTATGTGTCCTAACATCCTAACTTCCTTACAAATAAATTTGCATTTTTGTATATTACATGTTAGGCCTGCTTTTCTTAATTTATTAAGAACAATATCCAAGTGGTTTAAATGAACATCTAATGTTCCTGTTGTCAATATTGCTAAATCATCTAGATAATTTACACAAAATTGTCTTACATCTGATCCTAATATCAAATCCATAGCCCTGCTGAAACTACCTACAGAAGTTTTAAGCCCTTGTGGTAGTACATTATACACGTAACTTTTTCCATTAAAGGTAAACCCTGTAAATTTTTTACTGCTTTCTGTAATTGGTATTTGAAAATACGCGTTATTTAAATCAATAATGCTAATAAAATTAACACCGTGAAAAGAATTCAAAACGTCAATCTGCATAGGTGGTGCTTCAGACTCAGCTATCATGTATTTATTTATTTCCCTTGCATCCAACAATACTCTTAAAGATCCATCAGATTTGAAAGTAAATGTAAGTGGACTACTATATGGTGTAGATTCCCTAGATATGATACCCATATTTACCATTTCCTCTAACTTTTCCTCCATTTTTGGTCTATAAGCGTAAGGAACAGGGTAAGATCGTTTAATAATTGGAACATGATCAATCATTTTAATTTTATGTTCATAGCAATTAGCTTTACCCAATTTTTGTGTAAACACTTTTCG
Source organism: Udea olivalis (assembly GCA_947369235.1). NCBI lineage: Eukaryota > Metazoa > Arthropoda > Insecta > Lepidoptera > Crambidae > Udea > Udea olivalis. Next base: position 16,565,219 of record OX376359.1, read on the forward strand.
ATGTTTACATAAGACTTGTTTTAATTTACTTGATTGAATTTCGGTAAAAAATAAGCCAGTTTGAATTTGGCTTAGAGAACTTTGAAAATCTAATTCGTTGTCTTTATCGACACAAGAATTAATTACATTAATAAATTTGTATTCATGAAATGGTAAGAAAATATCATGACCCTGCTTATAGATTTGTAATCCAGCGGGTGGTTTACATAATTGAATATTCGCTTTATTATTAATTAACCAATCGAATCCTATTATTACATAATGAATTAGATTTGGTACAATTAAAAAACTTGTCTCTATTGTGACATCCTTACTTATTTTGACAGGTAGCAAAACCATTTGCTGTATTTTACAACTTTTTTGACCTACCGCTCCCCTAATTTGAATTGGCTTTACAGGTAACATTGTGAGTTTATTAACAATACTTGCGGAAATTAATTTCCAAAAAGCTTCAGAAATGCAAGTTATATCGCTTCCAGTATCAACTAGACATGATACATCTTTACCTAGAATCTGGATTGCTATTTGAGCTTTAACAATTTCAATTGTTTCTAATTTAGTATTGTCCTCCTCTTCAAACAAAGATGCAATTATTCCTTGAGTCGATAACAATTCTTCCGAATCAACTTCTGACCGTAACTTTAATATATCTACTATTCTATGTTCAAAATTATTAACTCTAGGGAAAAGGTAATTCGTGCCAAACCCTAATTTATCTACTTGACCACTACATATAATTGGCTTTAATAATCCGGAATTACGAATACCTAATGTCTGTCCAGGTTCCCATCCCAAACCTAGCATTATTTTTAATCCAACTGGTTCTTGCCTAACCCCTGTGTCAGTTGATGAATTGGGGTACATTGCATCAACACAAACTAGTTTAAATTATTACTAGGTGGATTTATATTGATAACTTCAGCTACATTTGCTTCGGCTTCTTGAGTTGTCTGTCGACCTGAATTATTCGTCTGGAACTTTTGATGTCTGAAATTTTGGTTTGAAACTCGACGTCCTGAAAAACTCGGAACCGTCTGTTGTGAAGAATTCAGAATCCTGAACTCTGAATCAGTCTGGCGTTGTTGCTGTTATTTTGTCTGTTAATATCATCTAATTTACGCAAAAACTCAGTGGCTTCAAGTATAGATGTAGGATTGCACGTAGACCAGGCGTATTGCACTTCAGTTGGAAAATGATACATAATATCATTAATTATCTGTTTTTCTTGTATAGGAAAAGTAAGCATTTTGGCCTGTCCACATAATGATATGAAATGTGTCAACATTGTAGACTTGGTCCTATCCCAAGTATTATGAACTATCTTCCTTCTTAATTCATTCTGCTCAGCATCTCCCCAATAAGTGTCAAGAAAATCTCTTTTAAAATCTTCAAACACTGTCCACCGATCTTTATAAATTCTTGCCCAATTTCGTGTTTCACCTTCCAGACATTCAATGATTAAATCTATTATACATTCACTGCCAGTGGGAATCTTTTTTAGGTACGAAGTTAAATCCTCAATAAAAGTGACAGGATGTTTGTTTTTTCCAGGGTATTTTGGTTTGTCTAAACTACCAGGAAATGATGGATAACACATTGCTGGAGTACACATGTTTCCCATTGGCGGTGTAATAGTAGCACATACTGTAGTAGCTCGTTGGAAACTCTGGCCAACCACTCCACTACTTGTACTCTCAGAAGATGTTGATTTAATTTGCTCCTCTAGCTGATTTATTTTACTACTTAGTGGATAGATAATGTTACGTAATTTTTTTGACATGTAATTTATTAAATCAATTTTACGTCTTTTAGGCTCGGGACCAACTATCTGTACTGGAGTTTCTTGTGTTTCAGCATTTCCTCGCTTATTTCTCATTTTGTAAACTCAACACGATACAACACTGAATTTATTTGAAGTTCTACACTTTTAGGATTTACACTTCTAAGTCAAGTCTATTAACATTGAATGTCTAACGAATTTCTTGTTTTGAGTTCACTTTCGCTTTATTTGTTTTCACTTGTTAATGTTAATTGTGAAGACGTACTGCTACTTGTTATAATCACTACTGTAATAAAAGAAGAAAAACTTTAAAATGTGTTACTTGTACCTCAAATTGAGTGATCTAAACACCTAGACTATAAAAAAAATTACTTATGTAAAATTGAACAAAGTTAACGCCCCCAGCACTCTCCCCACCTTATTATAACAATAATTTAATTTAGCTCTACTCAACCAGGGTCGTAAAATAAATAACTAGTACACTATCTTTTAAATTTAGAAATTCCCAAATAATCCTATAATGAGAATAACTTTGAAAAAAAAACATTCCTAATCTAATAAGATTGTCTACATCAAAAAAAAACATAATAATTCAGAAATTTGTTCAAATGGACGCATTCCAAAAATAAACTATTTTGCCCGACCAGGGACTCGAATCCAGGATCTACTAATTCTTGTTATTTTTACCTAGTACGGAGAAAGACCTAGGTCAACCTGAGTCTAATCTCAGAAGCATAAAGTGCCCGTAAAGCTTGACGTGGACGAGTGTGAACCTAAACGGCTTCTTTCTATGATTTAAATAGGTTAAACCTAACGCCCCTTTCTTCCTGTAACAACAACACTATTATATTACTATTTTGATGAACAATTCTATGTATCTACTTACTTATTTTTGCTATCCCTAAATTAGAAGTATTGTTATATTTAAGTCTTTGACTGCCGTTAAAGCAGACACAATAGAAAATCTATTGTTTGCGGGTCACCGGTGACCCCATGGCAGCTAATGTGTTAACAATAACTACCGCCACTAATCCGCCTGCGTATCCGCAAAATCGGTGTATGAATTTAATGTACTTATCCTGTTTTTCAATCTTATACCTACTCTTATCAATTTCATTTCAACAAACAAATACCTCATTCAAAATGTTCAACTCGCACTTAGCATCTCTTCGAGAAAAACCCATTGCAATTTATTTCTTCAAAAACATGAAAACATGTGTTGCACACTCATCACTGCTTCATATAAGATTATTTACGAAGTAATTGTTAAATGGATTCGAATGCTATAAAAGTTAGTGTCAAATATGACAAGTAAAATTCAGAATTAACTTAATGAACTATAAAACTGTAGTAACTATTGTTTTGTTGTTTTGAAGATGAGTATGAAGTTATTAGTTAGATTCAAATGAAACGGTTCAAGTCCAGTAACACCCATAGAAGAACAGTTACACATTAAGAATAGAATTTAGAAGATATTATAAAGGGAAATTACGTTAACGGAATAGCGGGGAAAACTTGATAAAAATGAGCGTGCATTCGCCGTCAGAGTAGGGTCGCGAGTGGCGGCTGTGACCGAGCGATAGCGGGCAGCGCAGACGCAGCTCAGAGGGGCGCGGAACGCGGTGGGCGGAGATAAAAAGTCTGCGCGCACGATGCAGGTGCGATTACTGCGATATTATCTGTACGACTGTCTAGTCACACTCCGTATACTCCTACAAAACTTTATGCTACAGACTGACCTTAAAGAACTTCACGAAAAATTCAGTTTTGAAATATTTCCATCAAATACTGTAGGTTGCCTAGATTTCATCATTATCAAGTGCTTAACATAGACCTTTATTTACGTATAGGTACGCCTACATGCCTGAACCAAACAAATGGAAATACGCCCCCCAGACTCTATAACCAATATACTATCTTTCAATATTTGTTACATTGTAACCGATTCATTTCTATAACGAGAACTAAGTAAATCACTCAAGGACTTAAATATCCTTATTCAACCTTTTTCTATTGGAAAGAGCCATTTTGTAATATGATTTTCAATTTGCTATGATCTGCAAGTGCAAAACACTGACCTAAACATAGAACTGTATAGAAAATACTCATAAGAAATTTACGCCTTTGTATTTTACGTAGCCAAGTAATAACTAACAATACAATAATTTATGTTTAACTGAACTATAATCGTAATATTGTGTCATCGATAGTATTGTGAAACCAATCAAGTCGTCTTACCTAGGTGTAAAGTACACACTTAGCATTCGCTGTCACTCAGACACATAACTAATTTAGAAAAAAAAACGTTGAATATAAAGCCTTTACGCACTTATTCACACTTTGTTGCCAACATTTAACTTAGAACTTAAATTTCGCTCTGAATATTCCGTTTCCAATAAAGCACTAACAACAGTTGAACCTACACATAATAAATACTCTTAACTATAATAACGAACTTACCTTGAATATCTCCAACATACCTAAAGCTACATAAAAATGAAAAACACCAAAATAAAAGCACCAAAATAACTTTAAATCTGAATTGAAACATGGCAAATAATGTCATAAAATTAGACAAGTTTAATTCACTGTTCGCAGAATTACACAGTGTCATTCGGGAACCGAACCCGCAACCGTTCGCTATGCGTAAATCATGGGATTCGAACCCGCAATCTCTTGCTATCAGTTAGTCACAGGACTCGAACCCGCAACCTTTCAATATTTGTAAAACCACACTGTTGCAACTGAACCATTAAGGTCTTTAATTGATCTAACAAAATAATACCTATTCAAAGGTACACACAAGACATAAACATTTTCTATAATTTACGTTATTTTTCTTTTATTTAAAATGAAATGTTTATTAACATGCATCTATCTAACACTATCATAAAATTGTAATTAAACAAAATGGATGTGATAAACATTTTAACGATTGCAAGCTGAAAACAATTCAAAATAAAAAGACATCGGTTAAATAAATTAATCCCCGCCCCCATAACTACCACTCACATTTGAGACCTCATTCGCTTTGCACGAGCAACAAATTGTGGCTAACAATAATATGAAAAGCCAACATTAAAATAATTAGTAAATGTATTATTATTTATATAGCCGTAGTAATCCAAGATTGGTTCAACCAAATCCTGGTCACGGCACCAAATTGTAACAACCCCCCCTCACCAACTCTCACCAACTTCATCATATTTTCAACATATTTTCACATGTTAAAAGACTTCTACTACCCAAATCAATATGAATAAACATATCGATATAAATTATCAATATTTAAAAATAAATACATGATCGTACATGTAACTTGAAGATAAAATGGCCAAATGGTTGTGATCGTCTAATAGCGGTAGAACCGTCTACGTTGTGTTGTGTAAATAGTATTTATTACTGTAGTAACTCAATATTCTTTTATGAGGTATGTGAGTGCTAATTATGAGTTTGGATTGGACAATTAAGAACCTACTATGCTATGTTAAACTGTTTCAGACATTCTATTTATTACATGACTAACTAACTCACCTAATCGAAGACTAACATTAAATCAAAGACAGTGAAATTAGTAACTATTCAGAAGTACCTAAGTAAATAAGAATGACGAGTTTAAAATGAATTGCTGAATTCGGAACTAAATATATATCATTCTATGTATGTACCCAACAAATATTGATTATGATTTTAATATAGTGCAGAATTTGATATTAGAGTAAAAAGCTGATATTTAGAATCATTAAATAAAGTTAAAGGAATCAAAATATTATAGGAAATTTCTCCAAAGGAGCATTCCCTTTGGAGGTGGTCATAACGAGCTCCACCCCGCTCCAGACCGATGAAGGCCAACCAGCTCGCGCCTCCCCCCGAAATAGGATTGGGGATATTTGTAGTGACAGTCATAGACTGTGGCGTGACAATGTGTAAAACACAATTGAAACACTGAATTGTAGGATTGTAGCAGGATGTCAAACCCAGCTCCAACGTAACTCATTCTGTAGATGAATCATCATTAATTAAAATGAAATAATTCAATATAAATCATTGGTAGCATGATACTCCATGACTTGTCAACTTGTACATCATGTTGATGACGATTGTAGAAACATTCACAAAAGCAGACCTTGGACCGGATAATATAAGACTCATCAAAACATCGTCTTTAGGGTGAAGATAATTCAATTCACGAAGACTTAACAAAATACTAGAGTCAATGGAGAGCTAGGTCACTTACAGGAAAGCTAGTGTGAAGTTTGAGTTTGTATGTGGGGAAAAAGCATATTTGTTATCAATCAGAATACCACCACTGATTTGTATAATTTGGTGTGGAAAAGGGTATTGGCTTATTGCAGAATACCGCCACATATATGTAGAGTAGGGTGTGGTACATGGCGTTACTGAGAGATAAGATGCCTCCACATATTTGTAGATTTGTAATATTTGATGTGATATGAAATGTACATATTCACAGCCATCAAGCGGCATCACCACCAAGACTCAGATTGAACTATATAAAATAGTCATTAATTAGCTTTGCAATAAATCTTGCAGCTAGGTTTGTAGAAAAAGGTTTAATTTAAACTGGGATAGTTTAAATTATTATGTTTTGGGTTTTAAGTGAATCAGCACTTATAAATAGTTGAATAACTGTTAAAATCAACAGTGTTTAGTAATAGGTTAAATTAACCAATAGTATTTGCAAAAGCAATAATAAGAACATTCGTCTCAAGCTCTCTTGTTAAAATCAATTGTTATCATCAGGTAACATATTTGGTTTTAAGTGAATCAACACTTATAAATAATTGAATAACTGTTAAAATCAACAGTGTTTAGTAATAGGTTTAATTAACCAATAGTAGGTAGGTTTGCCAAAAGCAATCTAAGAACTTTAGTCAAGTTCCCTTGTTAAAATCAATTGTTATCATTAGGTAACGTTAGCAATTAGTCCAGCATAGATGTTGGCAGTAAATACAAAAAGACAATTCACTCATACTAGGCATTGGACCCCCACAAAATCTAGTATAAGCTAGCAATTATCATGTGGAGTACTGACCAGCAGTGGTTAGCCACTGACCAGCAGAGTTGATTTACGGGACATAAAAACTAAACCTCATCTCTAGGTTCCATTCGTTTACAGCGGCGTTTATAGCCTGACCTGTCAGGGGATGGAGGTCCTAGGACGTGGTACGCTCAAATCTTCGGCTAATCAATGGACGAGAAGAGTAAACTCAGCCAGGCACACACGTATTGATATGCGGTCCAGCTGCCACGCACACACGTATTACTACGCGGCCTAACAGCCAGGCAACACACATACCCTACTTCTACGCGGCCACGACTTATAACTATAGTGAGTAGACTCAGCGGGAGGCACACACATATCAATACCCTAATTAATATTAGGTGTACTGCTACGCGGCCAAAGAAACATCCCTCTTTTCCACACAATATTGCATAAAAGATGGTAATATAATCAAATGTATTTTGATAACCTCCATTCTGGACTACGCAGACCATATCAGTGAATTAAATAAATGACAAGGTGAACTTTACTAATTACCTTACCAATGTAAAACAGATATACAAATACTAATTCTTGTACTATCTCTATAAGTACTACTTTCATTAAAAGAAAGCCTCAACATTTCAATGTTCGTAATTAATGCTAAGACCATGACTAGATTACATTATGTAAATATTTATTAGGTACACACATAAAACTTATAGCTGTTTAGTCAAATAATTACTAGTTTCAAAAGAATATGTTGCACTATATTTGAGATTTAATAGGAAATGAAATTCTAACAATTTTAAATTTCAATTTTATAGTTCTTATAACGGAAAGATCTGACCTTAAAATGCTGCATCTCTAAATTCACTGATTTAAAATTTATGACTTTAATTAAAATAAAACAAAGATTAAGTAAATCAACTAAAACACTTTTGTATAAAACTATTACTGAACCTAACCCTGAATATCTGACTTCCTAACCTGATTATTTCACTGCCAAATAAAGACTGTCCTACTAAATCATGGAAGTCTAGATTTCCTAACATTCTTATAGCTCTATGTAATAACGGAAAGATCTGACCTTAGGATGCTGCGTCTCTTGATTCACTGATTCTACAATTAATGTTCTGCTTTGGATAAATAGAAGTAACTAAAAAACTTTTGTATAGCACTATCACTAAACCCCACTCTTCCACTGCTAAATACTGACAGTCTTAGGCCTAGAACCTAACTTTCTCACGACCAAAAAAACGAGCTATCCCGTGTTCTGAACCTAACGTTCCAGGGCTACCAACAGACTCTTCTAAATAATTAAAGTCTAGATTTCCTCACATTCTTATAGCTCTGTATATACAATAACGGATAGATCTGAACTTATGATGCTGCGTCTCTAAAATCACTGATTCTACAATTAATGTTCTATTTTAGATAAATAAAAGAAACTAAAACACATTTGTACAGAACTTTTACAAAACCTCACTTGTCTTAGGCCTAGAACCTTACTCTCTCACGACCAAGACCAAACTGTCTTGAACCTAGGACCTAGCTTTTTCACGGCTTAAACTAGACTCTCTCGCGTTCTGGACCTAACCGTCCCGCGGCCAAACACATACTCTCTTCTAAATAATGAAAGTCTAGATTTCCTAACATTCTTATAGCTCTATATAATAACGGAAAGATCTGACCTTAAATGCTGCGTCTCTGAAATCACTGATTCTATCATTAATATTATACTTCAGATAAAACAATACAAGTAACTAAAAACCTTTGACCGTCTGAGGCCTAGATGCTAACTCTGTCACGACCAAAAACGAACTGTCTTGAACCTAGGACCTAGCTTTTTCACGGCTTAAACTAGACTCCCTCGCGTTCTGGACCTAACCGCCCCGCGGCCAAACACATACTGTTTCCTAAATAATGAAAGTCTAGATTTCCTAACATTCTTATAGCTCTATATAATAACGGAAAGATCTGACCTTAAATGCAGCGTCTCTGAAATCACTGATTCTACAATTAATACGAGTATTACACTTTAGATAAAATATTACAAGTAATTTAAAAACCTTTGACCGTCTGAGGCCTAGATCCTTACTCACTCACGACCACCAACTAACTCCCCCTGCTACCGATTCCCAAATCATAATGTAAACTAAGTTTCTCAATAAAAGCAGAGATTTATGACCCTTAAGTGCGAATGCTGAACATGAGAATTACTAGTAAGTACTTGGATATTTTTAGGGTTCTGCCTTTTGTACGTTGAATACAAAGAGAACCACCACAAAGTCTTATTCTTTGCAAAACTCAGACTTCTAAGTCAACGCAAACAAAACACACCGCAATGTAAGTCACATAATTATTCTGAAACTTTTCAGATAATCGAAACCTATAAATTACTTCCCTTGCGGCCTTGTTATAAAATCAGTATTTAGGAAAGGTAATGTCTCACATATCAACTAACAGGATAAATATAGAACCGATGCCTTCAGGCATTAACTGCGCCATTCGTACGTGTTACTCCCGTGCAATGAAGAATAAATCTTATCTGTTATCTTGCGATATTCAATTCAATTTGTGTCTCTCATTTACTCATGTACTACCTGTCAACATTTCAGGTAACAAAGTATGTTCCTTTAATTGTCTTATGCTCAAGCAATGTTATAATCTATTTCGTTGTGTAAACGCTGTTGAAACATGGTTGAATTCAAATAAATAAATAAATAAATCAATAAAACCGATATATTATAATATCTAAATTTGTAGGTATGGAACCCTCAGTTAGTCGGACTCACACTTGGCCAGTTTTTTAAACAGATTTCTTTACACCAACCACTAGACCTTATCGTTTGACGCTTCAGCAAAATAAACATTGGAACAATTTATTGATATGAACAGTCACATAATTTAATTTTTATTAGTTTAATTTATGGTCATGAGAACTACCAGGGACTTAGGATATTTGAGAATGTTTAACAAAAACAACCATTAAGTAAGACTCACACTCAAACATCAAATCAAAATTCTAGCTATCAATGAATCGACTCATGAAAACAATTACCCTTTGTATTGTATCTACCTACAAGCTTTTATTGGATAGATTTAATGCGAAAAAATTCGAATCCCACCCTCCCTTAGCCTACACTATTTAAAGAAATAGTGTAGGCTAAGGTGCGTTCCGTTACAACCCCATGTCGGGCACGCAACTTTGGTTTAAGAGAGGAAGCGCTTGTTATAAACATTAAAAACTAATTATAATGAAATATAGACTACATCACATATAAATAACATCTATCGAATTATAAAATTATTATGGAATTAATTCAAAATAAACAAAATAACATTATAATATACAACAAAAACCCTAATCCAAATATACCTAAATAGTATGAATATTTTTATTTCATTAGGTCATTATAAAGGCTCACCACTACCCGTTGGGTGCCAATACCATTGGTGAAAAGTGAGCTTCTGAGTGTCAACAGGTGACTGTTGCCATCATGGTGAACGGTCTCTGACTACCCCGTCTGGAATATAGTCGTGATGGTATGTATGTATGTTAAAAGTCGTTGCCTGGCACTAGAAAACATTAGTACCAGGTGACTGCTGACTGATAGGAAAATGCTATGCAGCCTAGAAAATATTTACTGTAGGAAGTCATATTCAATTTGATAAAAAGGGTCAACTTGGGGTCTACAAAATACTTTTTCGTTGTGTCAACCAAAGTTTCTATTGGCTGTTACCACTTAAAAATGTTTTGAGCATGGTTTCCAATTTAAGGGGCATCTCAATTATGAGTGGAAGTGTGATAAGTGGTTTCAGACTAGCGATTTATATGCGCGTATAAGCTCGGTCCTGGAAGCGCATGTAGGCTCGTAAAGGCGCGTCTTTTGCCACAACTGTAACTCGTATAAGCCTTGACTCACTTATAAGCGCCTATGATGCATTTAAATATAAATCGAGCGAACACGCCACAATAAGCTCGTGTACCTACGCGAGTTTGGTTTTTTGAAGAGGGAAACGCCAAAGCGATTTGACTGAAACCGCTCTTAACGATACGTTTATGTCAATTTTGTCTGAGCAACCATGTCAGAATATTTGTCTTTCTGTAACCACACCAAACATATCTGAACGCAATCACAAATCCACTAACACCTTACGCGACAGCAATGACCATCGATTCTAATTCTGCAGAGATATCACGACTGTCCAATGTTTACAAATAGCCCGCAATCTGCATACCAATAGCGCACTTAGTTCTGCGCGTCTGAATTCAGCCAATCAGAGAAGAGATACTTCACAATAGATTATAATCTGGATAATATTTGGTTTACGGCAATTGGCTGGATGGTAGATGCGTGGGCAAGCGGCATAATGTGCTTCTCACTTGACTAAGGTCCTGTCCATGTACGCGCAATGGATGTTTCGTTAAACATCTATTGTTATAATGCATAATCAACAAACTAGCTTACTTCTCAGCAATCGATGTATAACGATACGCGCGTCGATCGCGCGTAGGTACATCTGAACAGGCTCTAAGGAGACCCAGATAAGAGACCGCGACCAGCGCTTGACATTTAGGCTTTGTATGGAGTTAACGTCTCTGTCTCCTGAGTGCCGAGTGCGAGTTGCAGTGAGAGAAGTGAGTGACTTCACCATCGCGTTTTGCGAGCACGTAAATGTCAAATAGTATGGAATCGAGTCAGCGCCATCTAGCGGCAAATTCGGGCAACATTCAGGCCGCTAAATGGCGCTCACCATGCGATGCCATACAAATTCGCGTTTTGTTTCTCGCAAACGCGATGGTGAAGTTATTCACTCCTCTCACTGCAATTCGCATTCGGCACTCTGTTGTATGTCTACCAGGAGTTTACATAAATGACAGCCGCTAGCGACCGCGTTGACGTGTTTGTATCGGACTTCGGTACAGCACCCCTAGTGATTAGAAATGTAACTAAAAATGGCATTCAAATTTCTGAACGCAACGATCGCCGTTAACGTGATAGGAACGCATGGTCGACATACTGGTCGCAAGCGCAAACTGAGGACCATGTAAACCCGGTCGTGCAATCAAAATCGAGCAGACTTTGACGTCCGGTGCACACTTATTTTCCGTTCCTTTATCTATGAACTACACACATCAAAAGTGTCTAGGGATCAACATATATTTTTGCAATAACTTTTCTCCTGATTGATATTAATTAAAATTTTCTTTAAGGATTCATCAAATAAAGTGTTTTCGTTTGTCTACAGTAACGATAAACCAAGTCACCTTTGCATAAATAAAGAAATTTGCCATTTTCCTAATAAAGGGATTTTTGACATTTGAACCACTAACATTAAAGTTCGAAAAAAAGACTGAAATAACAGTTTTCTTTAAAATTTTATTGGGTAACTTAAACAATTAATAATCCGTGTTTCTACCGCGAACACTAACAACACAAGAACATCGGTTTGGCATACTCAAAATGAGTTCATCCAAATCACGCTGTGGAATGGCCGCCCATGTTCGTTGCAACAACAAAAAAAGGCGACTGGATACCCTCCATATTCGGCAGAGCTCTTCTCTTTAGCATATCCCATGCATGCTCAATCGGGTTCAAGTCTGGCGACTGAGCAGGCCAGGGCAGGACATTGATGTTAGCTGCGGCGAGAGTCTGTCTTACAACTCTTGCGGTGTGCGGTCGTGCATTATCATGCATTAACTGAAATAAGGGACCGATTTGCACTTGTAGAGGAACGATGACGTCTGATACAATCGTCTTAGCATAAATTTGAGCGTTGAGGTTGCCTCTGATCCAAATCAACTCAGTTCTTCCGCCGATCCAAATACCCGCCCATACCATGATGGTTCCACCACTATAAAGATGGACTTCCTGGCAGGATTTTAATCGCTGTTGGCGTCCAGGGGTTCTCCAGTGTCGTATACGTCTTGTATCCGGTCTCATACCAAAACGAGACTCATCAGAAAAGCACACGAAACGCCATTGTTCTTCTGCCCAATTTCTGTGTTCAAGAGCCCATTGATATCGAATCCTACGATTGTGCATTGCTATAGGTGGTACCCTTAGCGGTCTTCGGGAATGAAGGTTCACTTCATGCAAGCGGTTACTGACTGTTTGGTCGCTAATTAAGTTCCCTGAAGAGTGATGAAGCCTCACGGCTAACATCATGGCGGTTATTGTTGGAGCTCTTCGAGTTGTGATTTGAATGTATCGGTCTTGTCTCCGTGTGGTGCAGCGATACCGTCCTCCATGGCGCTCAGCCACGGTACCAGTGCTTCGGTAACGTGTCTAAAGTCGACTGATAACACTCTGACTTGTATGCAGAGCTAAAGCCACAGTACGTTGCCGGGAACCAGCTTCTATCATTCCCACGGCTCTGAGCATTTCTTCCCTGCTTAAATGACGTCGCCGCTCCATAATAACGTTGGTTTTTATCAGTAGTAGGGAAACAGTAGCACTATTATTGTCTTCAATGCGTTGTATGTTTTTATAGGGAAAATATTGACAGCTGATTTTCATCTTTTACTCGAATTTGATTGACAGTAAAGTTCCTGTTTCAAATTATGAAATGCACCAAAAAGGATCCATATAAATTTATAAAATCATAAATTTATTACAAAGCCACATCTCAATCTCATAAAAATGCTTGATCCCTAGACACTTTTGATGTGTGTATATTAAAATTGATTGAGAAATAGCGAATTTATATCATTAAAACGCTATTGTGGCCTTTGCTAGATTGCAAAAAGCGCGCCGTTTGTATCAAACCTGACGTTACCTAGATACAAAGGCCGAGTATAGTCGTGACTAGCTAAGAACAAACATATCACATTAATTGTTATCTTACCTATTTAGTATTGTTGTAATTATTACTATAGAATTGATGTTTAATTAAGACAAAAATAATTACATATCGATGAGAAGTAACTGATATAGAAAGATACAGCTGTTCAAACTCTAAGATAAGTTTAAGCTAAGCACGCTCTATAGATCTCTTCCTTAGATTTTTAGCCTCAAAGGTTTTTAAGACCGGCTGGCGGTCTGAATCAAGTCGGATCACCTTGCAGGTGTCCCACACTGTTTGTTTCGAAACTGTTTCCAATAGAAAACTTTTCTGGCCTGCGAGCATCAGTTTTTCGCCCTATGTGCCCTACTCACTGCCACATCAACTTACCCGCTTTTCCAGTGTATTTAGGAAAACTTTTCATCGATCGTCTTTTGAAAATTCAGCGTTTTGTTTACTTCCCAAATGTTTTTATGAAAAATATATTTAGTTAGGCATATTTTGTGATTTCTTTCTGTGTCTGTTAAATAAATTACCTACCTCACTATAACAAAAGTAATAACAACACATACCATCACAACTACCGTCATGGTTAACGAAACAATCAGAAGCCCACATTTTACCCATGGTATTAGAACCCGACGTGGTAGGTGGTGAGCCTCCCGCCGTTATTAGGGTTAATTTGGTTTTTTATCGATGTTTTCTATCACTGGAGAGTTAGTCGGATTCTCTGTCGGCACCTCTGGACCAAAGGTTGAAAAAAAAAGTTTGCGGCCACTTCAGAATCAAATTTGAAATGAAAGTATTGAATATGTGCTTATTTTTTTCTTGTAGGCATAACTATCAGATGTGGATATTTAAGGAAAAAAAAATCAATTAAAATAAATAGTTAAAAACAGGAAAACAGTAATCTAACGATGCAAAGAACATCGGCAGATGCCTGTATTAAAATACACTTACCCTATTTTCGTAATAATATTACAATAATAAAATATATTAGGAGTATGTATGCGCTTAGATAAAGAAAAATAGAAAAAAGAAACCAATCATTAAACTATTATTTCATAGAAGTCTTAAGGAAGCGGTAACATCTGCCTGACGCCACGTAATACTATGCCGTATTTATATGGACGTGATTAAAGAAAAGTGTGCTTCTAGTGCATTCATTTATTATGAAAACTGATGTCACCTGATGGCGTGTTAACACGTGGCGTCAGACAATGTGACCGTACTTTAAGAGTTACTTGAGTCCACATATGGATAAACGAGAAAAAAATTTGGCAAATCATTGTTTTTTTTATAATTTTTTAACATATTTTTAGCAAAACTTAGAATTTTAAAAACATCATAACTCTGAAACTATTCATGACAGCAAAGTAGGATTTAAAAAAAAATTAGGCTTATATCACTACCATTGAATAGAGGCTACTTCCAGAAGTGGCCGCCAGTTTTTTTTCTTGGTCCATGCTCCATAATTTTTTGCCCACTCTCCTTTAACAATGGAGACAAGACTGCTCTAGCCAGATTTGAACTCAGGGCCACACGATCCACGCCCGAGTTGGGATCTTTAACCCCTAGGCCACGGCGCTCTCCAACTAAATATGTTACCAAAAAAACATAGTCCTCGATCCCTAACGCCCAATTTCACGAGCAATCATACAAAAACTAGCGTGAAAATGTCCTCAACCCGCCCAAGCGGCTTTATGCACGTATTGTTATACGGCGCTTTACTGTTATGGCTGTCCGCATCGCGCCGTTTGCTCGACTATTGTTTTCATATGGCTTTTTTCCCGCCCTTTTTCAGTTGAACTGATGCTCAAAATGTGTTTCGGACATTTATTAATGCAGGTTTCGCTGTTGGTGGAGTTTGGTGGATGTAATTACCGCAAAGGCTATTCGGGACCGTTTATTCGAGTGCGCATATCTCGCAACGTACCCTTAAAGCCGGAGCTCGACCGCGAAATGAGCGAGGTCATTATTGAGCCCGCTTAAGAGGACACAGCACGGGCGAGAGAATTGAATAATAGCAAAGCAATACAGCCTTATACGTCCCACTTCTGGGCACAGGCCTCACCTCAACTATGAGGTGGTACGAGCCATACTCCAACACGCGGGCTCAGTGCAGATTGTTCGAGAGGTTAATGTAAGGCCAGTGATAAACCTTACGGTGAGATGTTATCAAGCCGCCTTTTTAGGCCTCTGACTAGGCTTCAAGACTGATATCTTGCGACGTCAGCCGGGACCAACTGTTTAACGTGCCTTCCGAATCACGGAGATGCCCAAAAAACACATCACTTAATTTCGGTCGGGATGGTCACCTATCCTTAACCACCTCCATAAGGACTCCATACCCACTCCCCATTCATAAGCACCTCAATTATAGGTTTCTGTAAAATTTAATGCTGTCTGTTGCTAACCTCAAGCCCCCCGCATAATGCAATAGAGACAACTGCAACTCGGACCGAAATTACCTATAAAAACTACACAAAATATACGTTTTGTTGTCCTCTAATCCCTTGTCGAAAAGTTGAACGATATAGTTACTTTTTTTATTAGAAATTAAATAATGACATATACATGTTTCTATGTTTTCCTTTTTTTGTTTAAACTAGTCAAATTAGTTTTCTGGATGTACGAGTATGAACACAGCGGAAAATCTAGCCAATTTTTTAGATTTGTGAAGATTCATACTATCTCGTTCAACAATAATTAGTTTATTACAAAAAAAACATGGGGACAGCCAATAGTGGTGATAGATTAAAAAAAAACTACTAGCAATAACCGGGGAGGAAAGTTTGTATGGTTAAACGACGCTTCTGTATACTCTTAACTTGCAGCGATAATTTTCATAGACGCTAGCCTCTTTCGCGGTCTAGCCTCAACCACAGATTACTTAATAGTTACTAAAGTAATAGTTTAATCACACTATAGAAAATTGGCAACTTTGACAATTTTAAATGCGTGCTGTCTTGTGACAGGCATAATATATTACCAGTCTGGCTAAGATGCGCAACATAAGGTAATTTCTCGTTTCTGGTCTCTGAGAGTCCACGAAAGACGTACTCGTAGACAAGACAAGTTTCCTCGTATGACAAAGGGATGTAGACATGTTTAAAACAGATTTATTAATCGATATTATCAATAGTACTGATTTGAAGACACGATAGTATTTATATAAACAATCGATACAAATAATCGATTTAAATAATCGATGTAATCGATGCAGCTAAACGATACAAATAATCGAAATGATCGATGAAACTAGTCGAGTCAACTAATCGAGTCAACTAATCGATTCAACTAAACGATTCGACTAATCGATTCAACTTGCCGATTCGACTTATCGATTCAACTAATCAAGTCGACTAATCGATTCAAATAGTCGATTCAATTAATTGGAAATAATAGTCGTTAAATACTTAAATTAATTTGATATATAACAATCGATTTATTGAAACGAATATTCAATTAATCGATACAAATAATCAATTTAAAATAAACCAATAATCGAGATAAATAATTTTATCGATACTATTGATATCCCAAACTATTTATTTAACACTTGTTATTATGGAAATTATACCTAAATAAGTTTTTTCGCAAAAAGTGAAAAAAATTAGTCCGCTTTATTTGAATTTAATATTTTTATGTAAAATTTACACTCATTAATAGCTAAAATAGCAACGGCTCATAAATGCATCGCTTTATTACTGCACTTTAAAAAAAAACATCATTCTGACGCACCGCAACGCCTGTTTTCATGCTATTTTAATGCATAATAGGTTTGTCGTCCACAAAAATGACCGACGAGTTCACACACGAGATATCTCTTCTAAACCACGACAAAAATAAGGCGCAATGTTAGGATCTGTTGACAAAATTGAATTTCCCATACAAAATATTACGTCACGACAATTGCTGCCATGTTAGGACCGGTAGACAAAATAGAGAAATCGAGAAATGGCGAAATTTGATTGGAGTTTTTTTGTCTACTCCTCTCGTAGAGCGCGCATCTTAGCCCCAGATGTTAGCCAGTCAGTAGGTACTTACAGCTACGCTAGAACATCATTATCTATGGAATGTTCTACACGACTGTTGACAATCTACTGCCAAATGAGTCTTGGTAGACCCGGCGGCTGGTAGGTGATGATCGCCCGCAGTAACATGGAGTGACAGAGGCCTGCCTCAACTATGAAAATTATCGTTGACCTCGCTCATTTTCCGGTCGAACCCGGGCTTAAAAACTGAAAAATCTAAATTGTCATCATCATACTCATCGTGATTGTCTGTTTTCCGTCTTGATTTAAATATACATGTTTATGATACAGACCTTTCGGAACGACAGTTTTATAAAAACTTTACGATTGCTATTTTTCTATTTATGTTCAAATTGTAGCCAATGATTAAACATTCACAGATGCAACAAACACAGCTCTCTAATTAGCGGTAGATCAAGTTGGAGTCCTGTATAATCTTCTCCAATAGGCCTTTGATTAGCTTCCTACTATCTAATCAAGCACGCAGTGGGAATAACAATGCTATTCACCCCTACAGAAACCAGCCTGTTATGTAGTGTTATATTGTTAGCTAATAAGGTCAGGCTTAGAATCATAACACAAAGATATCGCGTCCATCACCCGTGGTGTTGTCGCAAATATGTTGAACTCAATGAACAACTCTTCTGGTCAAAAACTCGAAAAAAATACCATTTATGCAATAAATGGTAAGAACACCATCTAAGCTATAGAATATATTCAGCATGTACGAGTAGGTATTGTGTAAAATACTGTAATTTAAAAAATATTTTTAGCCTCACAATTGACGCGACATTTCCAAAAAATAATAGCATCTACTAAACAATACTAAATCATTTATTTGCACGTGACTCAAACTCAAACAACTTTATGCAAATATACTTTTACAGTAAGTACTTTTAAATCGTCAAATTTAAAGCAAGATATAATAATAGACAAAATAGAATGATAAAGATATATAAATACACAGTATACAGACATAATGCGACTCTCCACCGCGTCGGATTTGTTTCTTGCTGTGAAGACCCGGCAAGCAACTCAGCAGTTACTCTTTTATACTTGTTTTGGGTTTACAACAGGCGTTACTTAAGTACAATGTGTCTTTATATGGTACATTAAATGATCTTAAAAGTGTGAATATGCAATTATCAACATTTCCAGTCAACTTATTGAAATACCTATACGAGTCTCATTTTCTTTTTGGTTCCCGTTGTATCTGTACTTTGTTTACATTTTTTGATTATGTCCTATGATGTTTATTTTGTTTTTAAAGCAAATGTAAACAAGACAGTTTCAGTAAAATCCATAAAATGGTTTACACGTGAAACTAGTGCTGTAAGAAACTCGAGTCTTATATATAAAACTTAGAGTTCAAGTCCTTCAGATTTTGGAGTCTTTTGTAAAAAGACTTCAAATTCTCCAAAAAGAACTCATGACTGAGTCCTCTAAATCCATAGCTGTAGTTTGAAGTAAATAAAATAGCAATGAACAAATTATTGGAATACTTGTCGCAGGAATACTTAGTATGTCTAAAGCTGTTTTGGATAATTTAGGAAAATATTTAATATATAACAGCACGTCAGTGTCTTCGGATTCCAATATAGATATTTATCTTTTTAATCAGTAAATAAATATGGATGACGATATAAAAACACCCAGTATTACCTATTACAATACACCAACTTAAGTTTATGTCTCAGTCTAGCTCAAATAACTCAATAGACTCGAAAGGACTCAGAAGACTCAAAGGACTCGGACTTATGTGACTAACGAGTCCTAGTCTTGAAAATCTACTCAAGTCTCGAAATGAAGGCTAAAAGACTCGAGTTTCTTACAACACTATGAAACTAAAACATACAATTAGACAAACATATGTAAATGCATGCATGGGGTACTGCTGCTATCTCTGAGCTGGAGCACCCCAGTATCAGCTCTATCCTCTTGACCGCATACAGCAGATAGCCGCTTAAGTTGTCGACGACCCTGTGATTTCCCACCGCTTAGATCCTTTGGCCCTAAGGAGCAACGTTGCATCTCTCTGCGTTTTCTACTGTCTGTACAATGGGGAGTGTTATTCAGATGAATTGCATGACCTTATTATACTTGCCGCCTTTCGTCATCGCACTACACGCCATAAGTCGAAATTCCATGCTCATCACCTGGATGGCTGGCGCTCAACACCAACCAATCAATTTTTCCCGCTTACGTCCAAGATATGGAATGATCTTCCTACGGCAGTATTTCCAAAGGTAAATGACATCGGAACCTTCAAGAAGAGAGCGTATTCCCACTTAAAAGGCAAGCAACGTATTGGTGACACCTGAGGTGTTGCAGTTGTCCATGGACGGAGGTGATCACTGTCCATCTCAGGTGACCTTCCAGCTCGTGTGCTCCCGATTACAAGAAAAAACTATTGCTAACCCATGTTATTGCATCATTAGATTTTTCACAAAAGTAATTAAAGTTTTAAATCGTTTATTGTTTTTTTTATAGAATTGTAATTTGTGTACATACCTACATTATATTTATATTACATTGGCTTTGTTTTATCAGTTAGTATCGAACTAACGCTGCGCTAGTTCGCTAGTGTGTACTAAATTTAAGTTATTTTCACTGCTTCAGTAATACAACATTAATTTGTTGGTCTTGAAATCTCATGAACTCTTTCGCCTCTTATTAGTCCGACATTCCATTTGTATTTTGAAGCAAAATATTATTCTACACTCGTAATCCGAATGACTGGATCCTGCTATTTCAATTGATGTTGATTCGGATTTGCGTTCCAAATCCTACAGATGTTTTGAATACGGAGTCAAGAAAGCAACTCTTTGGATGTGGCATGTGTTTGCTAGATTCAATCTAGCACAGAGATTTGGATTCAGGTGGGACTTGAAACAACGACCTTTTAACTACCAGGCGGCTGCTCTTTAAATTGAGCTACCGGGACCCTTTTTTATTTGCCAGTGTAACAAAAACTTTTTTTGACTACCCGTTTTCCGGGCGAGTAGAATGCGCGACCGGACTGTCCTACTAACTCACGCAGGTAAGTATATTTTGATTTCATTCATGAAATAAACCTACTAAAAAATATATAATTTTTTTTTAAATAATTCTTGATTAATTTCAAAATTCGTTAGAGCATATCCCACCCTTGAACACGGGATCGCTGAAGCATACACCGCGAAACCCAGCGAATGGCCGTTTCCAGCGTAGAATACCTACGCCTCCTCGACGGGCAGAGGTATGTCCAAGTAGCAGACCACGAGCTATCGAGCAGTCCTGAAAAATCTTCTAGTGTATTTTAACTTGCAAACCAATAACGTAATCTATGTTTTCAGGCAAATCTTTTCTATAATGAGATATTACAGATATTATTACAACATGAAATTTCCTACATCCAAACATAAATCACAGTAAGATTCTATTATCCTACTTACGAGCTTTATACCGTATTATTAAACGGGTTTACCTTGTATACAAGTTACCTGAAACTATGAAAGCAGAGTTAGGTAAACAAACACGTTTATAGCCTTGTCTGTAATAATACCTAGACCCTTTTCAACATCAAGTCAGAAGAATTTCAGGAATGCTTTGTCTATACCTGAAATTCTTAATGAAATAAATCGGCGTACAGTTTTTAGGAAGAAATAACTGTTTTATTTTAGGAAGCGTAGACTAGATTTCTATACATAACATTAAGGGACTAATTCTAAAAACCTTATGTTTTTTTGTTGTGTTAATAATAAATATATTACAGAAAACACACCACTCATCGTGTGTCGAAGCTGCAAAGTAGGAATACACATATCAGTGTACTATTTCATTCTCAATGCGAGCACTTGGTGGTTACGACATTAAATAAAAAACACTATGATTTTGTCAAAATCTCCCGTACCACGCGTGCTGGATTACGGCGTCATTCACACCCAATTCAGTATCTGCTGGCCCGAACTAAAAGACTATTTTCTTTGTCGTACCATCCAGACGTGGAACTCTCTTCCAACGAGGTATTTTCTTCCTTTTATAGTCCCGGGTTCTTCAAGCGGGGCGTGAAAAGGCATTTCTGCAAGCCTTCAAGACGAGGATGGCCAGCTCAGTGATTCCTTTGCATTACTGTGCTTGCGCCAACATGGTGGCCCCTCGGAGACCACAACAAGCGGCTGGCTGACCAGCTAGCGCACCACGCGCAACAGGTACCTCCCACGAATAGGCAGCAGCTCTCCAGGCGTTCAGCCAGTGGCCGCCGGAGACCACAACAAGTGGCTGGCTGACAAGCTGGCGCACGTCAGCCTTATATATGGACCTCACGACCGCTTTCCATCAGATGGAGTGAGATCATCTTGAATCTTGAAAAAAAATCTAATCATCGAGTGTGTGAGTGCTAATTTTGTATTTTAGCTCTTAACTAAAAAAAACTCTTAATCCGTGACGCTTTTCAGGGCGTTCATGGGATATCTTGGGTATTATGATCAAAAGTTGGTGAGAGGTATTTGGGCTGTGTTGATATGTCAACCAGTGAGTGTCTTCTTCTTTTTTCATACAGTACAATGTACATTGTACATGTTATTAGTAAAGTATATTGTATAATAAAAAAATATAAATTTAATTGTTTTTAACAATAAACGCTTTGTGTTATGTTTGTTTGTTTCTTTATTACAAAAATGCTATGAAATCGGTGCGTATTTTAATTAACATTCCAAAAGCACACATTGCGTTCCGTGAACGAATTGATACTGAATATTTAGGAGCTGTGGTTTTTATATTGCTGCATACAAAAAAAAATATCTGTGATTGCAACGGCCAAAATAATTTTTCTTTCATTTGAAAATCCTATAGGTAAAACATTATACTTTATTTTTATATAAAGTACGACACAAAATAATGTTTTTGATGGTAACCGGTCCCTGATTTTTGTTATTGCTAGTCGCTCGTTATTTGACCACTCGTCAACCAATGATCTTGTAGTTCAGTATTTGGCGTTAAATAGGGTTATACGCGTACGTTGTTTGATTGAAAAAATTTTTTTTTGGACTTCGCCTATTTTATGAAAAAAACTGTATCTACACTTTTTAATGGTTAGAAATCTGACTACTCAATAGTAATGCCTATTCAGAGCCCTATCAATATAGGGCTCTGAATAGGCATTTTCTGGGTAAGCATGCACCACCACCCGCCTCGTCATCGCTTACCACCAGGCAAGACTGAGGTTAAACGCAAACTCATTTTAAATAAAAAAGGGGCTAAAAAGGTCAGAAATGACCCCAGCTATGCGCTATTTTGATTGTGATCCTACTTCCATCACACCCTGTATAAGGAATTGTAATAAGGTCCCAGTACGTCTACCACGAGTTGCTACCTTGAATTTACTACATCGTTCGCGTAAAAAAATTGTATTGGGATGACACAT
The DNA here is from genome assembly GCA_947369235.1 of Udea olivalis. Lineage (NCBI taxonomy): Eukaryota > Metazoa > Arthropoda > Insecta > Lepidoptera > Crambidae > Udea > Udea olivalis. Next base: position 16,588,237 of record OX376359.1, read on the forward strand.
GACATATTATGACATGACAATAGCAAATCCCAATACATTTTTTTACGCGAACGATAATGTAAACTTCAAGTGGCAACTCGTGGTAGACGTACTGGTTTACTTTGCTATGGCCTTAGGAATTGTTTATTCAACTGTGTTAATTGTAGCTATCTTCTCCGTAAGTTATTTACCCAAATAACACTGCATCTGAAGCAAAAGGGACTTTTCTTTACAAAGAACGCGAAATCCACTTAAGGCACTGACAATAGTCTGATTTTCTTTACTAAAAACGAGAAGATGTTAAGATTTTTTTTAACATAAGCTGAGCTGTCACTGCTATAAACTCGCATAGCAAACAACAAAAAAGTACTAAGTAAGCAAATAATGTTCTGACCTCAAAATCGTGTAGCATGCAATTTAAGAGCAATTAAATATCAGTTCATTCCGGTAGTTAAGCCTGAAGAAGCTCTGACCAAGAGCTACATGCAACTATTGCTCTAACAAATCCAATTTATAAACTATGGGGCTGCCATCAAAATCATTTTGATCAGGAGTGCTAATGCCATCCCCATATATTTAATATTGACCTGTCAAAACTAGTAGCGTGTTGCTATTGGCTACGGCTTTCTCTATTTTTAAGTAAAAATTGTATAAACATGTTTATTTGTAGCGCATTTAAGTTTTGTCCGCCCCTTAAGTCTTTTCTGTATCGCTAATTTAGCCTAGCGGAATATTTAGTTGGAACGAAATTGTTTTAATCCTAGAACAGGACGGAGCTACGGAATTGTTTGCGGCGGAAAGGGAGGGAAGATGTAACTCTTTCTTGGTGTTGGATGGAAACATCTCAGTAACAGGGGATTGGTGATTTGCATTCAGCCGGTAGCCTGGCTGCGGAATTGTGTTTTTACTGTCGAGATAAGGTACTGTCTTCTTTGCTTTTAGGTATTTTCATTATAGACAAAGCATTAGTTACTTTTGCATTTATAAGTTTCCTTTGTCTTCAAGCATGGCGTGAAAAGGATTTGGCAAGCTTTCAAGATGAGGATAGCCTGTTCACTGATTGCGTTGCATCACTGTGCTTGTTAGCCCGATATCTTGAATTCACGACCGCTTTGTATCAGTTGGAGTGATTTCATACTATTGTTGGTGGTTGTTATTATTGGTTTACGTAAATTCGATCATGTCTCTCAATTCCGGGCACAGTTGATATGGCTTCCAATACGTCTTCGCTGAGATCCTTATATTCTGTCCCTTTTCTACACTATCTTGTTTAATCCCCTTTCACCTCCGTACCTCAAGGAACTATTTACTTTCTGCAATCTGCCAAAAGTGAAGACATGCGGTCTTGTCGGAAACTACATCTTACAGTCCCTCCTCATTCCTCTTCCTATTATTTCAAATCATTTGTTGATTGCTCCGTTCGTTTGTGGAGTTCCGTACCCTACCTATCCGTTAATCTCAGTCCTTACATGTCTCTTAATCCTAAGTCAAATCGTACTTCCTCTCTCTAACTTAGTATTATATTATATCTCATCCTTCATCTTCATATACTTAAAAAATGAAAACTGGTGATCCAATTACAATACCTACCTTTATGTATTTTATGTTACACAATATATATATTTTTTTAATATTTCTTACTTATTCTTTGTTTTGCACAGCCTTACCCGTCCTTTATCATCGAACAAGTCTCTCTTCTGAAGGTAGTCTGGAAGAGATCGCTTTATAGCGATAGGACCACCTAAATTGTAAAAGACACCTTCGAAATCAGCCCTAGCATGCACAAACGAATGTCCTTCATTGTAATTCTTCTATTTTAATTTTATTTTATCAGCAATTATTAATAGTAAACGGACATTCTGTGGTTAAAAACGAAAAATAAAACGTTCTGTAACTACAACACAATTTGATAAGGTTGGTGGTGGATATGATTGGTGGACGGTTTGTCAAAAGCGATGACAAATTAGTTTCAAGTAATACCAACAGATGGAGTTAAACTCCTTTAGATCACGCTATAATTGTGTTTCGTCTCAAGCATATATTAATTTAAATTCTTTACGATTGTTTTTTGTTATTTCTTTAGTAAATGTATTCTATAGGTGCCATCTGCCAAAACTCTAATAACAAAATGAGTATGAGCATTAATGATTTTTTGATTTGAAGTTGTGGTAAGTAATTGTATTAAGTTCATTTAATTCATATATCACTTAGTTTTTTACATAGAGATAACAATATATTCAGAACATAACAAAACGTGTACATCGTTTACGATCAAGTATAACCTCAAAATCTAATACATTCTGCAGGAGGCCACGGTTCCTAAAGATTCTGTGTTCAGCAAATGCCTGATAAGAATTTGTAAATGATTCCGAACACAACTAGTATTTTCTCATTGCTGTGCGTTCCAGGGCATTCAATGTATGGCAAACGAGCGATGTCCTTTATATCTACTTTTTATAACTTATTGGCATTGTGTGTTTGTGCAATAAAGATTATTTACCTGATATTATCTTGATGAGTATAATTAACAAAAGTATCTTTAAATGAAAGGTTTATTATTTTAAGGTTTTAGAATTACACCGCCTGTAATGGAGCTCCATTACAGGCGCTGGGAATTTGAAGGTATAAGCAGTCGCTGAACAACCTGAAGCTTAGGTACTTGCAGCTGATTAGACATCGGTCAACGACGTTGTTTTGTAGTGTCTTGAAGATGTTAATCTTCCAACACCCTAATATAGGTGTAATATAGGGTAGACCGAGGCGATTCGGATCACTTTTTTGAGGTGCAGAAAATGATACTAAAGCATTTATTTATGTGATGTTTATTATTAAAATAGTAATCAGTTACTATTCAGGTACAAATCAAACATTTCAAAACTTAAATTATCCATAAAATCTTTTAATTAGAAATCAAAAAGTGAAAAATCAGACTTTGGGGGCGAGTCGGATCAAACATAACATGCAAGATTAAAATTGCTTAACATAATAAGAGCTATGGAAAAATTAACATTTGTTGAACTAATTACAATGAGATTATTTTTATTTACAGTGACACAAATCACAGACATAAGGTCCTTTTACCCCTCCCATGTCGGCGCATTTATCGTGGCACTATTCTTCACAAGCATTGCACTGAATCCAATATTCTGGTGGTGGATGAACAAAAAATTCTGAACAGTAAATACAGTACCACTCCCTCTGTTTTACAGATGACCGCTTGATGTTGATACCAGGCGTTGCTTTATTCTTCTTCATGTTTTTCTGGACATTTTCTTTGCCCTTTACTAGTGTCTTATTTTCCGGGACGTTTTTGTCTTGTTTAAGTTGTTTCTTAGCTTCTTTTTCGAGAAGATTGGTCTTATTCTGAGGTGATGTTAAATGCAAAATAGGTTTAGAAATTTTACGAGTGCTCTTAGACGTCGTTGGTGATTTTAAAGGTGATGGAAGGATTTCTTTAATTATGTTGGTAATGCTGGATGGCTCCGCTTTATTAGAATTTTGTGAAGGTAAAGTTATTTTTTGGATAACACTTTATCAGCAGCCTCTGTAATTTTTTCTTGTGTCCATTCTCCGGCATAAGTCTTTCTCTTGTGCGAACCATCTACAATAAAATATAATGATACGGATAAATAAACGCCCAATAAAACAGCTTAAAAGTGTGATCCCATTCGCCCCCGATGACATAATCCGGTTAGCCCCTTAATAAAGATTTTTTTTATATAACCTCGAAGATTATGCGTTAAAGCAAATTGGTTTTCTAACTAAGGCCCCTCATAGTACAAAATAAACCAACACATTCGAAACATTAACATGAATCCTTTATAATAATTCGCAAGAATTAGAATTATAATAGATTAAGAATAGAAAGAATTCGCAAGTACTTACCTTAGATGAACGCCAAAATTACAACTACACACATACACCAGAGTCACACATACACTGCTAAATACGCGGAATTGAATCAGTGCCTATGCTGGTAGATGCGGGGCAGTAGGGGGCACGTAATGCGCCCGTTGGGTGCGTTCTGCTTAAAGTATGTTTTTTGAATAACAACGAATTTCTTATTTCGATCCGAATCGCCCTGTGATCCGAATCGCCCTGTGATCCGAATCGCCCTGTGATCCGAATCGCCCTGTGATCCGAATTGCCTCGGTCTACAAAGCCATGCTTTTATCGGTGGAACAACTGCCATTCTGCCCTGGATTGCGCCAGCAGGTTAAGACTCTATAAAAGACATGACGTTTGTTTTTATCTTTCACTTGTTCCTTGTAGCTTAGGTTTCCCCTACCTCTCCTTCCTTCTACTTTTCCTTCCATAATTGTTATTAAAAGTTCATCATATCGTATACTGTGGCCTATAATTTTGGTGCAGCTGTTGTCTATGGCCCTTAATATATTTCTGCCCTCCTCGTAACCATCACTAACACTGCCACATTTGTTTTCTTATCTTTCCAGTTGATTCCTTCCATTTGCCTCCATTACTAAATTTCGAATGCTTCCAGATTTTCTCTATCCTTTTGCGTCACTGTCCACGTCTCACACACTTAAAGCTTGTATAAGCTAAAATGACGCGCTCCCCCACTGCATTCATGCATGAAAATAAATTTTAAATGAAGACGCAATACACAATCAAAAACTGATACTGTGATTTGTTCATTAGCCGGTTGGACTCGAACTTAGGAGCACGCGTCGTTTTTCCGCAAAAGTACACACAATTAAAAAAGTACTGGGGTACGTCATTTTAAATTACAAATGTATGCTCAAAATACACAATTTACTAAACCATTTTCTTAGTTATATTGCTATTTTTGATTGGATATACTCGTAGTTGTAAAATCTATTACATTATGTTTTTTCAGGCATTTTTGAACACAGTGAGAGCAAATTCTCGTCTTATTTTCAAAGGCGCCTTATTCTCTTGACATCAACGAGTAGACACCTCATTCCGGGCGTCTCGTAACGAATTTGCAGCAACATTGGCTCCGTTTAATCTAGACCTTGCGTGCCTAGACAAGTCGACAACCCTTGAAATACTCTCGTGAGTGAATTAGTTCCATTCTGATAATGTTAAGAGGACATTCAAAGTTTTTTGGTATGTTGATGGATAAAAAAAAAACATAAAAAGTTTACAACAATATTATCCACAGAGCTTGTACTACGGGTGTCAGGGGCTGATACTTTATAGACCGACTAGCTTTTGCCCGTGACTTCGTACGCCCGTACTCCTTTTCCTGTTTACGTAAGAATTTCCGGGACATCCTCTTTCAGTACTCCCTTAAACTCCACAAAGAAAATATATGTCAAACAGCTTTCTTCTCTTTGTAATTTCGGCTTAACGGAAGAGTTTTATACTTACTCTAGGAAACAAACTTTAGCTAAGATAAATTCTCACCCAGAGTTTAAGTTTTATACTGTTTCAAGTAATACCAACAGATGGAGTTATACTCCTTTATTATGTTTGTATACAGTGTATTTATGTATTCATATTATTATAGTATTTAAGTCTATTACTAAGTATATATTTTTTTTCTTGTAATGACGATTTAAAAGTACTTGTTACAGGTCCATTTAAATAAAGTTGTTTTTTGTTTGTTTGTTTGTTTGTTAAATCGCGCTATAATTGTGTTTCGTCTGAAGCACATAGGATCTTAAATTTTTAATGCCCGCTTTCACAGACCGGTGAAGCTGCTAAGGCCGTCGAGGCCAAGCAGCGGCGTCCTTACAAAAAAAAAAAGCTCGCTTTTAGTTATTTCATTAACAAATGTATAATAAAGGTGCCACCTGCAACACTCTAATAACAAAATGAATTTTTAATGATTTTTTAATTTGAAGTTATAACAAATAATTGTATTTTATGTTCATTTAATTCATATCACTTAAGTTCTTACATAGAGGTAAACAATATATCTATCAGAACGTAACAATAACTGTACATCGTTTACGATGAAGTAAAACCTTCAAGTTTCCTCAAGTTGTCCGTGTTTCAACAAATGCTTGATGAGAATTTGTGAATGATTTCGAACACAATTAGTATTATCTCATTGCTGTGCGTTCCTGGGCATTCATTGTATAGGGATCGAGCGATGTCCTTAAATGAACAGCTTTAGTTTAAAAAAATGTCATAATTAAATAATCTACCTTTCGGATTCCAGAATCTCGTTAGTAGAACAGAATAAAAAAAATCCCGAGACTACGGAAAAACATTGACCTACATCCGAGGTGGATGCGTCTCTTGGGTTCCGACAGTACTTAATAATTAAAACTGTAATCATACCTTCTTGAAATTACTATAACGTTGAAGTAAACAATGTATTTTTTAAAAGCGTTATGTTAGGCCTCTATCTTTTCTGGTGGCAAACAATGACTAGGCTGATAGTGATTCAGGTTTATCCACAAAATGCCTATTGGCCAGAAACACAGACGCAGGAAGAGCGTTCCACCCCTTAGCGTATTTAAACGACTATAACTATAGTATAACCACATTGTGACTTACCGCCAGGTGCGATTGTGGTTAAATGACTGCCTAGTCTATAATAAAAAAAAATGCCCAATTTGAATTACAAGGACTGCGCATCTGGGATTAAAAAAAAGGAAACAAAAAAGTGTGCCTAAATGTGCTGATTACATTACAGGCGAATGCTACAAGTGAGCGCACCTTAACGTCATTCAAGCACACTTTTTCCTCATTTAAAATGTACCTTCATATTCCTATTCCTTTTTAACCGACTTCAAAAAAAGGAGGAGGTTCTCAATTCAACTGTATGCTTTTTTTATGTTTGTTACCTCATAACTTTTGACTGGGTGAACCGATTTTGATCATTCTTTTTTTATTTGAAAGCAGGTGCTTCCCGAGTGGTCCCATTTTATTTCGGTTTAGTTCTGACAGTGGCATCTATGAGAAAACCATATAAGTCTTAAATCTAGATAGACAAAATGCGCGACAAATGGACGAATAACTCAATATTACGCCAACCGATTTTGATAATTCTTTTTTTATTTGAAAGCTGATGCTGCTCGAGTGGTCCCATTTTAATTTGGTCTAGTTCTCACAGTGGCATCCATGAGAAAACCATATTAGTCTTAAATCTAGATAGACAAAATGCGCATAAATAAACGAATAACTCAATACGCCAACCGATTCTGATAATTCTTATTTTATTTGAAAGCTGATGCTGTCCGTGTGGTTCCATTCTAATTAGGTCCAGATCTGACAGTGGCATCCATGGGGGATTCATATAAGTCTTAAATCTAGATAAACCATATGCGCGACAAATGGACGAATAACTCAATTTCATGACAACCGATTTCGATGCTTAATTTTTTATTCGGTGTCAGCCAATGTAGGTTTGTAACTACCTACATACATACGTAAACGTGAGATGTAAAAAATAGGTATATTGTAGTGTTTCCTTGGCTGACACTGACTCCAACAATAACAATAATTGTACTTACATTATATTATCGTATAAGCTTTAGAAGAATACGCAATTATTTCTTCACTTTTTAGTGCTTTGTTTTGTAATATGTTTTTTTGAAGTTGGTTTTTTTTTGTTAAAATTTTCCTCATAAATGTTTGAAAAAAACAGAAGGTAAAGTTTATTTATTTATTTATTTATTCTTTATTGCACAAAGAAAAAGTACAATTGGCGGACTTAATGCCTAATGGCATTCTCTACCAGTCAACCAAAAGTCAAATAAAGTAATGTCATGTGATCTGTGAGCTATGTTAAAGCTAGTCGATTGGTCGACGTGGATTATCCAGTTATGGAATATCATTGAAACATGTCCAAATGTTTGCGGAAATAAATATTATCTTTATCTTTTCAAGTTGAAAAATTCGTTAGACTTAGGATTAGCGTTTTTTGATGGTAAAGAAATAACGTGTTGCAACATCCTAAATGAACTAAGAAAAACATTGTATTACTTCCTTCTTCGAAGTGAAGTACTTTATAGTGGGAGACGCCCCTGGTTTAATTCTTTGTCTGGTACCTTGTAGCACAGATATATTTATCCCTACTTCGAGACCATGACAAGAGGTGTGTTGTCTGGCGCATATTTATTTATTTTATTAATTGCGAGTGTCGTGGCCTAGTAGTTCAGCACCCGAACTCAGATTGTGGATCGTGTGGCCTCGAGTTAAAATCTGGCCAGAACCAAAATCCCTGTGTTCATTGTTAATTATCCGACTTACTCTCCGGTGATGGAAAACATCGATAAAAAACCAAATCGACCTGGATAACGGCGAAAGGCTCTCCACCTACCACGTTGGGTTCTAATACCATTGGTGACGAGTGGGCTTCGGAGTGTCTCGTTCACCATGACGACACTGAGTTCCCCGTTTGGGATAAAGTCGTGATGGTATGTTATGTTGATTTATATTTTTTAAAATAAAACTGCGGAAAGCTCAGACCTACCACACTTTGCAAAAAGTGGGCTTCGGAGTTCCGTTCATCACGACGGCATCAGTTAAATGCCCTTTGACTACCCCGTTAGATAAATATAGTGTAATTATGTTTGTATGTACCCTAAAATGTAGCGGAATACTACACATTCTCAACTTGGAGTAACTTTTTGAACTTACCTTGGAGTTATTATAATAACATACTTTTATTCAACAAAGATAAATTCTCGGGTTAAAAGAAACCAAATGTTACTTACTACACAATAAGCTGACCTCATTTATGTTTTTTTTATATTACAAGCGTTATTTTCCTTAATCTGGGACTACAATGAAGCCAGTCATGCGCATGGTTATTGGCCGTCCGAATGGTATTGCCAACGAATCGGAGGAGAAAATCTCCCTTAAACTAGAAATGAGTAAAAATAGCAAAAAGGTATGAAAGGACGGTCGAGTTAGTAATTAGAGGGTAGATGGAAAAAGTTTTCTTGTCTGCGCGGAAAGTTTGCTAATGTGTCCACGGAGTTGGGATATTAATTTGTTTGTACCATCTGAAAATGAAAAATACTCGTTGTTAGGACACTACCTTTGGATCTACCCATTTCTACAGGGACTGGTTTGGTAATTAGCCCAAGAACTTTCCCATTGCTGCACTTCTATTCAGCTTGTACCACAAATATAAATAAATAAGCGCCAGGTAACACACCACTTCTCATGGTCTCGAAGTAGGATAAATATCCGTGTGTTAGGTACATGGAATTAAACCAGCACACCCAAACCGGAGCAAATTTAGAAAATATCGTTTCCTGAATTTCTTAGGCACTTAAAGAATCCAATGCTGCTCCATTACAACAATATATAAACTTAATTTATATATAATTTTCTGAAGTATAATTTAAGTAGAGGCATTGCAGCCACACTTGATGGAAACTGGCTACAGGAAGAAATAAAAGAGATCTTGCCCATCTAAAACATATGCACAAACAAAAAAGCCATTGTAACAGAGACAAAAAAAGTCATTCGTTCAAAATTTGATTGGCCACAAAATTGGAATGCATAAGAGATTAAGAATCAAGCCCAGGGGGCCTACTCTTGCACGAATTCACGAAGTTTCGTGGAACCTTGAAAGTACAAAAAGGACACAATCACACACAATCAAATATGCCCATGAACCATTACCTCTTATAGCAATATTATAGTAACCTTATTCAAAAATGCTAGTAAGGAGTCCAAGTGGTCGTCGTAGACGAAAACCGTTTGGAAATATTATATTCAGAAAAACGATTGAATTCAATGCAACTCTTTTGCAAAAATAATTTATAAATTATATCTCAATTTACCAATACTTTAAACTGTGACCGATACACAAATGAAAGTATAACCAAAAAAAGAAAAAAAAAAATATTCCGAAGTATAATTTAAGCAGAGACATAAACAACCCATAAGGGAACTAACTACAGAGCTAAAAAATGAAAGAGAACTGAGCCAATCTGATAAAATATGCACAACCAAAAAGGCATAAGTAGTAACAGAGAGAATAACAAAAATGTCATTCGCTCAAAATGTATTTGGCCACAAAATTGGAATGCTTAAGAGATTGAGAACCAAGCCAAACCAGACTTTGGGAGGGTGAAAAAGGACCCAAAACGTAGTATGTTATGCATAGGTTTTAAGAAGGTATTTTTTACTATAAAATTTGATTATTTAGATACCGAAAAATATTACGTGAATTTTGAACGATACGGTAGTATGTTTTTTTAACGACTGAAAATTCACATACTCGACGAACGGGGGTAAACCCCAGTACTCGTATTTGAAAATTAATTAAATCACACCCTTGGGAATGCGGGCGGTGAAGGGAATGAATCACTTTTTCCTGTTTCACTCCTTCCTGCCAATATTCATTTAGATTTTCCTCATGACGGTGATACATTAAGCAACTCCCAGTCTCAGTGGAACGCTCTTCCTGTGTCTGTGTTTCCGGATACTTACAACCTTGGTATCTTCAAGGCTAGAGTGATTAGGCATTTTCTGGGTAAGGGTGTACCGTCGGCCTCGTCATAGCTTACCAACAGGCGAGACCGAAGTCAACGCAGTATGAGTTTTTTTATTCGAAATGGGTTTCATTTCGAATAAAAAAACTCATACTTTGCACCAATCTATCATTTTATTGTTAGTATTCTAGAGCACATTATCATTCTGTAAGATACTCCTAAAATGATTTAAGACGATGATATTTTCTAACAAGAGCAAATTGAGGACCTTGCAGCAAAAGGAGGACAGGGGATTACGATCTCTTATAGCCAGACAAATTAATTTCCTAAACTGAGTAGCGAGAAAATTCGTCAGTAAAAATCTGGACTAGAGAATGCATTAGTTATAGGTAGCCGCTGAATGGCGAGAAGTGAAGATGAATATTACGCAATTGTTCGCTACGCTCAGTTTAGGAAATTAAGTTGTCTGGCTATAAGAGATCGGAATAAGGCCTCAGATCCAAATTTTAGCCCTTACCTTTTTTTCTAATTATTAGTTTGAATTAAAATTTGATCTATCGTTTGATACAAAAACGAGGCTGAACTTTTCGTGGACTTGCCTCCCTTTTGCTGTAAGATCCTCAATCACTCTTCGCAAGCGTAGTAATAGCGCGTATTGGAGGGTAAATATCATATATTGTAAACTATCCCATTGAGCCGGAGAAAGAACTCCGACATTGAAATAAAGTAATCACAACAAAGCGTTGATTGCTTCAAACTCCGGGGCTATACGAATGTAGAATTTGAGAGATTCATATTATCTTAAGCGTCCTCTCCATGGACACTATGTGGTGCGTAAATTGCGTTATTCAGTCTTCTGAAGTTTATGTGTAATGGTCTTGTGGGCCGCTTTACGATGCCCAGTGCCAGATAATCTAAACTAAATAGAGCTGTGGCGAAATCCTCGTTGCAGGCCAGTAATACAGGAGCCGGAGCGCCAGGATTCGTCACACAATATTATGGAGTAGATGTAGTATTGGAATAGTGAACAAAAGATCAGCCAATCCAGTGACTGTTTATTGTATTGGGTAAAAGTATAGGTAGGAAATAAAAACCCGAAACACGGGTTCCTGTTACATTATAACTGTTTAATTGGTTATCTATAGAACTTATACTTAATAATCACGTAATTTAAATGGTAATCGGGTAAAATGCTCGCAAGCTCTGTTCAGTACGATGGTTTTGGTAGGACTGACCCAAAATGCTAAACAGGGAACGTGGAACGATAAATTAAATTTTGAAAGGACAGGTACAGAATACTTTTGATGGCCAGTAAGTTAAACTATGAAGTTTCCAGCCATCGTGGAGGTTCTAACGTCCATGAGACTGGAACGAAACGGCATCGTTACAGAGCGTTATACTTTGTGACGCTTATTTTCACGTCACGATAGTTCGCATGGTAGGAATCCGCCATCCCTGTTCGTTTTGTTTGAGAGTGGATTAAATTTAACAGCGTCAAAGGAAAACAAAAACAAAACTAATCTCAGCTTTAAGTATCTAGCGGGATTCGAATCCGCGTCTTTTGCTTACTGGGCGGCTGCTCTTACCACAAAGCCACTGTTATCTTGTTTGAAACGCGAAGTACTTACGCGTCATCTCTTTCAATTTTAATCTGTAAATAGTACTGTAAAACAAAAGAAAGGACCTTAGGCGAGTTCTAGAGGCGTCTTGTAATCATTCTTTTACGGCTTATCGCATTTTTACACGTTTGCCAGACACTTTATTGCGTAGTAACTAATAAAACTGTTTCCTATTACATTGGCCTCGTTTACGATCAGTAACCCTAGCACACGCTGGATGAGCACTCAACCCGCATTGTGAAAGAAAAAAGTCTTAAAAACAGACTAGTAGTTCCTGAGATTAGCGCGTTCAAACAAACTCTTTAGCTTTATAATATTAGTATAGATTATTAAGAAAATTATTGTTCTCAATGCTAGTGGATGTAAATCTTTTTTTGAGAATAAATTTCTTAACCCAAAATGATGAAATGTATGGCTGTTAAAATCCGCTGAACGATACATAGGTACCAAAATTAGCGAAGTTTCAAATGATGCCGTAACTCTGGTTTTCTGAATATGGCTTAGGAGGGGATGTTCTACTGTGAGCATCTAAATTTTTAAAAAAATAATTGTGTATTTTTCTAAGACTTATACGATAATATAATGTAGGTACAATTATTGTTATTGTTAGAGTCGGTGTCAGCCAAGGAAACACTACAATATACCTAGCAATATACTTTTTTTTATATCTCACGTTAAAGTATGTATGTATGTAGTTACAAACCTACATTGGCTGACACCGACTCCAACGATAACAACAATTGTACCTACATTATATTATCGTAAAGTTTTAGAAGAATACGCAATTATTTTTTAACTTTTTAGTGTTTTAAGTTGTTTTTTTTTGTTATATTCGTTGTTTATTTCTTGATTTTGAGTGAATAGTTTTTGTTTATTTTATACATTGAAAAAGTATGGTTAATTTGCTCTCCTAAGAATTGAAGAGTTCCGTTATTTTGTCATGGATCCCATAATCCGAACCTAACCAAACTCTCATTAAATTACCCCTTAAGTACACACAACAACATGGTCTAGCTAGGGATATACGAGTATAAAACTTTTTCAAATAACTTAAAAAGTACTGGCCTTACAAAAAAACTATTAATGACAGATTATATAAATAAATCATTATTAAGTTCCTTTTTTAAATTCAAATTTGTAAATAAAAAGTTTGGTTTTAAGATGAAATTCGCATTCATTGAATTTCTTCCAAAGAAATAAATCTTCACGAACTTCTAACTTGATTAAAACTCCACAAATGTCTATAAATCTTTGTCAAACGCATCTCCGGTGTTCATTTAATCATGCCACGTAGACACTTGACCAGGAACGAAATTTTAAGAGCAGTGGGCATGGTTCAAGCTGACACTACCCAAATTGCGGTTTCTGAAGCCATGAGGACCAGTCAGAGCGTTATTAAAAAAAAAAAAAAAAAAAAATTGTTTATTTCAGCATTTTACAGTTTTTACAATATTCCATGGCCGGGACCTACCTAGTAGGTATGTGCAAATACCTGTGTCAGGAGGCCCCCCTCTTCCATAACAATGGCATACATTTTATTCAACAGAATTAGTATTTAAAATTTTAAAATTTTCGGTGAAAAATACCAAACTTAAAGCAATTACTACTACTGTATGTGTATTTAGATGTGTGTGTGTGTGTGTGCGAACGTGCGCGCGTTTGCGTGCGTGTGTATGCGTGGGTGTGTGTTTGTGTGGGTGTGTGTTCTGGCATGATTGACCTACGGGATGGATTTAAGTAATTCCTCTGTCTTACTGTAATCCAACGGCATCAGCCCTTTGATTAAAGTATTTTTACAATCCCGATAAATTAAATTGTAAATTTTGTACATTTTGTGCAACTTGTTATACAAATGTGAAGATTGAGCCCGAAACTGCCGCTTAGCAAAAGAGGTTTTGCAAAGAGTTGTGGGCGCCACTCTGTCTTTTCTCCTTCCGGATAGCAAGCTGGGATCATATGGTAGGGTTTTATGCAGTTTCAAAACTGAGGTTACGATATACAGCTTTCTAACCGACAGAAGATCACACAGGCGATAGAGCTCGTCAGTAGGGAACCTGTAGGGTTTAAAATACATAACTTTCAATAAACATCTCTGTGCTCTCTCTACTTCAATGAATTTGGATTTCGTAGCACTACCCCAAATAGGAATGCAATAGCCTATAACAGATTGCGCTAAGGCAAGGTATATGCGACGTAAAAGTTGATGGCTGGTGACATGCCTTAGTGTTTTAAAAATCCAGACTAATTTACGTATTCTGTCATTAATGTGTTCAATCTGGAGATGCCACGACATCCGCTGGTCAATAATGACACCGAGGTACTTTGTAGAACTAACACGGCTGACCTCAGCACATCCACATTTCACTGTGTTAGTGTTATCACAAAAGTGTAGTTGTAGTTTAGGATTGGAGGTGGGTTGCGTTTTCTTGTTGAGAGAGACACAGATATAATTAGTTTTTGATATATTTAAGGTAAGAAGAGATGATTTGAGCCAGCATGCAACTTTAAAGAGTCCCTTTTCAGCTATCTTAAACACAGAATCCCACGACCGACCATTAAACACTATTGCTGTGTCATCCGCGTATGAAAACATTTGTGCGCCCTCAATCCTAAGGCTAGTCAAGTCGTTCAGGTAAATTAAAAATAATGTAGGGCCCAGCACACTTCCCTGGGGAACGCCATACAATATTTCTACCTCGCTACTGATGCAATTGCCGATTTTTACTCTCTGAGAACGCCCCTGTAGGTAGTCAGTCAGTAGTTTTAGTGGGGTATCTCTGATACCTATGTTTTCCATTTTGTTCAGAAGCATGGGGACGGAGACGGTATCAAAGGCCTTTTTTAGGTCTAAAAACACCGCTAACGTCTTTTCCCCATGATCTAAATGCTCTGTGACCAAGGAGGACAATGCAAGTACAGCGTCTTCTGTAGACTTTCCCTTTCTAAACCCAAATTGTGAGTTAGACAAGATCTGATATTTTTCAAGATATTTAATTAGGCGCACGTTTATCAACTTCTCGATCACCTTAGAAATTGCGGGTAAAACTGAGATAGGCCTATAGTTATTTACGCATTTTTTGTCGCCACTCTTGTATACAGGCGTAACGATGGATTTTTTCAGTAATTTTGGAAATACTCCTAAACCAAAACAAAGATTTGCAAGATGACAGATAATGGGAACTACAATCGGTCTAATCATTTTGAGGAATCTTGTTTGAATACCATCCCAGCCAGGGGCACTCTCTGATTTCAAACTCAGTAGGACTCTGTCCACCTCTTCATGATCGGTTTCCATAAGAACGAATGATTCCAAATTTGAAGTCGAGGTTATCCTTGTGGTCGTGGCCGAAGTACCACCGCTTAGTTCCTCCGCAAGTTCCTTGCCAACGCAGGCAAAAAAGTTGTTTACGTAATCAACAGAGTCATTTGGGGATCCTCTGATACTGAGTAATTCGTTAATATTAGTTTTAGATGCTTTAAGATGTGTTATTTCTTTAATAGAACTCCATAATAATTTAGAATTTTTAATATTGCGATTTAGTTGTTCGGTCTGGTATTTATGCTTTAGTTTTTTTATTAATTTATTACAATAATTACGGTATCTCAAGTATGTTATTTTTAATGTTGCATTTTGTGGATCAGATCTTAGTTTAAGTTGCATTTTATTCCTGTTTCTAATACAGCGCAGTATGCCATTAGTGATCCAGGGCTTTATCTTACGATGTCGTCCACAGATTGTCCTCTCCTTTACTCTCTTCTAGAGTTTCATTCAATTTAGAAATTAGGTTGTCGGCCACAAATTCAGGATCACTACTATTCAATAAACTTGATAAGTTTTTGTTTAGGAGCTTATTTGCGGCCTCTTCAAAATCAATATAGGTTTTAATGTCGGGGGAACAGTAATCAGTTTTAATTTTAGAAAGACATAAGAAAACTGCGGCGTGATCAGTGACGGTCGTATTTAGTACTATAGTGTTGGCTGATAATTTATTTTTTTCAATCTTTAGCATGAAATGATCCAAACAACTATTACCTCTGGTTGGAAGTGTATGGCCAGTTATTATACCATGTGTAGCTAGCATGTTTAGCTAAGTTGCACGATTAATGCTTTCATAGGAAGATTCATTTTCTTTCGGGATTAGATTAATGTTAATGTCCCCTGTTATAATAATGTTTTTTGTACGTTTATTATTTGCTAAGTTCGTGCTAAGTGAATTGATGAAGTTAGTTGCATTATGATTAGACGGAGAGCGATATATTCCCATGATTAGACTGTTGCAGATGTTTACCTGTACACAAGTTGCGTTATCAAGGTTGATTTCATTAAATTTTGGATTTAACTTTGATTTGGCATAAACAACCACTCCATCGTTCTGATTTGAATTGTTTGTGGTCAAATAATGAGTGTAATTAGCTAGATGAGGAACAGGTTTACTAGGGTGAAGGTGACATTCGGTAAAGATATAGATATCTATTTCTGAATTAAGGTTCGAGAATGTGGTTTCAAAATTGTCAAAATTATGGTAAATACTTCTTATATTTTGCTGTATTATGGTCAGATTGCGTTTGTTAGCTGGAATATGGTTCTCTAATTCTAAAACATCACATGTCACTGATAGAGACACTGCAATATCGTCTACCTCTTTCATATTTCTGTGATTGTCTGTCATGCGAGGTATTGGGAAGTGAATGCATTTGCTGTATAAGTGAGATCAGTTTTTATGTTAATGAGACTTTTCAATTTTGTAGGTTGGAGATTGTTATTCAAGAAGGGACTGGGCGTTTTTTTGTTAGGAAATAAATGTTTTTGTGTGTGTGTAGGTATGGGTGTGTATTTGTTTGTGTGCGGGTGTTTGTTTGTAGCGATTGAGTATAGGCTTATGAATATGTATAAGACAGAATAAAAACATAACTATGCTGGTATTACAAGCAAAAAGTTCTAAACAGAGATTTAAAAAGCAAGTTATCAACATTGCATGCAAATAAACAGTCTTCATGGTACCACATAGTGTGATACCGAAAGTACCTTTATAGACTACAGATAGTCAGTCTTTTTGTAGTAAGTTGTGTGCTTGCTCTTCACTCCTGATTGGGATAAATGGTGACTGCTCATCCTTCCGAACGTAGACCCTCCCATAAGATGTCCAGCAAAACTTATACTGCTTTGAACTTTTTAAGTCTCGAGCCATATAGTAAAGGCGGGACCCCAACGCTGTAAGATGCTCTGATAGGAAGATGGGCGTATCCTCTTTAGTTTTAAAGCCTAAATGTTTGGCGCATAATTTGGTCTTGTTTCTTAAATTAAAAGATTTTGCCATCTTTAGCATGTCTGTCTTCAATAGTGTCGAGGAAGTTTCTACAATAATCGGGGTATTTTTCTGGTCTGGCTTTTTACCTTTTACTCGATAGATGTCCCTAATATCACCTCTATTCATTCTGCAGTCTATGCTTTCCGACAGGCACACCACCATGTCAATTAAGTCCTGTTTGGTCTCGTTTTCCTTTTGTCGGTACATTTTTCATTTCAAAATTTGTTTTTCGGCTTCCTATATGTAGATCTTCTAATTTTTCCTCAAGAAATACAATGTACTGCCTATCTTCTTTGGCGTTGTTTTCGAATGACGCAATTTTTTGCTTGAATTCCTCATTTTGGGCCGTCAGATAGGCAATTGAACTTTCGATGTTTTGGTTCGATTCTTTTACTTCCTGAAGAGTCGTATCGATATCGGCAAGTTTTTGGTTTTGTGTGGATGTAAAGTACGCCATGAGTTTTCTTAGTTCTTCCTTAAAATCACTAAATTGAACACCCAATGATTCGCTTGATTGATGGTCAATCACTTGTCTTTGTACGCGTTGGGTGACAAAGTTGGGTGACGAACTATCACCCTCCGAAAAACAGATTGACATGTTGCCTTCGGCATCAATATTTGTATTCATTTCTGAGGCCATTATGACTTACCGGTACCAGGATCGCAGTAGTGCGCTAGAGGTGAATGCGGTGACTAATGTATCGGCTGGAGCGGAGCTTGCGCAGGCGACTCTAATGATGGCCGCGGTGTAAAGCTTCCTAATTTGCTAACAGTGCTGCGTTTCGCACGGGGGGCGCGGCTTCCAGGATTTTGAGTGACTAATCACGTTAAGGATGAGGCGTGGCTAATTACCGCTTTAAGATGGTGTCAGTGGTTGCGTTGCGCGCAAGAACTCCTCAGCGGTTATGCAGTCCTGTTATTGCGGATGTATTAAATTTCACTGAATTTAATATTTATTTTCGAAAACAAAAGAATTATACAGCAAACAACACGTTAACACCGTATGGTGGTCCGGGGGGAAGAGAGCGTTATATCCAGGCTTTGGTCACGTTATCGTGTCACGGGGGAAGTGGTGGAACGGCACCGAGTACCTCAACGCATCAAATCAAATCAAATCCTTTATACCAGGGGTGTCCAACATCATTTTGTGGAGGGCCAGGTTCAGTATTTTTGTAATCGTAGCGGGCCAAAAGAAATGAAAGAATAGCGAAGGTTTAAGTGCCTGACCTAAGCATTGTTCTAGCTAGCTATTAAATATAATATTATAAATAATGATAGAAATAAAATACAATAGTGTTTTTCCATTATGGATGATTTATTTAAAAAAAGCCTCAGTTTAACTAATTTTTTCACTTTGCTTAGTTAAAACCTAATGAGATGACTGACATCTTTTTTGCTTGCACAGTGCATCTTTGTCAGCTGATATTTCAGAAGTGGCTATGCGCAGAATGCCTGTAAGATGGCTGTCTGTTAAAGATGATCTGGTTTTTGATTTATTATGTTTCATGCGTGAAAAAAGCTGTTCGCAAGTATACGTACTGCCAAATAAGGAAACTTGCTGTAGAGCCAATTTAGTAAGGTTTGGGTATTGGTTGTGGCTGATATATTTTTTGTAAAATTCAATCACTCCGTTTGGAAGGCAATCATTGTATGCCGCTTTTAGAAGTGTGTTGCTTTGTATTTCAATCAATTCTAACTGAAGGTTCAGTTCGGCGCTTTCAATTTCAATATCAAACGGATTTTGGAAGACTTTCATTTTGGGCATTTGGGATTTAGAGTCTGCGAATCTCTCATCAAACTCATTCCTTAATCTTTGCAACAACGACGCGTACTTGGTTAAGTCCAATGTCTCTTGATTTCTGGAAGATAAGGTCTCCCAATGAACCAACTGCTTTTGTTCCAGCTGTTTCTCCAATAATATGAGCTTCTTAGTGAAAGCTTGAACATGTTCATACAGCTGCAAGCATAGTTGATCTTTCCCTTGTAATTTTAGATTAAGATCAGAGAGATACTTAGTTATATCAACCAGGAAAGCTAGATCAGCCAACCACTGCTCATCAGTTAAAAAACTGATTTCTTGGCCTTTATTTTCAAGAAAAATCTTTACTTCAGCGAGCACCAAATAGAACCGCTTCAGTGTGTCAGCTCTGCTGAGCCAGCGAACGCGACTGAAGTATACGATGTCTTCGTGATCTGAACCTACATCTGACAGAAATGCTTGGAACTGTCTGTGATTCAGGCCTCTTGCGCGTATAAAATTAACTGTCTGAACTACTTTGTCCATCACGGGTTTTAGTTCGAGTACTTTTGCACACAACTGTTCTTGGTGTATAATACAATGATGCTGTATGATTGTGTGTGTGATGCTATTGCACATTAAAGCCACAAAACCATTCACTCTTCCTGTCATTGCTGGTGCACCGTCTGTAGTTAAGCCGCAAAGATTTTCGAGTTGAAGATCATATTTTTCTATGCAACTCTTTACTTCTTCGTGGATGTCTTTTCCTGTGGTTGTATCTTTCATTGGACGCAAATCAAGTAGTTCCTCGATTACAGTATAGTCTTCTGTCACTCCTCTCACGAAAACTGCCAACTGCGCTGTATCGGACATATCAGTACTTTCGTCGAGAGCGAAACTATAAAAAACGCATTTTTTCAGTTGTGTTTTTAAAGACGATTCGATATCATTGGCCATGTCATCAATTCTTCTTGCTATGGTTTGATGTGACAAGCTTGTATTTTTGACTATTGTTTTCTGCTCCGGACACGCTACCGACGTAAATATCTCCAAGCATTCTTTGACAAATTCTCCGTCCGATAAGGGTTTGCTTCGCTTGGCAATGGCTTCTGCTATCATGAAGCTGATTTTTGTAACTGTCTCGGAGTTTTCTTTTGGTATTTTGAGCATCGCCTGTTGACCGATCATATTTTTCTTTAAAGAATTTACACGATCGATACGAATTTGACCTTTGTATTCATCGTATTTAGAAGCGTGTTTTGTAGAGTAATGACGCTTAATATTGTATTCTTTGCAAACTGATATTTTGTCATGACATATGAGGCACAGTATGTTTCCATTTTGTTCTATGACAAAATAGGTTTCAGTCCAACTGCCTTTAAATATGCGACATTCTGTGTCAACTTTACGTTTTTTTTCTGATGACATCCTTTTCTGAAACAAACATAAAACAATACTAAATTATGTATTAAGGTAAATATGTGTAAATTTACCAATTTCAGTGGCGTGCATGTTTATCGTGATCTCAAACAATGTTTAACAAAAGACAATCGTAATTAAACACAAGTATTTTAGTTTCAGACTCAATTACTTACCTTATTTCACCACTTTTACTGCAAGAAACTTCTTTAGCTACCTATTGATTCACGAATTCGGTAAGTAGGTGTGTAAATACGTGCAATACGATCGCGGTCGAACAAAATACAAAAATACCTGTGTTGTTGACAAGCTTTGCCGGCCGACTGACTGAGTGACTGCGTGCGCGAGTACCGTATCTCGGAGAGCTGTAGAGCGGGGAGCATCTCCTCCCGCCTCTCCGCCCCGCACGCCTCGCCTCGTAATTTATCGAAAAATCTGTATTCAACTCGTGCGCTATTTTCACCTACCTACATGTTTTAAAGAAGTACCTACAAACCTGAACATTTTATTCATAGTTGATAGATAGATGAGATGATCGAATCAACTAATATTGCGCAATATCTATTGATGTCGTCGCGGGCCGGATGAAGGACTTATGCGGGCCACATTGTGGCCCGGGGGCCGTATGTTGGACGGGCCTGCTTTATACCTACGAGCACGTGCTCGTAGGCCACTTCAGGTACCAGTCCTAAGGAGAGGCAATCGAGGAAGAAGATTACAATGGGCTATTGCACACGAAAACTGGAACCATTCTCAATGGTCACTTGTGCTTTTCACTGATGAATCCAGGTTTGGATTTCATCCTGATTCGCGAAGAGTACGCGTCTGGAGAGAACCTGGACGTTGGAATCAACTGCAGCATCCATAACAAGTTCATGCATATCGAGGTGGCAAGATTATGGTTTGGGCAGGAATTCGTCTCGGCGGTAGAACGGACCTCGTTTGAATACAAGGCAATATGACTGCTCTGAAATACCGAGATGAGGTGCTAGAGCCTGTAATCTGTGGGGACAGACAGCAAATGGGACAAAATGTCCAGCTAATGCACGACAATGCCCATCCACATACGGCGCGTAAAACAGCATGATATCCAAGCTTTATACTGGCCTGCACAATCCCCTGACTTAAATCCTATTGAGCATGCCTGCGATATGCTTCAGAGAAGAGCTCTTAGGAATTTCACTGAAGATATTGTGCATGAAAACCAGCTTTTATTGCATCTTAGCAGGACTTGGGACAGTATTCCACAACAGGATATTGACACCTTTGTTTTGAGTATGGAGAACCGCTGCAGATGTGTCAGGAGAGTCTTAGGTGGATCCACGGATTATTAATTTTAAGTTTTCAACAATTTTTATAAAAAAATAGTTGTTTTGTTTAGGTTTTGATGTTTCAAATATAAGGTTAAGATTGAAATTTTGTCTGAGTTTTTCCTCTTCTCCTAAGTTTTTTTTAAATTTAACTGTATCTAAAAGTTTATTTATCAGAATAGATAGGCTATTAAACAAGGTTTATTTTAATGTGTAGGTGTCTTAACAAAAAGTTAATAGAATTTTAGTTATTTAGGTTTAATTGAAATATCCCTAGACCATGTTGATGTGTGTATTATCCTTTCCAATAAAAAAAGAAGCATCGAAATCGGGTGGCGTGAAATTGAGTTATACGTCCATTTGTCGCGCATAAAGTTTATTTAAGATTAATATGGTTTTCTAATGGATGCCACTGTCAGAACTGGACCACATTAAAATGGGACCGCACGGGCAGCATCAGCTTTCAAATAAAAAAAGAATTATCAAAATCGGTTGGCGTAATATTGAGTTATTCGTCCATTTGTCGCGAATTTTGTTTATCTAGATTTAAGACATATGATTTTCTCATGGATGCCACCGTCAGAACTAGACCAAATTAAAACGGAACCACACGGAAAGCACCAGCTTTCAAATAAAAAAAAATATCAGAACCGTATTACCCAGTCGAATGTTATGAGGTAACAAACATAAGTGTTGCGGACCCCGACGTGACATCACGTCGGGGTCCACCACTGTTGCAGTGCTGTCAAGGAGACGCAATAAGACACAGTTGGACCTTAAGAATTATTATAATATAACCACAGACGGAATGGCAGTGAAATGAGACAACAGTTGGTAATAGTCTGGTTTATTATAATTCTACTAAAGCTTATATACGAACTCATACACGTACACTGTGTGTGCCTAATCTTACTACGTGACCAACCGGCACAGTACTCCCCCCTTTTAAAAAAACATAATTTACCCTCTTGCAAAATTGAAGTCCTGAAAAATTGCAATGACATAGGATGTTAATTATATCACTTCAACGGAATCTGAGCACTGGTTTGAATAATCTACCTGATCTTATCATATTAGTGCTCTTGTCTTTTTCCAAACCATCACGTTCTCGAACCATTATTTATAATAAACGCTGTGCAGGCAAATACCTTCTCATAGGTGATTTTGTATGCCTATGCACTTTTACGACAATATTGTCACGGCCACTTATGTGTGCAATATTGTGAAATAAAATCTTCTTACCACCTTTGTTGTCCTCGGCTTGAGGAACTTGTTAATGCTTTATAATATTTCTTCTTCCTGGCGTATCCCTTGGCTCGTTTCGTTTCACGATAACCTAAGAAATCAAACTCGCTCTGGAGGAATTAACTAACCAATTAATTAACCCATTTTCGTACAATTTTTCGAACACAATCTCCATGGGTTAATTTTTGAACCATCTGCGGCCTAGATGTAGCTTACACTTCGGAGACATTTGTTCCGGTATCGTTAAAATACCTCATACCACCTTTTCGGTCGGTAACAATGAGAGGTTACATTTAACCAAGATATTCGCTCCGGCATCGATTTAAAAACCTCAACCTCGACCTTCTCGGTCGGTAACAGTGAGGGGTTACATTACCTAGGATATTTTCTCCTGTATCAACTAAAAAAACTCAACCTCGACCTTTTCGGTCGCTAAAAAGGGTTGCTTGCATGGTTCCTCACATCTGTGAGCGTATTTTCCATATTTACGATGATATTGACAAATTGTTGCTTCTTTGTTACGCGATCTTGAACTTGACTTCGGCGCGTAATACATACTTGCGATAATTGCTGCGTCGGCTATTCTTGCGTTTCGTATCGTTTTTGCACACATTTCCGTTTGTACTTGTTTTAGCTGCGTCAGCACACCTTCTAACATTTGATAATGACCTTCGCTTGCGCTGTCGTATAAACAGGGTGTCCTTTATCTAGATCCGAAGGTTCTGTGACGGCTTGCTTTTGTAGTGCGATGACTGCTTCAAACTGGGCAAACCAAAGACGGGCTGATCCTTCCAGAATTCCGGAATATGGAATACGACGGCGGTGCTGATAGTGACTTCTTGCGACGCACTGATACACGATTTGCGCGGAAATACTATTTTGTTGTAAGATTAGGCACACACAGTGTACGTGTGTGTGCCTAATCTTACTAGGTGACCATCCGGCACAATAAGAAAAAAAATATACAGTCGAATTGAGAACCTCCTCCTTTTTTAAAGTCGGTTAAAAATTAGTATAAAACATGATATTGACAGATTTTAATAAAAATATCAGAGACACAAATAAAAATGTAAATAAATGACGTGAGTGAACGTACTTTTCGGATCAAAAACGAGTGCATAGCACCTGTTTGTCGCTACTTTATTTAGTCAACGCTCGAATATTTTTCTCCAATAAATCTATTGCCAATATTAGCATGTCCCTATGTTTCCTTTTATTATAAATTAATTATTAAAATAGATATGAACCATCAAAAATTTGAAAAGTGACAGATTTTCCGCTTTGTTCAAAGAGGCAGAGAACAAATTAAAACAAACTAGTTTATAAAGGAAATTCATTCTTTAGTTTTTAGTGAAAAAAGTAACTAAATCGGTCAACTTTTCGAGAAGGGATCAGGGGACAACGAAACGTCGATTTTGTGTACTTTTCATAGGTAATTTCGGCCGAGTTGCAGTTGTCTCTATCGCACTCTGCGGGGGGCTCGAGGTTAGCAACAGACAGCAATAGATTTTACAAATACCTATTTTTCAATTCTTTCGGGCGTGTTGTATTCTCTTAAAAGGAGCAAGGTGTTTTTTTCAAGAACTAAGACTATGCAGAAGAAGCCTCTGGCAACAGTAACTAATAAGTGGAATTGTTTTTGCCTTTTGATGCCCAGTTTTTCATGACGCCGTTTTTATCGCGACTAATTCAATCATTGTCGTGACTGCTGCCTTTGCTTGTCACACGGTCGACAAAAGCCAGTGAAGTTACAAAAATCGTAATATCTTTTTTGATACGAAAAGAACAGTTGCGTGTGATACGACAATTTATTCTGTTATTTATGGGAACGTCAGGCAGTCGTATTTTAGTGTTCCACACGAATAGCCTTTAGTGTCTGCCTTTTATCAAGCAAGTAATTATTCTGGAAGCGAAATATATGACTCTTGCTCGTGATTCATCCGCTATATTTCAATTTTTATTACATATGAGGCGATATTCATAAATATATAGCTAAAATTCCGTTTGTTCAAAAAATTATTTGTAACGAACACATTTTTTAACAAAAAGTAGCAAACATAATATTTTACATAAAACTCATACTGGAGCGGTCAAGTTGTTTATGTCTTCGGATTCCTGAACTTACCCCTGAACCCTGGTTAGTTTTTACAATTGGCAAACATAGATACTACACATCGGAACAGCTGCTCCACTTGTATCAAGCACGAGTTCGGCCGTGTATGGAGTACTGCTGCCACCTGTGCGATGGCTCTGCCAAATACCAGCTGAAAGCATTGGACTAAGTGGACCGAAGAGCTAGTAGACTCATTGACGACGATGCGCTCGTTGGAACCAAACTCCAGAGTTTGAAGCATCGGCGTGAAGTCGCCCTGTCTATCGGTTTTTTATTAGATGTATTTCGGGGAATGTGCTCAGGAACTACATAACCTGATACTGCCCTCTACTTTCTACCACCGGACCACTAAACATCGAGAGGGCTTCCACCCCCATATGGTTGACCTCCCAGCAATCCGCACCCAACGGTTTTCTGCATCTTTTCTGGTCCGCACCGCTAAGGTGTGGAATGCTCTCCCTGCGTCTGTGTTTCCGGATACTTACAACCTTAGTGTCTTCAAGGCCAGAGTGAATAGGCATTTTCTGGGTAAGCGTGCACCACAATCGGCCTCGTCATCGCTTATCACCAGGCGAGACTGAAGCCAAACGCAAACCTTTTTTTTTATGTTGCCCGTCAAGATGGCCTCACTCCACCTGATGGAAAGTGGTCGTGAGGTCCAGATATGAGGCTGACAAGTTGGCTGGCCATCCTCACATTGAAGCCCTGCAGAAATGCTTTTCACGCCCCGCTTGAAGAATCCGGGACTATAAGAAGAAGGAAACACATGTGCTTGAAGGGCGTTCCACTTCTGGATGGTACGACAAAGAAACGAGTCACCGAACCTTTTAGTTCGGGCCAACCAAATTAAATGCTGAATTGTGTATGGAAGACGCCGTAGTCCAGCACGCGTGGTACAGGAGTGGAAAGGTGAGGGTGGAATAAGCTGGAATAACTCGTCAGAGCATTCCCTATTGTAGAAGCGAAAGAGAACACTTAGCCTGGCAATGTCTCTAAGCAATTGGAGAGGCTCAAGGGTCAAAGTTGCCTCTGGGTTTCCAATAAAACGTATATCACGCCGCTGCAACCTGTCATGAGCTTCGAGTAGGTACTTGGCGGAACCGTCCCAGAGATGAGAGCAGTATTCCACACACGAGCGAACTTGTGTCTTATACAAAAGAGAGAGCCCAGGAGTGAAAAATCGTCTCACTCTGTTCAGGATTTCAGGACCTATTTTAAATAAATAAAAAAAAATGGTCTTAAGCCACAGCCAAGTACTTGTAGCGATTAGTTTATTGCTATCATTGAGGCCCAGAGTCCATAAAGACAAATTTGTCTTTATGGACTCTGTCTTTTTTATTAGTTAGATAATTATCTAACTAATAAAATTCATAATAATACTACAAAGAGGAAAGATTTGATTGTTTGTATTGTATTCAATAGAATACAATGGGCTCCGAAACTACTGAAACGGTTTTAATAATTAAACCAATATCACGCTATATTATTAGCGACTGACATAGGCACAGAATAAATAATATGACATAGGCTATATTTAAAAAAGGAGATGTTATAGTCTATATAAGCGAGCGAAGTCATTGACGAGCAGCTAGTTAATCATAAACGTGGTTTGTAAGATCACATTCTCGAACTAATAGACTCAAAAAGAATCAATTGAAAAAAATTATAAACAATCTAACGCGTTCACTCGTACAGTCAATCTAAGCTCAAGCTTATCGCTGTTCCTAGTACCGTCTATGTGTAGTATGCAGTTCAGTAGCAATAAGAGTTCAGCTTACGCTGGTCAAGTCACTACTCTAGTGACCTCTGACAAGAATTGGTAATGAGAGCCATAAAGAAACAAATTACGGCGCGTCCATCTCTGTGAAGTGTCGGAATAAGTGGAATTGCATTCGAATTGTTTGTTTGATGATGTCATCACAGCTGGGTTGTAGCGAAATGGGGATAATTTTATACAACAAAGATAAGCACAACTTCCTCGCTCATTATGGAACAAGAAAATAAGGAATTGCTAGCTTTTTCCTCCTTGTGGACTTAACTTTTATATTTTTCAATAAGTATATGAAATCAAAGTACCTACCGTAAATATTAGCTCAGCTATATAATAAAGCGATGTGTCAAGTAAGCTGTGATGAGTAAAGTGATAAAATTCATTCATATGTATTCTGCTGGTCCTGGTATATACAAACAGATAAATGAAAATTCCGAAAACTATTTTTGTTCTAAAATGATTATGGTACCACTCAATATTTATTTTTTTAAACTTTTGGTAGTTACTAGATGTTCATTATAAAATCAATTTAAACAACAACTTAAAAATATACCAACTTGAATGATAGGCTGCATTTTCAAAGACCGAAGCTTTGGAAATGCAGTTTAAATAACGATGAGATTAAATGAATACCTACATTGACTTGATTGAATACATTCGTAGAAAGGTCCTGTTTGAAAGATTCGAAATTGCCACAAATCTGCAATCTATGAACGAATTTTTACGAATACTTCTCCCTGGAGAACATTTCATCATATCAAGGCTTGTTATAACGCCTGCATGCACTGAGCTATTGCTTTTTACCGAAATATGACAGTAAGTCATGTTATACAATTGGCCTAGTATTGATAACTACAGACAAAAATATTAAGATTTTGTCGAAAGGTAATAATCTCCATCGTGTTTTTCACAAAATAACACATGGGGAAAAATGCAAAACAATTTTGATATAGTGAAATTGTAATTTTGTTTAAACACTAAACAATTCGAGTTTAAGATAGGTTATCGCTAAATCTGCTTACTTGAACTTGTTTTACACCAAGAACATTCACATATCTTGTATCCATCACTTGTGTTGCATTTAACCATTGTCTTTACTCACGTATATTCAAGTGTTTTTGTTAATGAAACTAATTTACACCAAGCAGATAATGACAACCTTTTCTTAAATGACACCCATAATCGTATTCATTCCAAAAAGCTTACTGAAACCGCTGGACTATCAATAATTTCGATCGAAAGAAAATTTCGATTTTGACAACGATTATTGCTACTTGACGTCGAATACTGTGTTGTAGAGTTTTACATTGTGTAAAAAATACTAACGAAAAGTAGGCTTTAACCATTCTCTTCAATCACGTATATTCAAGTGTTTTTGTTAATGAAACTAATTTACACCAAGCAGATAATGACAACCTTTTCTTGAATGACACCTATAATCGTAGTCATTCCAAAAAGCTCACTGAAACCCCTGGACTATCGAAGATTTCGAACAAAAGAAAATTTCGATTTTGACAACGATTATTGCTACTTGACATCGAATACTGCTTCGTCATTGACTGAAAAGCTATCAAAATGCAAGCGATTAGCAATCGATTCGCGGGACTGGAAGGCGATTCGAATTTCACATTGTATAAAAGATATCTACTACCGACAAGTAGGCTTTACTGACGCACATGGTAATGAAATAAGTAAACTTATTATGTGCTTGCATGTTTTTTTTCTCCTTTATTTTGATTACATTTTTTTAGGTATTTTTAATATGTATTTTTTTTCGTCCACAGTGTCTGCGAGTGGATACTGACACTGCCTGTGAATGATATATCGGGTACGAGTATATAATCACTTCTCACGCAAACAATGCATTTTAAATACTAAATATACATTATTTGACGATTCTTTAGAAAGAGTTGACGACATACGAGACCTAGGTTTAACATTAGACACTAAGATGGACTTTCACAAATACGTGACAAACTTATGTAAGACGACTAGAAGGATGTTAGGTTTTATTATTAGGACAACTTCTGAATTTAATAGTGTTTCTGTGGCTCGGGTGTTGTACAATGCCTACGTGCGTAGTAAGCTTGAATATGGAGCTGCCATCTGGGACCCCTATGAGAATAAATACAGTCTCATGTAAGAAAAAATTCAACAAAAGTTTTCCCGTTGGCTGTATAAGAGAGCCTATGGGTATTATCCTTTTTTGTATCCATCCTTGTTCGTGTATGGGATGGTTGGCTTGGATGCGCTCGCCTCAAGAAGGAAACTTCTTCTTGTGGTACATTATCTCTCTGTAATCTACCAGAAGGTGGATTGCCCATATGTGCTTGAGAGAGTGTGACGCCGAGGGCTTGGTGGCACCGCGCCGCCGGCCGCGCCTGCTGCGGAGGCCCGTCACGCGCACCAAGCACGCCGCCCAAGCACCTACAGTGCGCGCGCTGCGCTTGATCGGGGACATGCTGGCTCAATATGATGACCTAGATTTGTTTGCGGCTGGTCTGGGGCGATTACTAAAAATAACACATCAGTACATTCAAAATTTATATACGTGACATTTTTAAATTATTAATTTATACTCTGTTTATTTATAAAATTTATTTTCTTTGTTTGTTTATTTTTTATTTGATTAATTGTGATTTTCGCTTGATTTTATCGTAATTTGTTGTAATTTTGATTGTATAATGGTAATTTTATTTTTATTTTATTTTTGTCGTATTTTATTACAATTTTATTGTAGTTTTAATGTAATTTTATTGTATGTATGACTTGCCTGTGTTTTGGTTGAACAACTGTAAGCAGGCATAATGATTTAATAAATAGATATATAAAAATAAATAAATAATATTTTTTTTTACAAATAAAAGTTAAAGTTTAAGTTAAATATATATTGTATGTATTTATTTAGGCTTAGGTTGAGTTTTATGTTTTTCTTTACATTTAATTACCATCAGTTTAATTTCCTTTACTTATTAAGCTGTTTTAAATTTGAAAATATATGAATGAGGAAATTTTTGAACGAGTTAAGACTTTTTCTTTTTTTAGTAATTTGAGGTAAAAGATGGGGGTCTTTAGAGATTTACAAACAAATTGCATGTGTTTGGAAGTTAGTGAATGAATGAGTTCGGGTTCGTGTTTGTAAATCACTCGTTATTGTGCTTGAATCCATCATTGTTCTCAACCACGTCATTGTAGGCGCAAAAAAGTTTTTGGGTTAGAATTTGAAGATTTGCTTTTCATTTAATTTTTTTTAAATTATTCTCCTCGTGGGCCAAGAGCAACGCGCCATTGAGTTTTTTTTTGTTGAAAAATAAATGGGATTGTCAACACATTGCCTTTGAGTCGTGGCTCATTTTACAGAGTAGAGCTATTCTACGAGCTTTAATCTTTGGTCACTAAAAATCTGCCATGTGGATCGAACTTCTTCTGTAAAAGATGCCAACGACAACTAAGTTTCACTGACGGACATGGTGATAATATAAGCAAAGCTATTGATATTTTGACTTTGTTTAGAACTTATTTGTGGTGGTGTAAAGTCGATGCGAGTTCAAGTTTGTATTTGTAACTCCTAAATCGCTAGTGTCAGGACCGTAGCAAGAGGAAAGATGTGGTCTCTGCCCACCCCGTTGGGAAAAGGGCGTGATGGTATGTATGTATGTATGTAAATCGCTTGCTGACGTGTTCTACCCACAGTTCTACCCAAGTATGTCGTAGGTCAAATAAGCCTACACAAGAAACCGCTTCCAGTCGAAACTACGTAAGTGGGTATATGAGTAATGTTCGAAGTTCTACCGAAATTCTTCACTCGAATTTTTACGCTGTTTCTCTTGGGAGCAGTTCATTACCGAAGCTTGTTACCGCGTGCTATCGTTGTATGGATTATGGTAATGGCGACTGGGCCTGTGCTCCTAATTCAAAGTACGAGTCTCTAGCGCTTTGGGTTGGAATTTAACGATTTTTGCTGAAATATGACCTCTAAAATGCCTTCGGACTTTGCTAACTCGGCCCAGAATCTGAAGTTTTGGGCTCAAATCCCAGATTAGGCATATTTCTGAAACATAGCCCGATTACTGATCACCAATCCGCATTTGGCAAGCGTGGTGTCAATTAGGTCAATGGTCATCAATTGTAATGATGCCTTGATTTCAATAATGGAGTCCTTTGCCCGCAATAGGCAAATTAATAACGAATCTAATTTAAAACTTTTATCTCTAGCACTGCCTGTAATATCTCTGTCTGACTGTGTATTGTTGTGTGTGTGTGTTGCCAGTAATGACCTATGGGAGTGAGACGTGGTCCCTTACTATGGGTCTCATAAGAAGGCTCAAGATCACCCAGCGAGCAATGGAGAGAGCGATGCTTGGTATTTCCCTGCTCGATCGAATCAGAAATGATGAGATCCGCAGGAGAACAAAAACAACCGACATCGCTCGAAGGATTGCATCGCTGAAGTGGCAGTGGGCGGGACACATAGCGCGGAGAACCGATGGCCGTTGGGGCGGAACGGTTCTCGAATGGCGACCGCGTACCGGACGACGTTCCGTGGGCAGGCTCTCTACAAGGTGGACCGACGATCTGGTCAAGGTCGCGGGAAGCCGCTGGATGCGCACAGCGCAGGACCGATCGTTGTGGAGATCCTTGGGGGAGGCCTATGCCCAGCAGTGGGCGTCGTTCGGCTGAAATGATGATGATGATGATGACTGTGTATTTGAATGGTAGAGAAGGCATTTATTCTGCATTTTTTAACATATACTATGTGCAATAAAGAATAAATAAGTAAATAGGCTAATTACTGCATAAAATATTAATATGCTTTGACGACACGTTATTTTTGTGAAAATTAAACATAATGACAACGTAATTTTTACATTATAGGCCCTGCAGGCTCAATCGGGCTTATCCCTAATAATACGGGATTAGCCCGTATAAGGGAAGTGCAGACGTATTAAGCCGAAATAATTCTGTTATTAGGGTTAATACTTTGTTATTGGTCTTCAGAATACAGATTAGCGCATCTTTTTATTAGTTAAGGCACATATTTACATAATAGTTACTAACGTAGATAACAGATAAATCTTATCACTAGAAAAATTTTAATTTTCTTAATCCTAAATGCGTTGCGTGTCAGGCATATATTGCCAAGGCTATATCTTTCGTTATAGATATCAGGTACGTCTACTAGTTGCCAGTTCGCTTAAAAAATTGTATTGGGATTTGACATTGTCATGTCATATCATGTCAAATCCCAATACAATTTTTTACGAGAACGATAACGTAAATTCAAATTGGCAACTCGTGGTAGACGTACTGTAGTAAGTACCCGCAGTACATCATGGCGTCAGGTAAACCGCAAGATTCGCATACAAAGTTCTACGCGGCTATTGACAATCAACTGCCAAATGGGAGTTCCATTTCCCGACGACACGATTGGCGTAGTGCGCTGTAGCATGTTTTCTCGCCTCTATTTCCGTAGTGTCCCGGGTTCGATTCCCTGTCGGCCAATTTGGGAAACGGTCTTTTCTGAATGTGGGTGTGCTGGGTCACGCCCCTGGCTTATTCCCTTGTGTGGTAACTCGTGACACAGGGATATTAATCCCTATTTCGAGACCTTTACAAGAGGTGTGTTATCTGGTGCATATTTATTTATTTATTATATTTATTTCCCGGCAGCTGGTAGGTAATTTTCACGTGCAAGTTTGTATAATGACAGGAGCCTGGTTAAGGAAGAAAAAACTGTCCTAAGTAATAAATAACACAACAATTTTTAATGTAACATATACATAATAGCAGAGGTTGTATAATAGGTGCTAAAGACTATATTTAAGAGAATATTTTAATATTTTTAATTTTTATTATTTTTTCGAAGAGAATATTTTATAATAACCGAATAACTACACTGTAGTTACGCCATGGTCTCTCACTTACTATCCCAAACGGGTTAGTCAGAGGCAAGTGACTGATGCCGTCATGGTGAACATCGCACTCAGAAGCCCACTTTTCATCAATGATATTAGAACCCAACATGGCAGGTGGTGAGCCTTCCGCCGTTATCCGGGGTGATTAGGTTTTTTATCGATATTTCCCATCATCACCGGAGAGTTCGTCAGTAATTTAACAATGAGCACTAAGATCTTGGTTCAGGTCAGATTTGAACTCCGGATCACACGATCCACGGTCTGAGTTCGGGTGCTTACCCCCTAGGCCACGACGCTAGATTTTACATGAAATTAAAAATAAACATGGCATTAATGATAGATAAATGACAAGCAACCTAGCCAGGTAAAGTTTTGATGGCCCTAAAAGTGTCTCAAAAAATATATATACCTACTCGTAAGATTTTTGTATTTATTTCCTTATCTAATTTAACACTATGCACCGCCCACAGCATTTTTGTCTTATCGGATGGTTGACTGGTAGAGAATGCTTTTAGCATTAGGTCCGCCTAATACACCATTTTGTGTATTGCAGATTTAATAAATAAATAACTATTTATTACAAAAACGTTCAAAAGTAAAAATATAACCCTTTAATTATCGTGAAAATAATTGAAGCTTATTTCGCGTACAGCGGGTTGCTATTGAGTGTAACCCAATTAAGTCTTAATGATTTGCCTCTCAGGTCTTTGTTACTCTGCACTCAGATTATGACCTTTTTGGGTACGTTTGATATGGGTTAAACGAGTTGTTAACTCATAAACCGTTGTATCAGAATATATTACGTTGGAATATCTATTTCATGAAGAACAAATTTAGCTAATTAATTGGAGGTAGAAGATTACTTTAGGTTAACCGTCAGAAATAAACCAATCCGATCAGTAGAGTCAGAAATAATCGCCAAGCCCGCCCGCCCTTCAATGTATATGGCATGATAAACACAAACTGGAATCACAAATAAATTATGTACACATTGTTTAAATCAAGTTATTCAAAATAAAAAAATCAAAATCAAAATACTTTATTTAAACTTATTATTCTATAACAAATGTGGTGTTCTCAACTGCAAAAGTTATAAACTGTAGCGCAATGAGAGCGCCCTCTCCCAAACAGTCATTTAAATGAAATACTTATAAGGTAATGTATGAAAAAAAAAATACATAAAGAATAATATTTAACAATTTAGAAAGCACGTGAAATGCGTGTGTTTGTATGTGGGTGAGTCTTTAAGTGGGTGTGTGTGTGTGTGTGTGTGAGAGAGAGAGAGTGTGTGTGTGTGAGAGAGATTTTAAAGCTGTACCATGTATATATTTTAGTAGATCTTTTGATTCCCGATACGACAGCAGCACAAGCCAACTAAATAATTTACGACTAATAGGACAAGAAGCCAGGTGATGAATTTGTAGTTTTTTATTGGCGTGATTGTATAACTTAGCACTGAGGTGTGAGTAATGACGACCGGCAGCTTTAGTGTTACGTTTTATGGTAGGACAGACTATGTCTGCTCTGCGTCTTTGAGTCAAAAGCTGTCGATCAAAGACTAACTCTCTATGCTGCCGTAGAATGGTTTGCTGAATGAATAATCTTCGAATAGACAACACATTGCAATCAGAAAAGAGGCTGTCTGTAGGATAACGGAAAGGCTTGAATTTCAAAACCTAGTAAGGGACACCTCTAAGAAAAAACGGGTTTTTGCATTAATGGGCTTCTAAAGTCATAAGGCATCGATTCGCATTGCCAAAACATCTAAAAAGGGCTTAGAATAAGGATTTTGAATATCGAAAAACCTAGCAAGTACACAGTCGTAACGCGGAAGAGCCTAAAAAACCATATTAAAAACACAGCAAGTAACATTGACAATTCTTAAACCTAGCAAGAGATGTCCCTTGCTAGGTTTTTAAAGTTGTTATGCCACTTACTAGGTTTTTAAAGTTGTCAACGAACGGTTGTATTACACGCGCCAACGTCAGTAAGCGACAAGACGCCAAACCCTCCGCAATTATTCATTTGTTTTTAATTATTTTACTGGTTATACATATCAAAAAAACAGTTTTATAGGTCGAAGTTAATGTTAAGTGCCCTAAATAAACCTCAAGATGCTGATAAGTAAGTAAAATTATGGTGTGTTTATGAAGTATAAAGTAACCCTTTTTTTCACAACCTCAAAAATATTTAAATGACTTGTAACAGATTTTCAAGCTTTTTGCTAAGTGAATGTCTTGTTTATGGCTTTTGTGGGATACTATAAGGTCTATTCTAGTAGTACACTCGATAAAGATCTTGTGAGCCATAATTATTAAAAGGGTTTCGGAAATATATACCTATTGGTTTTTATGGTGCCTAGTGTTGTATTTTTACTTCAAAAATGATTGTTTTTGTCGTATACTTATGTTATTTCAACGCCAGCACGTACACATTACAAATAAGCCAGCGCTTTTCATATTTTAATTTATACAGGGTGTCCAACAAAAACCACGGAAACAAAAACCACGTATTTTTCCCATCATTACTATAATTTTCTTGTATTGGGCCAAATCTGGGAAGCTCATAGTTGATAAGTTACTATGGATCAAGTCATTTTTTTTAAATGATTAATTGTTTGAATTTTCATAACCGCAATGAATATCAAAACTACTTAATGATCCTACTCGTACCCTATTGACACACGCACACGCTATTTCAAGAGTTTCATTACCTTCAAAGATAACACCTTTGAAAACTCAAAATGAAAGTTGTTTCCTTGCAATTATTTTTACTTAATCTTATTTAGTTCGATGTACACAACGCATAATTTATGCATAATACGGCTTCGATATGGGTTTTTCAACACCCAGTAGATACTCTTCGTTCTTCTTGTACACGAAATGCCGCACGAAATAACATGTGTTTACTAGATACCTTGTTAATAACTTTTTCTCTCCGATGCTTATTCATACATTACAATGCCACTTTATTGATGTGTTTAGGAAAAAGCAAATAGATGAAAAGTTGATATTAAAAGTCTAAAGTTAAAATTCTACTAATCGACTGTACTATATTAGAAATAAAAATATTATATTTTAAATGGAACGGTTGCTTGCAATTTAATGAGGTTTAGGTATTTCTTCTCCTGTTTTTTGCACGATGTGTTGTTTGAGCATAACTATCTATTTCAGGTCACGTTTTGACGTCTACAGTCCTAATCAGTATGCACGTACTTACTACTTACTAGGTTCACTTAATAGTCATTTGAGGATAAGGAAACTAATTTAACAAAATTAAAAACCTAGTATACTACTAGGTTTCAAAATTGTCAAGCCGACTGAGTCTAAGTTAAAAAAACAATTTTATCATTAGTAAGTGCTATAAAACTTGATCTATCATTTATTAAGATATATGATTATATTTTGTAGACAGCCAAGAATATCCTGCATCTTTTGATTTAAGACTCATTACTGTAGCGCTTTTAGTTTCAGCGTGGCAAGCTCTCAAAGTGACCAACTCGTTTTTTGGCTGTCCTGTAAAATTTGTCTCCTGCCACTTACTAGGTTTTGAAATTGTACAGCCATTCACCTTTAAGACAGCTTTTTGAGCCACTTCTACTTTTAACATGTGAGTTTGCGCAGCAGCACCCCACACTGTCATGCAGTAAGTGATAACTGACTGTGCAAGCGAGAAGTAAATTGTTTTGAGTAGAACGATGTCGGCAATGGTACGCAACTTCTTAAAGATGTGGATTTTATTTGCGAATTTTGGGCGTTAGAGAGTGAATATGCTCCTTCCAGGATAACGAAGGATCTAGGTGTACGCCGAGGTATTTGATAGTCTGGACACGTTCTAACACATGGCAGTCACAAGAGACATCAGGAGACACACAGGTATGCACAGGAACTGTTAGGTGATCAGGTGGCTGAGTCCTCGCAGTGTAGGAGAAGGTGAGGTATTTACTCTTCGATAGATTTAAGGTCAACAGGTTTGAGTTGAACCAGCGAGTGACAGTTCTCAAAGCCAATTGAGCACAATCATAAACCTCTTCCCAATCTCTTCCTCATACGAGAATAGCTGTGTCATCAGCATAAGAAAATAGTTTACTGTTTTGGATATTGAGATCACATAGATCGTTCACATAAATGAGGAACAATGATGGGCCGAGGACACTGCCCTGGGGCAGTCCAAAAGAAATATCTTCATCTCTACTAATTACGTCATCGATCACAACAGCTTGCCTACGACCCGAGAGGTAGCTTCTAAACATCTCCAGCGACAGACCCCTTATACCACTTGTATCCAACTTTCGCAGCAGGATGGGAATGGAGACAGTGTCAAATGCTTTTCAAAACATCCAAGAATATGCCCAAAGAATTGCGACCTGCATCTAAATTGTCCATAATTTTCGTTGTGAGATTTAGTACGGCATCCTCAGTGGATTTTTGTGTCCTGAAGCCAAATTGATTGTCTGATAAAATGTCGTACTTATTAAGGAAATCGATCAATCGATGATTGAGCAGTTTTTCAAATATCTTGGAGAAAACACTGAGAACTGAGATGGGTCTATAGTTGTTGACACTGTCTTCATCCCCAGCCTTAAAAATGGGGTGAACCAATGCCTTTTTGAACGCGGTTGGAAAAATGCCAATAGTTAAGCATCGATTCTTTAAATCAATTAATTATATTAAAGCATGAAACACTTGTGCTTCTCTGTTTTGTAGTTGCAACCATTAACTGCACAAATAAACATTTTGAAGAAGCTCTCACCTCAAAAAACTAACATCGGTAAGTTCAGGTAAAAACAAGTATTTTCTGTATTTTTTTATTATTCTTAACTGAAATAAAAACCTCAAGGAGCAAATTCTTTCATGTGTATGCCTGCCTACCATTGACAATGTGCTACCCAATATCAGGTGATATGTTTTTCTGATTATCGTTTCGTAAAACAGCATTTGGCTTGAGTATGGGCTCATCCTTTAACAACTTCCACTTGAAATAGTTTTTCAAGTCTTTCGTAAATAAACCATTTTCATAATAATTAAGACATGATGAGAGTCCTTGATATAATATTTTATTTATGGAAACAGTACAGTATATATTACGCATTTTTTTAAATAAACTGCATTCACTTGTTGGGACCATTTCTTCTTCAAATCTTCTCTTACCCTGACGAAAAGTTTGCTTGGGCTGCTCTTCGTGTCATTTGCGGTTTGTAATTTGGTACGAAGCATTCCATTTTCTAGCGGTTCAAATTGGTCTGACTGATTGAAAATCGAGAGTCCAAGGGCAAGCTATGATCAACGCACAGATAGTTGATCTAGTCCAGTCAGATTTGAGCCAAATAGTCGTAAGAATGCAAACGAAATCAGAGTCCAGGGGCAAGCTAGGGTTAACGCACAGGTAATAGATCAGGAAGATTTAAGACTAATAGTCGTAACAATACTAAAAATCACTCGAATAACACACAACAAGCAATAACACTAGACTAGGTTAAGTCACAGAGACATAATAACTAGGGAACAAACAAGTTCAGACGGCAACCTCCCATACAAATTGGACTAGACGTACAGGATCTTCGCTGATTGGCTGGGTGAAAATGATACACAAAGTTTACTTTTTTTCCATAAAGGCAAAATGAAGCACGCTCGTACCTACTAAGGCATTTAAGTTTTTAAAAAGTTATAGGGTTTGGATATCTAGTCATAAAATTTCCTTAAATTGATTCCTTATAATTTTTTGAATCAATTTAAAGAAAAAACTGTAGAAAAGATAAAAAACAATAACTTGTATGTTTTTTTATAATTTTTGTCTGAACCTTCTTGAACAAAATTCATTTAGGGCTTTTTTATGCGGGGCAGGGAGACTTAATCGAAAGTTTGTCCGGTTATTCAGTGGAGTACATAAAATTAAAGCTACTTGCATTTATCATATAAGCATTTGTCCATGCTCATTAATTTACAATTTTACCCCTGTAACTAATACTTTGTCGCAGACAAAAGTGTAAGAGACAATGCTGCGCGATGTGAATAAAAATTACAATGCAATGCCAAGTCACATGTAGGGTCTACCATATTTACAGTACCAAAAGGCACTGAGACAAAAAATGTAATTAAATAGCAGAGCTGATAAAATTACTAGTAGGTATCTTAGAATGTAGATTATCTTGACTTGTTATCTTCGTTGGAGGGTCGTAGGTTTGATGACAAACATATGTGTTTGTTGTGTGTTTGGGTGTTAATATGTATGTATGTATTTAGAAATATTTAAGTATGTTTATCAGACTCTGACACCCATAGTACAAGCTCTGCTTAGTTTGGGGTCAGATGGTAGTATGTATTTTAGGCTTTTTTACAATATGAAAGATGATTTAACTGTCCCATGCATACAGTTACAAATATTATTTTATATTCTCTTTTAATCTTTACTACCTGAACCAATGACCTTCAGTCTTATAGACAGAGCCACCACCCGTTACGCTAACAGAATAGTCGGACATGGTACATGGTTAACATAAAAATTACCTTCATGATTTTTATCTTCCCTGGTTTATCATGCACATCGTTGTAAGTTGTCATCAGAATGAAAAGCTTGTTCTGCACTTAAACGCCGAAGAGTCACTTTTAAAAAAAACAATTACAGTTGGAGACTTTTCTAGGAATTTTGTGAATGTCTTGTTGTCATAAACTGTAATTTGCAATCCGGCACACGGCACTTGGAATACTTCATTGTATACGTCCTGAAGGATAACCTGAAGTTAACACCAGTTAATGATGAAATACGGAAATAAATCAAACTAGTCAAAGTGAGTCAAAGCAAACACTCGATGTCAACAAATAAACAGCAAAATGGCGGAAACAGCGGGACCGAACCGACGGCAAATCTAAAACATGGGCATTTGCAACGTCAAAAGTTCTGTGACCAAGGTAGCTTAAGCCTAGAAAACTAAGTACAAAGCCATAAAATAAATCTTAAAAAAATTAACCAAGAGGGCGTTGAAGCGACAGGGCAGCGGGGGGGAGTAAAAGTCATGTATCATATTCCCCCACGTCTAGTATTTTGGTAGGCAACATTACCAGTCGTTATGTCAATGTCAATCAATCAATGTTGAATTTCTTTTTCGTAGCAAAGTTGCCAGCTATTTTTAGGGCCCAGAAACTGCTTGAAATACAGCCAGCAAATGCGTCACTTCCGGTAAAACTTCAAAAAATCATAACTATTAAATGAATGAAACAAAAAATAAAATACTCAAATTACTTTCTGTAAATGGCCTATATTTTCGAAAAAATAAAATAAAATAAAAAGCATCAAAAATTTTGTTATCGCCCATTATTCTAGTTCTGGAGCCTAATTTGTAGTAAATCATAGGGGTGAGGGCCTGGCGATCCGTCACATAGGGATTACCCTGGTATGGACACCAGTCTCTCACAGAGGTGGAAATGCGTCATCTTTCTAATTGTATAACCCCTTAGATTGTGAAGAGAACCTACCTTTGTGAAGAGGAAAATAATTTTTTTTCATTAGTATTATTATTACTTTTTTATCACAAGCTCAAAGTAACCCACTGCAAGGTAAAGGTCTGCCTCTCTTCCAAAATAACAGCGAGTTTTGTGCAGGAGTGTAGAGCTTGTCTAAGCTAAAATAATGCGCTTCTCCACCACATTTAGGCACGAATATAATATATTTTTTAGCGACACGGTTGGCGTAGTGCGCTGTAGCACGGTTTCTCGCCTCGATTTCCGTAGTGTCCCGGGCTCGATTCCCGGTCGGGTCAATTCAGGAAACGATCTTTTCTGAATTGACTCGGGTCTGGGTGTGCTGAGACGCCCCTGGCTTAATTCCTTGTGTGGTATACTTCGTAACACAGGGATGTTAATCCCTACTTCGAGACCATTACAAGAGGTGTGTTGTATAGCGCAAAAAAAAAAAATTGAATATGGACGTAAAACATATAAACATGCCAGTTCAATTGGTCGTTCAGTAGCCGCTTGGACTCGAACCTAGGAGCACGCGTCGTTTGTTCGCATAAGTACATACACTCGGCACATCTCGGCACATCTAAATCAAGGTAGTTGGGCGCGTCACTTCGAATAAGACCAGCTCTAACACAGTATTATAAAAATATAGTATATAAAAATATTTACCTAGATAAATCATTTCATAATGACGAAACAAAAATAACGACGAATCTGTATCCTGTATGAATAAAATAGATTAACGTTCAAAATTTCAAAACTAGGCCGCGTCGCACATATCACGAGCAATCAGAGCATTAATATTACAATTTAATTAATACCACCCTTGCATGGTAATTACTGTTTACCTTCGAGTGGATTTGATGCCCTGTTAAGGTGCATTTAGACCAAACGTGCGAATGCTCATTGTATCCCCACTCTATCAAATTTTCCTTGTGTAAACCGAGACAGAACATTCTTCCGTTGTTCTGTCTAGGTTCGCGGAGACCCTAGAGCACGAGCTAGAATGCTCGTTCTTGATTCTTCGTACTTTTTAGTTTTAGTTATTTTGGTGTAAATAAAAAACGAATTATCATCGACACTAAAATATCACGACAGAACATTCTTTCTCTAGCTCAATGTTCGTTTGGTCTGAATGCACCTTTATACACACAATCACTTTGACGTTCGTTAAAACAAGGGTTTCAGTGACATTGTTAAAAGAGACCGCGCCCGTGGCGTTATCATCGGCAATGATATATTTACTTTTAGGTAATAGGTACAATAACAAACCATTTACACAACACTATAGACCAAATTAAACACTGTAAATTTGAAATTTTAATATAATGCATTAATTAAATTCGTACAAACATTCACAATGTTCAACAAACAGCAACGAAAATTATTACAGAAACTAACATTTTATTGTTGACTAGCTGCCCCGAAAGACTTCGTTCTCTCAGAAGTTAATGGCAAATGTTTGACAACTGGGAACATTTTGTATAGTGTTATGTTTCTCACCGTTTAAACCATCCCTGAACTGCTACAAAATATATTTCAAGATCAAAATTAGCTAAATCAGTCCAGCCATTCTCGAGTTTTAGCGAAACTAACGAACAGCAATT
Organism: Udea olivalis; assembly: GCA_947369235.1. NCBI lineage: Eukaryota > Metazoa > Arthropoda > Insecta > Lepidoptera > Crambidae > Udea > Udea olivalis. Next base: position 16,630,110 of record OX376359.1, read on the forward strand.
GACAATGATATATTATATAGAAGTTATTTTACCTTTAAGCTAAAAATGCCGGGTCATGTCACTCCTTGGCATTTTTAGCATATCCCACCATTAAAAAACTGATGAATAAATTCTGCCTGAAATTAAATAATTTCTGTTCTTCAGTAAAGCAGTAAGTCCCAGCTCACAGGCTTAACGCCTAACATCTGCACCTCTTCAACAATTCACACTACGTGAATTATGGCTTGTACCACTTTATAAGCTAAGATAAATATTATTTATTGCACATCAAAAAAATAACAATAAAGGTTTGTATTACACGAAATAATAAAATGACACAATTAGGCAGTCTTATTGCTAAAAAACAATCTTTTCCAGACAACCCAAGTAGAAAAAAATGTTAAAAAAGGGTAAGTATGTGCACAAAAATAGTCAAACGTAAATTTAAATAACAAAATAATAATACAGGATATGTCATAATTAGCCCACCAATAACCAAGGAAATCAGAAAAGGAAAATGAGTTAAAAAAACAGACGAGGAGAAGTAAAAGGAGGAAAGTAATTAGGAGATAAAGCAGTGTGTTAAAGGCCGAGGATATGTGCTTTATTCCTCTTTTTAAAAATAGATGGACACTCTGACTACCTATTAAATAAGGGTATGGAGTTCCAAAGTCGTACAGATTTAACCGTAAACGACTGTGTGTAGGAGTGTGAGGAATGAGGAGGGAATTATAGTTCATAGCTGTCCTGTTGTAAGTGCCAGCTCTATTTGTATAGGCTCCTTCACTTTGATTAATGTATTGATGTAAATTGGCCTGGGTCTGGGTGTGCTGGGGTCTGGCCCCTGGCTTAATTCCTTGTCTGGTACCTCGTAACACAGATATATTTATCCCTACTTCGAGACCATGACAAGAGGTGTGTTGTCTGGCGCATATTTATTATTAATTTATACAATCGTCCCGCTTAGAAGCGTACTGTAAAAAGGCTATAATCGAATGAAGCTCTTCAAAAAGAGGAGTGAAATTTGGTCATTGGATTTGTAATGGCCAAATGCATGTTGGCAACAATGTGGAAAATGTATTTCACAGTTTAATTGTTAATGAAGGTGGTTTTGAATAAGGTAATCAACTAATTAGATGTGTAAATTGCATTTTGCTCTCTTTCAACAATTATTCTTAAATATTTTTTTCAACGAAACTGCTGCTACAGCGGGTTTATTCCGAAAAACTGTTTTATGTGATGCATACGACTACTTTCTATCACCACTGCTCGCTATTGCCATTGCATTGGCAGGGCATATCTCACACAGTTCATCTCGCACAGTTCAGTTTCATTGCCGCTCGTTTCCTGCATGACTTTTAAAAGTTGGCATATAACACCACGGAAACAGTCTTAAGGCCTCATTTACAGAGACGCGGCGCGTCGTGGTGGACGGCGCGGCCCGCATGGCGAGTGCTTTAACGGAGAAGCGATGCAAGCCAACGCATGTTATATCGTAAAAGAGGCCTAAGATTTACATTTAGTAATACTCTCAGAAAAACTTAACTTGGTGCAGTTACTGTAATGTAAAAGTATACGTTGCGGTTCGTACGTTTTATGGGCGAGATCTACGAGTACCTGTGTTGGTTTTGTAAACTGCGCCTGTTGAAATTATACGTTATTCTAACTGTAAGAGACCCCTTTTTACTCCGAGTACTAGCCCATTTTAACTGATGCTTAGATCACGGTGAGCTTGAGCTCAAGATCTTTTGCGTAGTAACCAGTGAAAAGAAAAACCTCTTCAATCATTCTTAATTGCTCCGTACAGAGGAATTTCTGAAAAAAAGCGTAGTTAAGTGAAATCTAAGAATCATTTACACTGGAGCCAATTTCAGAGCAAAAAGTATTCGAAAATATCTCTTCCCAAAACTAATAGGAGGTTGTACTATAGGTGACAAAGGCTGATAAACCTATAGAAGGGTAAGATCCAAAACAAACTAAAATGTTCATAACATAAAATCATTGTCCTGGGTGCATCAAATCTGCAATAGGCTCTGTAAGCGAGAGTTCGATAATTGCACATACGGGCCAGTCAACAGTACTGACAAGATGATGGTAACATATGCATTAGGGGGAGGATCACGCCTGAATTCTGAAACGACAATCAAAGTTTAGCAGCCCTTACATTTATCGCTGTGCACAATGACGAGACAGCATCAATTTATATAGTGGTTAATCTTTTAAATACTACAATGAGATGAAAAAAAAAGTAAAACTTTATTCAATAACACAGTTACAAAATTATTAAAATAACCATTATCTCCTTGACACGCCTTACTTTTAAATACTATACTACTATTAAAAACTACAATTGAGGCACCAGCTTAGCAATAGCAAAATAATCATTCATCACAATCTGCAATCTCACACAGAAATCTGAGCTTTTGAAATCCCCTAACCTTTTCCCAGTCTGACCGCTGCCCTTATCGCTTATCAACCCCGATATCTCAATAAACAAGCTAGAAAAATATATCTCAACCAGCCTCCTTTCACCATAATCAAAGAGTAGAGTAATTAATTTTATAATCCCGACGTTATCTCGCTAAATGAAGAAATAGCTCCAATGGAAGGATTTTGGTCCAGGCTTGGTAATTACTCAAACCCTGAATCGTCCTGAATGCTGTCGAGATGGAAGATATGTATTATTTGTGGGAATTAATGACGAGGCAACCCAATAAAGATTAGGGAACTAGATATGGATGAAATCTTTTAGGGGAGATTCATGGTCAGTTTTGACGGGTGGGTGCGTGCGTGTGGTGAGAATGCTTACGGCGTGTGGTGGGGGAAAAATGTGTCCTGTTATTTGTCATTGTTAAGTTGATTGAAATTATAGGTCATTTCATAATCATAATCAATTATTAATTCATAAACATAGGTACTTTTTTATATTGCCCGTCAAGATGACCTAACTCCACCTGTTGGAAAGCGGTCGTGAGGTCCAGATATGAGGCTGACAATCCCAGGCATTCAAACGAATCACTGGGCTGGCCATCCTCACCTTGAAGGCCTGCAAAAATGCCTTTTCACGCTTCGCTTGAAGAACCCGGGACTATAAGAGGAAGGAAACACATGTGCTGGAAGGACGTTCCACGTCTGGATGGTACGAGTCACCAAACCTTTTAGTTCGGGCCAACAAATGCTGAATTGTGTGTGGATGGATGGATGGATACATTACTTAGTATTAAAAGATGTTATTACAATATTGTTAGCTCTATGCTTCAACTACGTAGACTTGAGTATAAGGTAATTCAGTGGCGATAAATTTGAGGAATTTACTTACATACAATTTATCGACGTCATCGGTGTTAAGCAGTCGCTAGCGTCTTCTGTGACTTTTTGTTTGAGATTTCGGTAAAGCCTCAAGTGAATAGTAATGAAACTAAAATGGCATACAAGTTGTACAGCAACTTGTATGCCAAGTTAACTATCGTAGTTTACGTAAGGCCAACTCATGGTATTTGGACAGGGGGCCTATCCAATTCGTCGAACACGAAGTAACGTGAATTTTCAGTCATTTTAATGTTCTGGTATTCTAATTATCATATTATAGAGTACAAAATATAAACCTATTCATAAAAAACAACGTTTTATGTCCTTTTTACCTCTCTTTAGTTTCACCAAACTTTGTAAATCTTTTCTCTAGTAGCTGTGTGTGTGGCCGTAGTAGTAGTGCCTTAAAACGTGAAAAAACCATAGTCAAATTCGCCAGTTCGTCTATCATGAGTTGCCACTTTAAATTTACGTTATCGTTCCCGTAAATATTTGTATTAGGATTTCGTACAGCGCCTCTGTTGAGTCGAAATAAAACTAAAAAACGGTACCATAAAGTAACAATAGCTCAAGATATGAAACGTGGTCAACAAAGGCGCTGTACGAAATCCCAATATAAATATTCTACGCGATCACGTTCTAAGCAACTCATGGTAGACAGGTTACAGTACGTCATTATCGTGCGCGTAATTTTTTTTATAGGGATTTGACATTGTCATGGTCATGTCATGTGTAATACATTTTTTAAAAATATAAAGTTGCAACTCGTGGTAGACGTACTGGTCTGTTAATGGCCTCTGATAGCTCTGTTAGAAGAGCAGCTACCAGAATTGTGGAAGACGCGGGTTCGAGTCCCGCTTGAGCCCTAGGATAAGGTTGTCTTTTAGTTTTTTAGTTTTTATCGTATGTGGAAAATAGTGCATTATTAAATGCTAAAAATGGAAATTCACTCATAGCCAGAGTAGGTAATTAATTATCGGACGTTAATCTTTGACGTAGCTTAAAATACAGGCTCTTCACAAACTGCAACCGTTTCACAATAACGAGTATTCTCTTGTTTAACTTGTATTTAGTTAAACGTTGCTTCAGATTAACGAGCGGTGACGCAGTTAGTTGAGTCGTAACGTTGTCTTATTTAATAACCAAGATTAGAGATGGCGTTAAAAGGATACAGAAGCGCCATTTTTCCATACAAACGTAGTCCTCTGTTTCCTCCCTGGATATTGCTAGTAGAGGAATATCTTTTTCAAAAAATCCATTGCCACTATTGGCATGTTTTTATTATAAATTAAATATTAAAGGCGATATAAACCTTCAAATATCGGAAAAAAATGGCCAGATTTTCCGCTGTGTTCAAACATCCTGAAAACTAATTTGACTAGTTTATTTATAAAAGGAAAACATAGGAACACGGCCAAAGTTTTTCTTTGATTTTAACGTAAAAAGTAATTAAATAAGTCAATTTTTAGAAAAAGAATCAGGGGCAACGAAACGTTGATCTTGTGTACTTTTGCGAGGTAATTTAGATCAGATTTGCAGTTGTCTCTATCGCACTAGGCTCGAGGTTTGCAAAAGCCAGCAATAGATTTTTCAAATATCAATTTCTCAATTTTCTCGCCTGTGCTGTGTCCACTTTATTCATCAGTTAACTCAGAGGTTCCCAAACTTTATTTCGCATATACTTCTTTTAAAATTTAGCTAGTTCCGGTGGACCCCCTGCAACTACATATTCCTACCATATTACCAAAACTCGACAAAAATAACGCTAACATAAACCCCCGTCGAGTCTCCCGTGGTCCCCTTGGGGTCTACCTGGACCACTTTGGGAACTAATGATAACTTAAGAGCCATGCTCTTGTCGGTGAAGCAACCGCCACTCTTCCCTGGACTGCGACAGCGTCTTCACCTCTTTATACGACATGACTTTAATTACTCAAAATGATGACTTAGCAGTTATTTTGAATTCTTGCGAATAGGTTCAAGTAACGCTTGTCTATTTTTTAATACGCTGAGATTCCCCTAGTCAGTCCCGCAACCGCCTGGCGGAATGTCAAAAATACCCCTATCAGTCCCATCTACCATTTACGTTCACATTTTTTATTTAAAGCGATTTAATTTAGTTGCGAAGCAGTTGCGAACGTATTTGACAGTAGCGTGAAATAACAGGCTGTATGTGTATTGTTTCCTTTGCAAACTCCTAGTACAAAAAAAATTCGTAGTTTGTCATTGAAAATATATATTATATTTTTTACGAAGCAGGATTTATTAAAAAAAACAGGGAATAGGTTAGTATAGCTCTGGGCTATGTTTGTATTACTACTGCTCCGTTTAAAACCATACACAATATATTATAAATAGGTTTATGGTTAGGCTAATCAATCTTAAATCAAGTAAATAGTTTATATTCTGCTTTTTCTTACTGAAAATAATATAAAAATTAATATTCACAAATATATTGTGCCCGTGCTGTTTACGGTAAAACTGTGATGTGCGCCGAATGAATATTTTTTGTCACAGATTTTCTCGTGTAATTCGTACAGACGTGGTGTGGTACAACATGAGTATTTTTTTCGCATGTTAGCCCTGCTAGTCCAATGACGGCAACCAATCAGCATTGATCAGCAACAGTCTGATGTTAAGCAACGCACGCGGATCAGCGACAGGAAATGGGTTACCAGCCGGAAGGAATTTCAGTAATATATTTTTTTATTTGATTTATTTATTTACAACAAATCCACAGCACTTCAATTATTTTAACATTTGTTATAACTAGAGAAACCCTACTGCCAATTAAAGATTATAATTTTCTAAACTAAACTTTACACTTCAAAGGCAATTTGTGGTGTTGAGTTCGCGTTGCTTGAGAAAAGTGTGTATTGTGTGTGTGTGGTATGTAAGTGATTTTGTGTAAGAAGTAGAAGAATTCTTATAATTTCTCGCTTAAGTGGAACTTTGGTGGAGTTAAAGAGATCTATACTGGAAAGCTGATCATTGTAGCATAATTGAATACGGAGAAAAATAGCGTTCTCAGCATAAATAGTGCGATTTAAGGGGGTAACAAATAACTGAGTGTGTCTTGTTCGAGTTATGTATTTTCAGGCTCCTTCGTGGTTAAATTGGCTAGGCCTATTTAGATGTTTCAGGGCGGTTTGATTACATTTAAGTGGGTGGTAATGAGAACAAAAGGCGATATTATTTTTATTCAGACCACAGTTTGTATTACACTTGCTGATTTTTTTATATCCCCCTGAAAAGGTAAAACTGTAGCAAATAAATCATTATTCCGTTTTCATATTTAACAGTACTCAAAGCGATGATTCTGCATCTCTTCACTCCTTTCCGAATTTTTCAGAATTTATGAATTCCCGACACTTTGTAATTTACATATTTTTGAGTCTGAATACGAATTGTAGGCTTGAAAAATGTATTGGACGCCTTTGTCAACAGTTCTGAATATTCAAATATCATTCGTCCTTATAGGATGGAATCAGAAAGCATGATTTTAGTCAGGCACCTAAGTTCGTTAACCTGGCTTGTCGCCAGTGAATAAGGGATTAAGGGTGCGTTTTCACCAGAGATTTGCGAGGATGCGTTGCGCGGAATGTGTGTGTTAAGAACCAATAGAATTGTTTCATTCACCTATCTTAGCGATTCTATAGGTTCTTAACAAACACATTCCTCACAACGCATCCTCGCAAATCTCTGGTGGGAACACACCCTTAAGAAAATGCTTTACACTGTCATCATCATTCACAGCTATAACAGCTGCCACACACTTCGCTACTAGTTGCGGCCATAATCAGTTGACAAAGTCAAAAGTTCAAATGAGCGTTCGAGTGGCCGCGTCAAAGCCACAAGCCCTGCGTTTGTCAAGTCGTTTTATGGCTTGACCTGAGCCACTGAGGGACGCGTCTAATAGCCCAACCTTTCCACTAGTCGCTGCGTTTTTGGCTACGATTTTCAGTTCTAAATATTCAAGTGAACTCCTTCATTGATTTCTGGAGTGGCGTTAGTCTGAGTGGATGCAGATTACCGCCACTCCCGAAACCACCATCTTCAGTTAGACACATTCACTTCCTGCCAGTGAATAATCCATAAAGTATTATAACAAAAATGTCTGCAATCTTACATAAAACCATAGGCGTCCGTTTCAATCGCCTTATCTTTTTTATGCGGCCCATAAAATGTTGGGCTGGGGTATTATTGTGTCAAAAGATAAAAGACCTTTAGTAACGTTATTATATGTGTCACAGTGCATTACGATGTTCAGGTTAGGTTTATTACAATGTGGTTTTGTTTGTGATCATCGTAGAAATGGGTGAAGGAGAAAAACTTTTGTAACTAAACCAACGAGCGTTTTCAAAATACATACATGAATAGGTGTAACACTTAGTCATACAACAAACACAAATGTTCGAGACATGGATGTTTGTCATAGGTGGCGATCGTACCCACGACTTCTATTGCTACTATTGCGGGAACAGGCCAGTCATTGCCGACGCCAACATAATCCTCGATTAAAATTACTTGAGTAAAAGATTTTTTTGCTATAAGCCACCACTTACGAATTGATTAAGAAAAACTCAAAAAAGTACCTTAACACCCACCCTACCCGTTAGCTCCACCCCCATCCATCAGTACCTTGAGATTGTTGCTTTAGACACCATTCCCTACATTTGTGTCAAAATTATTCACCTTCACACGAATTACTTCCCCTATTTGGCAGTTTTTCGTCTTCGTTGACTGGGCAAAATATTATGCTTTGTAGAGTGTCAGCATTATGAGAGTCACTTTTATGTTTCGATATATTTCATTTCGTTTGTCAGTTTGTTTAATTCGCTAATTATTGGTTACTAGTATTATCTTGTTAAGTCATTACATTATCGGCCGATAAATTTCTTTTTCTTTCTTGTTTCATTTATATTTCGTAACTGAGAGCAATTGCCCCGAGCACCTCGATAAAATGGCATCTCACGAAAAACTGTGACAATCACCGGATTCAACGAAGCCGACCTATTTACGTGGTTAGCATGTTTCTTCCCCCTAATCCAGCTCTGTTTCTTTGGCAACGCAGCCGTATTCCGAGGCGTGTACAAATTTGATTATGTAAATGCTAAGAATTTAAAAAAAGCCTCGAAAACTTGAATGCCAGTTGAGGAGCGCGGGAAAACTATCCGTATTTCGTCGGTAAATATCCAGCCCAGCAGATGCGTTAGTCACAGGTAACCGCCGACTGGCTGGAAATGAAAGATAAAATTACGAAATTGCTCGCAACTCTCAGATTAGGGAATGAACTTGACAAGTTTTATGTGATTGTAATAAATCTCCGGGTCTTCTACTGCGGAAAGTAGGCTTTTCAAAATTCTCAGCTCACACCATAGTTAGTTCTGATTTGCAATCATCAACCCGCATTCAAGTGATTAAACCAATAGCTATCAGTCATTGCTACGACTCGATTCCAATGATGCTTGCGCAGTAGTGGCGCAGTTTTTAGGATAATTACTTACTATTCTTTGCCCGACCACTTTTTTGTTGTTACTTCTTCTGTAAGAATGTTAGTCCTCATTTCATCGCCATACTCCACCAGATGGTTCTCTCATCTCATCTTCAGTTCACAAGTTCGCTACCCAACATCAACCACCTTCACGTCTACGACAGTGTTAATGGAAGACGATATTTGGGACACCTAACGTCAGTTAGAAAATCAGTCATGATTTTCCCATTGTGCACGTCTACTAGCATAGTCGCAACATGTATTTTGCGTAGGGGATTACAATCCTTTATAACTTGTCAAGTTCATTACCAAAACTGAGCGTAGCGAGCCATATCGTAATATGATCTTTCATTTTATGCCTGTTAGAGGTTACCTGGCATAATTGCGAGCTACACTCAGCTTAGGGGATTAACTTGAGTAGTTATAAAGGATTGTAAGAAGGCCCCTGTTCTTTATTGTGGTTTGCATTGTGATAAACTTTTATTTTCTCTATTTCTAGAATCAGCCATTCAAAAGACCAAAAGAGTAAAGTAGAAACGGTGTGTTATCGTAGAGAGCAAAGAGAATTAATAAATTTCCTTATTAGTTAATAATTCCGAGGCTACGTAAATATACATTTTAATTCTTTAGTGGTGTACTCTATCCGATGCTTCCGAAATAGACAATGCTTAGTGCAAATGCGACGGCTAACGGTCGGTTGGAATAAACAGTGTATCTTTTTTATGTACCAACCTAGTGAGTCCATGTACTGTTTATGTACGTCTAAAAATTGTGTATCCTTTTTTATGTTTGATTAATTACAAATGATGTAACATACAGTTTTTTGGTTTCTAGGCCCTGATAAAATAATTAAATGAAAGCTTTCAAAACTTTACGGGCTAGTGAAACTGGAAAAGATTAAGTATAATTTATCATTCTGATAAAATTTATTCGACAAAGGCAGGCGTTTTTAACCGGTCCGTAATTCTTTTTAATTTCATTTCGCTTTCCACCTTTGTCTGCTATATACTTTATTTTGACTGAAAACCAATACATCTCGCTGCTAACGATCACTTGAACCGAATAAAAGTCACAAACGAAATGGTAGTCCACTGTTTACTTCGGAAGCATAGTTTTCTGGAACAAAGAGTAGCACGAGAGTTTTGCGCCATTATTTTAGAAAACTGACATTCAGGTGATCCCCGTACCACGCGTGCTGGACTACGGCGTCACCCACACACAATTCAACATTTGTTGGCCCGAACTAAAAGGTTCTGTGACTCGTTTCTTTGTCGTACCATGCAGACGTGGAACGCTCTTCCAGCACATGTGTTTCCTTCCTCTTAAAGGCATTTCTGCAGGCCTTCAAGGTGAGGATGGCCAGCCCAGTGATTCGTTTGATTGACTGGGCTTGTCAACCTCATATCTGGACCTCACGACCGCTTTCCATCAGGTGGAGTGAGGTCATCTTGACGGGCAATATAAAAAACAAAAAAAAAAAACTGACATTCAGGTGATGTCTGTCCATTTTGAGTTTTGTTTTCTACACCTATAGTACATACAAGTTTAATTTGGACTTAAGTGTAAGCTGTCCCATTTGTAAATCTATTTATTTAGAGAAAAAAACGTTACGGAAATTTTCTTCTTTTTGTTCCGTAGAGGTCCTCTCTCGTTGTGTGTGAAATTACAATAAATTACCCGACAAAGTTAAGGATGAGAGTAAAATAAATCAATTTAAAATTTTATTAAAGAAGTAGTACCTTATTGAAAATAATGTATGAGTATCATTCTCAATGTTACGAGTATAGTTAAGTAATATAAAATAAATCTAATTAATATAAAATAATTATGTGAAAACAATAATAAAATTTAACTAATCGTTAATAGAATAGAATATCATTTATATCAGGCAACAAATTACATTTAAAGATCGTAACTAAACATAATCGGCCCATAGATAAATACCTTAAAAACTAACATACTTATTACATAATAAAATTAACTTATATACTAACACACGTAAGGTCCAGCGGCCGTAGGGTCTATTAATAAAATGAAGACTTAGCTGGCATTTGAATATCGAATTAATAATGAATAGGTTGAGAAAACTCATTTATATTTTTAAAACTTTGAGACACCTAGTCCCATATGACACTCTCAACAAGATATATATTGCCTGTGCACAATCAGTCACGACTTATTGTATTGCGGTCTGGGGTGGTGCCGATAAGACACGATTCATGGACTTGGAACGTGCGCAGAGATCCCTTATTAAGGTTATGTACTCTAAACCATACAGATTTCCAATTGACGCCCTTTATAAAACCAGTAAGCTCTTATCGGTCAGGAAATTATATATCCTAAATCTCATACTATCAACCCACAAGAGACCGCCGTTGCATAAATCACTTCAGAATAGGAGAAGGAAAGACCGTGTGGCTATCCCCCACCTAGTTCGTACCACATTTGCCCAAAGGCAATATAGCTGTCAATCATCTTTCATCTACAACAGGGTAAATATAATTTTAAACATTTACCCTAAGGAGCTACGTTCATGTAGAATAGAAGAAACCAATTGGCTACATGCACTTACTTATGATAAAGTGAAAGAACTTTTAACAAGGGTTACATAATTGTTTGTGGTTTCTACTCAGCCGAACCCAAGATTTATTTTTAATTTTATAGGGCATACAGTCCATTCACATTCTATTCAAAAATCACGAGGGCACACATTCTGCATGCGCGCATGCGCGCACACACACACACGCACGCATACACACGCACGCACACGCACGCATACACACACCCGCACACACACACACGCACACACGCGCATTTAGTGGAGACTCAATCTCTGATTTCTGTATTACAATAATAGTTTAAATATTTTATTGTTTTCTTTTATTAAATTTTTAAATCACTGTACTAAGGGAAGTAGCGAGCGATTCCCTTAACGAGTGTCTATGACTACTCAACGGGGAGACTCATCAATATGAAATTGTATTGGATTTGGAAATAATAAAACTTTTTATTTTATTTTATTTTTAATTAATTATTATAAATAGATTATAAATAAGTATTTGCTGTGCCCTTACAGGTGATGTTGATGTTTCTGTCCAAATATATTTTACTTTGTAACAACATGGTGCAATAAAGACTTGAAAATTGAACTTCTTCGGTGCCGTGGTTACAGTTTGAAAAACACTGATTTGGCTTGAAATAAACAACAAAAATAATAACTTTAATACACTTAGGTAAATCTTTATTTATAATATAATAAATAATCAATTACAGGCACTTTTGTGTTCTATCAAGTGCGCCTGGCGTCATTTCGTCTAGAAAAAATAACAAGGTTCTTGTTTTTTTGTTGGAATATATCTGCGTTTGGCCTCAGACTCGCCTGAGTCTCGTCATAGACGCCTTTTCAAACAATTTCGCCAGTGCTGCCATTGGTAGTGCTGGTAGTACTTCCTAGTAGGGGGAACCGATTACTTGTCCGAAATTTACTTGTTCGATTTTCATTTGACCGAAAACGTTTGACCGACGTCTTTTTTGCTATCTGTATTGTTTGCCATATTTTGAAACCAACTAAATATCATTTGACATAAGTATCATTTTACCGAACCACGTTTCACCTATTTTCAAAATAACTTTTCACTACTGGCCGAAATCTCTCTTGCACTTTTTTCATTTGCCAGATGTTTTATTTGTCATACTTTTACTTCACCGATACAACATTTTAGCGAATATTGAATCGAAGCGAGCACGACTGCAACCCCTTGAGTGTCAGCTGAACACACGGGTGTTCATAAGAAAACCCTAAGATAAAAATGGCAAACAATGACTCACAAAGCAAAAACCTGAACAATAGAAACACGGGACGGGTAAGCTGGCTTGGATCCGAAATAGGTAGTCCCCGACTTGCCGTGGTCACCTCGCCGTGATACTAGTCTGCCCTACACTAGAGTGTTATTCAAGAGCCGGAGGCGCGGAGGGAGAGCAGCCCTCGCACGCTGTAGGCCTGCTTGCATGCTTGCTTGGTTGCATGCCTGCTTGCTTTCATGCCTGCTTGTATGCTTGCTTGCATACCCGCTTGCAAGCTTGCATGCTTGCTTTCATGCCCGCTTGTATGCTTGTATGCTTGCCTGCTTGCTTGCTTGCCATGCCTGCTTGATTAAAAATAACAGCAATTATTATAATCGGGAATAGTGTGCTCAAATGTTTCGAGGCGTTTGGTGAAATAAAAATATGGCAACTAAAACAGTAGTGTAATGAATGTTCGGCAACATAATTCGAACAAATGTTATTTCGGCCAAACATAACTTTGGTAAAAAGTTTTTCGACCAAGTGAAACGTCGGAGTAACGAAAAAAAACGAATTGATAGTCGGTCAACTAATACAGTGGCAAACATACTTTCGACGAAGTGAAAAAAGACGAAATTCGGTCATAAAAAATTCGAACTTAGTAGGCGTTTCAGACTAGTGTTTTTTTTAATTTTGGCGAGTTCGCTCGAACCGGTATTTATACGAACGTATAAGCGCGTACATGCGCTTCCATAAACGAGCTTATACATGCCGTAAGTTTCTTTGTTTTTGTGCCATAAAATTATAACTTGTCCTTTTGATCTCTTAATGTGAGTTATTTGCAACTTTTCATGACGTTAATGCTTCACAACGATTGCGCCTTGATCATTCGTTCATTCTTGCGACTGAGTGAAGGATCTCTCGAGGCTCATTCACTCGCCGTTTTTATCCGTTCTATGCGGTAATTTCCCGCGGGATAGCCTCGTTATGAGGACATCAGGCGAGGTGAGGACTCCTCAGTACCAACTGTTTTACGGTAATGACTGTTTTTGTGCGTTAAATTTTTTTTGCTGTGCCCGTAAATACGGGATTTATTAGAGAAAGGCTAGGCCTTACTAAGCTAAGCCTTTTAACCTTACTAGGTGAAAGAGTGTGCGAAATCTTAGTGAAAGTTGAACACAATGGTCCAATTTGTCAAAGTAGTGGACATTTGTTTTGCATTAAAGTCAATATTTTAAATTCATATTTTTTATATGTTCTTTGATTTCAAAACACTTTTACTGATTTCAGTTTTTCAAATTAACTCGTAATTTTGAAGAAAAACTTTCGAATAATAACTCGAAAACCAGTGAGTGACTTGCTTTGTAACTTTTTTTTTCATATTGGACTAGACAGTCATTTGATCGCAATCGCACCTGATGGTAAGTGAAGATGCGATCTATGATGGTACATGTCTGCCTAGTAAATGCCTATTCACTCTTGTCTTGAAGAGACCCAGATTGTATTGGCTCAGAAACACATGCGCGGGCAGCGAGTTCCATTCCTTTGCTGTTCGCATTATGAAGGAGTCCGCAAAACGTTTTGTGCGAATGGCTGGAATATCCACAACGTGCGGGTGGAAGGCTTATGTATGTCTCGTGCTCCGATGGTGAAAAGGAGATGGCGGAACCAACTCATGCAGTTCGCTCGCACACTCCCCGAAATAAAGCCTGTAAAACACCGACAGGCTAGCAACGCTGCGCCGGTGTTCAAGTTCCCGCAGCCCGGCAGAGAGAGTCGGATCATTTATAAGCCTCACGGCGCGTGACTTCACCGAGTCCAGAGCAGCAAGCTGGTATTTAGCGGATGGCAGCAGTACTCCATACATGGCCGGATTTGCGCTTTCTATAACTGGAGCAGCTGCGCCGATGTGAAATACCGCCTAACCTTGGATAGGATACCAAGCTTTTTGGTAGCAGTTTTCGCAGAGGACTTAATGTAGTCGCTGAAGTTGAGGCTTGCCGACAGCTCAATACCAAGTATCTGGATGTGGTCGGAAACAGGAAGAGAGACATCCTAAAAAGTTGGAGCCAGATCAAAATGGCTCAGCTTCGCCGAGACCAAACTTGCCTGCGTTTTGCCTGCATTAAACCTGCCCAGATTTGCATCGCTCCAGTCGCATACAGTCTCTAGGGCCAGATTCATGCGCTTTACAAGATCTTCTCGACACGTCCGGATCTCTTCCCTAGTGGCTCTTACACTGGATACATATTTAGCTACAACTTTGCTGTCATCTGCATACCCAAAAGTACCGGGCACAAGCAAATCGTTTATTTGCAGCAAAAAGAGTATTGCAGACAAAACCGACCCCTGTGACGTGCATCCTTCAAGCACGACCCGAAACAAAAGCCCACTAAGGAAGTCAGTGATCCAGTTACAAAGGCCTACAGGTATACCAAATGATGGAAGCGTGGTCAGAGGATCCCAGAGGGGCTGACACCGCCACGGAGTATCCGTCCGGATCAGACGTTAGCAGCAGGTCCAAGTAGTTGGCCGTATGCGACTCAATATCAGGTACCTCGTGGCACAGTTGACGAGCTGTGAAAGCCCAAGTGTCAGCGCGAGCTTGGGAACCTCCTTTCCAGCGTGGTCGGTCTTCTGGTATGGGAACAGCCACTCTTGACGGTGAGCATTTAAGTCCCCCAGCAAGATCAACTACGCCGAGAGATACCGAGCCAAGGCTATATCAGCAGTCGTGCCTATGTGATCACACAACCTGGTCGTCTCCTGGTCTCCACTGTGCGAGCGATAAGCAACAGCATAGAGAATATGTTCAAAGCCAGTATCGGCGAGGTCTCGTGCGTAAACCTACAGAAGCGAGTAGCATTGACCCCCAAACTTGGTAGTTTCGCAGATATCATCATTCGCTGGGATGAATGTTGATAACTTTTTTTGTATCCTTGCAATCTTAGGAGTTGGAGGCGCAGCCTCGTTAGTAAATCTGTACGTCTACCACGAGTTGCCACTTTAAACTAACGTTACCGTTCGCTAAAAAAATAGTATTGGGATTTGATATTGTCATGTCATGTCATGTCAAATCCCAATACAATTTTTCACGCGAACGATTAAATTTAAAGTGAAAAGTTGACAACTCATGGCAGACGTACTGTACGTCTACCACGAGTTCCTGTCACGTAAACGGTCATTGTTGCGTTCAGAAATCATATGACATTTTTAGTTCCATTGTTAATCACTAGGAGCGCTTTCCCGAATCCCATACAAACATGACAAAGCGGTTTCCGCGGATGCTAGCGGCTGTCTTTGGTGTAAGCTCATGGTACGAGTAGATATACTGGTGCAATGTTTTGAATTTGGAATTCTGATTTACTAGATAGATAGATAGATAATATTCTTTATTATACATTTATGGAACAAAAGGAACTTAATTCTAAGTATTACATTAAAAACAATGCACAATTTAGGTGGCCTTATCGCTAATAGCGATCTCTACCAGGCAACCTACAGGTAGAGGAAGTATAATATGAAATTGCAAGTACCTCCATAAATACGTAAACTTAATAACATAAATAAAATAAACCTAATATATATACTATAGTCATATGAAGATATTCAAATAGATACATATTATAGTATGAATGTAAACAAACAATTTTTACACAGATGACACAGAAATATTTAATCATTAAATTTAACTTCTCTATAAACAAATAACGAATACACCAAAGCTAGGGGGGTTAAAACTGATCTCAAGCACAGTAAGCCTTATAAAAAAGTCACACATCTTATTTTGTGACCTTGCAGGCAAACCTTAAGATCCGATAGTTGCGTATCTTACAACTAAGCCATCGGTAACTGTATGTACACCTGTTCATAATAATAAGCCCCTCAAGGTATAAAGCAACAAAACCAACTCAAACGACAAAGAACAAGTAGCAAGCATAACTCAATTTACAACAGGATTAAGCTGCGAACAAACAGACGAACAAGCAAACTCTGATCAAACACGTGTGTAATTATTCACCGTTAGTTACGACGAAGTTTACACTGAGCAACTACGTTATCTACAGGAAGGCTTTCGCAACACCTGCTTTAATAGTATATTTTATATCAAGTCATAATATACCTAACCTAAGTGGTTTGACTACCGAGCGTGCGAAGGAGTCAATGAAACCGCGGGTATATTATGTTGGCGTTTAGTCTCGAGGTGCAAACTGTACTTTTCACATTGAGTGCGAGAAAAATAGTCAATTTAGTAAAAAACATTTAATAAATATTACTTAAAAAAATAAAAATCACAAATGTTTCTTATTCCTCCAGTCCATACAGCATTCGTAAGTTTTTAGGTAAATCTTCCGCGATTTTGGCGGAAAAAGATTATCTATTATGTCTTTTGCTCTTTACTGGACGTCAAACTCTTCACTGTCACAGGACATTCTTAATAAATTTATTAAAAACCGAACAAATTTACACTCGACAAAACTACTGAAATTTAAGCGGTCAGTTTTTTCTTCTAAACCAGTCACAGATTAACAATTTTAAATACATAGCGCCACCTTCTTTGCGGACCAACCATGGAACTAAAACTCTCAACATTTTCGCAATGAAGATGGTCCGTCCACACTCAACAGATAGCAGTATATTTACTGGCTGTTTAAGTTTGTCTATTTCACATGAAGGAAACGGTCTAAAATATATTTATTCAAATCGACCACATAATATGAGGCTTATATGTGACTTACGAATTGTCTTATCTGATTAACTAGAAGTAAAAGTATTTATGCCAATTACTAAATACTGTCCCACCGCTGGGCACATCAGGTGGAGTGAGGACATCTTGTCGGGCAATAAAAAAACATACTTATTACTTCACATTTTAGCTACCTGTTTCCACCGACTTAGTATTACACGTAGACTTAAATTTTGAAACTGTAATCCAGTATGAGAATCTATAGTAAACTTTTGAATGGTTAAGTATCATTAACAATTTAAAACTTTTCAGATAATGCTAAAACATCAAATAACAGATAGTTACAAACCCAAAATGATTTTTTAAAACCTTGGATCTTCAGTGATATATTTTATCTAAAATTTCTCGTTGATTACTTTTCACATTATCCAATCATTTCATTGATAATGACGTATTGCATTCACCAATAAACGAAAGATTAAATGTAAGCAAGTAAGAACTTTCGTCATATCTTTTCCAATTGATTATCTTCTATCAAAGGTTGTTTCATTTACTACTTACTTTCATACCGAGGTGAAACTAAGGTCGAAATAAAAAAGGCCCATCGTGCCTATAACCCCATTTCTGAACTGCCATTGTCTCAACCAAAAAACCTTTTTATCGACATGTTTGCCCGATAAGTGCCCGTCCGATGTCATATACGATCGAAGGGCCCTATAACTATGAGATGCTGTGAGAAAAACACCTTTAAATAATAAACTTTAACTTAAAATATTCAATTAGACTCAATGAAGTACCTATGTACTAAATGGTAAATGCTATAATAAAAATGAACATAGAAATACACAGTACACAAACATAATGCGACTCTACCACCGTGTCGGAGTTGTTTCTGTTTTACTTGATTTGGTAGTAATAATAACCGCTAACTGTAGTCATGGGTCCAGTGGACCCACGTCCATTCTCGCCATGAATTCCGTAGTGTCCCGGGTTTTTTTAACTTTTCTAAATTGGCTTTGGTCTGGGTGTGCTGGGAGACGCCGCTGGCTTAATTCCTTGTCTGGTACCTCGTAACACAGGGATAATCTCTCTTCTTCTCACCACCTTTATGCAGATGATCTCCAAATATATTCGCAGGGTAGCCTTGAAAACCTTCATGGGGTAGTCGGAACTATTAATGCTGATCTGGCACGTATTCTGGACTGGAGCATGGCCTTCGGTCTTAAGGTGAACCCGAACAAAACACAAGTTATTGTCATTGGCAGCTCGTGGTTGATATCAAGGATCGAATGGGAGTCGATGCCGCCTATTGTATTTGATGGGATCCAGATCTCCTATAGCAGCATAGTGAAAAACTTAGGTGTCTTGCTTGACAGTTCGTTGAGCTGGGAGAAACAGATTGGTGAGGTGAGCAGGAGAATGTTCGCATCAGCAAGTTCTCTCAGTAGACTCCGCCACTTCTTACCTATACCCACCAAAATTGCACTTGTGCAGGCCTTGCTGCTGCCAATTCTTGACTATGCCGATTGTGCCTATTTAGACATCACTGAAAATTTTCTGAATAAACTCGAGCGCCTTCAAAACTTCTGCATACGCATTATCTTCGGGTTACGTAAATTTGATCACGTTTCTCAATTCCGCGCTCAGTTAAACTGGCTAACCATACGACATCGCCGTGATCTTCATATTTTGGCCCTATTGTATACTACTTTGTTTAATCCCCGTTCGCCTCCTTACCTTAAGACGCTGTTTCAATTCATGCAGCCTACCAAAAGTGAAGGCATGCGGTCTTGCCGGAAACTCCACCTGACAGTCCCTCCGCACTCTTCTAGCTATTATTCTCAATCCTTTGTTGTTCGCTCAATTCGTCTGTGGAATTCCTTGCCTTTAACCATTCGTCAATCTCAATCCTTACCTATTTTCAAATCTCAGGTAAAGTCGTACTTCCTCTCTCTCTGACTTCGTGTTTTTTTTTTTCTTTGTTTACGTTCCTTTTACATATGTTTCTCTCCTAATTTAGTTCGTTACACAAGGAAACTGGTGCTAGGTAATCTAAAACAATATATGTGTGTATACATAGATGTATTTATTTATTTATTTTTATATTAGCATAATATTCAAATGTAATTACTATTTTTTTTTTCCATAGCTTTTGCGCAGCCTAACTCGTCCTCTGTTTTAAATCTCTCTGCCGAAGGTTGTCTGGAAGAGATCGCTCTGTAGCGATAAGACCGCCTAAATTGTACTAAATATTTACTTTTTTGTTTTTACGTGCTGTAAGTATTTGTTTGTGCAATAAAGATTATTTATTATTATTATTATTATGTCACTTAGGGTATGGTCAGCGATTTCAGTTAGTGTGGTGAAGCGATCAATATAAATAATAAATAAATATCCCTGGACATTATTCCACACAGCGCCAACTAGCCCCAAAGTAAGGTAATTAAAGCTTGTGTTATGGGATACTAGACAACGGATAAACATACTTAAATACATTTTCTTTTGTAAATACATACTTATTATACCATAGGAGACACCCAGACCAGTACAAACAGACATGTTCATGCACACAAATGTTTGTACTGTGCGGGGATCGAACCCGCGACCTCTGGTGTAGTAGCCAACTTCTTAACCATTACACCAATATATTATGCCGCTTTTCATGTCGAGGTGGCGGAAATAAAAGTCAAGCAATTAAAGATAGCAGAATATTGAGTGGGTCGTAAACCAATCAAAAATAACTAAAAAATATTAACAATGCAAAATCGAAAAATATTTGCGAATTTCCACCTGGATTTAGAATAAGGCAAAATTTTGGAAATGCTTAGTTTTTTTTTTTGTAAACTAGTTGTAAAGTTACAGGCGTCTCGGTACAACAGCGCTGTCACTCACTCTCGAGGGAGGAGGATTTCTTACAGAAATTACCTTTAATGGAAACCGGGAAAATCATTGTTTGGAAGAATGGGGTTAGAAAAAAAGGAGCTATGGGAATAGTGCGACAGTCAATAAATTTACATTCACTATCCGCTACACAACCATATATCTAGTGATAGAAGATTAAAAAATAATATTTGCAAGCATGGAAACATCGATAGAAAATCAAATCAACCTGACTAAGGGCGGCAGGCTCACAGCCTACCACATTGGGTTCTAATAACATCTGTTAAAAGAGCGCTTCAGAGTGTTCCGCTCACCATAACGGCAACAGTCACTACCCGTTTGGGATAAAGTCGTGATGGTATTTATGTTTGTGCAAACAAAGCAAAAACAAACAATTAAATCATTAATTTGCATTGTGATAGTAGAAGAAATACTAAACAAAATACCGAAATAATGTTACATTACACAAATTAAAATACAACGTGTTAAAAGGTTCAACACCCAGGTGTTATATCATATCATATCATTCTTTATTTACTTGAAACACGGTACATAAGGTTACATGGTTAAAGTGGTAGATTCACATGTTTCGCCAAACATAATGGCATGTAAATGTTTTAAATATTAGTTAAGTAACTCTCCAACACTGTAAAAATTCTTATTTAAGAGCCATAGATGTAATTTATTATCAAAATAATGGAAGTCTTAGTGATTTTAACATTTCTGTTCTGTTTTGATGTTAAAATAGATCATAACGGGAGGGTCTTGTGGGACCCGAGGACGGTAATCATCAATACACACGTGTATCATACGTTTTTCAACACACTTGTGAAGAAAATAATACTAAAAAAACATTTGATTTAGTAGATAAAAAATTATTTGTACGATTGAACACGATCTTATTTGGATCGAAACTTTATTAAGAAAAAAGCAACTCAACCAATAAAATGAAAAAAAGGCTATAACTCACTTGTGAATAATAGCAATGAAAAGTCACAGTAGGATTATAAGTGTCATCATGTTACTAATTGCGGTGAAATTAGAGCCACTTTATGAGCAAGTGTGTTAAAAAGAATTTTATCCGAATTTTAGCTCTGACGTAGCTAAATTCAGTCAGATGATTAATTAGGATGTAAGTTGTCCCAGGTATCCATTCAGGCAATAGTTGATAGGTACCCTAGCATGTCTCAGAACAGCCATCCACGTGACTCTAATTTCATGTTCAACACACAGTACACGAATTGTACCCAAACATAATTCTGAATAGATATCGCAAGTCTTTCAAACGACGAACATTTGTGTTTATAGTGTGTCAGGGTGATATTATCTATTAGGGTATGCATTTAGTATAAGTAAGTTTATCAGTCTCTGACACCCAGAGAACAGGCTCTGTTTAATCTGGGTCAGAAGATCTTGGTGTAATTTGCCCCATATGTTTATTTATTTTATTTATAATTTGGAAGAAAGCCATGCTAATTTTTAGGCGGTTATTTTGACGTCACAATTTGTGATTTGGTGATGGGAATTTTTCATTTCGCAATCGATTTTGACCGAATTTAGAGACGGAATACTGACAACAAAACAATTATTATTATTGATTTTGACATCCATTTGACTAGCCTGTTGACGCAATGGTAGCAATGGTGCCTTTAGTGCAGGCATTCGTGGGTTCGATCCCTACCCATGACAAACATTAATGTCACGATCATAATATGTTTGTTGAGTGGCTGGGTTCAACTATTCAAGCACGTATTTAAAATTATTAAAGTAGGTACCTTCATAATACAAGATCTATTCAGTTTGGGGTCAGATGATCTTGGTGTAATTCGTCCTAGATATTATTACCATAACGGAGACCCCGGCAAACTAAACATTGCACTTCCTTTAACACGTGAAATATTAATCGCATCATCCATTTCAATGAATGTCAATGAATAGGCATTAATTCGAGCACTAGTAGGTAATGTTATCTGGTCCAATAATCCATAAATTGTAAGTCGATAATGAATGCTTATGGGATTAATTCGACACAACTACTAATCTGATTGTGGTTCAAAATTGCACGCACTGTTACTTACTATAGGATTTTACGGTTGATCAAGTATGTGATATTCCACATTGTTGCGAGATATTTAGTAGCAAATGAGGTAGTGGTATATGATGGAATTCAGTTAATATCAACAAGGAACTAGTCACGCGTGCGAAATTAACAGATTCATGCGTGTAATTTGGTTAAATCGTAATTCGCCTAGAGGCGAATCAAAAAGTATTTCTAAAGTAGGCAGACATTTCACTACAATCTCACCGGCTGCAGGGCACACAGTGCGAAGGGTTTTCCCGAACGGTCTCAGCTAACTGGCCAATTGGAGTTGTGGTCTAAGGTGTGACATGCCTATGCATGCACTCTTTTCCATAGCGCAGATTACCACCCCAATCGAAAAACAGGCATACATGACTTATTTATATTACACACGTTTGACATCGACATCTGCCGTCAACGTGTCGACGGCTGCCGTCACCTCAAGTCGTCTGCAAGTGCCGTTCCTGTATCAACGCGCTAACTTATTCCATTCCAATATGACGGTTCCGAGCTCTAAAACCACAAACGTGTCATCAAATAAACCTACATTAGAGGTCGATATCGGAACATGTCGACATTCCCCGGGGAATGCTCGTTATCGGTGGTTATTACCTGCCTCATGAATTATGCAGACTTGCCAAATGGCAGGATCAATGTTGGGAGACCGCCGGAATCTTTTACACGTCCTAAGAAGATGTAAGAACCTGTGAGTGGTTAAAGAAGGGATTTTCTGGTTCATTCCTTAAGTTCATGCCTGTAATTGTCACGTGACAACAGAAGCCAGTCCATGGGTGTAAAATGTTGTAAATCTTGCAGATTTTATAGCATTTGATTAGCTAAAGTATGTGTCTGTAATACATACTATAATAGATAACAACACCAAGTAACAGAACAAATGAAGGCTTCTAGTATGGCTCTCTCGTACAACCTTCAGTAGTTCTATTGAGTCCTAAGCAAAAACTGCTGCTAAAAATCTGTCATTTTCTTTAAGAATCAGCGATATTTCACACCGGAACAGCTCCTCCACTTGTATCAAACACAAGTTCGGTCGTGTCGTGTATGTGTCGGAGTACTGCTGCTACCTGTGTGAAGTAGCTCAAAACCTTAGTTATAAAATTACCAACTTCCTAGTACTTAATCCTAATATCGAATGTTCATTTGTCAAGCTATCTAATTTGAACGCTTACTACGGGATTTAATATTTTACTGTATTCTCATGAGATTATTATTCCCAGCAGTACCTGAACAACATTTTTACATTAAAAAAAACAGTAGCCTACATCGATATCAGTAAATTTGTACTTTAAATACTTTTTTGAACAATCGACTATAATAAACGACACTAAATACTATTTTTTTTTAGAATTTCCTTTTTTTTATTTTCCAGCAACAGTTGGAACTATTGGATGGATTCTAAAAAAGCTTGGTCTTTGCAATGCTACAAAAATGATATAAAAATAAAAAATAAGTACTTTAGAATTTACAAAAGGCGTGATCGAAATAAAATCGTTTATTAAATAGCAGGCCGACAAACACAGAATCGATAAACTGTGAATCGATTGAATCCTGTCTCGACAAGTAAATCGACTTAAGACTAGACTGCATTAGTTCATTTCGACCTAAAAGCTGAGTCAACGTGGACGTAGTCACCTGCAATGAGTAGTGATTATATTATTAAGGGATGTATTGTGTTTGCGTCCCAAACCCATTCAAATTACCAACACGAGTATTACTTATGTATAGATTGCGGTTTCGATGGAGCAAAAACTTAGAACTATGCAAATTTTAGGGCCGTTTGGTAATATCCGATAGTAATATTATGCGTTATCGATGAAAGCAAATGTAACTCTTGTAGGATTGGATTGATATGATTGGCTTTGGTGAGCATAAACTTGCAATAGTCTCTGTATAAAGAAATTGCAGGGCGAGTCAGACTTGCGCACTGTGTGTGCCTCAAAATAAGAGTCTTACTCTTCTCCTGTCGTCCTCTTGAGCATATGAACGTCATGTCCAACTATTGCTCTTGTTTTGGTGTGCTTTGATGGCGTGGCCTTTCGGAGAGCAGATTTTATGTAGGTATAAAAAAAATCCAAAGTCGCCAGTGTCCCTCAAAGAGCGTTCCACTTTCTGCAACCACCTCGCGGACAACAATTGCGATCATCTCGAATACTGCACACAATCCTTTACTGAACAATCTATTCGATTATGGAATTTCTAACCCCTCTCTATTAGGAAATATCAATCACTTCCTATCTTCAAGGCAAACGTCAAATCACATTATCTTTCGCTGGGATTATTCAAATTTATCTTTTTCTAATTTTCTAGCCAGTTTTGGTGTATTCATTATTTGTTTTAAGATAAGTTAAATTTAATGATAAAATGTTTCTGTGTCATCTATGTATAAATTGTTTGTTTACATTCATACTATAATATGTATCTATTTTAATATCTTCATATGACCATAATATATTATTAGGTTTATTTTATTTATGTTATTAAGTTTTACGTATTTATGCACGTACTTGCCATTTTATATTATATTTCCTCTACCAGTAGGTTGCCTGGTAGAGATCGCTATTAGCGATAAGGCTGCCTAAATTGTGCATTGTTTTAATGTAATATTAGAATTAGGTTCCTTTTGTAAAATGTACAATAAAGAATATTATTCATAATTGAAATCAAGTTTTATCAGTGGTTCCATCACCAATCAGTCATTGGATAGTTTGTCTACGAGTATACTAATATTATAAAGAGAAGATTTGTTTGTTTGATTGTATTGAATAGGCTCCGAAACTACTGAACCGATTTTAAAAATGCTTTCACCCATTTATAGCAACATTAATAGGGAGTGACAAAGGCATGGGGTTTTTTTTCTTTGTAGGTATGAAACTCTTTGCAACATTCATAATTTTTCTGTCATCTTTCGTCTACCTGTAGTACATCAACTTTCTTTGTAATTCTTGATATTTCCTGTTTTTGTGCAATAAAGAGTATCTTATCTTATCTTTATCTTATCATCGAAAAGAGGATCATTCGCAAGAATCGCACGCACTAGAACCTTTAAGGTCTTACAGTTCAGTTTTTGCAAGTTTTTGTGATGATTCTTGTCGAATGAGCTCCCTTGTGAGGTTCGCACTAGGAGCTAACTACAACGTGAAGTCTTAAAGAAGGATTAACAAAAAAGGATCTTACAAGACACGTCATTTCAAACAGGTTGACTCATACAGGTCATTTATTGTTGCTTAAACAAACTTACCTAACCTAATGTTAGTATTTAAGTAAGAAATGGACGTTAAAGTAATGGACTGTATATGTAAATAGCGGTGCGCATGGTGTGAGCTTTGATTGCTACATGCATTCTAGACACACACCTAGGTGGTTTCATGTTCCAATAAGCCAAACTAATTAATTGCTAGATATTTGCCCCTTGCGGAACACTCTATTGCTTAATTTCGGAATTAGCATCAATAAACATTACATACCTACAACAGTAAAGCTTCCTTTTAAAGACAACTCATTCACATTAGTATTAGAAACATAACATACCATTACGACTGTATCCTAAACGGCTACCCCGTCAGAGCCAAGTGACTGTTGCCGTCTTGGTGAACGGAACACTCACTTTTCACCAATGGTATTACAACCACCCGAAGAACGGTGGAAGGCTCACCGCTTAAGACGTTGTTACTCGGGTCGATTTGGATTTTTAACGATGTTTTTCAATACCGGCGAGTTAGCCGGTTTGACAACCAACACGTAGACGGTTTTGGCCAGATTGAACTCGAGGTTATGTAATTCACGATCCGAGTTAGGATGCTCAGGATGTTTCTAATATCGTGCGGATTTCATCACGCAGACTTTACTTTCTTCAATGTAAAATTCTCGTTTTACTTGATTGGATTTGCAGCAATGCTATGATCAAATAACTAATATATACGATCTTCATTATACTCAGAACTCAGCTGATGTCCTCAGAAGCTGTCCTTTGGGAAATTAAGAGCCGAGAGAAAAGTTCACGGAAAAAATATTGCAACCGTATTTCATATGGTTAGCTCATCAGGATCATTTTTGTAACGAAGGTAAGGTTGTTTGTTTATTGGTCTTCTTCAGGTTGTTCTATTTGTATTAATCTTTATACCGGGTGTATTAATCTTTATACTCTGGCTGGATACTTACAACCTTGGTGTCTTGAAGGACAGAGTAAATAGGTATTTTTTGGGTATGTGTGTGCCACCGTCGGCCTCGTCATCGCTTACCACCAGGGAAGACTGAGGCTGCAGACTGGAGGCTCGCGTGCGCGGGTGCGGTGGCTACGGCTGTGTAGTACACGCGATTCGCCCGATTTGATGGAAATGCTTTGCCCGCGGTCGTCCTGTTTGCAGCCTTAGGCCTAACTTAAACCAAATTTAAAAAAAAAGAAGGGAAAACAGCGGGTACGAGCGTACGAAGTCGCAGGCGTAAGCTAGTCTTTTCTGCTGCGAATAAGTAGCGATGAAGGGGGATTGTCTGACTGCGTATGTGTCTCCAAACTGAAACAACCCAAGAGCTTTCGAGAAACGAGTGAATAGCTTCTTCTAGAAAGATCTCTCTATTTGAGACCACATTGCTCTCCTTGAAAGAGATTGTGATCAAGCGCAACCCTTCATAATTTCTACTTTGAAAAACTGTTTGGCATATTGTGAACCCTACACCTCTAGCCACAAATCTTTCGAATTTTGTGAAGGATAAATTTAGAACGGTTACTCAGCAGTTTTTGTCATCTCATTTTCACACATTGCGAAACGTTATTCTGGTTAAGAACCATTTTGTATTTTGAGCGCATGATCCAGCGCCAAGTCAATGTTGACTGTTTAATTTATCCAATATGAAACACATTGTACATAAAATCTTTTTGCTATTATAAAAGGATCAATCTCGCCACCTCGATTTACGAAAAAGCCTTTTCGTAGAAACATCAAGTGGATAAATCTTTGATTAAAGCTTACTAGTAGCAAAAATAACGATCAAAACGTCAGACATATAGTTTTGTAGATACTTATAATAAACCAAAATAGGCATAATTCATCACAATAACTGTAAATATAGGTGTTATATTTCTCATTTCACCCGAATAATGGCCCAAGTTTACGACATATATTTGGTGTGAATAAAGCATGATTTGATTACTGATAAAAATTAATGTCAATACAAAATGATCTTTATTCAATTTATTTTTAATAAAAATATAAATTGTAAGTAATTATAAACTATGAAAAAAACAAATCTTAACCTAAAATTAATCGAACTAAAAAAGAAGATATATATCTAATTATATAAATAAAAGAAATTTTGCGTTTATGAAAATGGTTTTTCATCACATCACAAAAGATGATGTGAACGATGTTGATTAATGAATGTTACAGTTTTTTTTTATTTACTTTTTACAATTTTAAAAATGAATTACCCCACCTAAGTTTGAAGGGCTGTAAAATATTGTAACATAAGTAAGCAACCTACAAGTTTTTAAAGGGCCCTTTTTTAATGTACTTCTTGATTATATTAAATTATTTTTAGAATCGGATGAGATTGTCAAATACACTATGCCTTTATTACCAAAAACCCGTTATTATCAGAATTAGTAACTTCTTATTGGATTTCACGTACTCGTAACTAGAAGCGTTAGTTTTGCAAGCCGTTTTGGATGTGTGCCTTTCAAAATTCAACTCTCTGTAAGTAAGACTTTAAAATGGAAAAGAGATTTTGTGCTAGAGATTACTGAACAGCAGGTACCTTCTTTGAGGCCAGGAAACAAGCTGATATATGAAGTTGATTAGCTTTATATAACATATAAAACAAAATCTGTGGCGCAATCTGTTGGTCAAAGTCAAAGTTTTTTATTTGCAATCAATGTGGTACATAAAGTTCTTATTTTATTTTTTCGTTTCACACACATAACTGCTGGCCAGCATGCAAATTTTGATTTCATATTTAAAAAGTGCATTCCTAATATAATAAAAATAATGTAACATTTCAATTTATTTAAATTCATTTTAATACATTCAATTTTTATATTCTTAAGATTCATTTTCATTTACAAGTATTCATTGATTGCATAAAAATATTTGTCAACTAAAAACGGGCGTTATTTGTGCCTAAACCTGGTACCGGTCAGTTTCTTTATTTCACCTGGCAAATGATTAAAGATTTTTACCCACATTGTATGGCAATTTATACTAATTATAACAATTGAGCTGCTACGCAGCATACGGCGATGTGGTTACCTTGTATTAAATCTACTTACATCACCCAGTTTTTTGAAAATAGCTGGGTATTTCGTCACAAAGTTACATACTTCAAAAATGTAAATACTACGTAATGTTAACAGCTTCAATTCCTTATTCAAGGGTCCACAGCTAGTCATTGGTGAGACATCACAGATTGCTCGAATACACCGTTTCCGTGCTATAAATGCTCCATTATTTTGGGTTGGGTTTCCCCACGAAAGAAGACCATATCTTAGGTTTGAGGCTACATAGCCACGGTATGCTAATAGAGCAGTTTCTTTGTTGGATTTTTTTGTCAGTTGCCACAACGCATCCGAAAATCGGTTGATGTTAGTGCATAATTAATAATAATAATAATAATAATAAATATCCCTGGACATTATTCCACACAGCGCCATCTAGCCCCAAAGTAAGCTAATTAAAGCTTGTGTTATGGGATACTAGACAACGGATAAACATACTTAAATACATTTTCTTTTGTAAATACATACCTATTATACATAGGAGACACCCAGACCAGTACAAACAGACATGTTCATGCACACAAATGTTTGTACTGTGCGGGGATCGAACCCGCGACCTCTGGTGTAGTAGCCAACTTCTTAACCATTACACCAAGTCGGTCGTCACTTTGTTAATTGTTTAATATGTTGCTTCCATGTACAACAGTCATCAAGTAGAATACTTAGGAATGTCGACTCTCTAACTTCATTGCTTTGCTGGTTTTCGTATTCTAGTTTTGATATCTGTTTCTTACCGCCCTTATTATGAAATCGTATATATTTTGTTTTTGTAATTTTCCCTGATAAATTATTGTTTTATAACCAGCGGATAATAGAGGCTACTGCATTGTTAAGGTCAACATTATATGGGGATTTATTTTCTCTGGTGGTGACATATGTACCTGTTTATGTTTAAAAAAGTTTCTTTGTTTGTATGTTAGAATCTGAACAGTGATAAAAATCAAGCAGGCAAGTAAGCAAACAAAAAATATTTACTTTTTATCATATTTTTTTCTTTCGTTTCGGTGGATGACTAGTTTTAGTATACGTTCCAAACTTCAAGGGTTGCTTCCTGAGTTGAGTAATAAATAGGTTTTTTGATTAAGTAAAATAAGTAGAAACTCAGTCTTCGGATGTGATAAACGATGGAAGCTATTGCCCCGCAGTGGAACAGATTAAAGGCTAACGTTTTTACTACGGTATTATTCATTCATGTCCCCACATAAAAGGCTTGAACGACAAAAATATTTCGTAGTGCGAACAATGACCTTTATCTGACATAAGTTTTAAAATGCCATAGCATTATGGGCAGTAAAAGCTCAGAGATAGGGTGATAAATCATAAAACAATGATTACAAGACGACGCCTCTAGCAGGATCGTCTGTGGTCATCTTAGCTTTTTGTTTACGACCCTCGCCGTAAAGTGGATTCACACTACCTTGTTAGTTGCTTTTAACTTTTTGTTTAACGTCGTTGAATATACGAGTACTATCGCATAAATAATACTTTTCTGAATTCGGATGGATGAAGAGGGTGATCATTGATCAAATTGTTTGTTTGTTTATTGTAATTGGTCTTTTAAAGTCAAAAAATAAGAAAATTGCAGACAAACAACGCCATATCTTATACATTTGTCTTTTTTTTACACCCCTAAGTTCTTTCTTTTTCTTCTTTATAATAAGTAAGTAAGTAAGTTCCTATGTATAATAAGTATATATTTACAAAAGAAAATGGATTTAAGTATGTTTATCCGTTGTCTAGTATCCCATAACACAAGCTTTAATTAGCTTACTTTGGGGCTAGATGGCGCTGTGTGGAATAATGTCAAGGATATATTTTTTTTTTTTTATCCTTTATATATCCGGATCATTTTGGTTGCAACTGAGCTGATTGCTATTGTCTGTTTAAATAACCTCACATTTGTTTCTAGTTTTTATATATAGTATGTATGTATTATGTGAATATATGTACCTAGTCCTATACAGTATAGATATTCATAATCAAACTTATTTTCTCTATTATTTTTCTTGGTGCACTTACTCGCCCTTTTCGCCAAATTTCCTTTGCTTGTGGGTTGCTTGGTAGAGATCGCTTTTTAGCGATAAAGCCGCCCAAATTGTACTTGCATTTATTGTTAATTATTTCTGTACTGTAAGTTTTGTGTGCAATAAAGAATATATTATTATTATTATTGAGCTGATCGGAGATTAAACTGTGAGTGTCACATGACTGATTAACATACTTAAATATTTCTAAATACATATACTAGTACTTAACTAGCTAATAACTACTTAACGCATTACAAATTTGTCAAAAATGTTCTCCACATGTCATGGGTGGCAGCATACCCACGAACTTCTGCGTTAGAGTATATTGTATACTTAGATTAAATTAAATTGCGGAAGATACGGCACGTCCATATAATTGTAAACTAAAAAGAGGGATGATGCACCAGTACATGCATGCACACTCACACCGCTGATTCTAATTATCGTTGTGCGATTGAAGGACAGAGACAAACCTATTTGCTTTGACCATAGCGTAAGCGAGACAGGCATGCGTCAGAGTCCTGTCAATCGTATATTGTGGCTGAGTAAAATTAGGCGACGGGGCCTGATTTATGCGGTCCACGCGCCAGCAGCGAGTCACTTATCTCTCATTTTGGTTTAATCTAAGATTGTTTATGAAAAAAAACTGAAAATTTGGAGCGATTGCATATCGTGGCCCCACCATGCTTCTATGCAAAGCTTGCGTGATTTTATCTCGTATTTATATGAACTGGCAGCCAGCCCGCGTTTGTAGGGCGCCGAGGCTTGTAAGATAATGCATTTGGTGAACGTAATTTATGCTGTGAGCTGTAAACGCAGTCTTTTGTTACGCTGGCCAGAAGTGACTCATAGATAGCTTATCGCAGGATCTTTGAAGCTTATCCAAGGGGGACATAGTCGAAAATATCGGCACAGTTCCATCTAGCGTTTAGTGAAGAATAACTTTCCGTTTGTAAGGGTATTGCTAATTACCGAAGGCTGTTTGTTGGTTCATTTATTTTCAATATTTTATTTAAGGTAGTTTCTGCGCCGATTACTAAGCTGCCTTCGTAGTTGACTGTCATTCTGAATTTTGAAGACCAAAAGTGCGATGGGCTGCCAGGTAAAATAACGCTATCGTGATGCACGAATCGGAAGTACGGATACGAATAAAAGTACGAATGTTAGTGCGAAAACACGTCTCATGGACGAACTCCATGTCGACTGATTTACAAATCGCTGCTAGGTGTGTTTAGGTAAATGAAACTACTTTTTCATTCCGTCAAAGTTGTATATAAAAAAAATATGATAATAATAATTAAAAACAGTTAGGTAACATAACATTCACTCAGGGCAAAGGGAAAATTGACTGTTGCCGCCCTGGTAACAGATTACTTAATAGTTACTACTTATCAGTCAAATCACATCATAATCATAATCATTTATTCATTCATAAACATAGGTACATAATATAAAAAGATGTAATTACAAGATTTTGAGCTCTATGCTTCACCTACGCAGGTTCATGAATATAAGGCAATTCAGTGACGATAAATTTAAGAACTTGCATACAAAATAGAAATTGGTGAACAAATTAATTTTACGAAAATAAACCATTCAATAAAATTGATAAAAATATACAATTGAGAAATTTAAAAACACAATGTCTTCATCAAAATAATCATTAATATTATGAAAGCATTTTTCGATAAAAAAAAATTAAAAATCAGCACATTTTTAAATTTTTCATTTCTTAAACTTCTTATATCAACAGGTACTTTATTATACAAACGTGTAGCCATAACTACTTACACTTTTCTGTAACATAGCTGTTTTACATATTTGAGTACGGACAAAAGGTTTCCTGGGGCGAAGGCGGAAGTCCTTAGCGGATTCTACTACTTCAAATAGACGTGTATGGCATTTAACAACATCGTAGAAAATTTACCATTCAGTCAATTGTAAATGCGTGTTGTCATGTGACAGGCATATATTGCGAGGGATACCTCTTTCGACATAGATGTACTCGTATTTTACGTCATCGCGTCATTGCAGTTCAACTGCAAGATTCGCGTACAAATGCTGTACGCGGTTTTTGACAACCAACTGCCAAATAGGTCTAGGAAGACGGCGGCTGGTAGGTAATTATCGCGTGCGAGTACATGGAGTGACAGAGGCCTGGTGAACTAAAAACTCACGTTTCCCTAAGTGTATTAGACCGCCATTGCACCGCCGTTATCTGTGTTACTTGGATGATTTCCATCACCAGTCACTTACATTGAAGAAGAAAAACCAATAAAAACTTGTACCAACACGTTATATTTGCTTTGGAGACTGATGTCGCTACTAACTGAACTATCGTCCACCTTGTTGCCAATACTTCCGTTATTGAGTTCATGTTACAATTTAAGGAATAAAATAGGGCGATGCTCTCCACGTAGTGTCTTATACGTCAGTTAAGGGACTCAAGGGTCCTATAAAGACCGTTATTAGAGCCTTGAGGACGATCGTTGATAGTGTGATATTGTTTGAAACTAGAATTCAAGTCGACAGATCTAAGTGAAGACTTTAAGGAAATTCTACTTGCTCTTTTTAGGCGTTGATAAAAGTTGAGTGCTTTTATCAGAAAAATATCCGAATTTCATACGTCTTTAAATAGCTTTTTTAAAGTGAAGCGGCATAAACTTACCCTGTCTACTTGCAGCTTGTATATTAGGATAATTGCAAAGTGCACTACAGTTGGTTGAAGTCATCAAAGAAAATTGGTTTGGATCCATATTCAAGATAAGAAAAAAATAGGCTGTATAATCCGGTCGACTTGCGGTAAAAAGGAAAAAATACATTTTAATTTAAAAAAAAGATAAAAGTCGATGGCATTAAATTAGAAAAAGACATCAACGAAATCGCAATTTTACAGGAGAACACATTTAGTAAAAATAGTGGTCATTTTGAGAGGTATTGACCAATTTACATTGAAACTTTGAACGATACATTAGAATAAAATTCTTTATTGATCGAAATAATATGATAACAGATTATAAATCTGTATATTGTTATTTCACTGAAATAATGCAGATGTCTTTTTTACTCCTAAAAAACTTTGAGATATAATTTATGAAGATATTTATTTATTTATTTAATCTTTAATGCAAAAAAAATACATTAGGCAGACTTAATGCTAAAAGCATTCTCTACCAGTCAACCATCTGAGACAGAAATGCTGTTGGCGGTGCAAAATGTTCATTTAGAATCGGAAATTAATACAAAGATTTTATAAATTCTTAAAAACGACAGATACAACCTAATCAATATAAATCATACGTATATACGTAGAACTACATAACATAAACATGTATCTGCCAGATGTCTTCTTATATGTACATATTTCTGCCAGATATCTTCTTATACGTCTTCTTATCAGGTTTGCTTTAAGATTTTCAAATTGATATCCTGCTTTTTAGGCCAAATATCACGGTAATTTATACCTTGAGACACTCAGTTTTCAATAAGACAAGTGACAGCTATGTCTTTAGTGACGTTCGAATCATCTGTCAAAGTTGCGAAGTCGTGGCGGGTGAGTTCAAATGTCCGTTTCTACTGAGATGTTTTTTTTAAAACCGGGTATAGATGTCGTCATTTACGTGCTAGATATTTCTAATTATTTTGAAATTCTGAATAGTTTTAATACAGACTTTTAGATAAGGTTTATGTAAAGCTAATTTTGAAAAAAAAACACTTTCGCAAAAAATGTTGATGTCCGTATCTAATTTGCTGCCATCGAACTGATACCTCAAAAGAAGGGTGCTTGTGCTCTAAGACGACATAAGCCTCCTAGACTTGGTACCAATTAACATAACATTTCATATTTATTTTTGACTGGCCTGTGCCGAAGGTTGTGAGTTCGATCCTCAACCCTGGACGAACCTTTTTGTTATAAATATTTGTGTGTTTTCTATGTCTGGGTATTATTATACCTATATTCAAGTAAATATTTAGAAATATTCAATAATGTTTTCGGTCAGATGATCGTGGTGAAAGATGTCTCACATTTTTTTATCCTTATTGCCCCCTTGAAGGTCAAAATCGATATTCCTATTTGGTAGGTATTTAAGTTACCTACTTAACCTAAACCCGACTACCCGGCTTCCATTAGTTTGAACTTACGAAAAAGTTCGACAGATTGTTTGGGTCGGCATCCGGCGAAGGCTTAAGTGCCTTCCACCCTTCGTATGTGACTGGGTATTAATATAGTTACTCGTACATACACAGACATGAGTTAAGGCACGAACTCACGCCAAAATCAATAATTCCGTCGTGGTCAAAGGCCTCCTTCTCCTAAACAGATGGGCGAAAAAATCTGTAAAAAATATATAATAAATTTATACGTATTTTCTTCAATCTACACGTTTGAAATTGTCGTAGTATAGCAATTTCTATACTAAAAAATATCTTGAAAAAGGGTCTTAGTAAAACTTCAATTTGCTGAGGCTCCTAAACTATAAGTGTGATTTGTATAGTTTTTACAGGGAAATATAGGCCATCAAGTCTTCTTTAATCTGTACGTTGGGTTTACAAAAATACCTCCTGAGCCCCAAGAAAATATCATTTTTAGTGTTTTATTACGAGCGTCCTCGCGCGCGGGGGTCTGCAAGGCGACGGGTGGCAGTACCGCTCTGGAATATCAGAGGGAGACAGAAAATCGATGAATACAAGAGCCTTTAAAAGATGACACGAGTATTCGCATTTGGAGTGGAATGCACCTCAACGTGACATCATGTTTCAATTTTGACGACACGATTGGCGTAGTACGCAGCATATTTTTCTCGCTTTGACTTGCGTTGTGTACCGAGTTTGATTTCCAGTCAAATCAATTTAGGAAACGATCTTTTCTAAATTGGCTGGGAGATGCTCCTGGCTTTAATAATCCATGTCTGGTACCTCGTTACTTCGTCGTGGTCGTCGCTAAGGATTTTTATCCTCGTTTCGAGTTCATGACAATTTGGTGTGTTATCTGGCGCTTAAGTAGTCCGCGCTCTACTGTTTTAGCAACATGTCAAAATAAAGTACATTTTTACACTAATCGATTGAAAAATAAGAAAATCCTATCAATAAAACGACGCGACGCCACACTAATCGTCAATAAAATGGCTCGCTTTGGTTTTCACACAGACGGAGGAATATGTTGTATCTATTTCAATTTATGTGTATGTGTTATGTTTCATTCGTTGAAAGGAAGAATCTCAGCTCGTCATTACACATGAATAACTATGTCATAGAACCAACGAGATATGTGGACATGCCAGCGCTTTTGCTATCTGAGAAAACATGAAAAACACGTACAATATCGTATCATGGTTTTAACGGGGTTAGTCATTTAATTGTATATTTGATAACCGAAGCTTCAAACTTAGAATTGACGAAGCTCATGACCCTCGGTTGAAATGTTCACGCTCGCGCGCCTGGTTGTGTGATTAGCGCGTCTGGTAGGGACAAGGGTGTTGCGGGAGGGTTAAATCTGTGATATAAACAATAATAAGTATAAGTATACAAAACAGTTAAAATGCTCAAATAAACGGCAGCCTGCTTATTATTTACGTCTTTATGATAAACATATATCTTTACGCACGGCCAACTGACCCCAAGCCCGAAGTCAAACACCATTTTGAATAAAAAAAGACGTTAAACCTCGAAATTAAATATAATTGAAAAAATCAAATTTTCGCTTACATTGGTACCTAGTTACTACATCACTAGCTGAGTATGCCATATCGTTTTTGTAAGTCTTTTGATGATCACCCTGTATATAATAAAGATACAATATCCACTGAAAAAAACACTTATGCTGAGTAAAATAAAACAGTGACAATAATAAAAAATACAATTAGGACTAAAAAACCATAAAAAATTACTAAAAAAAAAATTGGCACTTATACTACCCTTATTATTATACTACCCCTCAGTCCAAACTTAGAATCGTCGATTCTCGTGACCCTCGGGTGAATTGTTCACGCTCGCGCGCCTGGCTGTGTGATTAACGCGTCTGGTAGGGTGTTGGGGAAGGGTTAAATCTGTTAACCCATCTGTGTGTTGTTTTATGCGTACGGAAATAAATGCAAAACCTCAATCTGATGGTAAAATATCATAATTCACGTGCTTAAATGATAACTGTATCTCAAGGCCATAAGTTGAGTTAGGCCCATGGATTCTTGTCAACCACTATTTAAAAAAATATTCGTTGACTCATTCATGTATCTATATTTTTCAGATTTAAGTGTTTTCACCAAAAATAATATTGTTTTTTATGCTAGGCACAGACTTGAAGGTGAAGATTCGTGTTAGCGTTGTCACGATAACAGCGAATGGCATTTTCATACGCGAAGATGATTCGCGATAGATGGAATTTTCTGTCCAGACGTGCCGCGACAACGCAGGCCCAGCATTAGGAAGTAACGTTATTTCTGTAAATTCTCGAACCAGTATCCGAATCGTTTGTTGGTGGCGTATTTTTCAACGACTAGGTTGCAAAATAACTCGTTTAACAGTGTATCAAGTTGTATCATAATTTGCCAGAGGCTATTAAAAGCCTTGATTTATAATTTATGGATACTAAAAATTTTATTAACTAAGTAATATTTGAAATAAACTCATCCCAATCTAATTTAATTCATGATCGATTTTGAGTACATACTTGTCTCTCAATAAAATTATTGCATGCAAATTTTTGTTGGCCATAATGTGAGAAACCAATGCGATATTACCCCCAAGGGTGAAGAACTTGCAAACAAATGTACCTCTTCATCTAATTCTTTTACTAACACCCATAGTGTTGAAGGCGTTTCCCCCATAAATTCTCTTGTTGGTGGGGCCAACGCAGCAGAGGTTCAACTGTTGATCAAGGGGTTAAAAGATAGTTACACAGTAGGTTCTGATCAAATCTCAAGCTACATAATTAAAAAGTTTGCGTTCCGGCTCGCAGACGTATGCAATCTGGCAATCAACTAGGAAGTTTTCCCTTGGGCTTTTGAGACTGCAATAGTCAAGCCCATACACAAAGGCGATAGGAACGTTGTTAGTAACGAAAGGCCAATATGTATGTGGCAAAATCCCCGTTGCAGGCCAGCAATACAGGAGCCGGAGCGCTGGGATTCGTCACACAATATTTAGGAGTAGATGTAGTTATGGAATAGTGAATAAAAGATCAGCCAATCCAGCGACTTGTTTATTGTATAAGGTAAAAGTATAGTTAGGGAAGAAACTGTACGAAAATAACAATAATTGAATACGAGTCCTAGGTATAAGATTCTCTAATAGTAATAGGTAAGTGAATAAGTATGATATGCTTACCCCGATACACGGGTTCCTGTTACATTATAACTGTTACAATTGGTTATTTTAAGTACTTAAAATAATCACCATAACGTAATTTAAACTTATACTGGTAATCTAGTAAAATGCTCGCAAGCTCTGTTCAGTACGATGGTTTTGGTAGGACTGACCCAAAATGTTACACAGGTACGTGGAACGATAAATTAAATTTCTAAAGGTCAGGTACAGAATACTATTTGATGGCCAGTAAGTTAAACTATGAAGTTTCCAGCCATCGTGGAGGTTCTAACGTCCACAAGACTGGAACGAAATGGCATCGTTACAGGTATCCTCCCCACTTTTTCCATAATTCTAGAACGACTCATCAGTCGCTTCATTGTCTGTTCATCAACAGACAATTGGTGACCTTTCTAGAATCTAACAACCTTCTCTTACCCCGACAATACAGCTTTCATCCTGGTAGATCGACTAATGTCGCACTGCATAAAATCACCGATCTTATAATTACTAGCCTAGATACTCGTCAAAGAAAAAAATGCCATGCGATTTTCCTCGACCTCGCAAAGGCCTTCGACAAGGTCTCTTTACCTGACCTGTTGAGTAAGTTGGTGAGGATCGGGGTTAGAGGTGCTTCACTACATCTGTTCACCGACTACCTCACTGATAGAAGACCGAGAGTCAAGAATAGCCCAAGGCAGGATCAATGGACAAACCCTCTTCTTGGCGCACATAAAAATTACCTCTGTAACCTCAAACTCGCCAACGGTACCATTCTTGCTTTTGCAGACGACTCAGCTCTTTTATTTGGGTTTAGGACACGATTCCGAAAGACATATAAGCGAAAGCCATTTGTGCGACGCCAGATAATCGAAGTGCCATATGAACGAAACGCCATTTAGCCGATGGGCCATTTAATCGAAAAGACAAATATGCGAAGGCCATAAGATCGAATGTACAGTTGTGCGAATGCCACATCATCGAAAGTAAAATATATCCATAAAGGGATAGCCTATTCATATTACAGAGATCTGAGCAAAGCAGTGGAGCAATTTTGAGTTGATGACGATGAGCCTATAGAAAAATTATTATAGTAATTAAAACTTTTCATTCGATTTCGTAGCAATAATAAAAGTCATTTAATCAGCAATTATTATTTAATTACATATTTAACAAAAACATCGTCTCTTAAGAAAAATTAACAAAATAATATACCTTTAAGAATAATTGTGGTCTTAAATGCTACTTTTTAATTTACCACGGATAAAGCCCGAGAATCGAGCATTTAAATGTTTATATTATTTGCAATTGCAACTAGAAAATCAGCAGTTGTCATATTTTCTCTATTTCTTATTAAAGCAGTGAGCGAATTTTCCATCCTCTTTCCTCTCTTTCTCGGCGTTGCTTCTTCAACGAACGCTCTTGCTCTCGCAATCGTATGAGTTGTAGACACCTGTTCTTTGATAAGTTCACGAATCGTCGCATAGAATTGAAGCTTACGATTGTTCAACAAACCATTCCAGCGACGGTGCCACGCTTCTGCATTATTCTGCGTGCGTGGCAATTTTAAATGTTCATTTCCAAAAACAGACTACAACGATGGTGGAAATAGAGGTCGGCCTCTCGCAACTGTCAATTTTGTTCCATTTAAAGTGGATTTCATTTTTCCTGACACATAGAAAGTTTCGAACCAAGTAGTCACAGGTTCTGCTTCTGGAGGCAAAACTTTCTCTTTCAAAATGTTGAACGCTGCAGGTATTTCTTGCGGTGGCAGGTACGCAAGAGCGATAATTTGTCGCAGTTTGAGTGAGAACACATCGTCTTCTCCATAACGTGAAGATAATCCACATTTTTGTATGTTTCTCCACACACTTTGTCCTAGGTGAAATAAGCAGCCTTTGTGTGTTGTTTCAGGGAATTCAATATGCACGGCATTAATGGTGGCTTTTTCGAAATCTGTGATAATATAATCGGGATTTAGTTGGAGGTCCAGCTCACAAGCAAAAGATTTTAGTTTCCGAAAAAAAATTAAATAAGCTTCTTCTGTCTTGCTTGTCAGAAAACAATAAACTAAAGGAACAATTTTGCGGCAATTTTCTAAGCCAACTACGCCATGGATTACATACATTTGCTGGAAAAGAACTGGACACGTTTGAAATGTTCCGTCCATCATCCAAAAAAATGATTCACTGAGAATTCTTACATTTTCTTTAGTGCAGAATACCATCAAACGCTGATTATTACCGAATTTATAGTCGCAAGCCAAAAACTGTTCACCAGCAATCTCTTTATAAACATCTGGAATTTGTATATCTTTCAAGGTCGTAGGCTCTTTAGGTTGATCTTTAGTACGGACGCGTTTAATTATCTTTCTGCAAGCATTTTTGGATGGCAAAGAACATGCACTGCTGCTAGTGACATTTTACAAATGTTTGTTTATGATTTGAGTAGGAAGCTCGTGACTACTTGAAGCTGCGTCATTTTTTAATTGATTTCTAAATGTTATTGATTCCGTTTTACTTGCATTCGGTGCATGACTATGTTTCTTCATTTCCTGTAAGATGTAATGTTTTCCTGTATCATCTTTTCCCGTAATAATTGTACTTGTACAGCGTAGTTTATTTTTCAACGCACAGCACCAATAGAATTTACCACTCACATTCTTGTTCATGTAAAATTGATATCCGCAATTGATTAAAAGATCTTTCTGTTTCGCAGTCTTTTCAATTACAACATACTTGGACATGATTGAATTGTTTATTTCACTTTGTACTTAATTGTTTACTTAAAACTAGCCGTGAAACTGAATTTATAAAGCACAAAACGCTACAAAAGTATGACAAGAAGGTATGACAAGTATGACAAATGCATAAAAAAACTATAAAAATTAAAACAATTTATGGGGGGCAGATACTTGCAGAATATGTTGTACACTACAAGTTGCGTGCAATTTTAGTTGAATATGACAAATATGAACTTTTATAAACTGAACTATTATATTTTATTGTAAAATAAACTTCAGTTTGATTTAACGTTTATTTTTGTTAATACATGAAAAAAATATGTTACTGTGGTTAACTTTAGCGCCATCTCATTTGATATAACTAAAATATGAACACGAGAGGCTGGTGTTATCTTTAATATACCTATATATTTTTTTATGTCCAAGTACATATTAACTTATTTAATTACATTGATAACAAAGAAGAAAGAGAGAAAAGATGATGGAAAAGTCTCTCACAGCAATACTAAGAAACAAGTAAAATAATATGATAATTGCTGATTTTCTAATAAGGTGTTTTCAAAAGAAAAAAGTTTTTAAAAAAATCGATAGATGTCAAAA
The DNA here is from genome assembly GCA_947369235.1 of Udea olivalis. NCBI lineage: Eukaryota > Metazoa > Arthropoda > Insecta > Lepidoptera > Crambidae > Udea > Udea olivalis. The sequence continues at coordinate 16,671,280 of OX376359.1, forward strand.
CTACTATTACTTTGAACGCGTCCTGTCAAAAACACCATAGAACCCGCGTTAGTGTTGATAATAAATAAGAAAGTACCTAACTAAAAGATTACCGTACTGGTCGATTTGACAGCTCTATTTGAATAAAAAGTAGGTACCTAGCCTATGAAGTGATCATTACTATCATCAGTAAATCAAAATTGCCCTTCTGATATGCTCAGATCTCTGTAATATGAATAGGCTATCCACTATAAGGAATTTTACTTTCGATGATGTGGCATTCGCACAACTGTACATTCGATCTTATGGCCTTCGCATATTTGTCTTTTCGATTAAATGGCCCATCGGCTAAATGGCGTTTCGTTCATATGGCACTTCGACTATCTGGCGTCGCACAAATGGCTTTCGCTTATATGTCTTTCGGAATCGTGTCCTAAACCCCTTTTATTTAGTGGTGATAGCTGTAAAAAGGTATACTCCGCGGCCCAGCGGGGGCTGAATACAGTCACCAGTTGGCTTCAGAGTAACATCCTGACCCTGAACATCGCTAAAACAAAATTCATGGCTTATGCACATCAAATCAACTTACTTCCTTCTTCTCTCTATTGCAGTTCACTCGTGTTCGCCCGGTACCAATAAACAATAAAATACCTCGGAATTACCTTAGACCACACTGAGCTTTAAACCACCCACTCAGATCCTCACAGATTGTCTTCAGAAATGTATACATAATACATTTTCAAAGCCCATTAAGATACTCAGCAAACCGACACAGTATCAGAAGGGTCTACTCTGCCCTATGCCAATCTATTCTGGACTACTGTATCACCTCTTGGAGTGGTGCATCCTAAACTAACCTAATCCAGTGAGAGAGTGCACAAAGAGCGGTCTTGAAGGTCAGCGCAGGCCTCCTTTTCCGCTTTCTACAACTGAATTTATAATTTCAATCACTACTATCAAATCGTCAGTTACAATAATTAAGTGAATCCCTGCACGAAAAATAAAACAAGAATAAAACAAAAGAAAAAATAAGTAAATTCACTTCTGATGATAATTATCAGCAAAACAAAAAAATGTTGTATCTTTAATACATTTATATAGAAACTGTCAATAAATAAATTAATAAATAAAGAATATTTAAAAATTGAGAATGAGTAATTGAATTTATACTTCCAATTAATTATTATCAATCACAGTAATTAAATGATGATGAATGCACGAAAAAGAAAAACAGAACAAAAAGAAAAAAAGTTAATTTATCCTCTGATGATAAAAAGCGAAATAGAAAGTTTTATTTATAATACATTTATTGTACATCGATACTGTCCATAAAATAGTAAATTAGATATAATAAAATAAATAGGTAAAAATTTAGGACCTAAACTTACTTACCATGATCACAAAACTCGATCACTAACAATTTTACTCTTGCACGAAATGTCTATATGTAGAAGAATAAAAAAAATGTTACTTATTTATATAATTATAATTATCTAATTTATTAATTTATACCTACTATAAATTTATTATGAATAAATTTCTTTTTGTTTCGCTTTTTATCATCAGATGATAATTTAACGTTTGGTTTCTTTTTTTTTTTCGTTTTGTGTTTTTCTTTTTCGTGCAGACATTAATACTACACAATGTATTAATTTCACTTAATTTACCTTTACTAACACTTGCCGTATGCTTTTAACTCATTATTAATAAAAGCACACGCTGATTCCTCACGTTCACGATACATAAATTCACACAATATTCATTTAATAAGATCATATTTCTTATTCTGAGGTAATTACACATTTAGCTAACTAAGGGGGTGGAGCACTGGCGACCCACGTGGTGTAATACAGGTTTGCTAAAAAACTTATCTCAGACACCAGTCTCTCACACACGAGGTGCGTCTAAAATTGCATGTAATTAATTAAGCTATGTTAGGCCACTTATTGTGAGAGCAATATTTATTTATATTTATTCTCCACCAAAGTACTGAGTATATACACTTTAAACTATCACCTACTATCCTTCAGGGTGGGACTATGCGCTTGTGATATGTCTGGTTTTGCACGAGTAAACAATACATTTAGATGCATAAACAGTAATACAACAGAAAGAGTAGGCAACGAAAAATGTTGCTCCAAATCCATCACACTTAAAAGCAGTATATTTAAAATACAGACTCATTAATAACCTAAGTGCAATCACAAGCAAGGCGACACATTTTAATTTATTTAATGACATTTCATCACCTAATCTGATTGGATTTTTTATTAAGAACTAAACGAAGTTGTTCAGGTCTCAATTTCCTGACTGTCCCAGCTGAAGATTAACGGCCTTTGGAAGCATGCTATAAATTTTAAATGGTGTTTTGCAGAATGCATTTTTCTGCCTACCTAATTTTGAAACTACATTTAGACCGAATCCACTTCGAACGAGCTGACAAACTAAACTTAACTTCGATGGAAAAGACAATTGTGATACTAAGTGACTTATAAGAATTGTTGTTATATTTAATTTGGTGGAATATTTAATTAAATCCAAAGCTTAGACAAATCTAAGGAACCGATTTTTTTAAATCCCAACTGGTTTCTATAAAACATTCTCGAAAAATGCGGAACATAAATTCAATGAATAATTAACCAAAAATTTAATTATACAAAACAATAAATAATACTTTTAATAACAATTTCAATTCGCCGACTTAGCAATAATAAAGTACGTAACTTTTTTTTGTTGAGGTCTAATCGAAGGACTTCTTAATAAAAGAAACATTGGTGAAAGAAATATTTCGAAAACACGAAAACTCCCCGAGATATGGAAATTTTAAAAATAATATTTTTGGACTTGCCCAAAACGCTCCCTACAAACTGTCGCAAGATGGTGACGTCATAGTACGCCTTTTTCTATGCGTTCTGCAAGACACATAATCGGCAGCTTTATTAAATTTTGCGTTTATGAAAATAGTCCCTAACAAATGTTACTATAAATTGTGTGGATTATCGAATGGTATACTTATTGATATTTATTTTACACTTTTAAAAATAGAATTGCCCACCCGAGTTTGAACAGCCATAAAATTAATATACCTGAGTAAACGAACTAAAAGTTTTAACATGCCACTTTTTTGGTGTATTTTTGGATTATTATAAATAATTTTAAGAATTCGAAGATATTGTCAACAAATTGACTTACGAGTATTTACTAGATATTATTGAGGACATTATTGCATTATTTTTTCCAAATACTTGCAATAAAATTTAAATGTTAATAAACCTGAATCACTGTCAGCGAATCGAGAGTATTTTATTTTTCGCGTCATTATTCACTTCAAATAATATTTCAATATTCTGAATGAAAATACTATCATTGCAATGTAATCATAGAAAAGTAATTTTGAAGTTTGCTGCATACAGATCAGAGTTTTGTAGGTTTTAGATTATTATTCAAGTTTAACATTTTTCACAAATTAAAATTCCTTAAGAAACCAAATGAAAATTGTTTGAAAAGCTTCAGCAAAATCTTCCGTATTTCATGTTATATAAGAGTTGTTATTTTTGTGGCTAACGCTTCTCGCTATTATTCTTGCTATCTCACCCTTTTGAATGTCATCCAGTTTATTGAAAGCAAGCATGACTGCTGGGTTCGGCGAGTTATTAACGACATGGTGAAGAGAGGTACGATAAGACGGTACTCACGAAAGCTTGTGTGTAGCAGAGACTATATTTAAAGTAGGTACTTAAGTTCAGAATATAACGTTTTGTATTCTTCACATTAGTTAACAAAGGGTTATTATCACTAACTTCAGCTAGCAAGCTTTATTTTTGGAGATATACATGTTTACGTATATTAATACAATTTAATATACACAAAGAACATATACACAGATATTAAAGCATAGTAGGTACTTATTATCGTCGGTATGTTCAATTGAAATATCACATGATTCATAGGTACCTACTATGCTTTAATATCTGTGTTTATGTTCTGTGTGTTCCATGAGTTTCCCTCAAGCAAACAGCGATAGTTGATTATTTTTGTGGCATTATAAATGAATAAATAAAGTTAATATGTGCCAGACGACACACCTCTTGTAATGGTCTCGAAGTAGGAATTAATATCCCTGTGTTACGAAGTACCACACAAGGGGGGTAAGGGAGTCCTCCAACATCTTCGGGCCCCAGCCAACCTCGCCTGCAAACTGGTGCACCCTGCTGATCAAAGAAAGAGGCTCTGGCGACGGCTCCCCTTTATGGGTTGGAAGGTCAGATGGCAGTCGCTCCCGTAAAGCCAACTCAATCCCACCAAAAATGGACAGTCAGCAAAAAGTACCCGACTTGGATAGGCGTCGCCGAAAAACGACAAGCAGGGGGATCGCTCTACTCCTGTGTTAAGTAGGTTAGCCCGGCCATTGGCCATGGGCGGGCCCGGTTAAAGACATTAGTCCAGAGGATGGTCCGCTTCGCATCGTGGAACGTTGGCACGCTGACGTGAAGCGCTCGCGAGCTCGCCGATGTGCTCGCCAGGCGGAGGATGGCCGTGGCATGGCGTTCCTGCAGGAGACTCGCTGGAGAGGCAACAGGTCCCGAAACATCGGGCACAAGCTCATCTACGCGGGTTCTCCTGGTGGGGCCAATGGAGTGTGGGGGTGGTGCTGCGAGGAATTCCAAAATAGTGTCTTGGAAGTCAATCGCGTTAGCGACCGCCTTGTGGTCGTGAGGGTTCTTATCGAAGGGGTCACGACCAATTTGATAAATGCCTACGCACCGCAGGTCGGTTGTAGCGATTCGGATAAGGCACTGTTGTGGGAGCAAATTGACCAGCTTCCATGCACTATTCCATTGTCCCAAGGCGTCGTTCTGGGTGGCGATCTAACCGGCCATGTGGGTTAACAGTGTGAGGAATACGGGCGTGTTCACGGTGCTTTTGGTTTTGGCAGTCGTAACGCTGTGTGAGTGGCTGCTGACTTGGCCTTCGTGAACACGTTTTTCAAAAAGAGTCCCGAGCATCTGATCACCTACTAATAAACTGAAATTACTTCTTAATCTTGGAACCAGAGCAATAAATGTGTTAAAGTTCAACCAAACAACAAAAAAAATTAAAAGCTACCTACTTAAATATTTTTAAACCCTTGAATTGACCTCTGAGATATAATAAGCGAAAGTGCTATAAAGGCATCAAGTAACAATTCTTAGAGTAAAAATACGCGTATTTTATTTGGCTTGAAAAGGTTCGCGACCACATTTACATTTTCACAAATTTCGCAATTCATACACAAATATTATTTGGATTCTAACATAACTAATAATGCGAAATTTCGGTGAAAATATTCAGATTTTTTCAAGATTTATGTATTTGACATGGTAATCCATTTTAATCAAAAAATACTTCTCATATTCGATTATGTACTTTTTATAACTTGAATAATTCATTATACTGAAGTTTTTACTAGCGTCTCCCAGCCCATCCAGATCCACTTTAGAAAAGAGCGTTTCCTAAATTGGCCCGACCGGGAATCCAACCTAAAACAGAGTCCCGAGCATCTGATCACCTACTAATAAACTGAAATTACTTCTTAATCTTGGAACCAGAGCAATAAATGTGTTATAGTTCAACCAAACAACAACTACGGAGATTGAGGCGAGAAACCGTGCTACAGCGCACTTATATATTATAATTATATAATTGGTTCAAAGATTTAAATACTTTGAGGTCTACTATTAATTTTTACGAGATTATTAGTAGATCTCAAAGTATTTTTCTCTATCTATCTTGTGCATTAGTCGCAACTTACGAAAAAGACATCCACTGCATAATAATATGACATTGTGACGACACGATTGGCGTAGTGCGCTGTAGCACGGTTTCTCGCCTCGATTTCCGTAGTGTCCCGGGTTCGATTCCCAGTCGGGTCAATTCAGGAAACGAACTTTTCTGAATTGACTCGAGTCTGGGTATGCTGGGAGATGGCCCTGGCTGATTTCCTTGTGTGGTACCTCGTAACACAGGGATAATAATCCCTAGTTCGAGACCATTACAAGAGGTGTGTTGTCTGGCGCATATTTATTTATTTATTTGCTTATCCAACTGTAGGTACCTCTAACATGAGTAATTGTGACGGAAACTACGATAGTTGAGTAGGCAGGTACAGCAATTTGAATGCCATTTTAGTACCATTATTTTTAATATTTTGTAACGTTGTAATTTTCACGCACATCAGTGGATGTGTTTTTTCCTTTATTCTACTTTCTAGCAAAGGGTGTGTACTCACCCTATATTATTTGTTCGTAATCTGCGCCTGCGCGCATTTCGAACGCAGCAGTAGTGTCGGTTTTGACATTTGTCAGCTGTCACTACGCTCGGAGGTTAGGAGTTGAGCAAAGGCGTCGGGCCCTTGATACCTCGGGCAGATACCACCGGAGCCAGTCCAGCTCCCAAAGTACCATCCAGCAGTCGAGTCAGCAGATAGCAGTTTGGTCTGCACGCTACAGACTACTGCGAAGGTGCTCCAGACCCGCCACGTGCCCTGGAAATTGGCGTAAACACCCTACGCAACACCATAATCCTCCGACAGGAGGTGTAACGTAGCGGCTCAAGGAGAGGCGAGTGCCGGTTCCCCATCGGTGGTGCACCCCGAGGGAGAACCGAGGGTCGCCGCAGGCCGTCCCAGGACCGCGTCGACACGCCGAGTAGACACCGCGTGGACCTCCCACGTGCTACCCCACGTGCTACCCCACGTACTACCCCACGTGCTACCCCGTGCTGACCCCCCTAATATCCAAGCCTCTGTAGTTAAAGGATTTCCATTTAGTTTTCATTTAAAGCCTCACAGTACCTATTTAATTAATAAGTTTAATTTAATAATATAGTTGTTAGGGTCCTAACTGGGGACTTTATTTAAATGATATAGCGGACTGTAATACTATAGGTTTATTTCGTGACGTTTGACTAAGTCTTAGATATTATGGGTGGTCGCGCCCGGTGCCTAGGATGATCGAAGCCGAAGTGAAAGATCGTGGCGGGGGTCCGCTCGCGGTCACCGCCGCCCGCAGCGCAGCCCGCTCCGCAGCCCGACGACCGCCGATTGTGGCCGATGTGCCCCGAAGGCGCCCGTGCTCCAACATAGTGTTACCGACCAAGCCAGCCCGAACCCTGGACTTTTCCTCGGAGAGCTAAGTCCATACTGTAAAAATGTATTTTTAAAGCCTTAGGGCATCTTTTTGTAGAAACCGTGTGGTCGGAATTGATTTCCATACCCGGCCGGGGTATCAAACCCCAGGCTTGAATTCTGGCCACATGGTTTCCCATTTTACCACCTAAATTATAATAGATTTTTAGAAAAAGGATTTATATTTAATTTGTCAACTTTTAATCATAATATTGTAGCTACACTGTTGCATTAGGTATTATCCTGTAATGATAGTTGTATGTGGTAAATAAATAAATAAATCAAATTTAGGATAATATCTAAATAAATTTATTTCCTGTTTTTACTTTTAAACGTTTGTTTCTTTTTAAAATTACCCTTACATAACTTAGGTTACTCCCCCTCTGGGATAGCTCTCCATGCCTAGCTTGCATACTTATCTTTAATTACTTCCCATTCTAATTTGCTAACTTAAATTTTGGTTAGTTGCTTTACTTACTTTCTCTTTCACAAGCCAAAATCATATCTTTACTTGCACTTTCTCTCCCCTAAGGAGAAGTAACATTACAATTTACTAGGCAGTCATTTGTACACAATCGCACCTGGTGGTAAGTGATGAATGATATGGTCTATGATGCTACATGGCCGCCCAATAAATGCCTATTCACTCTCGGCATAAAGGGGCCCGGGTTATATTTTTCCGGAAAAACAATCACGGGCAGCGAGTTCCACTCCTTGCTGTTAGCATTATAAAAGAATCAGCGAACCGCTTCGTGCGGAATTGCGGAATATCCAAAACGTGAGGGTGGAAAGTCAATGTGCATCTAGTGCTCAGAGTGGCGAGTGCGAGTTGCAGTGAGAGAAGTGAATAACTTCACCATCGCGTTTGCGAGAAAAAAAACGCGAATTTGTATGGCATTGAGTGAGCGCCATCTAGCGGCCTGAATGTTGCCCGAATTCGCCGCTAGATGGCGCTCACTCGATTCCATACCAATTGACATTTACGTGCTTTCAAAACGCGATGGTGAAGTCATTCACTTCTCTCACTGCAACTCGCACTCGGCACTCCGATGGTGAAAAGGTGCAGGTGGAACCAACAACTCGTTCAGTTCGCTCGCACAATCTCCGATACATAATTCCTAATCATATCGGTATCCAAAGGTAATGGCCAGGACAAACATTATAATAGTGGCAATCTTATTTGACCTGTTTCTGGGTGTTTAAATACTTTTGTCCTTAGTTTTAAAAGCGTCTGACTCCCATGGTAAAAACCAGGCTTGTTATTTGGAAGGAATGATATACTCTTATTGTTATATATTTTTTTTTATTTAATTCTTGAATAATCATTTTATGGACTCAATATCTTATTCGAATGTTAACTAACAAAATACACGCAAGGTACAACTTTCAAAATTCCTCGTAGCACATTTTCACCGCTGATTTTAATATGAAACCAGATTTTGGTGGATTTGTGCATTAATCCCTTTGCAGTCGGGAACGAGTTGTAACGCATGAACGGGTTCCGTGTGGTTGTTGCAAAATCCACGTCGGAAAATTATGTGTTAAATATGGAATATGCAGAATAGTGTGAGGTTGTAAAAACAGTTTTAAGTGTAATAATCTGGAATTATGGATCGCGTTAGGTTATGAAAACAGTTTTAAAATAATTCTACCGGTGAAGTCATCGCCAAAGTGCATAATCCGACACTTATAGTAAGTCATTAGACATATTAATTAACAAAAATTCCGACCGAGCTGTATTTGGTAAACGGTTTTTTTTTTAAAGATTGAATTGAATAATAACAACAAAATAGAACGAAACACTGTCGTGTATTGATAACAGCAAAAGGGTCGCGCTTAGTAAGAGTATAATGAGGATCGAATAGTGGATAGTCTAACTCGGTATTGCACTGCTTATACACCGGGTAATGTCAGGTCTCGACTTAATTGTCTAATGTTTAAGTCAAACATTAGACGTCATCAAATGGAATTTAAGATTAAGGTTAGTAGACACACACAGTACACCACTAAAAATATCGTGCCAAAAGATGGGTCCCATTTGCGCTAAAAAAGTCATTCAAATGTCAAATGTCATGGTAATCGGTTTATTGGTTTATTGTATACGAGCCGCCCCAACAGACTTCGTTCTGTCAAATGTTTGTCAGCAGTACGTCTACCACGAGTTGTATCTTTGAATTTACATTATCGTTCGCGTAAAAAAATGTATTAGGTTCTGACATTCTCATGTCACGTCATGTGTCATCCCGATACAATTTTTTTATGCGAATGATAATGTAAATTTAAAGTGGCAACTCGTGGTAGACGTACTGGTGTCCATTAGCATATATTATATGTATATAGAAATATGTAAGTATGTTTATCAGTCTCTGACACCCATAGTACAAGCTCTGCTTAGTTTGGGGTCTGATGATCTTTGTGTAATTTGTTTCGGATATTTATTATTATTTCTGCCAACTAAATACTGTTCTGCAGTTTTGTACCTTTTTTAATGTGAAAGGTCTTTTTTTCTGTTTTTGACACAAGACCTGTTATATTTTCTGTTCTCTTCTACGTCTTGGTTTGTATGTTTGATTATTTTATTATTTCCTGTTTTTTATTATATTGTAGGAGATGAACAGAATATGGTAGTGTCCCCGCAACCTTATATAAATGGCTGTAGACCTGCTTAGCTCTCTTTCTCATAAGGGTTGAGAGCCTTCCGCTCACCCACTTGTCCGGTGAAATTGTGAAAGCCATCAGCGGCTAACAATGCATGCCATTCTCTCTTTCTGCTGCTAGCCGTCGGACGATAAGGACCTCACTCTAGTGTATCGGGTACCCATATTATTTTTCGTGCCTTGCTGATAGTTGATTGTGTTAACGTTAGATTCATAATTATTTTGCTAATTTAATTGTTATTTGTGGTCTAGGTTAAATAAATTGTCTTTTTAAAAAAGCTGTTTCACTTCTGATTTCTAATAATATTTTATCAAAACACGCTTTACTTTGCACTTAAATCAATACAGTCCATTATTTCCGTTCCCCTCCTTTACAATTATTATTCTCTTTATTCAGTAACTTAACTAAAACTTAGGTATACAATTTGTCCAGTATTTCTATAAAACTTAGATTTACAACAATAAAATAACAGAAATATAATTATAAAAACTAAATACATAATTACAATTATAAAACCTAAGCTTAAATTAAAGTTATAAAAACAATGATTTATAAAAATACTATAACAACCTTAACCTAGGGTGGCGCCGGCAGCAGGGCAGGCAAGGCCCAGACTACCGGTGGTTAGGGCTGCAGAGAGAGGAACCTCCTGACAATGCGAGCCGTGTCCAGGAGCACCGCCTTCTGCATCATATCTAGCCCGCTTTTCTCCGACTTAATTTACATATACTATTATTTTTCACTTAATCTCTTATGCAATCATAATAAAATATAGCCTATATGACTCCTGAATAGTTTAGCTTTCTGTTAGTGAAGGAATTTTCACGATCAGATCAGTAGTTTTGGAGCCTATTCAACACAAACAAACAATCAAATGTTTCCTCTTTATAATATTAGTATAGATGTCGTGGGCCGATCGTTGGATTTGCCATATTGTTATATGCCCGGGCACATCCTGATATGCCGGCACATCATGATAAAAGATCCGACCGGGAATCAAACCCGGGACACCACACAAATCAAGACAAGATACCGAGCACTACGCCAATCGTGTCGTAATCTTCATATATTCGTAGTAAGTAACATCAGACAACATGATGATGATGTCTGAGAAGGCAGATCTCTGATTGCAATACCATATTCTGATCTTAAGTGATGACTTAAGATCGGAATATGGTATATGGTATTGCAATACCATATTCTGATCTTAAGTGATGACTTAAGATCGGAATATGGTATTGCAATCAGAGATCTGCCTGCTTAGGCAATAAAAGGCATTTTCACAAGGGCAAAGTAATAAAATGTGGTTCCTACAAAGTTAGCGATATGAAACACGGCGGATATAAGCCCTGAGATACGTTTGCGCGTATAACGCAGAGTTGTGTTTATTTTGAAAGTTCGAATGAAGTGAGCTGGGTTTTGCGATTAAATGTAATAAAATCTCGCGTGGTTTGGGAAAGTTATGAGGAACATTCAAATGATAATGAAGGCGCAAATTACGTACGAACCGACAATTTGAGGGTTAATGGTGTTTGGTGAAATGAAAAGTTGATTCAAATGATGTTTGTAAAGAATTATCAGATTTATATCTTTATTGCTTGTTATTTTAGATGGCAGACGTTTAGCCCTGACAAGGGTCTCACGGTGACTAAGATATCTTACAGTACTCGTATTAAGTAAAACTTAATTATGTTATTAAAAGACCAACCCCCGAATCCACAAACGACAATCAAAGCTAAGCAGCACATTTACACAGTTGTCCTTACATATAACATGTAAGGTCTGCTCAGAAATGAACGGTACAGATATACAGCTGGCCCGTTCATTTCTATTGACATGTGACAAGGCAGCATGCAAAAATGCCTTTTCACGCCCCGCTTGAAGACCCCGGGACTATAAAAAGAAGGAAACACATGCGCTGGGAGAGCGTTCCACATCTGGATGGTTCTTCGACAAAGAAAAGAGTCACCGAACGTGGGAACAATTGTTGGACTGTGTGTGGATGACGCTGTAATCTAGCACTCGTGGTACGGCAGTGGAATGGTGAGGATGGAACAAGTTAAAATAACTTTTTAGAGCATTCCCCATTGTAGAAGCGATAGAGAACACTCAACCTGGCAATGTCTCTACGCAATTGGAGAGGTTCAAGGGTCATAGATGCCACTGGGTTTCCGATAATACGAATAGCACGCCGCTGCAACCTGTCGAGAGCCTCGAACAAGTACTTACGAAACAGTACGCTAGGAGACGACCGGCTGCCGCGGCATGCTCGCAATCCGTTCAGGTTGCAAAATGTATTAGTTGGATGCGAATACGACCTTAAGATTTGATAATTAAATAATAATTTCCTCTGCGGCTTTGTAAATGCTCCGATGCTCTCCGATACGCGTCGTTCGATGTTAAGCCTACCTCAAGGTTGCAAACTGGACGCCCGCGGGCGCGGTCGCAGTAGCGACGGCGGTAGTGCAAACGGCTCGCGTGGCTTGATGGAAATGCTTAGCGCGCCCGCCACCGCGCCCGCGCCGGCGGTCGTCCAGTTTGCAGCCTGAAAAACGTAAAAAATAAGGGGTAGGTACTCAGTAAGTGATGTATTAACCAAGTAATGATAATTGCTTTTTTCAATTGACTTTTCATACAAAATCATTCGAACAGTCAGTATTTTCTGTACGAAAACATTAATAAGATGTTACTAACTATAAATGCATTTAGGAACATTTCGGTTATCAGTCTCGGCTACCCATACAAAAACATTTAGTTTGGGGTCATCGGATATTATTTTAGGTGTTCCTGATATGGTTCACACTTTTCCGGATATAGTACACACTTTTGTAAACATGTCTTTCTGCTTCAAAACTAGCCGAAGCTTTGAAGGCAAGTCATGAAGGAGATTACAAGTGAAAAACTTTGTAACAATGGGATTTATGAGATAAAACATCGCTTTTTTAAAAGATCATTTTCGGAACTCCGACATCACTGCTTAAGCGAAATAAAATGCTCTAAATCTTTTGCAATTCACTCCCCGAACAAAGAAATACCCCTTTTTTTGTTGGGACCAAACCAGCCATTTAATCTCCTTTGAAATTCCAAGCAAAACAATTCTTTATTCCTGATTGCTTCCTATGCTTTGTTTTTCTTTGAGACGTCCAGCGTTAATCACAACAGCAGGAATAATTTAAGGCGAGGGTGTCCAACTTTTGGTCATCTTTCGACGTATTTATTCACAAAACTAAGCAACTTATTAAATTTTTAAAAAAACTGTTAAATATTTAATCTTTTATCTAATGGCTCGATGTAACCAAAACACGATATTAATTTGGCTCGATAGAATTTTTATTTGAAAGTAGGTCGTTTTATGATTTTTAGACAGACTTTCTGAAAAGATTTTATATGATACAAGTATATGAAAATTAAGCAGTTTACTAAAGATCTGAATTTCCTAGTGTTTCGGCGCTAAAAAAATAAATTTTTATATGTAAAAATTAAAAAACCTTGAAAATCATGCATAAAACGCGTACAAGCCGCCCCGCCTGTGTCCAGTCGGACGTCGCCGAGGTAGGACCTGTGTTGTGTTGCGCTCGGATTTGGTCTCAAATGAGAGGTTTCAATAAGTTCTACACGTTTATTAATTTTATTCTTAAGTACAAAATGTCTACAAGGCGGACTTAATGCCAATAATGCTATTGGTATCAAATGAGAGATCTCAGTGTGCGTTACACCAGCTAGAAAGTAGCTTCTAAAGTGATATGAGGGGAACGTATAATTAGAGCGATATATGCTGTGGATATATTCTAAATCTTATTATATGTGATGCAAGCACAAATCAAGATCTACAAGTGTATGTTTATTCTAGAAATGCACATAGCATGGTTTGGAGACACAAGATTCCGCTAAACGTTACCCCAGCAGGAAACGCAATATCTGGAAAACCTGAAGCCCCACATATTATGTTTTTTTTGGCGCACATTTTTTCACAAATAGAGGCTTTCTGCTCATGCACAATATTACTCTCTTCGATCATTCGTTTAGAATTTTCCTGCTAGAACCACTTTACTCCAGCAGGAATTTTTTTTTGTTTTTTTCAAAACGACAACGCGCACAATTTTTTTATGCCGCGCATATCCACAGCATATTATTATATCGCTATGATAATACACACAACAACATGGTCGAGGGATATATAAAACTTTTTTAAATAACTTAAAAAGTACTGGCCTTACAAAAAACTATTAATGACAGAATATAAAAACATTATTAAGTTCCTTTTTTGAATTCAAATTTGTATATAAAAAGTTTGTTTTGAGATTAAATTCGCATTCATTGAATTGCTTCCAAAGAAGTAAATCTTCACGAACTTCTAACTTGATTAAAACTCCATAAATTTCTATAAATCTTTGTCAAACGCCTCTCCGGTGATCATTTAATCATGCCACGTAGAAACTTGACCAGGAACAAAGGTTAAGTGCAGTGGGCATGATTCAAGCTGGCGCTACCCAAATTGCGGTTTCTGAAGCCATGAGGACCAGTCAGAGCGTTATATCCAGGCTTTGGTCACCTTATCCTGTCACGGGGGAAGTGGTGGAACGGCACTGAGGACCTCAACGCATTTCAACACATGTACAGGACCGATTCATAGTAAATTCTGCACGAAGTCAACCAAATGTAACGGCGATGAAATTAGTTCAAAGGCTACAGAGAGAGTATGGTTTGCTGGTAAGCGGTCAAACTTTGAGAAGACGACTGCATGAAGTCAACCTACGTGCTCGTAGGCCACTTTGGGTACCAGCGCTAAGTAGAGGCAATCGAGGAAGAAGATTACAATGGACTATTGCACACGCATATTGCAATTGCCATTACCTGCAAAAATTAAAGGGCTCATTGTTAATGAAGGGATTATGGAATTATATAGATGGCTTATGGCACATTTACGAGTATTTTATTCGGTGCATGATTTTCTAATTCATAATAAATGTAAAATATGTCTACAGTAAGGTGACGATGACCTACTTTAAATAAAAATTGGCTTGACCGAATTATTTGGTTTGGGCAGGAATTTGTCTCGGCGGTAGAACGAACCTCGTTTAGATACAAGGCAATATGACTGCTCTAAAATACCAAAATGAGGTGCTAGAGCCTGTAATCTTGCCCCACAGACAGCAAATGGGACAAAATTTCCAGCTAATGCACGACAATGCCCGTCCACATACGGCGCGTATCGTTACAAGTTGGTTACAACAGCATGATATCCAAGCTTTAGACTGGCCTGAACAATCCCCTGACTTGAATCCTATTGAGCATGCCTGGGATATGCTTGAGAGAAGAGCTCTTAGGAATTTCCCTGAAGATATTGTGCATGAAAACCAGCTTTTCTTGCATCTTAGGAGGACTTGGGACAGTATTCCACAACAGGATATTGACACCCTTGTTTTGAGTATGCAAAACCGCTGCAGATGTGTCAGGAGAGTCTTAGGTGGATCACGGATTATTAATTTTAAGTTTTCATTAATTTTTGTAAAAAAAATAATTGTTTTGTTTAGGTTTTGATGTTTCAAAAATAAAGTTAATATTGAAATTTTGTCTGAGTTTTTCCTCTTGCTCTAAGTTTTTTTTTTAATTTAACTTTATCTGAAAGTTAATTTATCAGATTAGATAGGCTATTAAACAAGGTTTATTTTAATGTGTAGGTGTCTTAGCAAAAAGTTGATAGAATTTTAGTTATTTAGGTTTAATTGAAATATCCCTAGACCATGTCGATGTGTGTATGTTCCACTCATATCACTTTAGAAGCTACTTTCCAGCTGGAGTAACGCACACGAGATCTACACGAGATCTCAATAAGTCTTCTTCGGTTCTTACATAAATATTTTATCTGGCTATAATTATTAATCTAACTCTAATAGACCCCTCGACTTTGGTCTGAAGTGAAAGCTGCATGCTCCCGTGCGAACAATTATGTTTCAAAATTAGGTGTTTCTCTAAGTTTCCCGTATGTCACTACTTCCCAGAATTTATTCTTATTAGCGACACTATCAAATGGTAATAATACAGGTGTTTTTTTTTTCAAAATCAACAGGTTGGATTCCCGGCTAGGAATATTGTTTTTTCAAAAATCTAATAATGCAGTTACATTTTTCTTAAAAAATCGGGCCTGAGACCCCTTTTGAGTGTTTTTCTTTATTTCTCATAGTTTTCTATTTGGCCTACCACGCCCACTTGAAAAAGTTCACATTGTGTGAAACAGGGGGGATAATTCATAATTTTAGCTTAGAAATTAAGGTTACGACGATAAATAATAAATACACACTTCTGAGTTTTTTAAGCTATAATGACCTTTAATTTTCGAGAAAAACTTCAAATTTGGCGCGCGTTTGCTTACGCGCCCGACCGCGCGGGCAGCCTCCGCGGTAAGCGGAGTATTCCACCCCCGCAATTTGAGTCAATCGCTGAATACGCTCGCCTTAAAGCTTCTGTGAAAATGACTCTGACCTGATTCAGACCTTCGTTTGACTGTCGACCGATTCCGTGAATTTCCGGTAACCTAAATAGCTCATTCAGTAGCAATAAATAAATAAAATAAAATAAATATGCGCCAGACAACACACCTCTTGTAATGGTCTCGAAGTAGGGATTAATATCCCTGTGTTACGAGGTACCACACAAGGAATTAAGCCAGAGGCGTCTCCCAGCACACCCAGACCCAAGACAATTTAGAAAAGATCGTTTCCTGAATTGACCCGACCGGTAATCGAACCCGGGATACTACGGAAATCGAGTAAAAAAGTGTTTGATTTTGAGTAAAAGCTGTGAGAAGAGGATAAAGCTGTGTGAATGCGATGGCTCCCAAGAAACATTTCAATTTACGTTAACTTGTTTTTATTTTAAATAAACTTAAAGGTAAGTAGGCATTACATTTAAAACAACGCAAAATTTAAGGGGCCTTAGAGAGAGGTATTATACTCGTATAATATCAAACCTGTACGTCTACCACGAGTTGCCGAAATATAAAGTAAATTTACGTTATAGTTCGTGTAAAAATAATAATACAATTTTTTTACGCAAATCCCAATACAATTTTTTTACGCAAACCATAACGTAAATTTAGATTGGCAACTCGTGGTTCACGTACTGTTGGATTTGAAAATTAATGTTTCATTCGTTATCAGCACCCTGAAAAGACAAGATTTCTATCTTCTCTGTTAAACTTTGCGGTCGACTGGTATAGAATGCCTCTAGGCTTTAAGTCTGAGCATATAATATGAACGACTTTGCTTTAAACTTACACTAGTTTTCCGCCCGCGGCTTCGCCCGCGTGAACTTAATACGAGTACTTGTTATTCACAAAATCCTGTCTTAGTTAGCACGTACGTCCTAAACAGAACCCCCATGCAAAATTTTAAACTTCTAGCACTTGCAGTTTCTGAAATTTCGTAATGAATTTTCTAGGTGATGAAATGACTTTTAATCATAAGGGTTGATTTGCATAAAATCTACCTCTTAATTTACATTATTTTTAACACATAACATACCTTATAGCTACTTATTTATAAAAGATAGTTTTAGTGTTAATTGATTTGGCTGAAAACGAATTGTTTCAAAACAAATATAATGATGTGCTTTCTGCAATGAGGCCAAATGTAGCCTTTTAAATGTGAAAGAATTTTTGAAAGCGTTTCGGTAGTTTCGGAGATTATGTCCCAAACATACAAACTTACAAACTCACGATATATATAAACGCTTACCTCTTTGTAATATTAGTATAGATAACATAACACATATTTTCACTTCTACATTCAATACCGGGTGATTAACAAAAGACTTGCAAAAAAGGTATGGCATACGCAGCAGATAATGTCGAAACTATCTAAGTGAAAATTAAATATATTTACTTAACACTTTCAATGCCACACCACGCATCAGTGCTTTTTAACAATGGATTTCCTATTGTGTTTTTTATTCGGCAGTGAATGGGTTAACTCCAATTTCAAGGTCACCATACAAATCAGTCGAACAGCCAGAATTTTTTGTATGAAAACCATAAAATCAAAGACAATCAAAAATTTAAAATTTTCACTTACTAAATAAATATGTAGGACAAATTTACACCAAGGTTAAAGGTACTACATCACTAACATGCATGCCATACCGTTTTTGTAAGACTTTTGATAATCACCCGGTATACAGAACACGCCCGTGGTAGTCCAATTTCAAACTGAATGGGTTTTTGATTTAAAAAACAAATAGTCTAACTTCGTTTTCCTTTGCGAAAGCATCCGCTAGCACAACAATAAAATTATATTATTCCCTTTGAAAAGGAAACCACTAAATACCGGGATAATAAAGGGGACAGGAATTGTTATTTACTTATTTGGAATTCCGTAAAGGAATTAAAAAACGTTAATAAAAAGCTCTCTCGTTAATTTTGGTACTACTTAGTACAATAAATAAGATAGATTCATTCGTCCGGAAGGAAGTACATGTAAAAAAAAAACAAAAAAAAGTACCTACATAGTGAGAACATAATTATGAAGAAAATCACATAAAATGAAAAACATTCAAACTCATTTTACACATTAAAATCAAAGTACAATTAATTGGCAGACTTAAAGTCTAGAGGCATTCTATACCAGTCGACCGCAAAGTTTAACAGAGAACATAGAAATCTTGTCTTTTCAGGGTGCTGATTACGAAACATTAATTTTCAGTACGTGAACCACGAGTTGCCGAAATGAATTGGGGCCGCGGACGGAAAACTGGTGTGAGTATAAAGCAAAGTCGTTCATATTATTGCTCATGTGCTAATCAATTAAGTTGAGTTCATTAAAGGAGATATCCCAAAATGTATGGAGTCTTGGCAGTCTTGTATGTACACTATACCAAAAAATAGGAAAAACTACCAGAAACAGTTATTATTTGGTTTAAACCAGATTTCCATTAAGCAGAATTGCAACACACGACAGAAAACATCATAGCAAAAATGTGTCAACGCAGAATACGTGGTGTCGATTCGACAAGACTACAGCAAAATTAGGGAGGTTATTTTTACATCAACAGTTGTTACGAACAACTTTTATGGTTATTGTTGCCTTTAATAGTTCTGCCTGAATAAAAGTTCTAAGTTATTATAACAAAAGCTGAGCTGGAACAACAACATATTACTATGTGAAAATTGCAAAATGAAAAGCCTAAATACTTACTTAGAATAATGACGTATAGAAGGATAGTCTTCATACAACCGCCCCGTCAAAAATGAAGCACTAATCCGATCCACACATCCGTAACTATTACTTACTTACAAGCAACACGCTTTGACATTGAACATTGCGGAGCTGTAATGAACACTGCAAAGCGGTCCGTTTGGAGCCATTTATGGCTCGAATTAAGGTGCCTCAAAATGTTCTTTATGTAATTATTCTAAGCCTAAATATTATGTACGAATACAATACGAGTGGCACTAGTGACAGTGACAGTTCGCTCTGAATGTCTATAGACAAGTGAATTGCCATACTGAAAAGAGACTTGAATACTTAGGTAATTTTTAATAAAGAACCAGAAAATTAAGTAAATATTCTTATTGTTTGTATTTTTACAGGAATCAGTAAATTTGTCTTTTGAATAGGTGTACCTATACTCGGTAAGAAATGGGACATCTCAGAGGTCCCGGGTGCAAGAGAGTGTTCTTGAATTTATCAGAACATAGCCCGGGTTTGAGATCACCGACTTCATTTTGGCCAGCGTGGTGAGTAAGCCAGATTTGTAGCCATAACTTGATATCAATAATTGTATGGAGGCATTTTCCCAGCATTTGGTACAGACATGTACCATCATAGATCGCATCGTCACTTACCATCAGGTGCGATTCGGATCAAATGACTGTCTAGTCCAATATATAAAAATAAAACAGTAGGTAAATATAGTAATAAATATGTACCAGACAACACACCAATTTTTTTATTCGGTACCTAAAAAAATTAAACAAAAGTATGAGGTTCGTTCGTTTGGTCATGCCAACTGTCGAAACTTTTAAACTTGATCAATAGTCGTCTATAGAAGAGATATAACACGCATGGAGAGACAAGTTTCTCTCCAAACTTATCTTTTTGAAGTCCTTCGACGTCTTACGACCGTTAGTAATTCTTTTGTATCGAGTCAAAAGAACAGAATATACCTACGTATCCAAAAACTAATATTTACTGCTATCTACCATAAAACAGATTGTGCTATTTTTGTAGTTAAAATTATTCCTAAACGAGAAATAATAAATTGAAAATGTTGTTGATCTGTTTTTTTATAAAAGAAACTATTTATGAAATTCGTTGTCCTCATTTGAACTTTTTATCTTCAGAGGTTGACATCTTAACAAATTAAAGTCATGTTGAGCTATGAAGCAAATTGTTTTCTTGCTCACTATTATTTTTTCATATCCAATAGAGCCTGGAATTAAATTACCAATCAGCTCCTTGTCTAAACAAAAAGCTTCTCAAGAAGATATAGACGAATGTAAAGCGTAAACATTTGATTTAATTTATTTTTTGATGTAATCTTTTCGGTAGCACAATCAACGTTCGAATCAATGGTCCAGACATATTTTAATGTTTATTATTGCAAGTGAATTATTGTTTTTTGCAATAGAAATCACTAAAATGCTTGTAAATGGATAAAATATTTTTTTACGTTTTTTTACTTCTTAGCATAATTTTATCTAAGTGGTTGGATGTTCGTTCGGAGATCCACATCCGCGGCAGCCTTCGTGTTCGTGACATCACAAGCTGCAGGAGTGTCGCCTTCGTTGGTATGGTCAAGATCATGTCTCACGGAGATCGGCAAACTACGTGGGCAACAAATGTCTGGCCATGCCGCCTCCGCCGGGGACCAGCATAAGAGGTCGACCCAAGAAGCGGTGGCTCGACGTTGTCAAGACTCACCACTGAGCATGCACAAGACCGCGCGAAGTGGGCCAAGAAAATAAGAAAGGCGGACCGTGGGACCCCACACACTGGTGTGGGTTCACAACCAGAATAGACCGCACAGAGGATAATGATGATGATGGTGATAATTTTATCAAAGTCTCCAAGTTGTGAAGCTGTGGAAACTCTGGTGCGAGAAGCAGGTAGCAAAGCGTTTCGCGGCTCGACCAGACAAAAAATAAAGGGCACAAAACTATGTGCTTGACAGCCTGAACGTTTGAATCCCATAAAACCTGTAGGTATGTACCTGTACCGATCGTTGTGTTCAGAAATGTGTATGCCATTTTTGGTTCCATTTTAAATCACTAGAGGCGCTGTACCGAAATCCCATACAAAAACGTCATTACGCGGACGCTAGCGGCTGTCATTAGTGTTAAATTGGTAGACATACTGTTCACATGACGCGTTTTACGCGCTATTGATGAAGGATATTGGTACACCGCTGCTTATATATTGCATAATCAACAAACTAGCCTAGTTCTTAGCGAACGGTGTATAATAAAGCGCGCGTCAAATGTTAATATAATTTAAGATACCTAAATGTCTGTCTTCTTTTCTGAATTTATTTATTAATACATTAAATCACTAAAACATTGGTTTTCATTTAAAATTGGCTTACTATAGTAGGCCACGCGTCCGTAAAAAAAACTGACGTACTGATGTAAAAAAATGAACTCGTGTACTCTAGTGTTAATCTGTTGATTGCACCGCACTAATCCAACTGCTGCGCTGCTGTCGCGCAGCTGACGCCCTGATGTGAAATGGTCTAAAACACAACGAACCTGTTGGTGAGGGCCAACATATTCTGGATTGCAATTATATTATCTCAAATATACAGTTCATTCAACTTTGCGTGTGCGTGGAGCCATAAATGACAAGGCGGAAAGAATTTTATTAAGTCGTCTCCTAACTTTGCTAAGTATATTTCAAAGTTTTTATCATACAACTTACTCAAATTCCACTTACAAGATTTCCGTCTGAACTTTCCTAATTTCCTACAATCGGAAACTTCCACCTAGTATTAAAGGACAACTAAGGTTTCATTGAATCACAGACTTATATTTAATAAGATAATGGAAGGCATGTCGTGTAATTTGGCCTATCATTTTTACTCGTCTGGTTAATAATGTATTTCTCCCCTCCCCAACCGTCTCTAACTCTTTCACATTTATCTTTTTTTCTCTCCAGTTGATTTCTTTCATTCGTCAACAGCACCACATTTCGAATGCTTCCTGATTTCCTTCATCCTTTTATGTCATTGGCAAGCTCTCACAAATGTATGAGATTACCAACATACGATATGATGGCCTTGTAACAATAAGCATAGGCGTTAAAAGAAAAAGAGAATCTAAGACAAACTGAAACAAGTTAAGGAAAAAACAAACGTCATTTCGTATGAAGAGGTGAGGATGCTGGCGCAATCCGAAGAGGGAGGACGGTAGCTCCACCAACAAGGGACACACGATCCAGCAACGGTTGGCTCGCACTAAAAGGTTCAGTGACTCGTTTCTTTGTCGTAGCATCCAAACGTGGGATGCTATTCCAGCGCATGTGTTTTCTTCCTTTTATAGCCCCGGGGTCTTCAAGCGGGGCGTGAAAAGGCATTTCTGCAGGTTATCAAGGTGAGAATGGCAAGCACAGTTTGCATGACAGTGCTTGACAGCCTCATACCTGGACCTCAAGACCACTTTCCATTAAGTGGAGTCAGGTAATCTAGACGGGCAATACGAAAAACAAGTACCGCTTTTGTCCCTTGCTTTGACGTCACATCATATTGATAGGAATTACCATCATAGAAAAAGTAAAACAGAGACCAGGTTCAGACTATAAGCTCTTTTTTGGAAGCACATTTAAGCGCTTATACGCGCACCTTTAGTTACACGCGTAGCCGTCACGTGAGTTGACGCGCTTGTAAGCTCGTATAAGCGCGGACCGCTTATTGGCACGACTGCCGGATCAAGCGAATACGCCTAAGGACCTGCGCAGACGAAGGACTTTTGTCCGGCAAGGAGGAAAGAGTCCGCTGCGCAAAAAAAGACTTACCACGGACTCAACGCACACGGTATGATATCATTTGTTGTTCAGAAAGGGGTTTGAGTAACTTTGAATGTAACTTTGATATCTATTGATAATTTTGTTTACAAAGCAGTAGATGCTAAGTATTTGGCATCAGTCAGTGGAACACAAGCTATCACGAAAATCGACCTTAACGTCAATGACATCAAAAAGACATTTTCTAATATTCAAAATGTAAATAGGTGGTATTGATTCTTAACTGTCGATATTTGAGACATTACATGGGAAAAACACCTGAAAGTCTTTTTACCCAGTATACAAAAACACTAATGGCCTAATATCGCATCTGGCCATAGAAAACTAGCCTTCTTAAATCCTAATCGCGTCGCATGTGTATAACCAGTATTAAGGATTATAAATTATAAATATATAATATTATACTTTTTTACCTTTTACTTGGTATGGATCAAGTTTAACTGAGTAGATAGTAAAAAATAAAATACCTGATATCTCAGCTCCGATATACCTACTTTAGCTACTAGTATATGGGCTCCATAATAAAGTCTGTTCCCCTCGATATGTTCTTTTTCATAATGATAAGGTATGGTGACTGGCTGCGAAATTTCAAAAATGACGTCAAAATTACCCATACGTTTTTAGCGAAGCGAAGTAATTTACATGAACTTTAAGAAAAAGAGAAAAGGTTTCAAAAGTCATTATTGGGTCCATCCCTTTATTTCGAATCGATTATTAACGCAGACCAAAGTCCGCTGTCTGCTTTACTACTCATAGGTCGTTAGTTCTATTTTTTTGCGGACTCCCCCGTACTTTTATCCGCTACGGT
Source organism: Udea olivalis (assembly GCA_947369235.1). NCBI lineage: Eukaryota > Metazoa > Arthropoda > Insecta > Lepidoptera > Crambidae > Udea > Udea olivalis. The sequence continues at coordinate 16,694,903 of OX376359.1, forward strand.
CCGTCGGCGTCCGCGGTTACTCGGCGGACTTTTTTACGGCGTACTTTTAGTCCTTCGAGTGCGTTGTTCGATACAGTTTGTAAGGGATCTATATTGACGGACAAAAAAGTAAGTCGCAGATAATTCCTCGTCTGCACAGGCCTTATATATGCCAATGTAGGAGAGTCCAGTTTGGCGAAGCGCCCGTGTAAGGGCTTATCCCAAAACTACTGTAGAGGCGCAGAAAACAACTGAAGATTTTACGAAAACTATCAAGCAAATTCAATTAGGAATAAATGAGATATTGCGATTTTAAGTGGTGATCAATTTTATAATATGCAGCTTTAATTCATAAGATCTTTACTTTTGCTGTTGTTTGTACACTTGCGTCATCTATTCAAATGTATGTCTTCAATTTCAACTTTCAAAAGTTTTATGACAAAGACGAACTGATATAATGGGATAACCTCCATAACTTACAACTCTGAATTACTTCAGAAACTATGGCATTTGGATTAAATTATACAGACTAAAAGCTTCGTCCTTTGAGATCGAGGGCTGTGGTTTGAAAGATACAGTTAAATAAAATTGATGAAGGTCTCTGAAATAAGTATCTAAAAGTGAATCAATTTAATAATACATAAGTACTTAGTTATTGGAAGGTTCTTAGATTCAACTTAAATATTGCATGTTGGTTTAATTACAAAATAAATGATAAGAGCAGTGAAAAATATATCTAGAGAGATAGAAAAACATAAAATAAAAACTACAGAGAATTGAAATAATTACAAAGACTTAAGTCACTTAAAAAACTGTTAACGTTATACTTATTCAGAATCCTTATTAGAGTACCTATATTAAAAAAGATACTGTGATGACAACAAATCTCATGTGAAAATCTGAATACAAAAAGCGAAATGTCACTCTTCACGAAATCTCAGAAACTACAAGTGCTGGTGGTTTAACATTTTGCATAGGGGTTCTTTTTAGGACGTAGGTGGTAGTTGTGATTCTGCGAAATTCAACCCATAAAAAGGTTGTTTTAGGGGTTGATAGTTAGTATGAAACTTCGTTACTACAAGTGCTAGGAGTCTCAGATTTTGCGTAGGGGTTTTTTTAGGATGTGCGTGCTAATTTAAGACGTGATTTTGCGAATATTTAACGGCAAGTAGCGTAAGTCTGAAAAATCCTGTATGTGTATATATCCTGTTAAAAAAGATACTGTGATGACCACAAATCTCATGTGAAAATCTAAATACAAAAAGCGAAATGTCACTCTTCACGAAATCTCAGAAACTACAAGTGCTGGTGGTTCAACATTTTGCATAGGGGTTCTTTTTAGGACGTAGGTGCTCACTCAGATGGGATTCTGCGAAATTCAACCCATAAAAAGGTTGTTTTAGGGGTTGATAGTTAGTATGAAACTTCGTTACTACAAGTGCTAGGAGTCTCAGATTTTGCGTAGGGGTTTTTTTAGGATGTGCGTGCTAATTTAAGACGTGATTTTGCGAATATTTAACGGCAAGTAGCGTAAGTCTGAAAAATCCTGTATGTGTATATATCCTGTTAAAAAAGATACTGTGATGACCACAAATCTCATGTGAAAATCTAAATACAAAAAGCGAAATGTCACTCTTCACGAAATCTCAGAAACTACAAGTGCTGGTGGTTCAACATTTTGCATAGGGGTTCTTTTTAGGACGTAGGTGCTCACTCAGATGGGATTCTGCGAAATTCAACCCATAAAAAGGTTGTTTTAGGGGTTGATAGTTAGTATGAAACTTCGTTACTACAAGTGCTAGGAGTCTCAGATTTTGCGTAGGGTTTTTTTCAGTATGTGGGTGCTAATTTAAGACGTGATTTTGCTAATATTTAACGACAAGTAGCGTAAGTCTGAAAAATCCTGTATGTCATAAAAGTGAAGTTCACGCGGGCGAAGCGTAATACACTTTACGAATTTCGACCTTAATGATTTCAACTAACAAAGCCCTCTCTATAGCTTGTTCAGTAATTTTCAGTTTGATGTGGCACATTAGTGGTTACCAAACTGATATAGTAGGAGTAGCTACTGGCTTCAACCACTGCAGCAGACTGTTCAAACACACAGGTTTATTGTGAAAAGGTCATCATTAAAATCAAGTCATTTCTACTGAAGTCAAGTTGTACTCAGGAATCTTTATCACCACGCTTGGCGAATTGGAAGGTTCTTAGATTCAACTTAAATATTGCATGTTGGTTTTATTACAAAATAAATGATAAGAGCAGTGAAAAATATATCTAGAGAGATAGAAAAACATAAAATAAAAACTACAGAGAATTGAAATAATTACAAAGACTTAAGTCACTTAAAAAACTGTTAACGTTATACTTATTCAGAATCCTTATTAGAGTACCTATATTAAAAAAGATACTGTGATGACAACAAATCTCATGTGAAAATCTGAATACAAAAAGCGAAATGTCACTCTTCACGAAATCTCAGAAACTACAAGTGCTGGTGGTTTAACATTTTGCATAGGGGTTCTTTTTAGGACGTAGGTGGTAGTTGTGATTCTGCGAAATTCAACCCATAAAAAGGTTGTTTTAGGGGTTGATAGTTAGTATGAAACTTCGTTACTACAAGTGCTAGGAGTCTCAGATTTTGCGTAGGGGTTTTTTTAGGATGTGCGTGCTAATTTAAGACGTGATTTTGCAAATATTTAACGGCAAGTAGCGTAAGTCTGAAAAGTCCTGTATGTGTATATATCCTGTTAAAAAAGATACTGTGATGACAACAAATCTCATGTGAAAATCTAAATACAAAAAGCGAAATGTCACTCTTCACGAAATCTCAGAAACTACAAGTGCTGGTGGTTCAACATTTTGCATAGGGGTTCTTTTTAGGACGTAGGTGCTCACTCAGATGGGATTCTGCGAAATTCAACCCATAAAAAGGTTGTTTTAGGGGTTGATAGTTAGTATGAAACTTCGTTACTACAAGTGCTAGGAGTCTCAGATTTTGCGTAGGGTTTTTTTCAGTATGTGGGTGCTAATTTAAGACGTGATTTTGCTAATATTTAACGACAAGTAGCGTAAGTCTGAAAAATCCTGTATGTCATAAAAGTGAAGTTCACGCGGGCGAAGCGTAATACACTTTACGAATTTCGACCTTAATGATTTCAACTAACAAAGCCCTCTCTATAGCTTGTTCAGTAATTTTCAGTTTGATGTGGCACATTAGTGGTTACCAAACTGATATAGTAGGAGTAGCTACTGGCTTCAACCACTGCAGCAGACTGTTCAAACACAAAGGTTTATTGTGAAAAGGTCATCATTAAAATCAAGTCATTTCTACTGAAGTCAAGTTGTACTCAGGAATCTTTATCACCACGCTTGGCGAAATGAGGGTTGCTGATTTCACAAGACCGAAACAAGTTGTGATTAAATTGAAAGAGAACCTGCCCAAACTTAAACCCGACCCTCTTTTCATCTTATCTTACTGGCCACCGAAGGCTTAAAATTATGATAATGTAAAATGCAATGTGCGACATTTGAAGTTGAGGCTGCTACAAGCTGCGGGCGAGATTTTTCATACAATTAGTATAGCATCGGCGCAAACTCAGTTATGAGTGGCCGTGTCCAACCCCTCCAGATAGTCCGCTTAGAACAAACCGCCATTGTGATCACGCACACAGACACAGTGAATTTACAGGCGATATCGGTGAGAATCGGTGACGCGGCGAGTCGCACTATCGCGAGTGTTTTTTTTTTGTCGAACTTGGTGCAATTTCTCACATGATGAATTCTGTTTGTGACGGTTCTGTCAAGTATGTATAACCTACATACTTTGTTTCAAAAATTCAGAGCGGATATAGTAGTAACCCGAGGCGGACAGGCAAGATTAGGAAAAAGGCAGGAGCAAGGACCGCTTTTGCCTGTGAACTCTTTATTTTGTGCCACAGTCATCAGCTTATCACGGCACTCACGTTTGTGGCAGGGTCTAGTGGCCCACTGTGTGGCAGCACTTTTAGCTAGCTTTGTATTTTTAGGTTCAGTTTTAAAGGTAGGTGCTCAATATTTTCTTATAAGGTTAGTTTTTCTCAAAAAAAGCAGCAGTCATAAAATATTTTATTTTTAAACCACGGTTGTTTTTTAACCACACTCAAATATCTGTTCTTTCAATTTTTCACAACTTAGTCATAACTAACTGCGAACAAAATCCAACCTGCAAGTGAACGTTCATTAAGAATTTAATTATACATTTAAAACCATTTAAATCCATTTTTATCTCGCGTTCTGAAAAATCGTCATCGGAGCATGAGAACAAAGCAATGAAGTGTAATCCATCGCTTTACCAAGATTTAGGTTAGAGGGTCTTATGCAAATTAGATTAAGAAAAAAGTGCCTTTTATTAATGTAGAGAGCAAAAGAAAAGAATTTTTACGGCCAGTTTGTTTACCAAAAAAGTTTCACTGAATTTATTATTAAAAACGTTTTAGAAATGTATTATTCTAAAATATCGAGTCAAAAGTTGTAAGGAGATATCACAATAGAAAATTACAATTCCATTTTAAGGTTTTGGGTGATTTTTTTGGTATTAGCTGTGTTTGAAACGATAAATTATTTTTGTAACATGTTTGTTGCTTTTAGAACATACGAGTATATGTGTCAGTGCAACAAGATTGGCAGGTGGTTTTCAAAATGTTGTTATGCTATTTATTTGTAAGTGGGTTTATTTTTATTTTTATGAAGTATCTGTGTATATTTTACTTTAATTCAGTATAGTGAAGACCACTTCAAAATCACAAGCAAGAAATAGGACAACTTAACGGAAACCAGATGCTTAAATCGGTTGCTCATGTCGTATCATTTGTTTTTAATATTTAAATAATCATTATTTTACTGAAAACCTTTTTCTGTTATAGACCGCTATTTACTTTATGAAATGTGTATACTTAGTTACTTTTAAAATTAACAACTTAAGAAAACAGAGTGAAATGTCAAAAATCTTTCACCTTTTCAGTGACCAGTTGATAAATGCAATTTGTACGGGAAGACGATTTTTCTATTGGTATTTCACCTGAAATATTGTACAATTTCATGATTTTAAACGTTCCTTAAAATTATTGTACTAATTGTAAAATAGCTGTGGCTTAGTTAGCAAGTAGAAGTCAGTACATACCTACAAGCTCGAACTAATCCGATAGTCACATATATCTAATATAGATAATCTTTATTGCTCAATCAGAATAAGTAAAAATGCCTAGAAACATTCATGTATTTAATGAATAATGTGACCCGTTCGTAGTGTAACATATTATCATAAAATAGAGAAGACATTTTTTATTTCTCAATTTAAGAAGATATTGGTATAGATTTCATTTTCAAATTAAAGCATATTAATTTAAGTATTTATCAAAAAATAGTCATAGCTCTAGAACTTACAATCACACAATTACAAGTATTTAACAAACTGAAAAAAGAATTACGAAAAACACTTTACGAAAATGAGTTACGGGCTCTTATTATGTGTCTTTCGTCGTTGAATTGAATCCTGGCTCACAGCCTTTAAGTTTGTTACACTACGAACGGGTCATATTGAATACTCGTTTACCTTCGGAGTCTTAAAATAACTAGTCAACGAATACGCGACGGCGACGGCTCAATCGATCTGCTCAGTTTACATTACATTAAAAACTCCAAAGTAACTCGAAGTCAATCAGCTTCTTTGAATCCCACCCCCTCAACGTGTAAACATTGGAACATAGGTTAATTTTCTCAGCTCGCAACCGAATACCCGACCCTTTCAGGAGTCAAAGGGAAGTAACTTAGTTTACGGTAGCGACTAACCGTTGTTTAATTAGTTTTACGTATCTTTTTAGTTGATTTTGTAGCAGACTTAGCTTATGAGAAAACTTGTTTCAACGAAAATCCTTTACTAAGGCTGTGAAGTTTTTTATTGATACTTCGAAGAAACTTTAAGAATGCCTGTAATTTTTTGAAATACTTGTGATTTTAACTGGTTAATTGTATTTGATAAGTCCATTGGCTCGAAATGTTTCTGCTTTTACCCTTTGTATCCCTCCCGGTATTCCTCTTTTTGGGACTAATAAGGCACAGCTGAGGATCTAGGGTGAACTATACACCCATCTTCTTCTGCCTGCCATCAGGAGTGGTTGCCGTGTGATGCACACACCCAGAGAAACGCTTCGATTAGCATTCGTTCTTAGCAATCTTACGATATATTGTTTTAAACTTTCGTGGTCGCTAACATTAGAATAGGTTTAAGTTACGTGGTTTCTACCATGTGCCTTTTTGTTTTTTTTATGTTTGTTACCTCATAACTTTTGACTGGGTGAACCGATTTTGATAATTCTTTATTTATTTGAAAGCTGATGGTGCCCGAGTGGTCCCATTTTAATTTGGTCCAGTTCTGACAGTAGCACCCATGAGAAATCCATATAAGTTATTAGTTATTTAGTTTAATCTCGTGCACCGTGTTTAATTTATCTGATTAATCGTGTGGTTGACTGGTAGAGAATGCCCTTTGGCATTAAGTCCGCCAATTGTATCATTAATTTTGTGCAATGAAGAATAAATAAATAAATAAATAAGTCTTAAATCTAGATAGACAAAATGCACGACAAATTGACGGGTAACTCAATATTACGCCAACTGACTTTGATAATTCTTTTTTTATTTGAAAGCTGATGGTGCCCGTGTGGTCCCATTTTAATTTTGTCCAGTTCTGACAGTGGCATCCATGGGAAATCCATATAAGTCTTAAATCTAGATAAACCAAATGCGCTACAAATGGACGAATAACTCATTATCACGCCAACCGATTTCGATGCTTCCTTTTTTATTGGAAAGGATATACTTCAAGGGTAGTTTGATGAGAGTTTGGTTAGGTTCTGATAATGGGATCCATGACAAAGTAACGGAACTCTTCAATTCTTAGGAGCAATTGGACGAATACTTTTTCGATGTATAAAATAAATAAGAACTATTCACTGAAAATCAAGAAATAAACAAAATTTTAACAAAAAAAAAAAACAACTTCAAAAAAAAACTATTCCAAAACAGAGCACTAAAAAGTAAAGAAATAATTGTGTATTCTTCTAAAACTTATACGATAATATAATGTAGGTACAATTATTGTTATTGTTGGAGTCGGTGTCAGCCAATGTAGGTTTGTAACTACCTACATACGTACGTAAACGTGATATGTAAGAAATAGGTATAGTGTAGTGTTTCCTTGGCTGACACAGACTCCAACAATAACAATAATTGTACCTACATTATATTATCGTTAAGTTTTAGAAGAATACACAATTATTTCTTTACTTTTTAGTGCTTTGTTTTGGAATAGTTTTTTTTTAAGTTGGTTTTTTTTTTGTTAAAATTTTTGTTTTTTATTCGAAAGCTGATGCTGCCTGTGTGGTACCATTTTAATTTGGTCCAGTTCTGACAGTGGTATTCATGGGAAAACCATATATGTCTTAAACCTAGTTAAACTATATGCGCGACAAATGGACGAATAACTTAATATCACGCCAACTGATTTCGATGTTTCGTTTTTTATTGGAAAGGATATACTTCAAGGGTGGTTTGATGAGAGTTAGGTTCTGATTATGGGATCCATGGCAAAGTAACGAAACTCTCCAATTCTTAGGAGCAAATAAACGATACTTTTTCGATGTATAAAATAAACAACAACTATTTACTGAAAATCAAGAAATAAATAAAAAATTTAACAAAAAAAAACAATCTTAAAAAAAACTATTCCAAATAAAACAAAAAAAGTAAAAAAATAATTGCGTATTCTTCCCAAACTTATAAGATAATAAAATGGAGGTACTATTATTGTTATTGTTAGGGTCAGTGTCAGCCAATGTAGGTTTATAACTAGGTACCTGCATACATACTTAAACGTGAGATGTAAAAAATAGGTATATTGTAGTGTTTCCTTGGATGACACCGACTCCAACAATAACAATTATTGTACCTACATTATACATATTATACTATAAGTTTGAGAAGAATACGCAATTATTTTTTTACTTTTTGGTGTTTTGCTTATGAATAGTTTTGAAGTCTTTTATTACGTTCGCCACCCGTATTACATGTCGCATGTCTGCAATCCAGTGATTCAAATGTGCGAAAACCATAAAATACAACAAAGTGACGATGTTTCGTGGACAGATACTGTTAGTGACGTGTGTCGAGAACAAGTGCGAGTGAATATTGAGTTAGGAAACAGTGGTACGGGCGGCGAGCGTAACAAAAGACTTCGAAAGAGGGTAGACCGATATGTCTGCCAATAACAACTCACCCGCAAGATCTTAGTTATTCCGTGATCAAAACAAAAAGGTACATGGTAGGAATCAGTCACTTGTTACTATTCTAATCTCACGATATTAATCAGGTGTTGTCAGCTGCACTGCTATTGCTATTCTCGTTGTGTGATTAAACAAATACCATAAGAAAAATTCAACATTCTCCGTCCACCAAAACGATTCTAAAAACAACACAATATACTTATGATTGCTATCTTAAGAATATTTATGAAGTGTAACATATTTTAACAAGCGCTGTTGCTTACCTTAATAGCTTACGAAAATACAGGCTGTTAGTTGTCCAGTAGTATTAATGTATGTTTACAAAGCAGTGGTCAGCCATCGCTTATAATTAATTAGACATAAGCCGTCAGACGGTAAGATATTTCAACGAAAACAAAACGAACCAAGCGCCAGGAGATTAAGTTAATTTTGTTCTGAGACACACAGTAGTAAAGATTTTCAAACACCATATAATATATTTTGACCGGCCTGTTGACGCAATGGCGATGATCTAGTCTTTAGCTCCGAAGGCCATGGGATGGAGCCCCAAACATTTATGCGATCAACGTCAGTGAATGTTTTGTAATCTTGGTGGTATAATCTATTTATTTATTTTCTAGATAGGACAGCCAACAGGTAAACATACAATTGAGGCATTACAACTCAAATTTCACGCTCAAGTGTCACCGTACTTGAAGGCTGCCACGGCATGCAATGTGAACTTACTAGTACAATTTATTAATAATCAAAAATGAACACAGTACTACTTACTACATTACACAAAATAAAAATTTGCAGTTGTAAAAACAAAAATAAAATATAATAATTTTTTTATCAAAAAGTCACCGATAACACGGGTGACTGCAATACTTGGCGTTTAAGTCTTTGCACCTTATCCGAGAAGACGTCGATGCCACATGATTTACTGAGCCCGTTGTATTGCCGCTGCAATCTTTTCATGGCGGCACGTGGCGTTGTGACCCAAGTTCTTCTTTGACCGTTAATACAAATATCTCAATTCATATTTTTTTTGCATCAGGCTCTGACAGCCATAGTGCTTTACCAAGGTCGTGGCCTTAAGATCTCAGTGTGGGATGTCGCGATATTTTAACAACATAGCGTATTCAGATGCTCCTTTTGGTGAAAGATGTTTAAGTTTTTTTTAAAAATTTGTGGTCACCAAAGATATCAGCTGACTGTCCGTACCTATTCACGAAGTCCAAAGTCAATATTACAAAAAAACATAAAACATTAGTTTCTAGACAAACGACAACGTTACAAAAAGCTTTTCTCTCACATTTGTTCTAAAAGTTGGAACAAAACAAATCTATACATGTAATAAAATTGTAACTGATCGCTGTCTGTACATGGAAGATAAATGAGAAAAACGAATAATGGTGGCTTTTATAAACGCAAAAAATAAAAATCATTGTTTGATGATTGAATTTTAGACTTTTTGTCTCTGTGACTGTTTGTATGTGCGTTTGTACACGCTAATCTCAGAAACAGCCTTACCGATTTGGATGCTGTTTTCAATAAATTACTGTGGTAAGCTTCACTAAAAATTTCGTGTATGTTTCATTTTAATCAGATCCCAAATAAATTTATGTTTTAAGAATCACGCTGAACAATAGACCGTTATATTTTATGAAATATGTTGTGGAAAAGTGGACCACGCGGATGGAGTCGCAGGCAAGAGCTAGTTTATAATACGAGTATGAGATCGGTGCTAGATGGCAGCTTGCAGTAAATAAAAAAAATGCGTTTATTGCTTTCATCATGAAACATGAAAAATAAATCCTAATCATCTGGATCCCAGATAGCGCTGTTTTTCAGCCATTTCCATTTGTCTGTCGGTGTTAAACGAGAATTAGTAAATGAGGGCTTGGAAAAATACAAAATACATTAAAAAAAATCTTAAAAACTTAAACAGTACTCTCGTGCATTTGTGAGTATGGGTGTGTGTGTGTATGTGTGTGTTAGTACCTGTGTGTGTGTATGCGTGGGTGTTTGTGTGTGGTTAATTAAAATAATCTTTCAGGGGCAGTAATTTACTATACTTCCTCAGCAAGTTGTTTTCTTAATAAGGCTTCTATGTATTTTCTTCTGGAACAATCGGCACTCATCTTTATTCTCATAGGCGGTGGTAGATTGTTCCAGAGGCTTGCTGCGTAAAATTTAAACGATCTTCGATATCGCGTGGAATTATCTCTACGTATCTTCAGTGAGTTTTGTGTAGTAGACCGGAGACTCCTTTGAGTGTTATAATGTTCAGTGTCGTCTGCAGCCGTATGACACACATGTAAATTTTATTTTTACCCGTCTGTCGGCGAAGCGGGCATCCCGCGCGCGCCGTAGTACATTCATAGTATTTATAGAATACAATAGAACTTTGTTTTTGTTACTTTTGGAGCAGGTGCGCCCTCTGTCTATTTTATAGAGTCAAAGAGGAGTTTTGTTTACGACATAACGGTTTTATTCATGGAATTGAAATGGTTGAAGTGCAAGCAGACTGCTCTTGCAGGAAACCTTTTTAAAAATAACAGCTACTTCTAAGATGTTTCTTTTCACATTTTTTGCAATACTCACTTAAAAAGTTAAGTTACCTTGTAGAAAGCTTTTAAAAGGTACTGAATTCAGGAAGTTTCATCAGTATCATAATTTTTATTATTGCCGAGCATAATAACAAATTATTTTTCTGAACCATAAAAAATGTAAATAAACGTACACTGTGATTAGGATATTCACATTAATGGCAATAACATAAGATTGAATAACCGCAACTGCAGATTCTAAAATTGATCATAAAATTTGAATAATAATTAAACTTATATTCAGCATTTATATTTAATTATTTTAAATTAAAATGAATTAAAACTAAAATTAAAAAAAAATATATATCTTTTATTTCCTAAAAAAACTATATAGAAAAATATAATAAATACAATTCAAAATTGATTTTTTATAAAAAAATAAATAGTTTTACGGATCTTTATTAGTTCAAAAAATACTGTCATAACTTTATTGTTTTTAAAAACTTCCTGAGCTAACTTTCGGCGCTTTTTTTTAAATACGTTGATTTAGGCTTCCGTTATTTTCCAACTTACAAACTTAATATTATAATCTCAAGCTTCAACGCGTTATTTAATGAACAAAAGCTTCCCAAGGGAGATTTTAGATCATCAATTTGTTAATTAATCTTATAATCTGACAACGTTGAGAAGTTTCGTACCTTCAGTGCAAGTCCTGAGCTGCCGCTACAAGTAATTAGTTCACGTAGGCATCCGGTGTCGAAGTGGTACAGCGTAGTTCCTAATCACTTTGTGCAGAGTTAGCGGTTCATACGGGTGCACCAGACAGGTCACCGTGGAGTAAGTCAGCTGTTTAGTTGCACGCCTTGAATTATCTTTAATGCCCGACCAACACCCGCTCACATACATACTCTTTCTTACACACATGTGTATTCATGTGTATTCATTCTATTCATCACCATCATTCGCAGTCTTAAGACGTCCATTTATGAATGTGGGCCTCCCCCATAGTTTTCCAAAGCGAAGTTTCAGGTCTTCTGCTTCTTCTTATCGAATCGATTCCGGCAAGTCATATATATTGAAGACACGATTGGCGTAGTGCGCTGCAGCACGGTTTTTCGCCTCGATTTCCGTAGTGTCCCGGGTTCGATTCCCGGTCGGGTCAATTCAGGAAACGATCTTTTCTGAATTGACTCTAGTCTGGGTGTGCTGGGAGACGCCCCTGGCTTATTTCCTTGTGTGGTACCTCGTAACACAGGGATATTAATCCCTACTTCGAGACCATTACAAGAGGTGTGTTGTCTGGCGCATATTTATATTTATATTTATATTTTATTTCGACCAGTACTCGGTCACGCGAACTGCATCGTCGGTGGCGCTGTAGAGGTCCTCCAGTGTGCAGGTGGAAGGGCACGCAGGACACGACAATAGGTGTGCCAATGTTTGTGGAGACGCTCCGCACGGGCATGAGTTCTCAGAGCTGAAACCCCACCTGGGCATGTTCTCCTTGCTACGGCATCCATTAGAATCGTGGTGAAAGGATCAGCTAATCTGCGTTACCGACTGACTGTCCACGCAGATCGTTGCCCAGGGTGCGCCGGACACAGACAATATTATTAGTTTCAGGTGGTCGGCATCAACAAAATTTATGAACGCAACGATCGCCGTTTACGTGACGTAAACTCATGGTAGACATGCAGATCCTCGATGTATCTTGCAGGTAGGCTTCCCTCGCTTTATTTGCTTTGAAAAGACTTGTGACAATGGAGCAACTGTCCTTGCAACTGTTCTCAGCACTATGTGCCCTGCCCACTGCCCCTTCAATTTACTTACCTTCTGGGCTGCGTCGCGGTCACTTTAATTTTTCTATGGATTCTTCAGTTCTGAATCGATCACGCAGTGGAAACACCGAGAATAATGATAGCCCACTCCGTAGCCCAGTCCGGGGTTTGATTGGTGGTCAGGTCAGTAGAGAAAAAAACTAACTTTTCAGAATTGATTCGGGTCTGGGTGTGCTGGGAGACACCCCTGGCTTAAATCACTGTGTTCCTCGTAACACAAGGATATTTATTTTTCTTAGATTCTCAGAGCAAGTCTAAGAGCCCAAGTAACATGAGAAGATTTTGTTGTTTTGTCGAATTATACGGAATTTTTATGTGACATTGAAATAAAAGATTCATCTGACCGCTGACCGTAAAATATGGGTGAATGGCGTCAAACTGAATAACCAAACCAAAACCAAAGACGAAGATTAATTCTTTGACCGAAAGAATTCAAGTAATAAAGTTTTACTAGAAGATTAATCCTCTAACCCAAGTTTAGAACCCGTGTTCAAAATAGCTTGTTTTCCCGAGAACGGTAAATCTGAGTCTAACTAATAAAGCGGACAGACAGATGGAACAATTTAAATTCCTACCAACGAAATCGGTTTCTTCTTTGTAATGAGATTTTGAATTAGTTTGAATTTACTAATAATAAGTTGAAATTAAATAGAACGTGCAAAATTTATGTCAGAAGTCTCACCGGTGAAGATTTAATGAAAATTTAATTGCTATTCAATTTATAATTTTTTAATCATTTTTGAAATATAGCACAACATTTGTATGGCTGCTTTGAGCCAAGTTAAACGACTTCCATGACTCGTCACTTTTATACTTTTATTGATTTCTGAAAGTGCTGGGAATTATAGTGCTGTTAACTAGACGACATCTTATAACATCCAATATTAATATGACGATGCTGATGATGATTGACGTTATGTTCAGTAACTTTTGTTTCTAACACATTGCCTAACCTGGGAATTTCATTCGGATCAGAGTCAATGTGGCATATCTACTTATAACTTGAGGCCGGTAAGTTATAAGTATTCACTCTGCTTAGTGCGAGTGCAGGTGACTAGTAGTAGTGGTTGAGTAGTGCAGGTGTGTAGTGCAAGTAGTGTCCAATTCTGTATAGTGCATGTGTTTAGTTTATCTCGGACACCTTTTATTTTGTACTTTATATACTCCTGCACATTTTTATGGTAAATCTGTCGACTTCGCCATTTTTTGCAAGTTTTGCAAAACGCTAAACACTAACACCTGCTGTCCAGACGTGTTTAGTGGCAGGCACGCGGCGAGTGAGGGGAATGGGAACGCGCGGGACGAGGCCACTCGCAGTCCATTCCCAAAGAAATAGAACACGCTTCTAATCGCTTTACTACGCAGGTTACTAATCACTTGCACTAATCTATCGGTGTCCACACGTGTTTATTCTGCTAACACTAAGCACTTGCACTAACTACTAAGCAAAGCGATTACCGGCCTTTAGCGCCTGCGACATACGGAGTAAATACTTTGTTTTATGTATTCTAAAAAAGTAACAGATTTGTTTACTTCACAACTTTGTTGCACTGATGAATGTATTGGTCATGTTGACACTGTGTGTCGTTTAGAAAAAGTATTAAGTGATAAATTCGCCCAATGACAACATATGCTGGGTTTTTGATAGCCAGAATTTTATTTACCTTTATTTTAATTATTTGAGATACCTTTCACCAAGATCATCTGATCCCAAACTAGGCAAAGATTATCCTAATAGTAACTGATAAATGCACTTAAATAAGAGTATTTTGAAATACATACTTTATGGATAATAACACCCAGACGCCGAAAAAAAGGAAAAACCACCAACGGGCCAGTCATACTTCATATTATTTGTTTGTGTATTTTTGTGCATCTTAACCTTTTTCAAGTGACTTTTGCTTCAAAATTAGGTGATTATCATTTTTATCTGAATTAATTTTGACTTTCTATGTATCATTATTTTTTTTGTCGAGAATAAACCTTCGCCTAAAACCACTGAATGAAGCAATGTGGATGTAAAAAGATGAGCCCTATTTTATGTCACCTTGTTTCTCTAGTGCAAAATAAAAAAAACTTAAGATAAGATAAAGGGAAATAATCTTCATAGGACTAACAAACAAATACAACAAGTTATACATAAAATATCCAATTTAGGCAATATTATTGCTATAAAGCGATCTCTTCCAGACAACCTTCTGAAAAGAGACTAGTATAAAAAAGAACAGGTAAAAGGCTGTGCAAAACAAAGAATAAGTAAGAGATATTTAAATAATAATATAAATAAATGGTGTTTCATAAAACACACAAGGATATTGCATCTTATGTACTCAGTTACATGAACTCTCTGAAATAAACACCTAAAATATAACTTCACTGACCGATAATATGGCGTGAAATCATTCCCTAACATAAGTTCCCTTTTGTCGTCATAGTAAAAGGGGTTTTAGTGCAACTCCTAGGAGAACCCAAACTACGTTAAACACTTGAATCTGTAATTCAAATTCAGCCTCGTTTTGTTAACTTTGCGGACTTGAAGTAATTTACGATTAGGCGATTATTCGAAGCTGGGACACATGAGGGGTTTAATATACGCTCTAAGTAGTTACTTGAAAGGATTCAAACTAATGAATGATCTAATCACCGATCAGTCGGTCACTATTTTATAGCACAGTAATTTCAGGATCTTGTCAATCGGTGGCAGTTAATAAACTGTCTATTTCGGTAACGTTTTGAAGAATAATAATTAGCCCGCCTACTGACTAAGCTCAGTTGGTAAAGGACAGTGCCCAAGTTGGCCTATGAACCAACAAACATTTGACATTTGTCATAATTCTGGCCATGATTTAAGACATAATACACATAACTAATAAGAAAGAAAACATAATGGACATAATTTTTTCAATACCATTTATGTTGCGTTCATCTGTGCCCTCTGTTGTTTAGCCATCGCAACAATATTTTAATTTACTTTGTATTGACCAAGCTTTGTTTTGCAAGAAAACGTAGTTGTGAACTTACTAAAAGCTGTTAAAATGAGTAACAATACATTACTGTCAATGCGATAGATGTTTAATCAACTTTTTTTTTAAATTAGATTATACATTGGCTTAAATCAGCTTTGTGCGAAGCCAAAAAAAAAGAAGTTAATGACGTTTGGTTGACTTGACACTTCAACGCAAAAAAAATACCAGCATCTGTCTAGTGGCTTGTATTTTTCGCTTTCAATTTGCAATGCTGTGTCATTAATAATTTTATTCTTACGACTCGGCTTATAAACGGACGTTGATGGCTCTCTGTAGTGACCTACCTCCTTTTAGATTTTCTAGCAGGGTCTCATAGTTACTACTTAATTATGAATATTAATTTCATTTGATCAGCTGTATATTGTGAAAAGATCGTTATAAATGTTTGACGGGATAATCAAGTTACAGAACACAAAACTATTTGTGTTACGAAGCAACTTAGAGGACTGAAATAAGGTAATCCTCGCAGACATCCTAATTAAAAACTAGACAGTCGAATTTACTGTCCTTTAGACACTTACTAATTACAGCCCGCACAGAATCGGCCAATTAAAATCATCCCGAAACAATTAGCTCAACTACAAATTAACAAAACTCGCAGTTTCCCGCCAATTGTAACGGGCGCGGCAGCCATATTGGCGGCCATGTTGTCCACGATTATTATCTTTTATGGTTATGGCGTCCGCGTGGGCCGATATACGAATTAATTTTAATATTTCGATTTCGTTCCCGATTTAAATGTTAACTCGTAAAAGCAAAGTGTTGCGTTTGTAGCTATTGACTTTTCGGTCGAGTTTTGATGGGGTTTTTCGCGGTTTTTTGCCGTGTAATAATTGTTAAAATTTTGATCACCTTGTTAGGGAACGGTCCAACTTAAAAGATATTGCCACTTAATGATTCGTCATGATAGTAATTTAAAATACCTACCAGAGATGTCGTAATAGTTGAATTGGCAGGCATGCAATTACTGTGAAATAGTAGATAAATATATAAAGATAAAAAATCGACCTGATCCTGGGACTCAAGCGGGATTCGAGCCCGCTAGTTTCTAGCTTTGTGTAGAAAAGAGAACATTGTTTAATGCTAAAAATTAAAATTCCCTCATAGTAATTTTTTTTAACATGCTTATTATCATTTTTTTCACATCTTGTCAATCTGAGCAGATTTTGAATTCTTAGTGTGTCGAAGACGGATGAAAATACTACTAATTTTTTTTTATAAATACATTCTTTACTACAGACAAACATGTTCGTCACTTGAAACTGTGAACTTCCAAGTTATATTTTATTAGATCTCTCTATGTTTCTCATAATTTTAACTCTATCCAGTAAGCTTTGTAATATATAATTATGTATTACTTTGTATTATGTAATAAATAAATTTGACGACCGACTTGGTGTAATGGTTAAGAAGTTGGCTACTACACCAGATATTTATATTTATTATTTATTATATAAATAGCTGCTCATCGCTTCGGTCTCTGGCAATTAGTGGCAAGTATTACTTTTCAGTATCAAATCCAGTTTGTCGGTCGGTCCAGCGCCCGCGGTAACCGCATATCAGTGGATATTCAATCAGAGTTCGTTTCAGCGCAAGTGTTCTCTGTGACCTGAATGCGGTGGAAGAACAATGCCGATAACTGCGGTGTAAACGGTATGGTCGTATCGGTTCGTCGAATCATTTCTGCAGTGAATAAATTACATTTTCCAAATTCACATCAACAATAGCGCAGTGCTTAAAAAAAAAATTCAGCAACCAGTGTTTGTAAACTAATTTACTTGTGGATCCGGAGCATAGATTTCGACTATTAGCCTTATAAGAAGGCTCAAGATCTTGTCAATTTTAAGTTTGTCATGGATTCAGAAAGAAAGAAATCGGCTGAATAACTAAAACAAAACCTGAAAGATGAATGGAAAATCTGATGAGACTGACAGGATTTCCATGAATGAAGGTGGAGAAGGACGGCGTTTTTTAACTCTCGCAAAACATTCAAAGTGTGTTAAAAGATTTTCCGGAACATAAGTGTGTGATTACCAATTCGAATTTGGCGTGGTGATTAAGTCAATATCAATTGTAGCGATGACTTGATTTCTATTATGTATGTATGTAAACTTTTGCCCAGCAGTGGGGCAGTGTATTTACTTAACTTTTTTACTTTACTAAGGAAAAAACTTAATAAAAACAAAGTAGAAAGCCCTCCCAGCACATGTATGCACAATTGTTTATGCACAATTGTGCATACATGTGCATGTAGGTATGCACAATTGTGCGTACATGTGCATGTAATCTTCAGTGTAAAATTTTTGTTCATTTTTCGAATGTTATATGGCAGGTTAGGGCAGAATATCAGCAGCTGGCTAGGCTAATCCTTCCAGAAACTTGCTGAGCCTTCATCCTTTTTGTCAACTTATGTTACTTATGTACCTACCTACTTAATTGTATAATATATACTGTAAATTGTAACAAATAACGCTCATTTAATTATTATTTATTCATGTGTTTCCTTCCTCTTATAGTCCGGGTTCTTCAAGCGGGGCGTGAAAAGGCATTTCTGCTGGCTAGCCCAGTGATTCGTTTGAATGACTGGGCTTGTCAGCTTCAAATCTGGACCTCACCACCGCTTTCCATCAGGTGAAGTGAGGTTTAGTCTTGACAGGCAAAAAAATAAAAAAGTATTTTGAAAGCAATCATATATTTTTTTATATACCACCAAGGACATGTTTTATCTACTAAGACGTGATTTACAAAATACATTTCTGCTTTACTAGCCACGTTTTTAATTAAGTGAAGACAAATTATGTCTGCAATAAATCAGCGTTGTTAGTGTGACAGGGAGACGCGCACGCGTCGGTGCGTGTCGCGGCGGCCATGATGGATCGACAACCGCGCGATTGGTTGCACGACTTTCAAGGACACACGTGTTTGCTTCCTTGGTATTTGTAGTCAGAAATAAAGAGATTGATTAGTAAAGACATTAGAGTCGAAATATTTTTGGGTGTTTTTTTCAATGTCTGGGCAGTTACGCAATTGTACACAAGTGTTGAAAATCAGAGCAGCTTTCAACACACCAATGTCTCGTAGTATTTTTTTATGGTATTTATTTTTTTGTTGCTTCTGTCTCATTTTCAATTTTAATTTGTAACAATAATTTCAACTAAAAAAAGACATTTTCACTTCTTCTCTTTTTACTGGCCTTTCGATGCAATTAATTTGGATTATTGCGCTTAAGGTCGCCGTTGCGATTCTCATCTAGGACAAATTCCATGGTGACGATGATTTAGTCTTATCAACTATTAAAAGTAATCATTACAAAAACAATTTTTCAACCTCTTCTTAGTTTGGGGTAGATGATCTTGGTGTTTATCTCTCAGTTTTTTTGTGTTTGTACAAGCCCCGACGAAACATCTGCGCACACGCCGGCTGTTTCCCTAACCTCTGATTTATTGCTCCCACTCTTCATTCTTGTCTTTATTTGTCCTGTCGTAAAGAGTACGAGACACTCAATTTGGACCAATTTTAGAAGTTATTTCAAGTTTGGTATTCCAATCTCTTGGGAAGTTCCACTTGATTGATATCGTGTTAAATCAATGCATGTGCCCCTTATTAGGAGCATTCCGGCGGGATGATTCTACTGGGATATAAGAATAAATAAAGTATTTTTACAGTAGTTAGACATTATTGTGGACATCAATCCTAAGTGCCGTTTGGAGAACTAGGCGGACGAATTATAATTAAATACAGTACGTCATCATCATCATTTCAGCCGAACGACGCCCACTGCTGGGCATAGGCCTCCCCCAAGGATCTCCACAACGATCGGTCCTGCGCTGTCCGCATCCAGCGGCTTCCCGCGACCTTGACCAGATCGTCGGTCCACCTTGTAGAGGGCCTGCCCACGGAACGTCGTCCGGTACGCGGTCGCCATTCGAGAACCTTTCCGCCCCAACGGCCATCGGTTCTCCGCGCTATGTGTCCCGCCCACTGCCACTTCAGCGATGCAATCCTACGAGCGATGTCGGTTGTTTTTGTTCTCCTGCGGATCTCATCATTTCTGATTCGATCGAGCAGGGAAATACCAAGCATCGCTCTCTCCATTGCTCGCTGGGTGATCTTGAGCCTTCTTATGAGACCCATAGTAAGGGACCACGTCTCACTCCCATAGGTCATTACTGGCAACACACACTGGTCAAAGACTTTTGTCTTGAGACACTGAGGTATTTCGGACGCGAATATATGCCGGAGCTTCCCGAACGCTGCCCATCCGAGCTGGATTCGACGAGAGATCTCTTTCTCGAAGTTGGACTTACCTAGCTGGACTGTCTGTCCCAGGTAAACATAGTGGTCAACAACTTCGAGTGTAATGTTCCCAACGTTAACTGGAGCGGGTGCAATATGGGCATTCAACATGATTTTTGTTTTGTCCATGTTCATCTTAAGACCCACTCTTTGAGAAGCATTACCGAGATCCTCGAGCATTATGTTCAGGTCTTTCAAGGTCTCAGCCATAAGAACTACATCATCGGCAAATCGCAGGTGTGTTAGGTACTCGCCATTGATGTTGATGCCGCGTCCTTTCCAGTCCAGAAGCTTGAAAATATCCTCCAACGCAGCCGTGAACAGTTTCGGAGAAATAACGTCTCCTTGTCTCACGCCTCGCTGTAGTTGGATCGGATTAGAGCTCTGGTTCTGTAATCGGACCGACATTGTGGCGTTCTGGTATAAGTACCTTAGCACCTCAATGTACCTGTAGTCTATTTGGCACCTTTGGAGAGACTGTAGTACTGCCCAGGTCTCAATCGAATCAAAGGCTTTCTCGTAGTCCACGAACGCTAAGCAAAGTGGCAAGTTATACTATTCGGTCTTCTGTATAACTTGCCGCAGCGTATGAATGTGGTCTACGGTACTATAGCCTTTTCGGAACCCTGCTTGTTCGGGAGGTTGGAAGTCGTCAAACCTGCGAGCGAGACGATTCGTAATGACTCTCGAAAACAGCATATAGATATGGCTCAGAAGCGAGATGGGTCTGTAGTTCTTCAAGAGAGTTTTGTCACCCTTCTTGAAGAACAGCATCACATCGCCTCTGCCCCATGCCTTTGGCGTTTTTCCCTCGAGGATGACAGAACTGAAGAGCGTCTGGAGGACCTTAAGTATCGGCTTACCGCCCGCTCTCAGGAGCTCGGTTGTGATTCCGTCACCACCCGCCGCCTTGTTGTTTTTAAGCTGCTTGAGAGCCATCCTAATCTCGTACAGGCAGTCCGGGATATCTTCGGTATAGTGTCGGGTAAGCTTGGCTCTAGGATCTTTAGCCTTGCTTTCAACAGGTGTTTGCGTGGAATATAACTGTCCATAGAAACTCTCAATCTCCCTCAGGATTTCAGGTGTTGACAAAATGATGCTACCTGCCTCAGTTTTCAGCCTCGTCAATTGGCTTTGCCCAATAGACAGATCTCTGGCGAACACTTTGGAGCCTTTATTCCGCTCAATTGCCTCTTTAATACGCTGGGTATTAAATTGGCGAAGGTCGCTCGTCAAAGACTTAGATATCTGTCTATTGAGTTGCCGATAACGATGGGCATCCGCTGAGTTCTGTAGCCTCATTTCGTTTCTCTGATCCATGAGTAGGAGAGTCTGACTGGAGAGTTTCTTTGATTTGGGACGGCGGGTTTTAAAGTGCTTGGACCCTACCGTACGGACAGTATCCACCACCATGTTGTACAGATCGTCCACATCGATGCTGTTCTCAAGGGCTTCGAAGCGGTTTTGAAGCTCGAGCTGAAAGCACTCGGGGTTTTGAATTTGAGCCGGTATTGGTCGGAGCGTGGATTTTATCAGATTTTTTTACAGTACGTGAGTAATAACTAATTTAACAAAAATATTAAGTTCTATCAGCAACCTAGTAACCTATTTTTACCAAAATTATGTTTGACGCCTGAAAGTGGAGCCCTCACCTAGACCAACATTACAGTTTGTAACCAAGCATTACAGTGGCAAACTTGATGTATCATCGTACAAGTGTAATATTTTGATACAGCTTCCCTGAAGTTTTGGAAAGGAGTATTGTAATGTAATGCTCAAAATCGAATCTGAAATGTACATTACAGGCGAATGTTCGTCATGTCAGGGAGGCAGTACTGTACTGTAGGTAATGCTCAAACTCGAATCTGAAACATTACATTACAAGCAAATGCTCTAAGTAAGGGAGCTTGTACAGCGGGTTTTGTTCTGAAGAACTGTTTGATGTGATGCCCACGGCTACTTTTCATCACCGCACCGCTCGCCACCGACAGGGCATTCATCCTCACATTCCATCCGCAATGGTCTCGTACAATTCGGTTTCAGAGATGTATCCTTCCGAGGACGCTTAAATTGTGGAATGAACTCCCTGCCGAGGTTTTCCCGATGAGTTATAGTATGGAGTTCTTCAAGAGGGGTTTGAAAAGGTTTTTACAGGGTCGACAACGCGCGAATGATACCCCTGGTGTTGCACGCGTCCATAGGCCGCGATAACCGCTTACCATCAGGCGGTCCGCGTGCTTGATTGTCACCGACGTAGTATAAAAAAAAAAGCACCTTTAGTGTAAAAGTTGCAAACTACTCTATGATACTATGGTTGGAACTAGAACATTAGAACCTAAAGTCACAAGACGAAACTTATTCTAAAATGACCCAGAATAGTGCTATTTTTGAAAATGAAATCTACGCAAACGCTGCTTAAACACGAATAACCTGATAATAGCTGCATATTAATGCGAAACTCGCACACGACTAAAATTCTCTTGAAAATCCTCATAACCGGCGACTATTATCGCAGGGTCGTTAGCACATTTTCCAGTTACTAATTCGTTGAAAATAGAACCTTAATGCCTGGAGTTAAGCACCAAAAGTGTATCCGTAGGCTGTCCGCTCTTTTACGTTGTGAATATGACGAGTAATGTTACGTACCTAGTAGATATGCACGGCATTTGAATTAAAAAGGGTCGCGAAGAGCTATAAGACACGCAGATAATCCTGTTTGGTTCACGAGAACAGTTCAAAAGTATCAAACTAACGAACGAACCAGGAGCTCTACCATGATTTTGCCTTACGTTATCTACGGTAGTTGACTCCATTGGAAAAAAAAGCGTCACCACAGACGCGGCTGTCATTGGTGTCAATTCACAGGAATAATACAGGGTTTACTTACAGGGTTCATGTTCTAAACGTATTGAAATATAAGACCCACAATGTACAACATGAATGCAATAAAGAATTTGAAGTTTGAATAATAAATAATCTAACTAGCGTAACGGCTCGCGTACACCTAATCCGTTATCGGCCGAACTATGCTCGGCCGACATCGGCCGATCAAATCAAACGTAGGTAAATGAACGGTACACGTAACACCAAAACTGATTTCGTCAGCCAATGGCGGACAAGGACAAAATCAGTTTTGGTTTTGGAACTACTCGTACGATTACAAGTTTGTTATCGGCCGAGCATAGATGCATATATATTATATATATCATAGGTGTACGCGAGCCGTAATAGTAATATGTCAAGTCTACTGACATATTGTCTGTGGGTTTTTAAAGTGTGCTCAACTTTGAATATCGTTTCTGTTTTTGGGGTGCAGGTATTAAACTATCGCAAGCACCAAACGAAAGCCAATAGTATAGCTGCCCCTTTCATATCTACTGACATGGTACAGGACAGCATCAATTTGAAGTGTGCTTAACCAATCGTTTTTGTATTTGGGAGCAATATCACAGATTACATAATCAATACATAGATAATTTATTCAATTTTAAATGCGTGCTGTCATGTGACAGGCATATATTACCAGTACGTCTACCATGAGTTGCCACTTTAAATTAACGTTATCGTTCGCGTAAAAAAAAATATTTTTACTGTAAACGTACACGTACAGGGCTACCTTTATCGATTTAGATGTCAGCAGTCAGTACCTACATTACGTCATCATCGCGTCACGTCAGTATAACCGCATGATTTGCATACAAATTCTCTACGTGGCTGTTGACAACCAATTTCCAAATGAGTCTTGGGAGACCCGGCGGCTGGTGACACACAAAAGAGTCAGAGAAAAAAAAGTAATCATCACGCGTAAGTATATAGAATGACAGAGGCCTGGCAATGTCTTTATGAAACTTATTTTTTTTTGTTCTATTTCGTTATTTTTCATAAGTTCACAAATATTTTTGTCAAAAAATAGAATAATTTCTGGAAAAACCAACTTCGCCAGATTATTTCATGTTTTTCAATGTCGAACCAGTATTTGTTTAACAATCTGTTAAGCGCAGTGGCAAGCGCTCTGAATCGCATGATCATATCCTTGGTTGCTTCTGTTTTTCATGAAACGAGAGTTAATCTTACTTTGGGATATAACAGGGTATCCCAAAAAGAAGTGTCAAGCGGAAGCCCACAGATAGAGCACCCGTTGGGGTACCCGAATCACCCCCATGTATGTTCCGCGATTGTTCATAGTTTTCGAGTTATGATTTTTTTTCTGGATTTCTGAGAATTTCGGACCTACAAGTTAATTTTTTTTATTTTTTAAAAAGTAGAAGACTTTTCAATTTTTTTCTTTGCCCAACTGAATTATCCTTAATTGTACTTTGATGCATAAAATAATCAGTTTCATAACTTTGACCAAAATGATGAAAATGTTGGTATAAAACCAAAAATGTACGGTTGATGAATAAAGACTTAAATTTTCAACATTAAATTAAAAATCTAAGCGGGTGACAGTATGGTTTCTAAATAAAACTCAAAAATGCTCCATAATCTCAGCTTTCCTAATCATTACAAAAAAGAAGTACCTAATGGACTACTTTGGCTAAAATCAGCCTTAAAAAGACAGCGAGGTGGAAAATTCTTGAAATTAGCCATCAGATTAATAACTGTTTTTTGGCCATTTTATCATTCCTAAAGTTCATGAATTTGTTCATCATCATCATTTCAGCCGAACGACGCCCACTGCTGGGCATAGGCCTCCCCCAAGGATCTCCACAACGATCGGTCCTGTGCTGTGCGCATCCAACGGCTTCCCGCGACCTTGACCAGATCGTCGGTCCACCTTGTAGAGGGCCTGCCCACGGAACGTCGTCCGGTACGCGGTCGCCATTCGAGAACCTTTCCGCCCCAACGGCCATCGGTTCTCCGCGCTATGTGTCCCGCCCACTGCCACTTCAGCGATGCAATCCTTCGAGCGATGTCGGGTGTTTTGGTTCTCCTGCGGATCTCATCATTTCTGATTCGATCGAGCAGGGAAATACCAAGCATCGCTCTCTCCATTGCTCGCTGGGTGATCTTGAGCCTTCTTATGAGACCCATAGTAAGGGACCACGTCTCACTCCCATAGGTCATTACTGGCAACACACACTGGTCAAAGACTTTTGTCTTGAGACACTGAGGTATTTCGGACGCAAATATATGCCGGAGCTTCCCGAACGCTGCCCATCCGAGCTGGATTCGACGAGAGATCTCTTTCTCGAAGTTGGACTTACCTAGCTGGACTGTCTGTCCCAGGTAAACATAGTGGTCAACAACTTCGAGTGTAATGTTCCCAACGTTAACTGGAGCGGGTGCAATATGGGCATTTAACATGATTTTTGTTTTGTCCATGTTCATCTTAAGACCCACTCTTTGAGAAGCATTACCGAGATCCTCGAGCATTATGTTCAGGTCTTCCAAGGTCTCAGCCATAAGAACTACATCATCGGCAAATCGCAGGTGTGTTAGGTACTCGCCATTGATGTTGATGCCGCGTCCTTTCCAGTCCAGAAGCTTGAAAATATCCTCCAACGCAGCCGTGAACAGTTTCGGAGAAATAACGTCTCCTTGTCTCACGCCTCGCTGTAGTTGGATCGGATTAGAGCTCTGGTTCTGTAATCGGACCGACATGGTGGCGTTCTGGTATAAGTACCTTAGCACCTCAATGTACCTGTAGTCTATTTGGCACCTTTGGAGAGACTGCAGTACTGCCCAGGTCTCAATCGAATCAAAGGCTTTCTCGTAGTCCACGAACGCTAAGCAAAATGGCAAGTTATACTCTTCGGTCTTCTGTATAACTTGCCGCAGCGTATGAATGTGGTCTACGGTACTATAGCCTTTTCGGAACCCTGCTTGTTCGGGAGGTTGGAAGTCGTCGAACCTGCGAGCGAGACGATTCGTAATGACTCTCGAAAACAGCTTATAGATATGGCTCAGAAGCGAGATGGGTCTGTAGTTCTTCAAGAGAGTTTTGTCACCCTTCTTGAAGAACAGCATCACATCGCCTCTGCCCCATGCCTTTGGCGTTTTTCCCTCGAGGATGACAGAACTGAAGAGCGTCTGGAGGACCTTAAGTATCGGCTTACCGCCCGCTCTCAGGAGCTCGGTTGTGATTCCGTCATCACCCGCCGCCTTGTTGTTTTTAAGCTGCTTGAGAGCCATCCTAATCTCGTACAGGCTGACGTCCGGGATATCTTCGGTATAGTGTCGGGTAAGCTTGGCTCTAGGATCTCTAGCCTTGCTTTCAACAGGTGTTTGCGTGGAATATAACTGTCCATAGAAACTCTCAATCTCCCTCAGGATTTCAGGTGTTGACGAAATGATGCTACCTGCCTCAGTTTTTAGCCTCGTCAATTGGCTTTGCCCAATAGACAGATCTCTGGCGAACACTTTGGAGCCTTTATTCCGCTCAATTGCCTCTTTAATACGCTGGGTATTAAATTGGCGAAGGTCGCTCGTCAAAGACTTAGATATCTGTCTATTGAGTTGCCGATAACGATGGGCATCCGCTGAGTTCTGTAGCCTCATTTCGTTTCTCTGATCCATGAGTAGGAGAGTCTTACTGGAGAGTTTCTTTGATTTGGGACGGCGGGTTTTGAAGTGCTTGGACCCTACCGTACGGACAGTATCCACCACCATGTTGTACAGACATGAATTTGTTATCTGACCAAAAATAACTGCAGGAAGGCTAAGGAAATCAGTGTGAGAACAATACAACGTCGAACCGGAATTCCAAAATCACTGGCACATCGCATACTCCAACAAGAGGGTTTTCACCCATATCATATTCAAAAAGTTCAGCAGCTTAAGCCCGCAGACTATCCGAGAAGAGTAGCGTTTTGTCAGGAAATGTTGCGGCGTCAAGCTGAAAACGTTTTTTTTTTAAATATTATATGGCCCGATGAGTCACATTTTAAGAGATGTGGAATTTTCAACATACACAACTATCATTCTTGGAACATTGAAAATCCACACTTGACCCGGGAATCTAATTTCCAAGAACAATTCAGTGTCAATCTATGGTCAGGCATCTTAAACGGACAGCTGATTGGTCCGTTCGAACTACCTGACCGACTAAACGGCGAGGCCTATTTGCATTTTCTACAACATAATCTCACCGACTTGTTATGAGATGTTGACGTGTTAACGCTTTATAGGAATATGATTTTTCAAAACGACGGCGCCCCATGCCATTTTGCGAGAATCGTCAGACAATATTTGTCTGAAAGATTTCCAGACAGGTGGATCGGCCGTGGAGGGCCCATTGCGTGTCCGCCACGGTCCCCCGACTTGAACCCAATTGATTTCTTCGTCTGGGGATATTACAAGGAATTGGTTTACGCCAAGGACATCAGCAACGTAGCCGAATTACGAATAAAATTGAGGCAAGCAGCAAGAGACGATAAAAAACAACAGAATTGCCTTTATAAAACTAAAAGACAACTTTTTTAGACGATGTAGAATTTGTATCGAGAACGAAGGTAGACATTTTGAACATTTCTTGTAAATAAATAATAAATAATTAATAACTATTTCTTTTTGTTCTATTAATTAAACCTTTAAATGTTTATTCTTTCTATTATTTTCTTAGCCTTCCTGCAGTATTTTTTGGTTAGATAACAAATTCATGAACTTCAGGAATGATAAAATGGCCAAAAAACAGTCATTAATCTGATGGCTAATTTCAAGAATTTTCCACCTCGCTGTCTTTGAAGGCTGATCTTAGCCAAAGTAGCCCATTAAGTACTTCTTTTTTGTAATGATTAAGAAAGCTGAGATTCTGGAGCATTTTTGAGCTTTACTTAGAAACCATACAGTCACTTGAATTTTAATTTAAAGTTGGAAATTTAAGTCTTTATTCATCAACCGTACATTTTTGGTTTTATACAAACATTTTCATCATTTTGGTCAAAGTTATGAAACTAATTATTTTATGCATCAAAGTACAATCAAAGGTGATTCAGTTGGGCAAAAAAAAAATTTGAAAAGTCTTCTACTTTTCAAAAAAATAAAAAAAAAAATTTTAGGTCCGAAATTCTCAGAAATTCAGAAAAAAAATCATATCTCGAAAACTATGAACAATCGCGGAACATACATGGGGGTTATTCGGGTACCCCAAGGGGTGCTCTATCTGTGGGCTTCCGCTTGACACTTCTTTTTGGGACACCCTGTATATGCGATGTTGTCTCATATTTAATTATTGATTTATTATTGTGTTTGACAAAACAAGGGTAAATTCAACTGTTACAGATGTGACATATTGAATTATTCACCCAAAACCACTTAAAAAAAACGAATCTCCGACGAAATAAGTCCATGATTTTCTCAATAAATTGAATTCGACAGACAGGACAAAGTACTAAATCAATTTGCATATCAAATCGCAAGACAGCAACAAATTACACTACAATTTACTACAAGTTACTACAACAATTACGAATTTCTCTGACTTTGAACAGATGTAATGCCAAGATCAAATAGATGTGGCTATTTTAACAGTGATGTCAAAAGTTAAAATACATTATTCGGCTAAAGGCTTTTATCATTGTACCTACCTATTTTAGGGTTTATCTGAAAGAGATTAATTATCCCACAATAAAATTTATATAATATCATCTCTGTTAACTGTTGTGTAATGTAGGCCTTAAGCCAAGTGGAGTTATGAATTGAGGTAAGCCAAAGTGGAAGCCTAAAACTGAGACACGGAGAGTTGGTTGGAAATCTAATAATGAACACAAACGTGTATTTGGCCAGTTATGAACTCAGGACCACAAGATCCAAAATCCAAGCACCCTTCTGCTTGACCACTAGGCCATGATGCCAAAATATCGTGCCTGCAATTTCCATCTATTATTATTCTTATCAAATCAACAT
Organism: Udea olivalis; assembly: GCA_947369235.1. Classification (NCBI taxonomy): domain Eukaryota; kingdom Metazoa; phylum Arthropoda; class Insecta; order Lepidoptera; family Crambidae; genus Udea; species Udea olivalis. Next base: position 16,723,744 of record OX376359.1, read on the forward strand.
CATTGCGCAACTCTGGGGTATTACAGGCTTGACATGAATACGGCGAGCTCAAAGCTCTTCTCTCAAATGAACACTTCCACGTCAATTATATGGCAATTTAATTTTCATTTCGCTGAGACGACCGCGTCAAACGTCGCAGAGATGAAGTACGCCTATAGTACCATACGCTGTGAAGTTGCAGATGCGACACTTTTTTAATACTTCCGAGCAGGTTTGAATTCACGCACATTGAGAAGAAAACTACAAGGAAAGGATAGGATTAAAGTATAATAATATGAATCCTTTTTACAAACGTTTTTCGAAGAAACAAACAATTTTAACTACATACTCGTATATTCGCCAATATAACACTAGAGTGTAAATTATGCCTTTTATAACTATTTGCTAGCACAGTTTTACTCACCTGACAAAAAACAATATTGATTAATTGATATTATCACATGCCAAATGAGTAACATATTATATGAGTGAACTGTCAGTGCATAATATGAGTGACCATGAGTTTACGACAGCTTACTAAAGCAATTTGTATGTCATTTTTGATTCCAAGAGACGCTTTACCGAAATCGCATACAAATACTTAACTACAGACGCTAGCGACAATCGCTGTCGTAAACTCATGATGGGTTCCCTGTAGGCTAAACCAAAATCAGAGACCTCTATTTAACTTTCATCTGTTTGAAAGGACATCGCTCGTTCCCCATACATTGAATGCCCTAGAACGCACAGCAATGAGAAAATACTTGTTGTGTTCGGAATCATTCACACATTCTTATCAGGCATTTGCTGAAACATGGACAACTCTTTAGGAACCATGACCTACAACAGAATGTATTAAATTTTGAGGTTATATTTAATCGTAAACGATGTACACTTTTTGTTATGTTCTGATAGGTATATTGTTTACCTGATTACGTAGATAAAAATATCGTTTACATCCATGCGGATGGTAATTTTTTACAAGAAACAAGCGTTTGTTGGAAATTCAATTCATTCACAAGTTATTTACTCCTAAAAATAATCACCTAATGAACAAAATGACAGAAAAAAAATGTTTTACCGTATAACATTTGAATTTAAATCAAAATTATTTGAAGTTGGTGTCTAGTGGTTAGGTGGGAAAAGTAGGGTCGGCGCCAGCCTCGTGATTGGACGCATTGAGGCGCTGGGCTTGAAGGTCGCCTTACACAAAACCGAGGCCCTCCTCTTCCACGGGCCTCGGCAGGGACCACCACCTGGTGCCTCGGTCTCACTCAATGGGACGACAGTGCGGGTCATGGTCCAGATCAAATATCTGGGCCTCTTTTTGGATGGGCGGTGGCGATTTGAGGAACATTTCTCCCGCCTTGCGCCCCGCTTTATCCGTTCCGCTCATACAGAGGTGGGCGGAGGACCTGGCTGACCCGCTCTATGGCCGGGACACCATAGACGCAATACGGCCGGTCCTCAACCAGTGGTTACGTCAGGAGTGGCCTCTGACGTACCGGGTGACGCAGATACTTTCCGGGCATGGGTGCCCACCCCGCGGTGCCACGAGTGCGGCGCTGCTGAAGACATGGCCCTGCACACTCTGCAAGTATGCACAGCATGGGCCGAGCAGCGCCGTACCCTCGTGGCCACCATTGGAAGGGACCTCTCACTCCCGGCCGTAGTTCAGGCCATGTTGGGGAGTGAGGAGGCCTGGATGGCAATGGTCTTCTGCGAGGAGGTGATGACGCAGAAGGAGACCGCGGAGAGGGCCCGAGAGGATTATCCTCTGGCGGCCCCTCTTCGACGCAGATGGCGGGGAGCAAGAAGATGGCGGTTCGCCCGTCCTCCTCCTGCTCCCTAAAATTAGCACCGGGGTGTAAGCCGGGGGGCTTACACCCTATTCCAAAGTGCATCCGTCTTAGGGTGTCCCAGTATACCGGGATGCCCCTGTAGCGTGAGGAGGCTCGGCGCATAGGCTGGGCCGACCGCTAGGGCGACGTGGTAATCCTTTAGGCTCCATGGCGCCCTATTTCATAGCGGCGAGGTCTACTCGGGTGTTTTTTAGTGGGTATGCCGCCAGCTTCACCGGCGGAGAGTCCTACACTCCCCCACTGCCCGACCCAGGCAGTTGGATAGTGCATAATGCATTTCTCACCCGGATAAGAAAAAAAAAAGGTGGAAAAAGTAGATAGTGGTATCAAGTTGTGTGGTTCCTGCGCATACTCTCCAAAATACATCTTAAAAGATACCAAAAGACAGGTGACTTTACACGCCGTTGCTACAAACTCGAATCTGGAGTTAGGTTCCAACAAGCGGATCGCCACCTTCGAGTCTACTAGCTCTTCGGCCCACTGAGTTCCGGTGTGAAGTAACGCCAAACATTATGAGGATGCCAAGTTTTATGGTAGCGGTTTTTGTTTTGGACTCAATGTATAGTTACATTGAGTCCAAAACAAAAACCGCTACCATCATACCACCGAAGTTGAGGTTAGACGAGAGATCCATACCTAAGATTTCGAGGTGGAACCACCACCTGTAAAATAGGAGTGTTGCCTCTCTTTTTTCATAGCTTTGAGCTGTTCATAGGTTTTGTGTTGATCTTTAAATTCGACTCTTTTAGACAATTCCTCACTATGACTATTTCTATGCATATTTTTCCTCTCTGTACGTCTACCACGAGTTACCAATTTAGATTCACGTTAACGTTCGCGTAAAAAATGTTTTTTGGGATAACACATGACAATGTCAAATCGCGAAGAGACGAGCGTGTTAGGTGTACAAGAACCTAAGGGGGCAAGGGGCCAAAAAACCTCATAATTCTAGATTTTGATGATTTTACTCATTTAATGTTATGCGTTTCTCATTTTATGCGTTAAAATATTATTAAGGGTTATTTCTCGGGTCTGGGTGTGCTGGGAGACGCCCCTGGCTTAATTCCTTGTCTGGTACCTCGTAATACAGGGATATTTATCCCTCCTTCGAGATCATGACAAGAGGTGTATTGTCTGGCGCATATTTATTTATTTATATTTATTTATTAAGACCACTTAATTCTTTATACCATATTAGATAATGCTTAAAAATATATGCAAATACAATTATGCGTTTAGTGGTTATGCCTTAATATTATTATTCCTAAAAACACTATGCCTGAATAAATTATGACAAAAGTTTTTATGCGAATAAATTTAGACCGCTTTCATCTATGATGCCTCGATAGAGTATTAATTAGTTAGTTACAACGGTTTTACTATTAAAATATTTGTAGTATATGTATTATAGCGGTGTTACACAAAACAAGCAAGTACCCTGGAATCACCTAGTTATTTTGATGGTAATTTTAACTTGGAATCATGCAAATCATGTTGATCTAGTACGAGCTTAATATATTATATTATCAGTAAATTAGCCCTCGGGCTGATAACCCAATCAGTGCAATGACTACCTATTCAGTTAATTATTAGGCTAGATATATAATACACGATACGTGTTCACATTTAAATTAGCATAGGGATATTAGTTATACTTATTTTTCAAATAATACGAATTGAGCCTATTGGCCTAGGGGTTGAGTACCTCCACTCGTATCGTGGATCGTGTGGTTCCGAGTTCAAACCTCTCAAAAATCAATCCTTTGGCAATTTTTTTAAACCATCATACCACTTGTCATGTTCTCGATATATGGATAGATATTCCTGTGTAACAAGGTAACAGAGAAGAAACTAAGCCAGGCGTCTCGTAGTTCACCCATATTCAAGTCATTTTAGAAAATATCGTTTCCTAAATTGACTTAACCGGGAATAGAGCCTGGGATTCTACGTAAATCAAGACGAAAACTCACAACGCAAAAAAAGTGATCTAAACCAGTGATAATTATAGTCATTCATATGGTCATACTAATAATTTATGATTTTACAAATAAGTTCAAAAGGAAATCCAACTAATCGTACCTAAATTCACGTATCTGGCTTGATGATCGAATCTGAATTGTTATCCCTACCATAAGTTTCCACCGACGAAAGTCGCTAGCGTTGGAGTTGAAGTTTTTGTATGCAATTTCAGTATAGCGCCCTAGGAATAGAAGCTTAACTGAAAGAGATACAAATGGTTGTCGTCAACTATCGTAGTTTACGAACGAAAACTCTTGGTGGATGTACTGTTTTATTACAGGTTCCTGTTCCTAGTATGGCCTTCGATGTTTAAATTGACGTATCCGTGTGTGCTCATTTTCCAAAGCAAACCGCATTTGCAAACAAAATGGGAATAATTGGTCAATCCGATGGCTTATTAAGCAGCGCGTTTATTTAGAACTTTATGAGCCTTTTATTAAATAGTCTGTTTTTTGTGATGCATAATATTTGTATCTTTTCATTTATTTATTGATTATACATTCCAAGTGTAAAAGTAAGAAACGTCAATTACAAGGCAAAACATTCTAAATAAATATAAACGTATAAAACGAGTTATCTCTTGGTAATATTCATTGCTATGCGGATGATAGCACGGTCCACGCGCGATATTTCGAGCGCCCTGGGGCAAAGCAGACTGACATCGAGGAGAAGAGGCGAAGTCTTGTTGTTGAGCTTGACGGAGTGTTGGACCGCATTTCAGAATGTGGTGCATGCAATCTTGTCGAGTTCAATGCCAAGAAAACGCAGGTGTGTGCATTCACAGCAAAGGCGTCGCCGTTCCTTTCCCTTCCCACTCTTCAACGCACCCCGCTACCGATTAAGGATAGCCCAAACATCCCTGGCATGGATTTTCGTAGCAACCTAAACCAGCGGGAATACATTGAGAGCGTCATTAGAACTGTGTGCGTGTATGAGTTCGTATATAAGCTTTAGTAGAATTATAATAAACCGAACTATTACCAACTGTTGTCTCATTTCACTGCCATTCCGTCTGTGGTTATATAGTAATTCTTAAGGTCCAACTGTGTCTTATTGCGTCTCCTCGACAGCACTGCAACAGTGGTGGACCCTGACGTGATGTCACGTCGGGGTCCGCAACAGTGGTGACCCCGCGTCGGAACAAATACGCGACCCTGAAACAACAAAATGGTATTTCCGCGCAAATCGTGTATCAGTGCGTCGCAAGAAGTCACTATCAGCACCGCTGTCGTATTCCATATTCCGGAATTCTGGAAGGATCAGCCCGTCTTTGGTTTGCCCAGTTTGAAGCAGTCATCGCACTACAAAAGAAAGCCGTCACAGAATCTTCGGATCTACATAAAGGACACCCTGTTTATACGACAGCGCAAGCGAAGGTCATTATCAAATGTTAGAAGGTCTGCTGACGCAGCTAAAACAAACGGAAATGTGTGCAAAAACGATACGAAACGCAAGAATAGCCGACGCAGCAATTATCGCAAGTATGTATTACGCACCGAAGTCAAGTTCGAGATCGCGTAACAAAGAAGCAACCATTTGTCATTATCATCGTAAAGATGGAAAATACGCTCACAGATGTCAGGAACCATGCAATTGGAAGCAACCCTTTTCAGCGACCGAAAAGGTCAAGGTTGAGTTTTTTTAATCGATACAGGAGCAAATATCCTAGGTAATGTAACCCCTCATTGTTACCGACCGAAAAGGAGGTATGAGGTATTTTAACGATACCGGAACAAATGTCTCCGAAGTGTAAGCTACATCTAGGCCGCAGATGGTTCAAAAATTAACCCATGGAGATTGTGTTCGAAAAATTGTACGAAAATGGGTTAATTAATTGGTTAGTTAATTCCTCCAGAGCGAGTTTGATTTCTTAGGTTATCGTGTAACGAAACGAGCCAAGGGATACGCCAGGAAGAAGAAATATTATAAAGCATCAACAAGTTCCCCAAGCCGAGGACAACAAAGGTGCTAAGAAGATTTTATTTCACAATATTGCACACGTAAGTGGCCGTGACAATATTGTCGTAAAAGTGCATAGGCATACAAAATCACCTATGAGAAGGTATTTGCCTGCACAGCGTTTATTATAAATAATGGTTCAAGAACGTGATGGTTTGGAAAAAGACAAGAGCACGTACATGATAAGATCAGGTAGATTATTCGAACCAGTGCTCAGATTCCGTTGAAGTGATATATTTAACATCCTATGTCATTGCAATTTTTCAGGACTTCAATTTTGCAAGAGGGTAAATTATGATTTTTTTAAAAGAGGGGAATACTGTGCCGTCTGGTCACGTAGTGAGATTAGGCACACACAGTGTACGTGTATGAGTTCGTATATATGCTTTAGTAGAATTATAATAAACCAGACTATTACCAACTGTTGTCTCATTTCACTGCCATTCCGTCTGTGGTTATATAGTAATTCTTAAGGTCCAACTGTGTCTTATTGCGTCTCCTCGACAGCACTGCAACAGTGGTGGACCCCGACGTGATGTCACGTCGGGGTCCGCAACAAACTGCATCCCGTAAACTCGGAATCCTGAACAGAGTGTGACGATTCTTCACACCTGGGCATCTCTGTCTCTTGTATAAGACACAAGTTCGCTCGTGTGTGAAATACTGCTCTCATCTCTGGGACAGTTACGCCAAGTACCTACTCGAAGCTTTTGACAGGTTGCAGTGGCGTGCTATCCATATTATTGGAAACCCAGAGGCAACTTTGACCCTTGAGCCTCTCCAATTGCATAGAGACATTGCCAGGCTAAGTGTTCTCTATCGCTTCTACAATGAAGATTGCTCTGACGAGTGATTCCAGCTTATTCCACCATCACCTTTCCACTCCCGTACCACGCGTGCTGGACTACGGCGTCATCCACACACAATTCAACATTTGTTGGCCCGAACTAAAAGGTTCGGTGACTCGTTTCTTTGTCGTAAGTACCATCCAGACGTGGAACGCTCTTACAGCACATGTGTTTCCTTCCCCTTATAGTCCCGGGTGAATCAAGCGGGGCGTGAAAAGGCATTTCTGCAGGCTTCAAGGTGAGAGTGGCCAGCCCAGTGATTCGTTTGAATGACTGGGCTTGTCAACCTCATATCTGGACCTCACGACCGCTTTCCATCACGTGGAGTGAGGTCATCTTGACGGGCAATATAAAAAAAATAACTTTAATAGTAAATTTCATCAATAAACATGATGCACTACCACCGGTTTAGAGGTTGTTCCTATCGAAAAAAATTCAGCAAAAACCTCAATAGTTTTACGTTTTTAATCTTGTTTTTCATAATTTGAATAAACAAAGGCAAGTCAAAATGAATAGTTTTTATGGCAAAATTTACGCCAGCAAAGCGGAAACGGCTGGTTTTTTAGTAATTATTGTGTATATGCAAGTTCCTGTGTATGTATAGATACATTTAAAAATTTTCCCCCTGGTTTACAAATGCATGTATGAGTAGACTACATATTGTAAAAGGTTACGGTCGGATCACGTACCATTAAGCAAATTTAAATATCATGAAATTATCAGAGTCATCAAATTATACCGTGTGTAGAACATAAGAGGATGTACATCATTTATTAATGGAATGTGAGCGGAATGGTCACCTTAGATATATCTCTAAGGTGACAATTCCGCTCACATTCCATACACTACATAAACTATATAGTTTACAGTTTATATAATGTAAATAAAAATGATATTAGTTGTTTATCCAATCTCTTAGCTAAGCAATCCTCAGAGACCGCTAAAATTATTCTAGTATTTCTAGACGTCGCTTTAGTTACTAAGATTAGGATACGATGGAGCTGGCATGATCGAATCTTCGATCAAAGCTTCAAAACAAATAAAAATACACCGTCTTTGGTTTCACCATTGTGTCTACTTCGCTGATAGTCAATGAACAAAGAGTTTATTATCTGTCTATGATTGGGACTTGTCTGTGTCTTATAACAAAGAACCTATGTATTTGTTTCGAAAGTGTTTCTTGTTTCTCAAACGTTACTCTTTGTCGTACTATTTCTTCATGATCATTTTTGAATATTGTATGGTGGTAGTTGGTGTTCCTAGCCGTGCTGTGTTAGTACCGACAAATTAGTTAGTACAACTGATGTTTTTAATCTGCAATTTTTAGTTTTTCTGTAGATAGGTAGTTAATGAAGGTTATTTTGAAACAGATGTGTCTGTATACAAGCTATTCAATGTAAGCTCGCTCTGAATTGTTGGATATGTATGAGGCACATTTGTCTCTGCGACAGTACTTTCACGGGCAAAGGTAATAGTATGCGCCGGCCTACAGCTTTCTTACCATTGCAAAATCACTTTAATCTTTGAGTGTGTAAGAGCGATTTTGGTTTGGACATATTTTGAGGTGTCATGTTAATAAAATCCGAATGTAATGTAGAGCATTAATTATCAAGAGAGTTTTGTAGCGAAACTAGGGGAGGTTTTATGTGTTTTATTTTGAGTTTTTGTCCCACTCCAGTTTATGAAGATAAAGTGCGGATTAACATGAATTTAATTATGGTAATAAGATGAATTTGGGTAAAGTTGGAATGATTAGGAATGGAGTTTTAAATGCATGGCAGAACAGTAAGGTTTAACAAATTATTTCTGAATAATATTGTTGAAGTTTTCGTCTGATAGCTAAAAAAACAATGTTAGCTGACCACCAAATAGCTACTCGATAAGCAAGGTTATTTAACTTAACTATTGCTATACAATTATTTTAAATTTATTATTTAGTTCGAAGGTAACTGCCAGGACATGTTTTCGAGAATTTCGCTATACCCATCTGGCTTTTGATGTTTTAGTTCTTCCACTGGCAGAGCATCATGAGCACATGCAACAACGTAAACTAGGTACACTAAACAAATTCACCAGGGGGCCTAGCCAAGGGCAACGCGCCACGACAACGACACGATCAAATGTTTGGAGATGACAAGCGCCAGTGACAGCTTATGTCATCCCCATACATTGGAACGATTTCTATTGTAGAAATCGTCGTGGCTCGTTGCTCTTGGCTAGCCCCTCTGGTCTGTTAACGGTCTGTGGAACCCGGATTGTGGAAGGTCACGGGTTTGAAGTCCCTAGGATCAGAACTTTTCTAGTTTCTGTGAGAGCATCATTCCACTGAAATATTAACGACTATCGACACAAAGTTAGTAATATTACCACCGTACTAACATTTCCTACTTTGGGACCGATTATCCTTCTACAGCTGATGCTTGAAGTTTATATTTGGTGGTTTTTCATTTAAGAAGAAAAATAAAAATATAATGCGCGTGATTAAATAAGTTAATACATCACTGTCAGCGCAAGTTGCTATGATTTGATGGATGGTTGGAGGGTTCATATCCCAAGGGTATTTATTAATGTATATTGTATATAACTAATGGGAGTTGTTACGTTGGAAAAGTTTGTAACGTATACTTTGTTATGGCTTGAAAACTTGCCACAGAGGTGCGTATCACACGATCAATGCCCAGTGCCCACTGATTATCCAGAACTAGAGTAGGGCTATTCTGAAAATATTTAAACTCGAATTCACTCAGATGACTAAAAACATGGGTAGATCTCATAAAAAAACACATATTTCATACGTACTCTTTAAATCAAAGCGTGATAAAATTTGGTTATTTTAGTACTACGTTCGCAAAGGCCCTGAACTTTGTGTACGAATGTTGAATCTCACAGCAGTACGTCTACCACGAAATTTAAATTACCGTTATCGTGCTCGTAAAAAATTGTATTGGGATTTGACATGACATAACAATGACATGACAATGTCAAATCCCAATAAAAAAAATTACGCGAATGATAATGTAAATTTAAAGTGGCAACTCGTGGTAGACGTATCGAAGTGTGCGAGTTTTCCAGAATAATCCCATTGAATGGCTGAAATCCGAATGACGTTTGCCGGTGACAGAGATACGAAGACATCGTAATAGCGCTCAGCATTTGCTTATTTTTTTTTTAATTCGGAATGTGTTGCCTTGGGCCTTAGTCTCGCTGATGGTAAGCGATAACGAGGCCGATGGTTGTAACACGCTTTCCCAGAAAATGCATATAATATTTAATAATGTCAGTAATCCGGTATCAGACGATTTAAAACTCCAATATATGATTACTGACATTGTAAATACTAGTTTTTATTGGGTATGCGAAAATAAAGATCCTTATATAAATCCCTATCCCTATATTAATCGATTTTTGTATGGAGAACGAACCATCATAAATATATATTTTTTGCCGATTCTTCTTAGTAGAAACAATCCTTCGACGCTGATAGAAAAGTCACATTTTAAAAGTATTTAAATATACCTAATATAATTTTTTGTTTTTAAATATCAAAATCAGTTGTGAACATTCATTTTCTTAAATCGTTTCATTTACCTAAAATACTTATTTTTTTAAAAACTACTGATAGCTAGATGCGAAACGGCAAAGGAATCAAAAAGAAGCGATTTTAATAAATTAACATCGAACCAGTTGGAATACTGCCAGGAACTAATTGAAAAGAGCATTAACTGGTATCAACTGGGGCATTTTTTCTGATTATTACGAAGCTGAAAATGTTGAAATGCTAAAATTATATTTTGTTACTTGAGTAGCAACTTCCCGCTTTCCTGGACCGCTTACTATTAAAAAAAAACATTGATACAGTGCAAAAATACTAGGAATAAGGATAAAATTGCGCTTCCACTCTCTAGGTAACAAAAGGTTTTAGAATCCTTTAAGGGGCAAGGTATACATTATAACAACAAGATCCCAAAAGCCATGTGTGAGTTACTACCACATAGATTCTAAAATCTAATCGAAGCAGCTTTATTAAAAAAGGGCTAAAATACTACAAAATAAAATGCCTGGGTGTAAGCTCTCTGCTCGATGCGGGATTAGATAACTCTATTGTAACGGATATTTTATTGTTATACCTAGTTAATACTTAGTTTGTAATGACTAACAATTTATCGTTTTTAATTGTATAAATGACCCTAAGTTCATATTCTTTTAAGTTTGTTTTTTTTTTGTTTTATATTCTTTAGATTAGACACTCAGTAGGTTTATTTGTATCAAAATGCCACATTGTACTTTACTAACGCCTGTTGTAAATCCAACAAGTTTAAAAGACTGCTGAGTTTCTCAGCAAGAAACATCTCCGACGCGGTGTTAGAGTCGCATTATGTCTGTATAGGTACTCTATATTTGAATGTTTATGTTTGTTATTTAGTACATTTTGCTTTGAATTTGACGTTTTAAAAGTACTTACTGTGAAAGTCTATTTAAATAAAGTTGTTTGAGTTTGCTTTCCGCCACTTTTACTGTTGTTGAAGTACAATTCAGCATTTTTTGTGGGAAGCTCATTAAGGAAGCATTTTCCAAAAATCCTAGTTTTCGTTACCTTAAGTAAGAGAACATTAATATTACAACATTTTTATGTCTCGTTTGTTGAAAACCCCCCAGTAAAACTGAAAATAATTCTATTTAGTTAATTAACTGTACATTTATTAAAAAAAATAAGAAGAAACAAAATGATTTTATAAAAAAAATATAGTAACGGGTTATTTTGCTTTTTTTTTGGCTTTTAAAACACAAGCTTGGATTATGAGTGACATAGACTGTTAAACAACATCATAATTGCGATCGGGCTATGATGATTCCACTGCATTGTCCATCTTTTGTTCCACTTTACGTGGAACAAGAAATAATTGTGATCGTTTTCCTCAGCTTGACTCTTTCTCTTTCATACCACCTGCCATCCCTTAATCATCAGCTCTACACAACCAAAAGAGGTTAAAACTATAGTTTTTAAAACACCTTAAACACCAAACAAACGAAATTCGTTGTTTGGTTTTTGAGGATGTTCCGAAAGATGTTTGACCTAGTTCAATTCACAAGTCAATAAATAATGTTTGAGGATCCAACTCAAGACCCCAAGGCTGAATAGGAAGAATCACACCTAACCAACCAAAGTAGCTAATGGTCAAACAAAAATATTTTACCGTCAAAGCGAATCTCTGTGGCAATTTCAGAGGGCAAGTTTTATTATAAACGATTGAGTAAAATAAAGTTAGGAATGAAATAGAAGTGGTTAGGGCCTTATGGGACAAAATTCTTAATTAGGTATTCAGAACTGAGTCTGGAATGGGTTAGGTCTTATGGCGATACGAGTATTTATTTCAAATTTTAGTTAAGTTTGGGTCAATATACCACGGACATAACTGAAAATAGATAAGACGAATGTACGTATTTTTCAAGTCAGAAAAAACGCAGTGCATCCCTTTTGACGTTGCTTGATTGTTATAGCAATGGATGTCAAATTTACACTCATTATTCTTCGATCTATGAATTAAACTCAAAGCGATAAATAAATGGCCGATCATCATTCAAACGCTATAGCAACAACACAATAAGCCTTCAAAAACTGGCACGAATGGTTTTTATACAAACGGATTGTAAAACCTCAACAAAGGCATCTCAGGATCCCAACTAAGAATTTGAAATAATTATTATACCTACTATATTAATGACCTTCAAAACACAAGGATCAAACATCTGCGCACTGTCAATGGGACAGCAAAAAGTATGCTTGTCGTCATTATAAGCACACTGTTTCTTAAATTACAATTCATTCTTACTTTTTTTGACCCTCACATGACAGAAATAACCCCAAGGCAGGATATCACTGTCACACGTGTGACGGTGAAGCTTATTCATTTTATGATGTGCTTTATACAGTGTATGGAAAAACATTGTACTATACTTACCAAATTTTTCCTTTTTATGCTCCAAAAAGTCCATATAGAAAACGATAAATAGGGTTGGAGCCCTTGCCTCCAACGAGTCCCTAGTCAATTATTCTAAGACTTTGAACTTGAAACTCGTCACGTAGATCCAAACTCCCCTTGACCCCACAAATTGCCTGGCGAACGTGACCAACGGTTACCAGTTCTTGTTATTTTCATAATTTGGACTACGTGAGAAGTTTTTTTTAATAATGTAGGTCATTTATCGGGTGTGAGTGATAAGCCCGATATCCTGAGTTTAAATCCCAGATCGAACAAGTGTGTATTGGGATATTTCGAACATAGCCTAGGTTCGTGATTACTAACCCTTAGCTGAAAAGCGTGATTTCTATAGATTTATGATGGGGGCCTTTATCCAGCAGTGGGATAGCTTACAGGCTAATTACATTATTTTATAAAAATCTGGATCTACGAGTGACATAAAAAATCCAGTCGTAATTTATTATTCGTTGATTAAAATAACCAACGAATAATAAATTATTGCTAACCAAGTAAACACAAGGTAAGAAATTTAATTCTCGATGAGAATTCTACCCGAGTTTCTCACCTTTGATAATTACTGTCAGAAACTTGCACTCTGTTGAGGTGCGAGTGCCACTCAAACTATCGCGAAGTGACGAAACACCTCGTAGCACTTGTAGCATTAGTCGTAGCGCACGTAGTGTAGTAGAAGATCCGAAGTTTATTTATTAACAAATAATTTAAGAACATCCTTCACCCATCTGTTTAATGAATGAAATTTATTTTATTCTACTTCAGTGTATTTTTATATATAGTATTCTGATCTTAGACTGTGAGGTGATAGCTATAGTGGACTTCAACCAACGAAATAAAAACAATTATCTTAAATCGGTAATTTCACTATATTTGTTGATAGAACGTTGTTAAAATTTTGATTTTTTATTGTAATGAAAATTTTATTACTATACTGCAAACGTAATTTTTTCAGTACATTTTATTTGGTTTTTGATCGTCTTAAAATATTACTATACGAGTAGATGGATGTTTCCGAAGAAGGTCATTCTTATTATGTAAACTACCTAACCAAATAAGTGTAAATAGTTACTAAGTTGATAGTATCTACTCAAATACGTATTTTGCTTTCGCCGTTACAAGTTAGAAATGTAAATATTCAATCGAGGTCAGGCATCCTGCCGTTGAATTGACTCATGGATTCAGTTATGGTGGATGACAATCACACGGTCAAATAATAATTTTGCAATTTTTTTGAAGCAGCTTTCTTACCAATAGCTCTTTTTGTACGAAACTGTATGTCACTGAGACTGAAGAGACTACTTGTCACTATATCTTCTATAACCAATTACTAACGGAAACTATCAGTAAAAAAATATTTACTTTTTTTAAATTAGTATAATTTTTTAAGGTCCCTAATTACTTTTGCACAGCCTAAATCCTTCTACCAAAGGTTTTCTGGGGAATTTCGCTCTGTAGCGATAAGACCACCTAAATTTCACTTCATTTGTGTTTCTTTTGTATGAATGGGCAACGTAACGCGCGCGAGACCGTGGACAGACACACGGGACACCCCATACAAAACAAGTACTTGTTGCGGTCTCCCTGTTACGGTCTCATTGGCAACCGATTTCTTTACTTGCGCGTTCGATACGACTGAAAACTGTTCTTATAATCACCCTTTGTGAAATACAGTCTAAACATCACACTTGGTCAGTACCAAGGCGCCACGAGGCGCTTTTTGTAAGCTTAGACCTAGGTTTTTTCAGTTTAAAGCGACGCGTGGAGCTTTTTGTTAGCTCCTCAAACCGTTGAGTTTTATGTTAGTATAAAAAATAAGTTACACTCCGGTGTAAGAACCTTCCACCATAAAACGAAAGTAAGGCGCCTAGCGAATGGGCGGATCGGTGATTCCGTGGAGCATTTTAAAATTGCTCCCATACCGTTTGAGGTTCGCAATTGCTAGTTAAATTTTCTATTAGGATTTCATATTTCCAACGTGTTTTCAGTGGCTCTATCGGAAGTTTAAGCTTTGAATAACATTTGCCTTAATTTCGTCGAAATCATTTTGTGTGGAAGTTGCTCTACAAAATGGTGGTTGCCGACGAAATGGCGTTTTAACGTTCGAAAGTTTCTAATATTTGAATATAACATTGGATTAGGTTTTTATGTGTTTTTTCATGCTGAATATTTTAGGACTGAGTTCATACATTTCGCGACTTTGTCGTAGGATAGTCCACTAGCTGACGCAGCGAACTTTGTTCCGCCCGCCTAACAATCAATGAATGTGCATGTATAAGACTTGAATTTGGCCAACTCTTTTGTGTTCCATGTAACCGAGTCTTCAAGGCGAAGTTCGGTTTTGCTAGCCATCTCAGAGCATTCCATTTTCATAACACTACCTAATATTTGATAGTAACACGACACGGCGTGGATAAGTGATGATGATGATGATAAAATTTGAAAATTAATAAAAAAAATCATTGACTGACATCAAATTTATTCTACTTTTTATCCTGTTCTGGAAGAAGATAAATCTAAAAACACGAACCTATTACATTTCTAAAAGGCGGTGTTAGTATTTTCCTATGTTGATCAGTGTTTTTGATTAATAGCACATGATACCATTAATTTAACGATTAGAAAAGGGTGTCACAAGCTAAACTTCTGTGTATCTGTATGTTGTATATTAGCTCCCAAACAGCGGAATCAAAAATGTTTCATCGTTTATAGGTCTTTTTTTATTCGTATTGAGAATATCAAAGTTAGTGGTCTAGGTCTGATCATTCGGAAATTTTAAACATTTGTAAAACAAACATAAAAGTAAGCGAATACCGCAACCTACCGTGACCGTTTCACTTGCGAATTAAGTGTATACTATTGCTTAAATTATATAGTAAACTTAAACTTGGTCCTGTATACATATAAAGTAGAATTAAATCATTTTATGAGGCCAATTAATCATAAATAATAATATTATAGCATCGCTTTCAAAGCAATTATAAAGTCAGCCATTTTGTAAAATACTTCAGAGTTATGCGGGTACTATAATGGTCTACTTCCCCTCCCTGATAGTTGAATAACTGTTGATTGACAGCAAATCCAAGCCTGAGAGTGAGGTGAACGCACGTCGCCCCTGACGAGGGTCGAACTTGGGACATGCCCATTTGATTACATCGTATGAACTTACTTCCTGGTGAAAAACATGAATAAAATATTAAATATCTAGGACAACTGAATCCAGAATCTGACCCCAACTGAGCATAACATTTGCCTATCATGGTTGTCAAAGGGTTTTTGACAATGCTTAAATATTTCCAAATAATTACTTCTTTTTCTTAGTCGAGCACTCTTGGCAGAGTAGTCGTGGCTGCTGATGGACAGAGTTGCTGCTCGCCTTTGCCTTCTATGGCAGCCGCACGTCACGCCATGTCTCTCCACTTCTGTTGACTTCGTGTGTTGCGAGTACACTGTACTGCGATCGACTGCGTACATTTTCTAATAAATTCAATCCAGCGAGTCGCCGCCTCATGCTCTCTTACCATCAATGTGGCCTTGTACAAACGAACTTATATTATTAAAAACACCCAGAGACGGAAAAAACACGTGATATTCAAACTTACGACACTCAACAGCCGGTCAACTATTATGTCCATGATCACATCACGAGGTTTTATTTTGCAGATCTTAATCACAATTAGCCCATACAAGGATTGAATCCTAGATCCCTGTAGATTTGTTCCGGAGCTCTTACAGGAAGGCCGAGACGTTAGGCACATCAGCACCAAATTTCACTTTTGTTTTGCTTCTATCATATCCGTCTTTCTTTGTCGCCGCGTGCGGTCCGACGCTGGCGTTTTTCTTGCTCTAGTGAATGATAGTTGCAAGTGACAGAAAAGGATACAAGCATAGGAAAGTGCGATTCAGTGATACCAGATGTAGCTCAACCCTAAGTCAATACCCATAAGTTGCAGCTATATAAGTGAATAATATATAATATGAAAATGTACGAGACAAAAAACCACTTGTCATGGTCACGAAGCATGGGAAAATATCCCCGTGTTACGAGGTACCAGACAGGGAAATAAGCCAGGGGCAACTCCCAGCACACCCAGACCCTTACCAATTTAGAAAAGATCTTTTTCTGAATTGACGTGACCGGGAATCGAACTCCACGCAAATAAAGATGAGAAACCGTGCTTCAGCGCAATACACCAATTTGTCCCGAAACGGATGCCCATCAGCTGGACACTATAAGCCAATCACAAAGGGTCTGTATCATTGTGCGATGGCTACAATTGATATAATAGAAGTTCGCCAAATGTTATTTTTTTGAATCACCATGTATCCCGACTTGATATTGAAATCCAGAACCTATGAGTTTGAACCCAATAATGTTTTACCTTTTATTGTGAAATGGTAAACCCTCTATCTAGAGCGACTCGCAAAATGCAACTTATCGATTCCAAACTCGGTCCATATTCCGAAATATCCGAAAACGATAGACTGTCCGATCTA
Organism: Udea olivalis; assembly: GCA_947369235.1. Classification (NCBI taxonomy): domain Eukaryota; kingdom Metazoa; phylum Arthropoda; class Insecta; order Lepidoptera; family Crambidae; genus Udea; species Udea olivalis. Next base: position 16,740,901 of record OX376359.1, read on the forward strand.
GAGTTTTAACCCGAAACTTGATTCGGATCCTGATTTCGGGCTGAGCCCAACGTAGATTATTTTGCGTTATACATCGCTAAAGGACGCTAGTTTTACAGTTTCATATGATGATCAAGAAATTTCACAAGACCGTGCGTTCAAGGGATGAAAAACTAACAAAAATGCAGCTACAACTTTCTTATATTTTAAATTTCCTTGACCTAAAACAAACAAATGCAATGCCATTTAAGATTAAATTATTCACCGCGAACTGCGCTTTATTCACTTCCTGCACCAGTGCAAACCAGTTAAGTACTTAATGCAGTAACAAGACTGCTCCATAGTATTTTGTTGGAGTTACGTAATCGTGGGAAATCGCAAAGTGGTCTTTTTGTCGTATTGTTTTTGCATCGGAACGTTCAGTTTGCACGAAAAGTGAGTGGGAAATAATTTTGACTCAAAACTAAGCGGAGCTAAGATCTTAGGCCGAGATCTATATTCAATACTTAGCTAAGTACAGATTTATCACGTTAATTATTATCTTACTTATTGAGTATTGCTATAGTTATTACAAACGGATATCTAAGTTTATGTGTAACTAAGACAAACATTATTTAACATGGATAGGATTGGAAGGAAGTTATGAAGGTAGAAACAGCTGTTAAAAGTTTAAGCTAAGTACGCTTTATAGATCTCGGCCTCAGAGTCTGTTATTATGAGTCTGTCTACACATACTACCCAAAATGCATTTGGATGAATCCATATCAAAATTATTTTTAATTGGGTCAGCATTAAGCAAACATGCATATGTTTTTTCATAGCTCACGGCTCAGATTAAATCAAATGGCGGAAGATACGGTATGTGTTTAAAATTATCAACTGAAAACGGGGATGTTGCAAAACTACATGCACCTACACTCACACCTCTGAGATTTTATTTATCGTTGCGCGATGTTGAAGGGCAGACACAAATCTTTTTGTTTAGACCATAGCGTAAGCGAGACAGGCGTGAGTGTAATTAGGCGACCAGGGGCCTGATTTAAGCGGTCCGTGCGCTAGAGGCGAGTCACACATCTTCCATTTTGATTTATTCTAAGGCTTCCGATATGAATGATCACTCGGTTGAAAAAAAGAATGGCCACTTTTTGTTATTTCTTGAAAGTTTCTTATTGCTTTCATAAAATCCAAAATCAATAAAATATTTAGACGATTATATTTTATTTAGTACTTTCAAATGGTCACAGTAAATGTATACCAATAAAATCAGTTAACAAAGACTTATCGCAATCTTCTGCAGGAAACACATTTAAGAACAATTTTACTGCATTTTATACGTAAATTTTATTGTGATTTTGAAAGTTGGATGTCGTTTCCGGACACAGAAACGTACATAAACAATACGATCTGCTTTGTTATTAAAAGATTGAGTAATTTTAGTGTGGATAAACCTTTTGATTTCTAAGAGATATTATTTGTTAACATTAAGTTGTAAAACATGACTATTGAAGTATTTGGTTTTGGCCATGGAAATTTTAAAATCACAACACCATCCCAACATAAATACTCATATAAAACCAGTCATCACAAGCGCACGCGCTAATAAAGTCAAAAGTGTTTAAATGTGTTTATTTCATACATGCACCTTAAACATCAGTGCTCTTCTTCCAAGATTGAAATAGTTTCAAAAACTAACCCAATACTGTATGCAAATTGACTTTCACTTCGCGGAAGAAAGGCATTCTAAGATGGCGGCCGTCGATCCATTCCGATTTAAATGCAGCGATTGCAGCTCAAGTTGGCATGCAATAAAAATGCGGCTGATAGACGTAACTTGTCTGGCTTTGATTTAAAATCTAAAAAGTAAAATAAATCCTACTGTTAGAGGCTGAAACGGACGGGGAAAATAAAACTGAGCTCGGCTATGTCGGAACACCTTCAACATGCTGGGTTTCACCTCCCTAGGGTACTATCTTTATTTTATACTTTCTGTATAAGGCACTCTTACTTACCATCAGAGTTGATGAGGACAATTGTAGTACCCATTGTAAAAAATAAAACAGGAGATTTAGCCGATAAGACAAACTACAGGCCTATATCGTTGGCCACTATACTGGCAAAGGTTCTTGATGGGGTGCTTGAGCGGAGACTTAGTCAACACCTGAGACTCAATGATGCTCAGTTTGGGTTTCAACCCGGTCTGTCAACGGAAAGTGCTGTGTTTTCGCTTAAGCACACCGTCAGGTACTACACTCAGAGGGGAACACCGGTATACGCAGCCTTCTTAGACCTTTCCAAGGCCTTTGACCTGGTTAATTACAAATTGTTATGGTCAAAACTAGCTGATATAGCATTTCCGCCGGAACTGGTTGGCACTTTTCAGTACTGGTACAGTAACCAAATTAACCAGGTCCGTTGGGCCGGGGCTTTGTCTGGGGAATACGTGCTAGAATGTGGAGTAAGACAGGGAGGGTTATACTCTCCTGCTCTTTTTAGTTTGTATGTAGATAAGCTCATCTCTCGACTCAGCAGCACCAGGGTTGGTTGTTCTGTTAACGGTCAGATGGTTAACAGTATAAGTTAAGCGGATGACATGGTGCTGCTGTGTCCTACGGTTAATGGATTCTGCAAGCTACTAGCAATGTGCGAGGAATATGCTGTTGAACATGGACTCCTCTATAATGTTAAGAAAAGTGAAATGATGGTGTTTCGGTCGCAAAGTAAAAACCCAGTCGATGGACCTCAGGTGACGCTGTTAGGTACTGCACTGAAAAGGGTGTCGCAATTTAAATATCTAGGCCATATTGTGACAGAAAACCAGTCAGACAACTATGACATAGAACGAGAAAGGAGGGCGTTAGCTGTCCGATGTAATATGCTCTCCCGTAGGTTTGCAAGGTGTACGAAAGAGGTCAAAGTCACCCTATTTAAGGCGTTCTGTCAAACATTCTACACCTGTAGTCTGTGGTACACTTACTCGCAGAGGACATATAACGCTCACCGCGTTCAATATAATAACGCCTTCAGGGTGTTGATGGGGCTTCCCCGATTCTGTAGTGCATCAACAATGTTCGCGCAGGCTGGTGTTGATGACTTTTACGCCATCATTCGTAAGCGCATGGCCTCTATGCATGGCAGAGTCCGGGGAAGCGTCAACAGTATCCTGATGGCAACTAAAGATAAGCCCTCATGTCCCATGTTTAGGAACTGGGTTCGCATGCATGTGCAGGGATCTAAGAACCCTTTCTTTGACTGAAAATAAATTACTCAAACTTATAAATTTAGTTACTAACATAGTCTTTTAAGTTTTATGTTTCACTGATACTAACAAAATTGTATGGATTACTATCTGAAATAAAATTATTATTATTATTATTATGTTTAAGTACTCTTCGAGGCACATTTTTTAGATTCGACCTGTTAACCTAATTAATTTAAAATATATTATGATAGTTACGAAAACAGTTTCAAAGGTACTTCTTAAAATTCCTTTGATTGTATCCACTAAATATTAATATGCCGACATTTGATATTTTTCTGTATCTGGGTGATATAACTGTCTATTTATTTATGTAATTCGAAATATTTTAGTGTCTTAGTTAAATTCTTACACAAGTTCTGAGGTCATCTTTCAAACTTCTATTTAAGACTTGTTACTTAAAGACGTTGGATAGTTAACCGATGTTTCAAAATATTTCTCGTAGTGGGAACGCAGTCACGTCGAACGCTATATAGGTCACTGGTGACTTACAAACAATAGATTTTCTATTGTGTCTAGATTCTCGACAGTCAGACGTGACCCCAGTTCAATAGCACTATCGCTAAAGGTGCTTCCACACCGGGCCAATTCCCTTGCAATGTAAAAATTAAGATTCGAGCATTACATCAGTTGGTGAGAAAAACGGAGCATTAACATTAACGGGCACAACTTTTAATATTTCAATACAACGTGAGAATGCAAAATAAGAGTAAATTCTTAGGCTGCATGGTCATTGACGCGGAGCAAGGCAGCGGGTAATGCGATTGGGAGCCTAACAATAGTTTTAACAGGTTTAAAATGCGTTAACGCACTATCCCACTACCCAGGGGAAGGCATCGTGGGAGTGTGGGACTCGCCGCCGGAAAAGCCGGCAAAATATCCACTAAAAACCACCCGGGTACACCTCTCCGCTTTGAAACGGGACGACATGGAGCAAAAGATAACCAAGTCGTCCCAGCAGTTGGCCCAGCCTACGTACTCTACTTCGCTCTGTGTCAATAAACAGGCGGCATAAGGGTGCGTTTCCACCAGAGATGTGCGAGGATGCGTTGCGAGCAATGTGTGTGAAATGAACCAATTGAATTGTTTCATTCGACTACTGGTAGCTTCGCGATTCTATTGGTTCTTAACAAACACATTCTTCGCAACGCATCCTCGCCCATCTCTAGTGGAAACGCACCCTAAGAGTCAAATCTACGAGTAGGTTTGTTTCGTCTTTCAGAGGGTTGCTGTTGTATGAGATGTGCTGCTCCTAAGATCAGACATAGTTTTGTCCTAGAACTACACAACATTTAGTAGTAGGTACACATATATATTGTAATTTAGATAAGTAGGTATATATACTATAAGAGTAAATTGTTTACTTTTATTTTACTGAAACTTAGTTTTACAAAACCCCGCCGTAAAGATTTCTGCTTCACCTAGTGGTTGACTGGTAGAGAATGCCTTTAGGCATTAAATAATAGTTTCTATTTTGGTCTTGATTGTGGTCTCGGTTTCAATTTTTTTATATTGCCCGTCAAGATGACCTCACTCCACCTGGTGGGAAGTGGTCGTGAGGTCCAGATATTAGGCTGACCAGCACAGTAATGCAAAGGAATCACTGAGCTGGCTATGTGTTATTATTAAAAAACAGCAGCATTCTTTATATTATGTTCCCTGAACAATTTTTCGATTGCAAGGCTCTTAAGGAGATGGCAACAAAAGCGACTGGACTCTGTCCAACCGCTCTGTTTACTGTGCCTTGGCCATGTCCGTTTTGACCTAAATAGAGGTTTTAGTTGCTATATGTCCGAAGATTTATTACAACGCTGAGTCAGGAATAAGCTTGCGGTATCTTAAAGATAAAATATTGGCTTTGCCGGATATTGGCTTTAAAGGAGTTACTCCAAAATTTTATCATTTTTACGACGTCTAAATCCGTACGCTGAATAAATAATGGCAAGAAAGGCGTGCCAAAATAAATTGATTTTGAGATTATCACAAGGAAAACACCTGTGCTGAGGTTATTTTAAAGCATGCAACAGATCAGTTTAGATTGAAAAAGCTCAGTTCTTGAGAACAGTTACTTCGCCAGTAAAACGTCGTGCGTTCAAACCCCGTCTCATACCTTTTTGTTCAATCTTTAAATGAATACAACAGAACAAATGATCAAATATATTTCATTCTCTCAATTCATGTCAGACCGATCAATATGATTCTGATCGCAGTTGCAGTAAAACCTGATTTGCAGCAACCTACTTCGTAGTAAGTCAGAACCAGAACATTGTTGTTCATACCAATTTTCGGTCGAAACGTTCTGATTTACGTAGCCCATCCACATACGCTCACCTCGTGAATTGTTGATCTGCCCATACATACGGAATATCCCAGTTTATTACCGAACTGCGAACGATCGGCTGGACACGAGAATCTGGATCCGGGAAAGTCATATGTGATTGAAATTCACGCTTTTGTTTACCATTTAATTTGTTAGCACATTGGCACGCTACGTTCTGTACGTAAGTCGTTGTATCTGTGATATTATACATCAACATTCAGAATGTACGTGAATTATGAGCTATTGTAAAGTTTTTAGAACGTCGTGGCCTAGGGGTTAAGCAGCCCAACTCAGATCGTGGATTGTGTGGTCCCGAGTTCCAATCTGGCCAAGAACCATCTTTTTGTTCATTGTTAGATCTCCGACTAACTATCTGGTGATTGAAAACATCGAAAAAAAAAAACAAATCAAACAGGATAATGGGAGAAGGCTCACCACCTACCACCTTGGGATCTGATACTATTGGTGGAAAATGGGCTTCTAGGTGTTCTGTTCAACATGACGGCAACAGTCACTTGCCTCTGACTACCCTGTTCGGGATAAAATCGTGATGAAAGGTTATGTCAATACAAGCTGAAATATAATTTAAGGACACTGCTGCTGCATGTTACGAGGTTAATTGGTGCAAAGTTAATTGAAACTTTTCTGTTGCTTTAAAGTAGCCTCACTTATTATAAAAACAATATTTGAAACTTTTAAAATTAACAATGTATTTAATTCTTCGTCATCATCATCATCATTGAACTGTGGAAAGTGACTGCTGGGTATAGGCCGGAGGGCCTGTTTTGGCGCTCTATGGGGATAGAGGGCCACAACTCATAAATAAATTCAAAATAACTAAATTAGTTTATAAATAACTGAAAACTGAAACTGCCTTCGAAGGTCGCCAGCACAAACAACGTCAGATCATATCTTTACTCAAGTACATATTTAGGTTTGAGCAAAGTTCTCGAAAACAGAACAAAGTTTTTCAATTTATTTTTTCTCCGGAGCCATAAAAAGCACTATCAACTTTAGCGAATAAATAACTTTCCGAGCACATATTACGAAATACCGATTTTAAATGATTTATAACCACAAAAGTCTGCTTTTGAAAACACGTAACGATATGAAAGAAAAAATTGTTAAACAGAATATTTACAATAGTACTAAACTAGTTGCAAAGTTCATAAAACAACTTCACAAACGTCTGGGCCAGAGGTTTTGAACCTTTGGGACGAAAATCAATCTGCATGCTCAAACTATGGATTACTAATGGTTGACCAAAAAAATATTGACAAATGGTCATTCGACAAACAACGTTTAACCAAATGTTCATTTGGCAAACGAGACATTTGTCAAAAGTATCATCTTACAAAAACTCACTTGGCAAATGATCCATTAGCAAACACTGTATTTGTTAAATGTTTTGAATATTAAAATGTCAATTGACCTTTTTTTATTTCACCAAATAATATGTTTCGCAAATGAAGCATTTGTCCAAATGTCATTTAACAAAATGTTATTTTATAAAATTGCACTTCTTTTTTCAACATTACGATTTAGTCTGTTGGGTAAATTCAATTAATTTTTAATTTAATCGTCATCATCATGAATTTAAATGAATGTTCATCATTAATAATCTACAAATATTGGCCATACATAAATCAACAGTAGTATTTTCTGGCGCTTCGCCGGCCGCTGCCGCGGCACGCTCGCTTCGCTCGCTCGGCTCGCGCGTTTTGTGGTCACTGTTCTAACCTAACCTAACCAAAATTTGTCTAAGTTTTTTGGTACCTATGTTTTTTCCATTCTGTCTAGATCAAATATATCAACTAATACTTAAACTATTTTTTTTTTATTTGTTTTCTTCAATTTCTTTATTCGTCTACAAAAATTGGCCATACATAAATCCACAGTAGTATTTTCTGGCGCTTCGCCGGCCGCTGCCGCGGCACGCTCGCTTCGCTCGCTCGGCTCGCTTCGCTCGCTCGGCTCGCGCTTTTTGTGGTCACTGTTCTAACCTAACCTAAACAAATTTACCTATTTTTTTCCCATTCTGTCTAGATATAATATATCTATAAATACTTAAACTATTTTCCTTTCAGGAAAGTCCAGAGTAGTGGCTTTGCAAAAAAAGTATCTATTGTAAGATTGATTAATAAACGAAACATTTGTCAAATAATACATTTTATCAAACGTTTTTAGACCAATAGTAGTTTTGTCTGATAACTCAGTTGTTAAATGTTCATTAAGTAAAATAATTATTTGTAAAATGTAAATTTAAGTGTTGATCATTTGGATAAGTGAATCATTTGTAAAATGATTAGTAGTAAAATGATCAATTGGCGAAAGCATTTTTTGGCAAACATTGTTTGTCAAGTGTAATTTTGCCAAATGACTTTTGGTCACACAGCAGGACCCCTCAAACTATATCAACTTTTTCAACAAATTCATACTGAGTTTGGTCATTTATTGTAATGATTAAATAATTAATATATACAGTACAGTAAAAATTAAAAAGAAAACCTTAAAATAAATATAACTAAAAACTACTAAGAAAATTTTGCACCTGTGGTAAGGTACCCAAGATGCTGGCAGCATTCCCCCGTTGTATAGAAAGACTCACACGTTGTGCGAGGAATGTACCAGCTCTTGGGTCACCTGTAGTTGAAATCAATTTTTTAGCTAGGTTTTTTAAAAGGTTCTGTGCACTCGGACCCCACGGACCCATGGTTTCGACGCCGAAAGGCACAAAAGTGTAACCGGAACCGATGTTCTGGTACTTTTGTGCCTTTTTATATTCCGCCGCTTCAGCCGCCGCGCCTGCCCGTTTACTCGTAGCGGGAACATGGGAAGGGGCCAGCGTGTCGACGCCGGTCGCATCCCACACCAGCGGCCGGCCCATGGTCCATGGAACGAGTGGCATCCCGTCGGGTCTCTTACCGTTGTCACGTACGATACCTTGCGGCTCTAACATAGCCGGTACGTTGACGGAGGCGAAGGCCCGACGAATGACATCGTTCAAAGCGGCGTGGCGGGACAAGCGGCCTGCACTCCTAACATATAATGAGAGCCCGTGGTGTCCCAGTGAGTCAACCACAGTACCACAGGGGTAGGTGTGTGATACGCACAGCTTTGCTCCGAGGCGCAATCCCACTGCAACACGCAGTGTATTAGGGTCGAGGCAATTACCCGTATTTGTGCAGGGGTAGGCATTTAGCCAGTGCCCAGACTCTTTACGGGAAACTGCCTCAAGCCTTGCCCGCTCGGAGCCTGAGCTGCACAGAAGCAAACCATTGTGTGCAGCACAAAGCGGCGTGGCGGGACAAGCGGCCTGCACTCCTAACATATAATGAGAGCCCGTGGTGTCCCAGTGAGTCAACCACAGTACCACAGGGGTAGGTGTGTGATACGCACAGCTTTGCTCCGAGGCGCAATCCCACTGCAACACGCAGTGTATTAGGGTCGAGGCAATTACCCGTATTTGTGCAGGGGTAGGCATTTAGCCAGTGCCCAGACTCTTTACGGGAAACTGCCTCAAGCCTTGCCCGCTCGGAGCCTGAGCTGCACAGAAGCAAACCATTGTGTGCAGCACTGCAGATAATTTCATCCCAACTTCTCTGTGAGTTGGGGCACGCGGGAATTTGGTTAGGCCAGGCCATTTTTTTGGTGAGGTCTACCTTTTTCGATCCTTTTCCCCACTTTATCGCCGTTTACCTCAGCCCTGGTGCGCGGGCAGCAGCTCCACGTAGTTGGCGGGGAAGAGGCCGAACACTCCGCCCGGCCCCAGCCCCTGCCACCAGCCGCAGTCGATCTGCTCGATGTGCGTTATTATGTCGCCGGGGTCGAACGTTATTTCAGATTCGTCCGCTGGAAACAAAAGTTCTAATCACTCTACGCAATTAGATGAGTTTACCACTGTCAAATATCCTTGTTTTTAGCATTTTACACTGCTTATTTTGTCCAAAAATAAATAGGTTAATAGTAATATGTCAGCAGTTTGTGAACATGCCCTTGATAAACCCAATCATTAGATCAGATTCGATAAGCCCCAGGTCCTCGCTAGGGAGAACCGGTATGTTCCTAGGATGCTACGGGAACGGCCATTGAAATTAAGAATCATGCATATTTCAATACGCAAGATGGTTGGAATCTAGCACCACGTCGAATGTCTGGTTAAAAAATTAAAAAACATTAATTCCGTGAGTAGAAGCCGTAAAGTTGTTTCATTTCAATAGGTTATTATTGTTATATCTAAAAATAGTAACGTTCTGATGCCACTCGAAGACTTAATTATGTTGTATTTTCAATAAGACTAAGTAAACAGACGATAACCGGGTTGTCAGGTTTGTATGAAACAAAAATAAGTAAATGAATGCCAAAGTAATCATTTTGCAATTATTTATCATAATTATATAACACTTACAATACCTATAAATAATACTCATTACTATGGCTACCAAAAGTAGGTACTCCTACTTTTGGTAGCCTAGTGCGTGGCTAGACACCGAACTACCGATATCGAGTACCGGGTTTGGCAACATTATTTCACAGTGACATTAGCAACTGTCAGTTGTCATCGTCTAGTTGAAAATACGACTTTAGGGTTGAATTTTCATACTAGTATTCGGTCGAGGTCGGATGTGCTGTAAGCAGACGATAAAAAAGCTGGTAGAGATACACTTGAAATTCTGCGAATGGCTAGTCCTCCAAATCTTATGGCAAGAGAGCCTTGTGTCCATGAAGATTCACGTAATTTCATATTAAGGACAGTTTGTAATGAAATTTTGATAAGCCTGTCTATGGACAAGAGAAGATTTTGATTCAAGATGAATAAGGGCGAATGGGGGGTGATCTTCACCAAGCGGTCGGATTTTTCTTTGAATTTAGAGATCGAATTTTCGACAAAATTTGGAAAAGAAATCGGAAAAATGGGGGACCCAAGGAGACACAAGGAGATTTTGTCAATAATTTTGATGTTTTTTGCCAAAAGATTAAATTTCTTAATTATGAGGTCTTTGTTTTCCAGCTTTTCAGGAAGGTAAAGTTCACATTTTTCAAAATTTAATTCTAGACCCATTGATTGAAATTTTTTAATAATGTTTTTTTAAATCCAATACGGTATCTGGTTTGTCTCCTAGGGTTCCGTCATCCAAATACCAAACGTTAAATTTTGAATGCAAGTTTTGAATTATAGGGTCTATAGATAAACTAAAAATGGCGGGACCAAGAGGGTCACCTTGTTGACAACAAACCGCTGAAAGAATTTCTTGGTTTTTGTACATAAGTTTTGTAGGTTCCAAATAGCAGTTGCTTAAATAACTGGTGAGTTCCGGGATATTGTGCCAAATTTCTGTCAACATGGTGGTCTTGTCTACCGAATTAAATGCATTTTTCACGTCAATTTTGAGCAGCACCTCATCTTGTGAATTTGAGTGTAAGAAAGTGCGAGCTGAGTGTACGGCAGCTTCGCATCCACCACTTACGTTAAAACCTAACTGGACAGGAGAAAAATGGCTACTTAATTTAGGCTGTATATATTTCACGGAAAATTTTGATGCTAAACGTCTAAAGGTGGATCCAATTGCTATTGGCCTTACACCACCGTCTTTTTTGGAAAGTGCTACAAGGTTTGCACCGTATAGTATGGGTTTAATCTGAGCATTAACTTTTCCGGCTAGCATTAGGTTAATTAAATTAGTAATCGACAAAACAAGCTTTTGGCCGACGTCACCGATAGCAGCAGAGGTTAAATTTTTTAGGTGCTGTGGAGATAGACCGTCTAAGCCAGAAGCAGAGCCTGCTTTGAAAGAAAAAATTGCTCTGGATATATCTTTTGTCGTGCATTGTATACTGGGTGCTTGGGGTGGGCCGGGGAGTTGAGGTGCTGCTGGGGCCGAGGGGTGTCTGGACTGCAATGCTGCTAGTGTTTCTGTCGAGTCTGGGGACAATACGTCATTGGGAAAGAGGATCCTGGCGGCACCTTTAAGATCTCTGTCGCTAACTTTTTCTTCAACGTTTTTGTATAAGTTGAAAAGCCTTTTCGCAGTGGTGGAAGGCGTCGCTGGAGTAAGGTTATAACAGTTGTTTTTTATGATTTGAGTTAATGATGTACGGCTATTGTTTGAATTTGCGTGGAGAATTTGGAATGAAAAAGTGAAAAGATTAGTCCAATCAGTTTCTGTGTTGTTTATTGTACAGTTGTCTATAATTTTTGTAAGTTTTGTAGCGACAGAGATTCTAGCTCCTCGAGGAATCCTCTTTAATATCACAGTTTTTTGCTTCAGACGACTGAGGTGAATATGTAATGGATCAGTGATGTGAACTGGGTCTTGACAGGGAACATTTGAAGATGATGATGATACACTTTCAGCCGAAGTGGTAGGTGTGCGGTGTTTTTTGGTGATACGAGTATGTATGTGCAAGCCTCGAATGGATGAGAAAGATCTTCGGCAGTTATTGCATATAATATTCGATTTTGAGTTTTCACTCAGCTTCAAAACCGAAATATTAATCAGAAAAAACAGTAACGTTTAAAGTTACGAAAAGTTGGACCAACATTTTTTTTGGGCGGGCCAAGTAGTTACAAAAAAAGTCAAACTCAAATATTAACTTCATTTCAATAGACTTAATCAGTACTTTTAAATAGTCAGAAAAGATACTGAATAATAATACTATAATAAAATGAATATATAAATAAACAGTATACAAACATAATGCGACTCTACTACCGCGTCGGAGGAGTTTACTTCATAGTTCATAGTTCTTTATTGCTTCATGATGGTACATAAGATCTTAAAATTAAAATAGAACCTGTAACATGAGAATAAAAAAGTCACATAATGTTTATTCGAATGTATTGAATCCAAAATATGAACAAAATTTACTTTTTTCTGCAGTTTATCAGAAAATCATAAATAAAACAGTAAATGTTCACAATCCCTGCTAAGCAGTTTCGTAGCACGAGACATCTACGAAATAACGTAGCGCAAGGTTTGTGTAGCGTTGTCAATTACTGTTCATACTACGATACGTAGCCGTTCCTTTTGTGTAGTTTTGTTAGCTCTGCTCCAGGTTTTCATTTAAAATGAAATAAAATGTTTTTAAAGCCTTCGTACATCAAGATTGACAATTAAGTTTTGAGAATGTATTGGATAAAATGAATAATTCGTCTTAAATAACTTTTGCACGTTTGGTAACAATGATGGTTTAGCATTGTTTAATTGAGTAAGAAAGTGAAAAAGTTAAAAAAGTGTAAAAAGTTTATGATATAACCAGTGCATAAAGTAGTTGTTATATTTTATTAACTGTACCAAAAATGTTGTGCAATAGCGTATCAAACTGGTTTCATCTATACTAATATTATAAACAGGAAAGATTTGATTTTTTGTTTTTTTATTTGTTTGTTTGTATTGAATAGGCTCCAAAACTGATTCGATCGTGAAAATTATTTCACTAACAGAAAGCTAAATTATTAAGAAATGTTATGGGCTATATTCAGTGAAAAAAATTGAAAATGTAAATCAAGTCGGAAAAAAACGGGAAAAATGGACACTAGCTGTCAAACATTTGACAAAACGAAGTCGTCTGAGCGGCTCGTATCAAATATAAACTATTTAACTTGAGTGATATTATGGTATATTCATCTGAATACTGAGTTTCATAGGTATTTCTGAGAAAGAATAAAAGCACGAGAATACGCACGACATCCAGTTGCTGCTCCAGAGCAGCGGGGATTTCGAACCTTGTAGGTTCAAAGAGGGACGGCCCCAAGCGCGCGCCTCGGGGCTCTGCACCGTACCAGTGGATGATTGGCTCTCCGTGGCGGACGCTCTGCACCCTAGACGCTGGCTGGGACTTCAAGTGGCCGCTTTGGTGGCGTGGGATGGCGGGAGTTTCCCGCGGGTGGTCCTTTTCAGCGAGCCGCCGTTACCGCAGTGGATCCAGCGGGTCAGGTCGTGGGACCTTGATCCGCATTGCACAGATTTACTGAAGCACGGGAACGGCGTGGTAGTACTCGTTTCTCCATACCTTCCCGAAAAGTGGTTGAGGGTAAAAATTCAGGTTTTTAGTCGGTAGGAGTCCGACATAACCACGTTGTTCTCCTGGACAGCGTGGAATCCATGAGGATTTACCTGACTACAAAAAAAGGAGATTTCTTTCAGAAGACGATTGTGTAGGTACATCAAAAATTGCATCGCGTTGATATTAAACCTACAGATTATTTTTGATATAAAATCTTGATACCTTAAACACAGTATGGTATTCAATATACGTCACTACTGAGACCACCTTTTTTATTTCTCCCTTTAAAAGCTAATTAAGTCACATAAGTACAATTTAGAGTTATTATAATTTATTTAAATGCAAATTAAAACTTTCCCTTAGAAAACTTTGTTTGTAAAACACAATTACAATTAAAGTCCTAAAGTGACAGCAAAGTTACATTAATTTTGCTAACTTAATTACCTTGCTATAAGTAATCAAGGCAGACTTATTAGTCTGCTTGCCTATTGCCAAGCCACCAACACTAACCGCTGTTGCTTGAACTAAAAATTATAATGGCGCCTCATTTTTAATCCGTTGTTATAAAACAGATGAGTAATGTTAAGAAATTAAATTTACTAAGTGACTCAATTAGAGAACTGATTTATTTTAACAACATTGTAGCCATTCTGTTTTAGGAATTTAAATAATATTTTTGAGAAACATTTTGTCGGCTATGAGATTTTCGCCGATGAGCATGGATACACCCATTAATATATGAGTTTTCCTTCTAAAATTCAAAGAGTGTTTCAAATTGAATAGTTTTGATAGATCAAAATCATGACTTGTTACTTTGGATTAAACTTTATCCATATGGTTGTCTGTTATTGAAAATGTAACGCAAAATAACACTAATTATGAAAAGATACCGTAAAAATAGTGGTTATTATATAAAAACACAATTTCTGTTTACTGTATTGAAAACAACTCTTTGGATTCCAGTAGTGATTGTACTCGAAACATATTTTCTTGATATTTTACCGCTGGAAGCTAAAAAACGCAAAAATATAACTTCTATTTCTAGTCAACTATTAGGTTGGTCCTTCGAGCCGGATAGGATCGCGATTCTGCAATCTCCCAAACCTTTTTCGGGCATAATGCACATAAATCATCGTGTGCGCAGTAATAAATAATTTCCGCGCGGGCGGATACGCGCACTAAGCCTTGTTATAACCAGCCTATCAGTAATAAAGTCACTAAACCATTATTGTAGTACTTTAATGCTTAAAGATTCTCCAAAAATGGTAATAATAAGGTATTATACCCCTATTTGAAGACCACCTTAACTTACCTATAGTCTTACATCAGGTGTGGTTATAAGTAGTTTAGAAGACTTATCTTTTTGTCTTGTAAAAGTTTAACGAAGCTCTCAGGCTCCCCTAAGACATGCTATTCTTAGTGTGAAAGTCAACGTTAGTTTTATGTACTCTATCTTGAACTATGGTGTTAACACGTTGAGTAACTTTAAGGTAGATATAACTAACTAGTAGTTATTTAAGTTCATACTGCTGAAATGGCACAAGTATTTTTAATCCGTCTGAATTTAGGATTTTTCCCAATTAAGTAGGCTTCACAAGTTTTTTTGCAACTAGAAATTTACACTGTAGTGTAAAAAGAAAACAAGGCGGGAAATAATATGTTTTGTGGATTCGAATATGACATTCATAAAAGTCTTGCTTAGTTTGGATTTTAAATGCTAGTGGTGTTACAATCCCATATTGTTTTTTAACCTGTGTTCTATATTAGCCAAGTGCACCATCCTACACGAAATATTTCACGTGGAACAGCCAAACTCGAGCAGGTAAGGTCGGAACAAACGCGCAAACAAATGTTCCAAGCTGGTGATTTGTTCTGCTGGGCCCGCGCCAAGCCTGATCCGTGAGATCTGCAGAGCACGTATCTTAGTTTGCACTTGTGATGTATGAATTGGATTCTGTTAGTTATTCAAGATTTTTCCCATCCTTTTCCCACTAATAATTGATAGTATATGCCTATGTGGAAAATTAAGTAAGCACGTCAGATACACTTTTTTAAGTAAATGTATGGTGAAATTTGGCACAGTGAACATCACGATTTTGACTGAAAGCATTTTAGTCTCTTAGTAGCTTGAATAAAAACGCAGTAAAATGAGTCTTAAAAGCCTATTATAATTAACTAATAAGACACATTGGCTGTGTGTACCTAAGTAATTTTGAAGATTTTATGAATAAGTTGAAAGGCAACTGGCCCAGGTCCCAAACAAGATAGGATATTTTAGAGGTAGTTTTCCCAAGCCATGTTGTTATATAGTCGCCGTAGTATTTTATTTTTTCAGAGCACCAAAGTTTTCCAGTTCACGTTATAAGGCTTTTAGTGGGCATTTACTACCTACTGAATGCTGATAGAACTAGCTATAAAGGGTTTAAGAATGAATAAATGCACGTTTCGATGCCAACCATGGAAGGTTTATGCGTCGGACCATCGTAAAAGGCGGCCGAAACATCCGGCACTTCAACTTACACTTTACGATCACAACTCATTTACCAACGCAATCATAAGTGTGGTTATGCCGTTTGAAAAAAATAAAAACGAATAGCCGTTATATTCAAATGTCGTAAACTGTGCTTGTGGACACACCCGCTATCGAAAATCCTCAGGGTGAGACCAAAATCCACAGAAAAGAACTCTTAACGACTCCTTCCTAACTCGCCTATCTTATTTTCTTTGCTTTCCAAACAAATTTGAGCTTCCAGCACTTCAGCATAAGTGCCATTTTAACTGTAAATCGGTTTGAAACTTGTTTAAGAATAGCCAATTTAGATTTAACACACCACATTCAATATTCAACTCTATCTACTTGATAAAAGGTTGAAATGTTGAGAAAGAATAACCTGGTATGTGTATGACAATAGTAGCAATCGAGACAATTCATGAATAAATGTATGAATGGATTTAGAATAGTTTTCCTATCTCAGGCGTGTACCAAATGTCCGAGTTTTTTTCTTCATGAATATTGTTTGATAAGTGATTTATGCTTGTCTGCATTGGTGATCTTTATGGCATATTGATGTGGTCGTACTGGCTTTTTATTGCGCATATGATGAGGGGTTTGGACAATTCGGTATGAGGAATACTGATTGAATGGGGCTCTGGTAAGCTATTTCTTTAGATGTTGTGGAATGACAGTCTCTTTGATTTATTGACCGTATGATCCTATTTGCTATTCTATTTTGTTTTTTAATTTAGTTTTCATGTTTATAGCAATGAATGAATGAATGAACGAACGAACGAACGAATGAATGAATGAATGAATGAAAGTTTATTTGGTACATACACAAAAGGAACTTATCTAAGCTAACATCTAATTCATTAGCAACAGTACCAAAAAGGACAATGAATGCTGTATGTCTACCATAAGTTTTCACCGATGACAGCCGCTAGCGTCTGCGTTGAACACGTTGACGTTTTTGTATGGGATTTCAGTACAGCGCCCCTAGTGATTTTAAAAGGAACCAAAAGGCACACGAAATTCTTTACGTTGACTGTGAGGTTTACATTATCGTTCACGTGAACTATTTGTTTGGAATTTTCTCTCATAGCCTCTGTTGAGTCAAACTGAAACCAAAGACGGTAGCTTATGATGTTATTGTTAGGTTTTCGTAAAATTTTTACTACCATTTCTACTCAACGAACGCGCTGTACGAAATCCCATACACAATATTTTACGCGAACGATAACGTAAATTTAAAGTGGCAACTCTGGTAGACGCAGTGTAGTCAGCTATCGTAGTTTACGAGACCAAAACTCATGGTTGATACAGGATGCCTCAGAAAACTTTAGTACCACTGTCTCTTCGACCTGTTTCTTAGCAGAGACGTGTACAAAAATTATATATTTTATCTTTATCTTTTCACTCTATTCTTACTGCATTAATTATAACATTCGACAGAAGTTGAAAACAGGTCTTTTAGGGTACAATTTGTGGTAATAGTACAATAACCATTATTACTTTAAGATTTATGCAGAATTTATCAAAATCTACTATAAAGCAGCTTTCCCAATAATTGGTTCTCATTTAAAGCAAAGAAACTTCAGAATTTTTGAGGCTTTTGCTTAAATAAATTATTTTGTCTTGTATAAAGTAAAGTAAAGTAAGTAAAAAATCATTTATTCATTTAAGCTTGTATAAAGCACTTATGACATGTCAAAAAAAGTATACAGAAATAATAATAATAAACGTAAATAAAATAGTACAATATTAG
Organism: Udea olivalis; assembly: GCA_947369235.1. Taxonomy (NCBI): domain Eukaryota; kingdom Metazoa; phylum Arthropoda; class Insecta; order Lepidoptera; family Crambidae; genus Udea; species Udea olivalis. The sequence goes on from OX376359.1 coordinate 16,758,725, forward strand.
TACACATCGTGAATATACATAATGTGAATCTACCACCGGTTCGGACGTTGCTTCTTATCGAGAAGACTCCGGCAAGAAACTCGATAGTTACTCTTTTCAACTTTGTTTGTTTTACAAAAAATAAATTCAGAGTACAGTCAATGCGAGTAGAAAAAAGAACACAATATTGAGCAGAGGAGCAGATTATTCCTACTATGACCACAAACTTTTGTCGTTCAAGTAATCCTCTACATTATAATAACCTTGTTTCATTAACTTTGCTTTAATTGCAGACTTAAACTTGTGAAGAGGTAGATCAACAAGACTTTGAGGTATTTTGTTAAAGTATTTTACAGATTGACCCACAAATGAGTTTCCCACCTTGTGTAGCCTAAGACTGGGAGTTTTCAATTTGTTTTTATTTCTGGTATTATGTTTATGAGTGTCACTGTTTTTTTTGAACAGATGCAAGTTTTTGCGCACATACATTATGTTATCTAAAATATACTGAGCATGCACAGTTAAAATATCGATCTTCTTAAATACTTCCCTAAGCGAGTCGCGTGGTCTAAGTTTGTAAATGGAGCGGATGGCTCTTTTTTGAAGTACAAAAATGGTGTTCAAGTCTGCAGCTGAACCCCACAACAGTAGACCATACGACATAACACTATGAAAGTAGCTAAAATATACTAGTCTTGCTGTTTCAATATCAGTCAAGAGTCGTATTTTTCTAACAGCACAAGCAGCGGAACTGAGTCTCCCTGCCAGGGCCGTTATATGCGGACCCCATTGCAACTTAGAATCTAAAGTTATTCCTAAAAATACAGTAGAATTTGTTAATTCTAATGGCTCGTCATTCATAGTTACAATAGTATCAACCTGTCTCACATTGGGCATAGAGAATTTGATGCACTTTGTTTTTTTTGCATTAAGTAATAAATTATTACTAGTGAACCAACATAGTACTTTTGAGAGAGTATTATTTACATCGTCAAATGCTTGCTTACCTCTGTCGACTTTAAAAATCAACGAGGTATCGTCAGCAAATAATACTATCTCACAAATATCTTTGACATAGGTAGGAAGATCATTTATATAAATAAGAAAAAGCAAAGGTCCTAATATAGATCCCTGGGGCACTCCCATACGTATGGTGGCACCGGAAGATGCAGTTCCGTTGATACTAACTTTTTGAGTTCTATCTGTAAGGTAGGATTGTATTAATTGAGATGAGATACCTGAAACACCGTAATGTCTTAGCTTAATCAGTAATATTTCATGATCCACGCAATCAAATGCTTTTGAAAGGTCACAAAATATTCCTACTGCATCTTGCTTGTTTTCCCAAGCATCAAATATGTGTTTGATAAGTGCTACACCTGCATCAGTTGTGCTCTTGTGTTTAGTAAAACCAAATTGTTTCTCATGTAGTAAGTTATTTAAATCAAAGTGTGAAAGCAGCTGGTTCAATATAATTTTTTCAAAGATTTTACTGAGAGCTGGTAGTATAGAAATGGGTCTATAATTAGATGGGTCACTTTTGCTACCAGATTTAAAAAGCGGGATGACCTTACTAAATTTCATCAAGTTGGGAAACTGACCTTGGTCTATGCAATTATTAAAAAGTTTAGCTAAGTGGGGTGATATCGTATTAATGATTGATTTGAGTAGATTAATCGAAATACCCCACAAATCTTCTGTATTTTTCATATTAAGTTCCTTAAATACCTTGAGGATGTCATGAGAATCAACATGATCAAAGCAGAACTGATTTGTGCACCCATCAACACTAGATGTTAGCAGGGACTCAGCTATATGTGGACTAGAATTTAACGTGCTTGTAGTTACAATAGGTATATTAGAAAAAAAAGTTTCAAATGTATTTGCTATTTCAATCTCAGACTCAATAACATTATTTTGAATTTTGAGAGAGAATGAGTGATCGCGAGGTTTAGATTTACAGGTTTCTTTATTAATTATGTTCCAAGTGGCTTTGATTTTATTTTTAGCCAGTTTTATTTTGTCTCTCAAAAAAATGGACTTTGCAATATGACATGATTTCTTGAATGTTTTTGAATATAATTTAACATGCTCAACTAGTTTTTGACAGTTTGAGTTAGCTTTTAATCCATATAATTCGTATAATTTATTTCTACTTTTATGGATGCCTGGAGTGGCCCAATCACTAAATTTAAACTTAAAATTATCAACAGTTACTTTCTTCTTAGGAAAAATATGGTTATGTTCATGCAATATTATCTCAAAGAGATGCCTATACTGATCATCTATGTTATGATGACCTTGGGGCAGTAGGTTAGAAATATTTTTATTTATATTCGTTTGAAACTTTTTTACTCGACTCTTGGTAACTGGTCTATAACTAATATCCACTGATTGAGAGACATGACGGTGCTCAAATTTGGTCAATAGACCACAGTGATCTGATTTCAAACAGTTTATAATTGATTTCTCAATAGAGATATTTTCACAAAAAATATTGTCTAAGCAGGTGGCTGTTAACTCGGTGATCCTGGTTGGTTGATCAAAAAGATTAAGTAAATCAAATGATTTAAAAAGATTTAAAAATCTTACAGAGGTCTGAGAAGAATCTAAAATGTTAACATTAAAATCCCCACATACAACCACCTTCTTGTTTGATTTACAAACCTTTTTCAGTACTTCTTCCATGGTCTCTTCGAACTGACAATAATCAGCAGAAGGGGGTCTATACACACACACAATAATAATCTGCTCTAACTCTGCGCATGCAAGTTCAATAGTTCGCTCAATTGAGAGTGCTACTATGTCTTTACGCTCTCTAGATTTAAACTTATTGTGAATTAATATCAGTGACCCACCGCGAATAGAGGAACTTCTCAAGAACGAACTAATGATACTATAATTATCAATGCTAATCATGCATTCATTTTTTTTCAGCCAGTGTTCAGTTAAACATAAGACATGTATATCCATACAGTCTAAAAATAAACCTACTTCTAATTCTTTGCCAGAGAAGCCTTGCATGTTTTGATGCACAAAGTTTATAAAATTATTTTGGGGCTTCTCTTTTGTCAACAATGTGCAAGAGTTTACCTCTATTGTCTCTGAATCTAATTTAAATTATTTGGAACAAGTTCCAAAGTCTGTGGTACAATGGTATCATTCTGCTCAATAAAAGCAGAGCGTTTAGCCAAATAATTGGCTGAAATGTTAAAAAAATAAGATAGCGACATAGCTATCTGTCGTTTATAATAATTAGATAAATGAAATCTACCTTTTGTCAGGTACATATTATTATTAATAATAGGATTAATGTCAATGAGATTTATTAAATTATTTGAAAATGTCACAGTATCAAATGTCAAATTGATTCTATGTCTTTTTTCATTTTCTGCTTGTGACAGACCCCTACTGTAAGGCAATGTGAACATCACAATTTTACTGACATATTGATAAAACTATATTGTCAATGTTAAGAACCTAAAAGAAGCAGGGGTTGAGTATCCGAACACTTTTTTACTGTCAATATAACTACCAAATCTAAAATGTTACTCCCTTCATATTATGTTGTGGCGGAAGGAGTTTTCAATTTTGCTAGGTTTATACTCAGGTATGTCATCCGGCATTGCAACGACTAATGCAAATGGTCATTCATTTCAGCACCCCTGCTTCTATACCTTGTCCAATTCAGGATTCTCATTTTGACAGTTCACGCCCATGAAGCATTGCATTTTTTTCGGTACTTTATTAACAGGTACCGCCCACTCAGTGAAGTGCCTTGCAAACTAGTAACAAAAGATAATAGAAAAGCGATTGTGAAACAAAATGAATCTAACAAAATATAAACTTTGTGAACATCGTTTGTGAACAAGATTTGTTAATAAACTCAAGAGACAATTCATCTATTGATGTTGACAATGATGATTATGAAACACTAAATCTCTATCTAATTTAATTCACTTAAAGGCTTTCTTAATCGTAAAATATATATATTTATTTATCTCCCTAGTGCAGATTAAAATAAACTGACTGATTCGAAGTTCTAGGAAAAACTGATTCGATAATCGAAGCGTATCACTAAAGAGTATTAACTACCCCATCCCTATTGTTGCCTGTCAAAATTATCATCTTAAATTGAACAAACTACAAGAGCCTCTTATTTCTAATGGTAAAATGAATGCAGTATGTATAGTTAAGACTGTGGTATAGCTAAGAATCATGTAGTTTGTTGGCGACAGGTGTGGCAGCTTCGTTGCTAGGGGTTGTTATTGTGCTGCTCCTGGTAACGGGCGCTTCTCGTCTTTAAACTAAATATTGTATTTCTTTTATACAAATAGATAAATATCTTTGTTTGCGAGTTTATCTTTATAACATTTAAACAAGAAATAATTCATCATATACGTAAAATTTTAACAAGAATACTAAAGTGAGAAGTAAGTCTTGGTTAGCTATTTAATGTGAGTACTGAAAGCTTTCTCGTCTGTCAGTCACTTTTTCCTTTGTTAGTCACGGAGTTCGTAAGCTAACAAATAACGAGTATTCTCGCAACGCGTTAAATTATACCTGTTTACTTTATAAGTTGTTACGATCACGATGGAACTTTTGAATTGTGCTGCTTCATGACGAAACAGGATCCGTCCGCGACTTTGTGTACTATTGTGAATATATTTGTAAGGTCAGGTGTAATGGAGTCATAAGTATCTGATGTTTTGTGATCACACAGAAGAATAGGTACTCCATACAGAGGGTTCACTCAAGAAACGCGAACAAGTAAAAAAGTCTTCTTTACTCTTACAAGTCCGTGTCTCACTGGTACTTTTTTATTTGTTTATGATATCGCAGAAGAGCAAGATTAGGTTGCTTTCACGAGGAATCGATACTTATCGCGTAGCACGAGCGTTCATATCCGCTGTTCTCCGCTGAACGAAACCGATTTAGCTGTCAGAGCGCAGGGTCGCAACTTGCTTATTTAATTATAAATACCTAACAAAAAAGTTTTAAATTACTCGTAATGAATACTGTTTAAACTTTCATGGTATTATTATTTCAACTGGGGACGCTGGTAGTGGGCCGGGTGATCGGTCCGCTTGTTATGGGCCATTTCACCCATTTCCCCGTACTAACATAAAAATAGTTACTAGTTACGAGATTTCTACCATGTAGGTACCTTTTTGTTTTCGCAGTTCGGATATTCAGCACTGTTGCAAGTGCCGTAGAATCCTGTAACTAATAACCATTCTAATATAATATCGTTAAGTACATACTAGTAGACATTATTATTCTTATAACTACAAATCAGAAACAAAACATTAAGTAGGAAATGTGAGTGTGTGAGCCGATCGGCGACCTCTGTCATGCGCCCCTCGCAGGGGCGTGGCGGCCAAGCGCACCTAAGCTATGAAGTGACACAGGCCTAGTTATACCTAGGACTAAGTCGAGTCTAAATTTTCATCTAGGTTTTATATGACTGAAATTCACATTCAAACGTGTATTCCTAACCAATACACGTTTATTTACTTCCTCTCGTTAAGAATATATTAAATTCTATGTAACATCAGTGGCTTATATCTTTCATTGCTAACAGAATAATATACAAAAATCGATGTCTGTTTTAGTAGTATCATATTTCATGTGATACCTTGTAAAGAAAATTTGTACTTACAAACCAACATACGCAGGGACCCATTAATATTAGATATTTATTGATCTACGTGTGCTACAGGAGAATCTGAAGTAAGAACGAGTATGTAAACAAGTTTAAAAGAAAATATTCATTCGGTGATGTTTAGGTACTTTCAAGAAAAGGGGCCTCTACATTTAAGTTCAAACTTAGCTTAGATATCTTTGAAATCTTCTAGCACCTTTAGCTCTTCTATCAAGATATATAACAAATTGCCTGTCAATCTAAGAAATGAAAATAATGACAAAATATTTACACGGAAATTAAAGCAGTTCCTATTTAATAAATGCTATTATAATACAAACAAATATTTTAATGATAATACTATAAAATTATAAATTAATGTAATGAGATTGATTATTAAAAAATTAATAAGTTAGTGAGTTAAAGATGATTATTCTAATTATATTCAGATTAGGATTTTGTGTTTATTTTTAACGTTATTTTTTAAATGATTTGATTTTTTATTTTCTTATTTTGAATTAATCCCATAATAATTGTATAACTTGATAAATGGTATATTTATGTGACGTCTCTTGTCTGTATTTTAATTTAATTAGATTTTAACGTTATTACAAGCACTTCCTCTCTCCTAACCCAAAGTTGCGTGCCCGACAGGGTCCATAACACTTTTCTAAAACACTACTGTAACATCTCATTACGGTTTTGCAATAAATGATTGAGTATTGAGTATTGAGTATTTATTATTGGATAGTTGGTTAATTAACTTCCACATTTTAAGAGGTCCTTCTTACAATTATCGAAGGATTTTAAATAAAACTGGTTCTTTGCTGATTGAAATTTAGAAAAAGCCACCTTTCTCTTTTGTATGAAGTCTTGTTTTAGTTGATCGTCTAGTGGTTGTTGTTTCCAACAGTACCACACAGTATTCCTTTCATTGATTGCCGTGATAAGGCTTCTATTTATCCATTCTTTATTTGGCGAGTTCAGGATCTTGAATTTTTTAACCTTATTTTTTGTAATCACCTCCAGTAAATCTGTCTCAAGCTTTGCATAATCGACATTTAAATTAGTCTTGATTGTTTCTGCGGCACATTTATGGAGATCTGTGTAGTTTATTGCTGTGTATTCTATGCGCTTCAGTTTATCTCGATGAGTTCTATTTGTTTCTAGCTAAATTTGCTTGTTATCGGACATGTTGGACTCTATGATTGTCATATTAAATGTATTATCGACTAGATTAGTAGCAACATGATCCAAAATGGTCCTAGAAAATTCAGTTTGTCGGGTACAATGGTATTTGGTACTTTTATTTAATATTCTAATGTTGTTTTCTAGTAAAACTTCTTTGTTTTGTTTTATTACGTTATCGGGGCTCAAAAGGTCCAGGTTAAAATCACCAAACACGAGAACTCGTTTCCGTTCTGAAAGTTGTTCATTATAAATATCTAGAAAATCGTATGTGTTTGCTGCAGGCTGTTTGTATATTGCTACAATGTCAAGTGAGAGCGTCCTAAGGTGGACCCACAAGAAATGGTTTCCGTCTTCGTACTGGTCATGCAGAGCCTCGTGGTTCAGATTATTGTGAACGAAGATCGATACTCCGCCGCCCCTTGACTTTGGTCTATAATTAAATAATGTGAGTAATTCGGTAGCTTCTGCCTTTAAGCTTCGTCTTCATCCTTTATCCAGGTTTCCGTCAGAATGACAAGATGAATGATCGCATCAAAGGATTCCAATACACATCTTAGTTCATCTAATTTTCCAGTTTTAACTATCCTGCGAACATTGGCGTATAAAATGTTTAGTGTCTTCACGTTAACATTGACTTCATTGTAGCTGTAGCAGACGTTGTTGTTCACAAATTCTGCCTTGTTAGTTTTTGTATTTTCTCTAGTATTCAGTTTTTTGATTCTTGTTTTGTAATGATTTGTGGAATCCCCTTGATATACTTAATAACTAGGTCTTTTTCACCATTTTCTAGGCGCTGTTTTAATTTTTAATTTAAAGTTGTCATTCTCCTTTGCTGATTGGGAGGAGTTTGGTCAGAGAATATTTTAAAAGTATTATTTTTAAGAACTGATTTTGACTTTAATATTGTCTTTGCGGTATCTGGGGATGTAAAACTGACTTTCAGAAGATAAAATATAAATAAATAAATATAAATATGCGCCAGACAACACACCTCTTGTAATGATCTCGAAGTAGGGATTAATATCCCTGTGTTATGAGGTATCACACAAGGAAATAAGCCAGGGGCGTCTCCCAGCACACCCAGACCCGAGTCAATTCAGAAAAGATCGTTTCCTGAATTGACCTGACCGGGAATCGAACCCGGGACACTACGGCAATCGAGGCGAGAAACCGTGCTACAGCGCACTACGCCAACCGTGTCGTCGAAGATGACTCTTTTGAGGGTCATATTTTCCAAGTCTTCAACGACTAAATATGTTTTCCCTGCTATGGGCCCCATAAAGTCCAAGTGGCGCGCGGCGTGGCGTCCGCGTGCGCGGCGCACACGGGGCAACCGTCTCGTCAATGCCCCCCCACCACACGTAGCTGCGCGCTAAGGCTTTGGACTTTACGATGCCCATATGTGGCTCGTGAATAATTTTTAAAACTTTTTCCCGGCAAGCCTCCGGCGCTACTACTCGATGCCCCCACATAACACACCCTAACTCCTCGTACAGTTCCGCTTTTCTATTAAAATACGGCTGCATGTTGACGACTTCACACTTATCCGGCCAACCATTCCGGATATAGTTTAAAACCCTACTTAACCACGGATCCTTCCTACTTTGTTTTTTCATGTCACTATGCTCGAGTAGCAACCCGTCTTGTGCAAAATGAAGGTAAGTCTGCTCGGGAATCGATTCCTCCCCCCTATGTTGCATACTATTGCTCTCCAGCAAGCGCGATAACCCATCTGCACAGTTATTGTTTGTGCGAATATATTCTATGTCGTAATTGTACGCTGATAATTTATCGGCCCACCGCTGCATTCTACTGACTGTCATAGTAGGTATCCCAGTGTGCGGTCCCAAAATCGAAACTAGGGGTTTATGATCAGTACGCAAAATAAACTTTCTGCCGTAAATGTACTGATGAACTTTTCGCATACAAAATATAATAGCAAGCGCCTCACGGTGTATTTGCGAGTAATTGTTTTCTGCGGCGGTAAGCGAGCGCGACGTGTACGCAACCGGCCGCTCGCCCGCCGGCCCGGGCTGCGCTAGCACGCCCCCTGCGCCCCGCGCGCTCGCGTCACAAATCACATTCAGAGGCTTAACAGGATCATAATGAGCCAACACCTCAGTACTCATTAAAACCTGTTTAATTTGCGTAAAAGCGCGCTGACACTGTTGATCCCAGTTCCATTCTACACCTTCACGCAATAAATTGTGTAATGGCACTAACATGGAGCTAAAATTCTTAGTAAACTTTGAAAAGAAATTTACCATACACGCAATTCACTAATATTTCCTGGAGTTTGTGTTCTACTTATAGCCTCAATTTTTGATTTGTCTGCTTTGACGCCTTCCTTCGACACTACATAACCTAAATAATTAACTTCATCGACAAAGAAAACACACTTTTCCTTTTTCAGTTTTAACCCACTTTCAGATAATCGCTGTAAGACTAACTGAAGTGCTTGCAAGTGCTTACTTCTGGTTTTGCCCCTGATGATCACGTCATCCAGAAAAACCTGTACAGTAGGTATATTTCCCAATAGATTAGTCATTATGCGTTGAAAAATACCTACACTTAAGGACAAGCCATACACTAACCTATTGTACTGAAATAGACCTCAGTGTGTATTAATAACTGTGTATTTCTTTGACTTCTCTAACTGTACCTGATTATAAGCCTGGGAAAGATCGATTTTACTAAAGAACTGTGCCCCTTAGGCCCACTAACACGTCCTCAATCCTAGGTAGCGGATATCTATCGATCAGCAAGACGGGGTGGAGAGTAGCCTTATAATCCGCAGAAATTCGAAACGTACCGTCAGCCTTGGTCACCGGCACCAGTCGGAGCAGTCGACGGGCTTGATGACGCCGTCTCGCAGCACGGCGTCGAGCTCGGCGTCCACGCGCTCGCGCTGCGCATACGGCAGCGGCGGTGGAACACCGGCGCGGCGCCCTCCCGCACGCGCAACGTAGCCCGGCCGCCAGTGTACCGACCCAGCCCGCCGCTAAATAGCTCCTTGTACCTGTCAAGGATCATTGTTATTTCTTCATCAGTATGCAAAACAATTGATATTACTTGATTTAACATATGAAAATGTAGGTATTTTTATTTTTAATTCTGCTAACCACTGTCTACCTATCAATGACGTAGTGCCATTCTTTATAAAGAATAATTCTAACTGCTTTTCCCGTTCCCGGAATCGAATCCCGTTTTTTTTTACCGTCGTAAAATTTAAGAATTGTGTCGTCACTTTCAATACAATGATTCGAAAAATATCTCTTGTAGGTACGATCATTCATACAGGAAATGGCTGTTCCAGTATCTACTTGCATGTTTATCACTGTATTATCTACGCGAATAGGTAGACTTACTGCCTTGTATTTATTAAGTCCAATTAGGTTTAGGCACTCTTCAATGTCTTCCCCGTCGCTCCCGGCGGCGTCTCCGAAGTTGACGCTGTCTTCATTCTGCCCTCCGCAACGATAATTCGGTATCCCCCGTGACTGTGTGGTCCATTGTTATCCGGACACTTTCGACGCAAATTACCCGTGCGCTGACACCTGCTGCACACGTACTCCCGGCGACAGCTTGCATAACCGTGGGTAGTTTCTCCGCAAGCTGTGCAATTGCGGCTGCTGTGACCTGAGCCGGCAGCTGCGTGCCCCTGCGGCTGGCTCGCTGCTTCCCTACCGGGAGGGCCACGCCCGCGAGGGCGCCTGTTGCTAGCTCCGCGACTCGCCCCTTTGTACTCCCCAGGCGATGATATCGCGTGGACTTCCATCGTAGGGGTTGATGTTGAAGCCCCCTCTACCACGGCAGAGTCTCTTTCTGCCGCTTCCAAAGAGCTCGCCAATTTCACGGCTTGTTTAAAAATAACTAAGTCATCCTCCGCAAACAACCGTTGCCTGATGACGTCACTCTTGAGTCAACATATAAATTCGTCGCGCAAATTTTCACTCAAGTTAGCTGTGAATTTGCAGTTTCGAGCTAATCTCTTCAGCTCTGCGACGTAGGCCGCCGCGTCTTCTCCTGCTCCTTGTCTTTTTTGTCGAAACCGATACCTATCTGCCAACGAAGATGTTGTCGGTTGTAGATACTGGTGCATCAAATTGTCTGTCACTTTGTTAACCTTAAAGTACATGTCCAACCTATCGACATAGGAAGACCCCTGTCCCTCTGTACGTCAAATTCACTCAATTTGCCGATCGACACGCACGCGTAAACAAGTTATTTTCCGAACGTCGCCACTGTAGTGTTCTAACTAATTGGGAGCAAATAAGACGCGGGCGCACGGTTAGACCATTTATTCAGGACTGACGCCTACGACATCCAACTACCCGAATCAAACATCTATAACTTAATACTAAAGTACCTACATTACAAAACACAAACCTGGATTCATCAGTGAAAAGCACAAGTGACCATTGAGAATGGTTCCAGTTTTCGTGTTCAATAGCCCATTGTAATCTTCTTCCTCGATTGCCCCTCCTTAGCGCTGGTACCCGAAGTGGTCTACGAGCACGTAGGTTGACTTCATGCAATCGTTTTCTCAAAGTTCGACCGCTTACCAGCAAACCATACTCTCTCTGTAGCCTTTGAACCAATTGCATCGCCGTTACATTTGGTTGACTTCGTGCAGCATTGACTATGAATCAGTCCTGTATATGTGTTGTAATGCGTTGAGGTCCTCGGTGCCGTTCCACCACTTCCCCCGTGACACGATAACGTGACCAAAGCCTGGATATAACGCTCTGTCTGGTCCTCATGGCTTCAGAAACTGCAATTTGGGTAGCGCCAGCTTGAATCATACCCACTGCTCTTAACATTTCGTTCCTGGTCAAGTGTCTACGTGGCATGATTAAATGAACACCGGAGATGCGTTTGACAAAGATTTATAGAAATTTATGGAGTTTTAATCAAGTTAGAAGTTCGTGAAGATTTACTTCTTTGGAAGAAATTCAATGAATGCGAATTTCATCTTAAAACAAAACCTTTTATGTACATATTTACACAAAAACACAAAAAAGGTACTTAATAATGTTTTTATAATCTGTCATTAATAGTTTTTTTGTAAGGCCAGTACTTTTTAAGTTATTTAAAAAAGTTTTATATATCCCTAGACCATGTTGTTGTGTGTATTAAGTAATCTGTGACCCAACCACCGCGTCGGACGTTGTGTCTGTACAGAGAAGACCCGTCGATAAACTCAGTACCTACGTACTCTTTTAAACTGAATTTGACTACATAACATTTTTGATTTATTGTTTTTAAATATTTTTTTATGAAAGCTAAGTCCTCTGTTTTTTTACCGTCACCTTAACCCTCGAGCTTTAAATTACATACCATTTTTGCATTTTTCTGTCGCATCTAACTTTTCACAACTTATTTTATAATAATTTGCGTAAATATGCAGCTATTACTTACTCTCATAATTGTTTTTGTCAAAATAACGTAAGATACATTTTCAACAAAATCGGCTTCTCTGGGAATAGAATACCTTTTTTTTTCTTATTTTTTAATGAAAACGAACTAGTGTTGTATCTTTCCAAAATCACCATTAAACAAGCTATTTTTTAAGCATGTTGCACAAAACTCCCACATACATTTTTTTTTTCACTACTGTAGGTTAAAGTTAAGTGATAAGAAAATCATTCTGTTAAATTTCAATCAAATTTATTTTTTCTTGAGAACTTTTTTGTTTTTCATAGAAAAAAGACTAATCAATAAGAAGAGTAACTATTCACAATTGATATGATGTAAAAAAAAAAATTTTAAAGGAATTTTTCATTGAGATATGCCAAAAAGTCTCTTACAAGGTAGAGATTTTTCAATATTTCGGTAAATTTGGTATAACTTTAAAACCGTAAAATTTCGCTGAACATATAGGTAGTGAGTTATTTTGGTAGGTATTGATCCCAGCTATCACCCCCTGGAGTATGTCGTACTATTTCCTAGACACCCTGTATATTCATATTTTTATAGTATTTATGTCTTTTATTTAGTATTTTTTTTGACTATTGAAAAGACCTGATTAAGTCTGATTAAGTCTATTTAAATATAGATATTTGAGTTTGAGGTTGACTTTAGTTCTTTATCTAGCTTCTAGCTATGTGTTGAATCTATTTACTTACTAACTTTTAATTTAAGGGTTTCATACTTAGTTAGTCGGACATATATTTCTATGTATGCAATCCTTAACTCAAGTTATTTAAAAAAAACAAATTTTTCATGTACAAAGTTTCTACATCACCGAGCCAATTTTCCTAACGGTATAAATTATTAGCTGGTATAGGCGCAACATTTTAAGCAGTCTGTATACGGTATATGAATGTTGAGAGAAAGTTAACCATTTTGCTTCCCAGTTTGCCAGTGTAGGAAGATCCTACACTCTTTACAAAAGTACTTTCATTCATAGTCCGTGACGCTCATACAAAGCAGGCAACATGTCCCTTTATAGCAAACAAAAGCTCTTTGGTGAGACATCAGCTTTTTCCATTTTTCCATGTAAATGCTAGGGGAGCTTCGGATGCGCTGTTGGTGGTGAAAAAGAAAAATAGCATGTTTTTGTAAATATCAAAATATATAAATAGTTAAAGCCATAATTATTATTGATGATAGATAATTATTTAGCTACATTTACGTATTGCCGCCAAAAATCTTTAAATTGTAACTACTAAGATGACAAAGGGAGCCACGGATCTGTATAGGTATTTACTTACTGAGATTTTTTCTATAGATAGCATCTTTTGAAGTTCAATGTTGTTCCTTATATCAGTCAGTATTGGTATCGCCTTTTAGTACCAGGGGGCCTACTCCCATTCGTTAAATAATAACGTAATTAACGTAGTACTAAATTAATGTTGATTTTTCGTAAAATATTTTTTGTACAAAACATTTTAACAATAAAAAACCAACTTCAAAAAAAACTATCCCAACACAAAGCACTAAAAAATAAAGAAATAATAGCGTATTCCTATAAACAACACGGACACCATCAGCTTTCAAATAAATAAAGAATTATCAAAATCGGATGGCGTAATATTGAGTTATTCGTCCATATTATTATGTCGCGCATTTTGTCTATCTAGATTTAAGACCTATATGGTTTTCTTATGGATGGCACTATCAGAACTAGACCAAATTAAAATGAAACCATTCGGGAAGCACCAGCTTTCAAATAAAAAAAGAAAGATCAAAATCGGTTCACCTAGTCGAAAGCTACTCGTATGAGGTAACAAACATAAAAAAAATAAAAAAATAAAAAACATACAGTCGAATTGAGAACCTCCTCCTGTTTTTGAAGTCGGTTTAAAATACTTGAAACTAATTCATAACATACTATGTTTTGTGTCCTTATTACCCTTCTAAAGTTTCAAAAAACATCGTAAATTTGTACCGGAGTAGGCCACCCCTCTTACTGATAATAACTGATGAAAATGTATCGAACGTTTTAAATCAGTATTAATAATTGTCTTTTGTAGGTACCTGGTGACATAGATTATATTGATGTACAAGAAGATTTTACTGCAAAAAAAAACAAATTGCAAATTCCATCACAAGAAAATAATAATAGGCATGATCAGTTTAAAACAATACTAGCTATCCGTCAGCGGCTTTGCCCGGGTAGACTGTCTTCCCCGTCAAAATGAAGCCTTGTTTTTAATAAAATATAGCCTATGTCATTACCTGTTAATGTAGCTTTATTTTTATTTATTATTTTATTTTTTAAAACACATTTTAAAAAAATAAGTACAACTGGCGGACTTAATACCAGTCAACCGCAAGGTTTTACAGAGAATAGGAATTATGGGCTGTGCAACGTATGGAAATTGGTGCAAGAAAAGACACACAACAAATTTGACTTAGCTAATACTAAATGAATACCTAATACATTTATATTTGTGAGAGATTTTTAAATATCGGTCCAGTAGTTTCGAAGCTTATTCAATACAAACAACCAAACAGATCTATCCTCTTTTATTATATAGATTACGATCTTTTAGTTCAAAATGCCCGAATAAATTATAAACCACTGATGGTTTTCTTTTTTTTCAAGCAAATCTAAATCTATTTCTAAGAAGGAGACATTCCATCTCTGATTCGTTAGTATTCCCCTCTCACGCCATAAGTAGGCTGCTCTAATCCCAACAGTCCCTCAGCCACAACTTACATTCAGGACACGTCTCAGTGTGTCCTCACTATTTCAATGCAATATACTCAATCTAAAAGACTAAATCAACTTTCGGAGAAATCTGAAACATTACTATTTACACGCTAGATAACAAAAAGAAATAGTTACAATGATCACTTTATTTAGATGGATGATAAATATTGAAATTGTTTTATTTTGCAAAACTTAAAATTGGTTCCTTTATGGTGATAACGGCGGAAGGCTCACCACCTACCACGTTGGGTTCTAATACCATTGGTGAAATGTGGGTTTCTGAGTGTTCCGTTCACCATGACGGCAACAGTCACTTGCCACTGACCACCGTTTGGGATATAGTCGTGATGGTTTGTATGTTAGAACAGAATTTTTTGATGACAGTTTCAACGAAAACCTATGAAATCAAGTTGTAGTAATACTTCGATATCATTATTATATTCAACAAATAAATTGTAAATGTATCATTACCTTTGCCATAACCTTACAGGGCGTCACATGTATACCATATTATATTTAAAATCTTAAAATGATTCATAAGTGCTTCTTTGTAAAAGCTTAAGTGAATAAATGATTTTTTACTTTACTTTACTTTCCTTTACTTTACTTTAAAAATTGTAATGTGACAAGCAATAAACGATTAAAATTGAAATTAAATATGTACCTATGTGTGTTAAAGTTGGTTCGATAAAAAAGACTTTAGTGCCTTTCAATAGCACTTAACTTAGACACAATGACACTGCCTATAGTGTTTATGTACTCTTTGTGAATGCCTACCATGAGTTTCTGTCACTTAAATACCATAATTGAATACCATAATTTTTACGCCATTTAAAGTATATTTTTTTCAATAGCTACTGAATATAAATTATTACTACGTCAACGCTAGCGACTGTCATCGGTGTCAACTCGTGGTAGCCATACTGTTAGTGGCACTACTGACAGTGCTATGTTTTTTAGACCAAGGCATCACGTGTAAATCATCTGCGGTTAAGGCACAGATATAGGAACACACTACATATTGCTTTAAAATCAAAGACGTTGTCTCTCGCTTTGATTTTTGTGAAATAAATAAATATCTGGGACCAATTACACCTAAATCATCTGACTTCAAACTAAGCAGAGCTTGTACTATGGGTGTCAGAGACTGATAAACAAACTTAAATATTTATAAATACATACTTAAATAGATAATAATACCCAGACACACTAGAAACACAAATGAGCGTCACACGAATGTTTGTCAGTGGGGATCGAACCCACGACCTCCAGTGCTAAAGGCAGGATTGCTGCCATTGCGCTAACAGACCACTCAGGGCAGTGATATAACAAATACAAAGCTGCCTTATTAAAGAAACAAATCGCTGCAGAAGACATTAATAGTGGATATTGGAAGTCGTTACCCCTGAAAAAATATTTTTAGTGACAGAATGCACGCACCCTTACACACACACACACTCAGATATACACACACACACATACACACAGATACACATACACACACACACGTACAAACACACACACATATACAGACACATAAACACACGCGCATAACACACAAAAGAGAACCGCTTTTAATTTTATTTGATTTGTAGTCTTCTTTGAATTTTAAAATATTTAACTTTAACCTAACTTTTGTATATGTTTAGCCCTCATTACTAATTCTCGTTTAACACCCTCAGAGAAATGGGTGGGGCTGAAAATCAGCGCTGTCTAGGGTCCCGATCCTAGGTCAGCACAAGCTGAGCCTCCTCCAATTGCTTTCTGTAATTACTGTATGTTAAATTTATAACTATTTTTTGTATCTGTTGGGAAGTAATAAACACATTTTTAATTTAATTTAATTTTAATTTGATACGAGTTTGTTGGTATTTATCCAAGTCTCGGAAGTTAGATGCGTAAGTGTGTAAATTTTGATGCTTAATTCCACTATTACAATAAAATTAATTTATCAACAGTAATCATACCTTACAGTTGTGTATAAATAATTGCCTTGTATTGTAACAAGACGAAATGAATTGCTCTAATAAGATGGGGAAAACCTTATCTGAATATAACAAACAGCCATCTAACGACTACTTCCAACATTAGACAAGTTTGAAGCTACAACCAATCCATCAGTCTCAAGAACTAAGTAGAACTTACCTGCAAGTTACAATTTATCACCCAACTTTAAGATTCGCCCTCAGTTAGCATTAAACTTACTATTCCACAACATACTTCAGTTTTCACTTGCAAATTATATAGTTTATTTAAATGTTGAAGCAAAACAAGTTTTCCTGGAAAAATATGTTGAATAGTCCCCTTTGTGTAATGTTCAGGTTTACCTTTGAATGTGAAATCAACTCTTTTTGTTGAGGGCTAAGGTTTTGTTTTGAAATGAAGTAGAAACAAGTGCGAATGCTTTGCATAATTAGATAGGCTAGTAGAGGGTTTGTTTAGTCAGACGGAAAAGTAATTGTTAAAGTCTAGGTAGTAAACAAATGCGGTATTTGAATTAAGAAACATACTCGTATACGCACGAACTAAACAAAGCAACAAAAACTCAAATGTAAATTCACATCACAAATTATGCTCAGAAAAAACCGGCCATTTTGATCACGTACACAGACACAGTGAGTTTCGATTTTCCCGATTCCGAAAGAATTTCGGGAAATCCTCTCTATCTAAGTGCTGCCTTACACTCTCCAAAAAACTTCAATGCCAAATTTCAGCTTCAAAGTCCGTACCTAATGGAAAAAAGTAGCCGTCAAGCATTAGTTGCCATAGCATGGCAAGGCGATCGCTTGATATATTTATAGATCGTTAAATTGTAAATAAACATTGTTTTTTATTCAATAATCCTCTTTGACATAAATTAAATACAGTTACTTTTAGATAGCTAATAACACTTTGTTTCTAAAAATATATAAATTGTGTGAATTTCTTTGGTTCTGGGCTTACACAATGTCCGTAGTTTCGCGCAAACTAAAATTGTCTTAATGGGTATGAATATTTTCACAACCGTAATATATTTTACTTTTTAATATTGATATTTGCCACACAGAAAGAAATTTTGAAGAATACATTATTTTGGCACATTAGTTTGACTGCAATTACGGACATTTCGTTAGCGAGTAGGCCCCCTGTATTTAGCGCGGCACTGGAGAGAATAAACTGATAACTTAGTAACAAATAAATGAACATGGAAGCAAGATGCGCTTAAGTTGTTTAACTGTAACACACTCCAAAACGCCCCAAACATTAAAGCAACAAAACCAACCCTGCCGCTGCCGCCATGACTAGAGCAAGGTAATTACAATCGAGCAAAAAAGCGCTTAATAGCAGCGAAAACAGTAACACCCTTTAATTATCCAGCGGAAAAACTCTGCCGAGTGTTTCGGTAGCGTTCCCTTTGTAACTTTTAGATTAACCCCAAAATGTAGAAATGCAACGAGTCAGTGACATTGGATGTCTCTGCTGTGGGGCTAGATCCTACTTTTTAAAAGTTATTGAAGATTTTTGATTTTGCCTGTGATTGCTTAGGACTGGATTTCAGGAGCAGTGGCATAATACTGCGGTTACTGTTTATATTGTCAGGGCGTGCGATAAAATTCTATTTCACTTCTCATGCCCTTAAAGTACGCCAATATAGCCCTACGAAGCGGGACTAAAGTGACCACTTTAGTACCTAAGGAGTAAAAAGTAATTTAATTAAAGTTTTTTAATTTTCTTCATGTGACATAGACAAACTCAAACAGCCAGTAAATATACTATTATCTGTGGAGTGTGGACGGACCATCCTCATTGCGGAAATGTGGAGAGTTTTAGTTCCATGGTTTGTCCGCAAAGAAGGTGGCGCCATGTGTTTTAAATTGTTATCATGTTACTGGTTTAGAAGAAAAAACTGACCGCGTAAATTTCAGTATTTTTGTCGAGTATAAATTACTTCGGTTTTAAATAAATTTATTAAGAATGTCCCGTGACAGTGAAGAGTTTGACGTCGAGCAAAGAGAAAAAGACGTAATAGATAATCTTTTGCCGCCAAAATCGCGGAAGATTTACCTAAAAACTTACGAAAGTTGTATGGACTGGAGGAATAAGAAAGATTTGTGATTTTTATTTTATTAAGTAATATTTATCAAATGTTTTTGTACTAAATTAACCATTTTTCTCGCACTCAAAGTGAAAAGTACAGTTTGCACCTCGAGACTTAACGCCAACATAATATACCCGGTTTCATTGACTCCCTCGCACGTTCGGGAGTCAAACCACCTCTGGTATATTATGGCTTCGTTTAGTCCCTCGATAAAAAAGATACTATAAAACAATAAATAAATAAAAATACTCTAAATGAGAACCCCGTCTTAGCGCTCGCGCCATAGCGCGCATCTCATAGTATTAGTGCGTGTGACCCTCGCGAGTTTGAGCGTAGGTACGCTCTTTAGCTTGCGCTATAACTGCCAATGCCTTATCATCTCAACAATGTCTCATAGAATCGGCAGTTTAAACATTCTTTAGTTTAGTGTTAATGCAAAAGAGTATCCAGAACACTCTGTTCTTTGATTGAAGTTGGCTACTTTCCGATAGCCTCGTCATTAATTATTTTAGGTTAACGTCGCTTTGCCGTCTATAAACCTGTCAATTATAACTGACTCACCGAACGTATTGGAGGCTTTTAATTACACGTTCTCATTAATAGTTTTGTGGTTTCGTGGCAAATTGGGACATTTGAGACGATGTGATAAGCTTATAGATGAGGTAAATAGGAATCTATTTACGTTATACTGCTTCGTTAGTGCGTAAATTGTGAAAGGATCGTTACTAAGTGTCTACCTGAAATTCAGCCATAAACTCGATTTCTGATTAGGGATTTAGTTTATATACGCCTTCACGAAAATTAAGGCTTTTCAAAGTCAGTTAATACACACGACTAAGGCCTCAGGCGTTCGATAATATGACAATTACAACCGAGGTGGTTTAAGGGCAGTGGGCGTTTTCACACAATCTTTGGCAATACATTATAGCAGCATAATATATTCTTAGATAGGTTGTTAAACTAATGGAATGAAAATCAAAAAGAAAATTTTATTAGCTACCAATTTACACAAAACCAAAAAACGACACTTATAAAAAGTGATTAAAACTAACTTATAAAAGAAGTAAGTACCAAAATGGTCTCCGCTCATTACATCACTATTCTGCGGATGCCAGGAAAAAGACAAAACAGGAGCCCAGAAAATAATCAAAAATAATTAAATTCATAAATCCTAGATATAGTCCCAACTGAAATTGCGAAGTCAGAAAAGTATAATAGCATTTAAGTAATTTTTATTCCAAGTGACAAGAGGAACACTCCGTTAATGCGGCGAGCGGCATCGCGTGGGTCGCGTTATCTGGACAGTGTTGTGCGGGAACCATTTCACTAAATTGTGTTTTTAAGATTTGCAAGAAACAAAAGAACGTTTATTTTAAGTTTTGGTATCAACATTATAGTGATAGACAACACACAAATTGTCATGATTTCGAAGTACCAGACGAGGTTTTAACCCGTTCCCCAACGAAAACAAAAGTTCGTTCTCGCAATTGACCCGACTCGAAATCGAACGCAAGTATAGGCGAGAAACCGGGTTAAAACGCACTAAGCTAATCGTGTAATATAAATAAATAAATAAATATCTGGGACTTATTAGGGTTGGTTTTCTGTTAGAACTCCTTGTCCGTTAAAAAAAATATGATTTAGTATATTTCTTAACAGAAAAGGGGGTACGAGGTTTTTGATGATTTTCGAAATTGGGTTCTTAAAGTTGGTCACGGTATCGTGACATTTGCTTCTGTAGTAACTGTGATAAAAATAATCTTTATTCGACACCAAAAACAACATTAGAGGTTAGAATATCATAGAAAATAACACGATGATACAATAATATATCAAAGTCAAAGTATTTATTAGCGTAAATAAGTTATCATGTGGTCCCGAGTTCAAATCTGGCCAGAACCAAAATCTTTGTGTTCATTGATAAATATCCGACTAACTCTCCGGTGACGGAAAACATCGATAACAAACCGAATCAACCCGGATAACGGCGTAAGGCTCATCACCTACCACGTTGGGTTCTAATACCATTGGTGAAAAGTGGGCTTCTGAGTGTTTCGTTCACCATGACGGCACAGCCACTGTATGACTATTCGTTTGGGATAAAGTCGTGATGGTATGTTTATTTGTGTGTATGTTAGTTTTCGAGTAAATAAATTGTTGTTATAATCATATTAAGTGCTCTATTCTGTCAATCTGTAAATCTGTTTATTGCTAAAAAGCAATTGCTTATGTAAAAATAACTAAAGCTAAAGGGTAGGAAGCTAAAATGTTGATAGATTCATGTTTAATTTCAAATTATATATATATATCTATATATCTGGGACAATTCACACCAAGATCATCTGACCCCAAACTAAGCAGACCTTGTAATATGGGCGTCAGAGACTGATAAACATACTTAAATATTTCTAAATGCATACTTAAATAGATAATAACACCCAGACACACAACAAATACAAATGTTGGTCACACAAATATTTGTCATGATTGGGGATCGAAGCCACGACCTCCGGCGCTAAAGGCAGGATCGCTGCCATTGCGCCAACAGGCCAGTCAAATTAACCAAGTCACTGGCAGCATTCTCCAGTTGTATTACTAGACGAACTCTCACGATGTTGTATGTATGTCTATCTAGCTACTAAGCTGCAGTATTACATCTCACAGAAGAAGCACTTTTGCTCATTAACTAGTCCCTGTAACATTGTGCAGCGGAATTAACTCTGATAACGAACGGAGTCGTTAGTAAACCGGATTTCAGCGTATTTGCTGAAGAATTCACTGAAACTATCTTTTACAGGCATTTCGGCAATATACTTTTAATAATGCTTATGTGCTCTAAAATCAGCATGCATTATACTGACCGGGTGATAATCGAAAGGCTTCCTTAAAGAATATGTCATGCTCGGATATTGATGTAAAAAGTATCTAAGTGATAATTAAATGTATTTATAAACTTTTTTTTAGTAAAAAGTTAATCGACAAATCGGTCGAACAGTCACTGTTTTTTGTATAAAAATTTAATTAATCCTTAATTAAAAAAAAACGAATGATCCCTTACATAGTTACCACATCACTTACTGAGTATGCAACATCGTTGTTGTATGTTTTTTTGATGAACAGCCCGTATAATCTTCTGCCTCAAATAGATTATACGTAGCTATATTTGTTTCCGAATTTTTCTCATAAACCCATCACTTAGATGACCAACATAGAGGTTTTTACCTGTTTGTACTGACGCCCATTTTATGGTCAATAAAGTGATCGATCGTATTTTAATAATTTATAAGCCCACAATAATTCATCAGACACCATCCACTTAAACTACATTGCAGTTCATCAGGTTTTCGTTCACAGGTAGAACAGACCTTTACTATAACACTGGATTACTGTTGTGACGAATCCATCTAATTTATATATCTTAGAATTCTTAAATCTTTTTTTGTTTGCTTTTTATTTTGTAATAGTTTTGTACTAAGATAGTTGATAAGGATTAAATTGTTACTAACAATATGGATCTATGTTATCTGAATAAATGAATTTATTATTATCATTTTAATTTTAATATTATATATATTATATGTATAATTATTTATGTATATACTTATATATATTATATGGTTATACAATATTTTGTATTTATCATATTTATAATTATGTAATTTATTAATTAGTTAAAATATTTTTCCATCCTTTTTATATCGCTGCACTTGCTGACCCTTTTTGTCATCTTTCAGAGACTATCTGTCTTTTCAGGTAGAGACCTGTACTACTACAGGAAGAGTTGTCTGGAAGAGATTGCTTTTAGCAATAAGACCGCCTAAATTGTACATAAACTTTCTTTGTAATCCTTGATTTTTCCTCTGTTTTTGTGCAATAAAGAGTATCTTATCTTATCTTATAAAATTACGTAGATAGTTCTCTCTGCAAGTTAAGTAGACACTGTACACCCTTCGTAGCCTGGTATTCATTTCTCCGACAACGGACTAAGTCATTAGTGTGCGAATCGTGGAAAGACTTGAAATAATTAAGTGAAACTTCTGCTTTAAATAGATTTTCTTACTAGTAATTATTTTGAATATAAGATTAGATCTTGATTCGTCCTAAAAATATGCAGTTAGGTATACGTCTTCTTCTGAACGCAGCTGAATCTTGTAGGCGGCCTGCTTTCAACAAAATTCCGCAATAATAATAATTAAATTCATTTATTCAGACAATGTAGTCCACATGTTTACAATAAAATTAAATTAAAATTAAAAAAAAAACAAAGGTTCAAAATAATACAATAATAATAAACAAATACAACAAACATGAAGTCACTTCCTGTTGGAGGCATAATAATTAAGGGGCACTGGTGCATCCAAAAATATCCAGTGTCTTACAAACGGACTATCCAACCTAGCCGCAACCGCCTTCAGGAGTCCGTTGCCGCTGGCCCGCGTTCTACGTGCTATCGAGGTGGCTCTCTTACGCATGGTGGTATGGAAGCAATCCACCTGGGCTTCCGCAAACATACCCGACGCACTACAGAAGGGGGGCAGCCGCAACAGCGCCCCGAAAGCGTTGTTATATTGAACGCGAAGGGAGTCCAGCGCTCGTCGCGTATGTCTAACCCACAGGCTGCACGTGTAAAAAGAGGTGCAATAGGCACGAAACAGTGTTATCTTTACTGGATCTGCAATGCATATCAAATAACTTACTGATAATAATGTTTCTTTTTATTATACACGTCCTTATAAAATTCGCGATTTGACCACTTCTTACAGTGCTGTTGGTTTTCACTTAAGTATGTTCATGATGCAAAATTTGGTTGATCTCTTTAATAAAAGCCAGTATCATCTAACCTATACATACTTCTGTTGAAACAATTGGGGCTAACTTGCGTTGTAATATAACTATTCGCAAACAGGAAAAGCCTTCAAAATGATGTTATGAGGCTGTGTAAATGTAAAATAAAACGCTATATGAAACATAAAATATTGGGTTAAGGCTTCGAGGCTATTTAGGTACTTGTCAATTTTGTATTTTGATTTAAAACGCAGCTTTTGGAGCTTGGTATATTATAACTCGCATTACCTTTTTTATTTTGTCATGTTATTTATCGTTCCTAATATGTTTACTACCTATTAATTCAAAACAAATCGAATCTTTGATGATGAATAAATTTTATAATCTGAATGAACTGCAGGCATGCTTTATTTTTTAAGACATTTTTATCTAATAACTTCCATTGTAAAGAGAAAAACATTTAAAAAAAACTTAGCGTTACTTCTCTGTACAGAAACTACTCTCCGAGACGTGTGGTAGAGTCACATTTAGGAAAGTGCTGCGTTATCATTATCATTATCATCATTGTCTATCATTAAGTATGAAACAACTGACAGCTATTTTGACGACACGATTAGCGTAGTGCGCTGTAGCACGTTTACTTGACTTGATTTACGTAGTGTCCTGGGTTAGATTATCGGTCGAGTCAATTTAGGAAAATAATGATCTTTTCTAAATTGGCTCGAGTCTGGCTGTGCTGGGAGACGCCCCTGGCTTAATTCCATGTCTGGTGCCTCGTAACCGGGATATATATCCCTACTTCGAGAGCTTGGCAAGTGGTGTGCTTGTCTGGTGCATATTCATTAATTTTAACTTTTTGCTTAGTTAGATTTCGTAATTGAAAAGTATTTTTTAAGGGCCATTTAGATATGTTCGATTTTAATAATTACTTATAATTAAGCTGAGCCTAATAAGCTCTTTTTTAGTTTCACTAGCATACATTGGTTGTTTTTTTAACGTTGATTCTATGGTCTTGTTGCTGAAAAGCAGCTTAAAGCCTGGATCGTCCATGGTTCAAACTTGTTTGAATTTATTATGAAATGCTTACACTCTAGTTAGTGGAAACATCTTCAGAAACCTTAATAATGATGGTAGACTCCACCCTACCGATATGGTACTCCTCAATTTTATAATTGCAATCTTAACATACTTTCATACATCGGAATTTACCTACTGAAGAGACGTACGGAATACTTTTACAGAAAACTTTAAACTATTTGGTTTAAAAATGTCGTGGCATTCCGCAGACCCATTTAGTTTCGTCGCGTCGGAAATGACAGCAATAGACGTCGAGTGCAATGTATTCAGCTCTCGAAACTTTTCATGTATACAAGTTCATGTTTACAAGATTTTGTGCATTTTAAGAAACACACACTGTTTACACGGCTGGGAGCATTCTCCGAAATGATTTTCGTCTTGATTGTCATAACTTAATAAGCATTTTTTTGTTGTCCGCCTGTAGCACAACTTCATATTATAAATTTTAGTACCTTTTAAAGGCATAAGTGTACAAAGTTTTATTTAATTCCATTCATTAGTGTTCACATGATAATGGAATTTAAAACAAACAAAAAAGGCAGCCTAAATTGTACTTTTTTGTGTGTTATATAATTTCTTGGATCCGTAACATTTGGTTGGTGAAATAAAGTATTTCTTATCTTCTCTCGTTTTTATATTCAGTATCACAAACCCAAGCTTTGTTCTGAAAATTCGGACAGCACACTTTTCCCGACCTGGCGTTAACGCCTCTGTAGCCGAGTGGTTAGAGCTCGGCCCGAAACTCCCGGGTCCATTTTTAGGGCCAAAGTGTGTTTGCGGATATTTCAGAATCAGGTTTGTGATTACGATCACCACCCCACCTTTGGCCAGCGTGGTGATTAAGTCAGTACTCATCAATTATAGCGATGATTTGATAATCAATAATGGAGGCCTTTGCCCAGCAGTGGGAGAGTATATAGGCTAATTACTTAACTTTTTTACTATTTTCGGTATTGTCCAGCAGTTTATAATTAAGAAAAATGTTAAATGCATAGTTTTTTAGTCCCTTTATAATTTATTAACGTAGAGTTAATACTCATCTACATCACTCAACTAGTCCAGAGCGTAATATTAATTAGACGAGGCATGTCTTAAGTTGGCTAATGCAAACTAACCCTCAACTAACTGATGTGGTTAACAGCATTCCTGGCCCGAGCACAAAATATACTGGACAACACTGCCAAATTAACTGCCTTTAGTTAATAGGTTAGGGGCAATTTTGAGAAAGTACATAGTAACCGTATTAATACTATCACTATTCATCACACATTATTATATATGTTGTGTAAATGATCATACTTTTATTTCAATGATTATGATCCATGTTAAAGAATGAAGGATCTACCTCAATACCCGCATTCCGGCAATGCACTGCAGTAGCTCATGCTTAGACCCCTGTTGTCTGATTGATCCCATCTTTGTTTATCTATTATTCTGTGTTTTGTTTTAATAATGAAAATATGCAATAATATGCGCCAGACAACACACCATTTGTCACGGTCTCAAAGTAGGGATAAATTCCCCTATGCTATTCTCAGCATTGCAAGACTCAAGCCAATTTAAAAAATATAGTTTCCTCAATTGACCCGACCGGGAATTGAACCCGGGACACTACGCAAGTTAATGCGAAAAACCGTGCTACAACGGACTACGCCAATCGTGTCGTCGCGTAATAACGGACGTATCTTTGTACCCTTCAGTCAAAGTTTAAATTTTGTTGTATCTTTTCTTTCTATTGATTACTAAACAAGGTGAACAGTTATAAACCTCTTGTACACGCGGACGAAGTCCCTGGCAACTACTTGGTACACTATCAAAATGGACAGGTCGTGGTATCCGAATCGGTAATAGCAAACATCCAGTGACAAAAATTAGCGGTTTCAGTCCCACCAAACACCTTGAGGCTTGACCAAGCTCACCATCACTATGAGCTATAATATGGTTATTTATTATATAAAACACAAATTCGTGTTAGTTGTTAACTAGCTTTCCGCCTGCGGTTTCGCCCGCGTGAACTTAATTTTTATGACGTACAGGATTTTTTCCGACTTACAATACTTATCGATATTTATTATTAGCAAAATCGCGTCTCAGTAAAACCTACATTCAAGAAATAACTCCCATGCAAAATTTGAAACACCTAAAACTCGTAGTTTATGAGATTTAAATAAATAAAATAAGTAAATATCTGGGACAAATTAGACCGAGATTATTTGACCCTAAACTAAGCAGAGCTTGTAACTATGGGTGTGAGAAGACTGATAAACAGATAGTGTTAACTGTGATAAATGAGTAAGTTACCTTTCGCTTTAGTATATGGCACTTATCGAATATTTCACCAAGCGCATGGTGAGTATACCAGAAGCCGTAACCGCCGTCATTAAGCAAACCATCGTCCATTGAAACCGACATTAGTATTTCAGCATCGATTCTGCTAATAATTGTGGTCAGCATCGTAGGGTTGGCCACCGCAAGAACTTCAAACATCATCGATATTTTCGAATTCAATTCAGTCTAGGCGTCTGGAGGGACTCAAACCCTTTTTGATCGTTATAGGAAGCTCAGTTGGAAGAGCAGTCACTGATAAGCAAAATATCACGATACATTTCAAGTCTCGCCCAATAATTTCCAGTCGTGGGTTCAATTGCCTTCCCAGTATAACCCATAAACAACGAGCATTTGTGTTGATTTCCTGGCTGTGTGATCTTTCACAATGTACGAAGACAAAGAATGTAATTTCTCAATATTTGAAGTCTCTGTCTGACAGAAGTGTTTAGATAATATTATTTCCTTGTAAGCAGCTGTCTCGCCCTTTTTGTCAAAAATACTCAAATCATGTAATGGTCGCCTCACATAAAATCGTTCCATGAGTTAAATGTAGTTTATTGCTATCTGTCTCATAGAACAGAGAAAGAGTACCTAATATAGCACTTTTATAGATTTTGAAATAAATAGATGAACCCTACTCGTACATACATAGAGGCGCTGACATTTACTTATGACGCCAACGGAAATCATCGTACATCGATATGCATTTCACATAATTGAAAACGAAGTCATCCCTGAACAAGCGAAAGCAATAATCATTGGTTCGGAAATGATGATGTCCATACAGGACACAATTTTCAAAATGAGTTAGCTTAGAAATTATACTTACAGAAAATCAACCGATATTTGCACCTCACATGATGTCTGTACATAAGATTCTGTCGGCGAACTACTCGAGGGTGAAACGTTATCGGAGAATCGTTAGTAGGTCAAAGGTTCTGTCGGCGTATTGCTCGACGGTGAATTGTTCTGTCGGCGAAACGTTCGTAGGTGAATGGTTCTGTCGGCGTAGTACACGAAGGCGAATCGTTCAGCCAATCGGAGAAGTGACTGACGGCGATACGTTTCAGACTCTCACTTGTCATGGTCTCGAAGTAAGGGTAAATATCCTCGTGTTACGAGGTACCAGGCAGGGAATTAAGCCAGGGGCGCCTCCCAACACACCCAGACCGGAAATTTAACCTGGGACACTACGGTAATTGTAGCGAGAAACCGTACTTCAGCGCACTACGCAAACCGTAAACAGCATATACAAAACTACATTTTATAACTTAAAAAATAAACATTTAACAATGCACTATTTTCTACACAAAGATAGAAACTGGAAAAATTCGACCTAATCCTCAGGATCAAGCGGGATTCAAACCCACACTACAGTTGAAAGAGCAGCCACCCGGATTGTGGGTTCGAATCCTGCTTGAATCCCTAGGATCAGGTCAATTTTTTCTAGTTTTTATCAATGTTAACAAAAATAACTTCCTGATGAGCATGGTGTGGAGTGGTTTCGGCTATGCGTTGTTTGTCAGTCACTCAATCATTCAATCAAACGGTCAGTAGGTACGGCTTTAATGTGTCAGCCCTACCCGCAGGTCAGACCGCACTGCACGCAATAATTCAGGGACGGCACTCGCTGCGGTGTCCCATTACTCGCGTCACGCGCCGCGTGTGCGGCCCTAACGCATAGCTGCGATGAACACGTTGTATTTCTGTTAAGTGCACTTTTACATTAAGCAAGTCAGAATAAGCACAGATAGGTAATAAAACTCCGCTTAAAGGTCCCTTTTCCGTAAGGCTGGATAGTACTGGAAATTGGTGGCACTGGCGCGGTGCGCGCGAGTGTTTTTCACGTTTACATTTTATGTAAAAAAATAAGTGCCATATTATAAATATATCCATTAATATCCCTGTCAAACCCGTTTAGTAAAAGAAATGTTATTTTTTTATAAAAAATGCGTTCCCCCAAGTCTCATACAAGTCAAAATAGATTCAAAATCGACGTTACTTCTGTTTTTTTATCGAGTCAAGTTGTGTTTTTATCCAAAAAAGTCAGTAGATCAAACGTGGAGGTATCTGTATTATTATTATATTTTACAATTTTATATATGAACACGACGACACGATTGGCGTAGTGCGCTGTAGCACGGTTTTTCGCCTCGATTTCCGTAGTGTCCCGGGTTCGATTCCCGGTCGGGTCAATTCAGGAAACGATCTTTTCTGAATTGACTCGGGTCTGGGTGTGCTGGGAGACGCCCCTGGCTTATTTCCTTGTGTGGTAACTAACACAGGGATATCAATTCCTACTTCGAGACCATTACAAGAGGTGTGTTGTCTGGCGCATATTTATTTAGATTTATATTTATATGATGATTTCTCTGAAAACAACTCGATCTAGAAACATAAATTTCGGAAGAGGGCCCCTAAGCAGCACGGCTTTCGCAAGACCTGTGATTATTTTAATGAAATATTATTACAGCAGTCATGTTGAGGTAGTGGTGCAGCACGTCACCTTGCATTGTCAAACCAGTGCTATCCACGTTTGACTGGTAATAACGTATGATGAATAAGTAACATGAATATCTGACCTCAACCTTAACTGAGCTTGTAATATTAGAAGTGTGAGGAGTTGACAAATAGGCAACTTTAGGGGCTGCACAAAGTGCACAATGCTTAGATATATAGAAGAGAGGCCAGAAAAGACAACTGTGGAGGCTTTAAGGCCAAATCGACCAAGACTTTACAGCAATTTCAGTTTTGATCTGCCCGGGCGCCCCATTATTTGCGTCACGAGCCGCGTGTGCGCCCTAACGCATAGCTGCGATGAAAACGCTGTATTTCCGTTAAGTGCGCTCTTACATAAAGCGAGTTAGTTTAAGGCCCGTATTCTAGAATCGTACTCAAGCACTGATCTGTGCTTGAGTAGAGATTTCATAACGTCAGTTCATACAAAAACGTCACTCAGATCTATACTCAAGAACAGATTTTGTTTTGGAATACGGGCCTAAGTAGCGCGGCTGTCACAAGATTTGTGATCATATATTTTGCAGTCACGCTGCAACTATGTGAGAGCAGGTCGCAATAGAGTGCTGGCTGTTTTGTTTTTTTGCCGAGTGGTTTCAGAGCTTGGCCCGAAATCCTTAGGTCCCGGCTTTAATTGTCAGGTCGGACAAAGTGTGTTTTTGGATTTTTCCTAACGTAACCCTGGCTTGGCAAGCGTGGTTTAAGCCAGAACCCATCAATTAAAGCGATGACTAAAGTTGATTTCAATGATGGAGGCCTCAGCCCGGCAGTGGGACAGTAAATAGGCTAATTACTTTTCTTTACTTACTAGCTTTTGCGCGTGCCTTCGTACAGGCGTACCCGTTTTTTCTACGCATTTTCCCGGATTAGTAGGAATTTCGAGAAATCTTCTCTTAGGGCTCCCCTACACTGGATAAATGACCAACATATTAAATTCAGTGTTTTACGCTTGGAATTTATAACTTAGATACTATATTAGTGTGTTACTCTTGGCTAGGGTCTCTGGCATCCATTTGCAGCTGCAGCATTAGTGCCACGCCACTAGCTCGCACAGTGTGAAAGTGCACTTAATTATAATCACTTAATATTTCAGTCATACGTGGAAAGTGGGATCCAAATACTGATTGCATCCTTATCCAATCTGCCAGGAGCGATGTTATACGCTCGAACCGAAAACTCCTTTTAACTTCCCCCCCCCACGTTCCTCAAGCTATTACTCTAATTCCTTCACTGTCCAATCCATCCGACTGTGGAATTCCTTGCCTTTGCCTGTCAAGCAATCTCAATCCCTTCCTATATTTAAATACCATGTCAAAGCGTATTTCTTCTCACTGTGACCTTGTGCTCCTCATATCATATTGGTATCTAGTATGCTGCGACGTCCTTGCCATAATAATAACCATCATTGTTTGTGTGAATGGTATACGTATGTTTATTGTATTATGTATGCATTTTATTGGTTTGTATATATACATAATATATTTATTTATTTTACTTTAATTAAAACGGCGGTACACCAATAACAATAATTAAAGATACAGAAATAAAAATAAAAACATTAAATTAGACCTACATTAAATATATTGGATATTAACAGACACTAAATTAATACACACATTTACATACTCGAACAAAAACACAAACACTAAAACACTACCTTTGACCATTCATCCGCAAACAAATCTGAATGTGGATTTGCATCGAGGAGAGCGTTGAGTGAAGCAAGAGACCGTGGTATAGGTGACTGGGCACGGGCCACAGTGCGGCTGGTACCAACAGCAAGCAGTCGGTGCTTCCTGCTGCGGTGGTAATTGTTCGGGGCAACACGGGGGGGGGGGGGGGGGGGGGGTTTGTATGTATTTGTAGGTATTTAAAATTTACTGATTGAAGTATTAATACTTTTTTTTTCTCGTAGATTTATTTTCACTCCACACAAAGCTCAGCTTTAAAAAGTTCCTGCTATCTATCTTTGATTGTGAGTTGTGACTGTTGCAGATGAAGTGTTTCGGTACCACTTTCCATTGGATAATCATAAAACTAAGAGGGAGTGCTTTTTATGAACTAACTTACATTCAATAAAGAGGAATTCATTAGTTAAGTCTAAGACAATATTTATTATTCTTTACATAATTATTTTAATTCCATTTTGAAATGACGCTGAGAAATTGGTAGTGAGTTTGATCCAGCCCGGGATTTCCATTAGCTTTATTTTTTACTGGCTATATTTTAAAAAGTGAAGCTTTTCGTCTTGTTCGATTTTATAAAGAAATAAAGTTAAGTATCGTATTTTATTTGAGTTTTTATAGATGTGTAAAATCCATTTAGTAGATGTCATGAGGTGCAGAAAAATACAAAATAAATGTTATCTTGTATTCAATAACGTTTAATTTTCTCAATAAATAAAACATATACTTTTATTAGCCGCGTTCATTGTTTTAATGTTTAATTAATAATTAAACCATCAAAAGTATTATCTTTATAAAATATCTAAATATATTACATCTTGAAAAGTTCTAACCTCGTACAATGTAGTTTGAATAGTGGAACCACTATGTTACCTTCTATGGTTTGATAAAACAAAACAAGAGAACCTCGCCTGCTTGTTTGCAATAACAAAGAACTTCTCACTTTAAAGCTTCATAAAAGCAAGCAATAAATATTGGGAATCACAACAGAGAAGTTGTGTTGTTCAGTGGTTCTCAAACTTTTTTCAGAAACTGCTCGCGATATTAAATTATGTGATACTGGTACGACAAATGCAAATAAGTTGGTTTTTACTTAAAATTAAAAAAAAAGCCAAGTAAAAGGCAAATACGTAAATTAATCCTAACATCAACATTACAGTTTAAATAAAAATACAAAAAGTTTCCTTTATTTAAATAATTTCAATGACGTAAACTGGTTTGATGATTTATAATGATTTCATCATTTTCGATTTCGTTCAGTCAAGCAATGTCATTTATTTTTAGGCCACAAATTACATTTAAAGATCTTAACTAAACATAATCGGCCCATATATAAATACCTTAAAAACTAACATATAAACATATTACATAATTTCACTTTATTAATTATTTCAAGAAGTCACTTAAATTAAGCTCAAAAATAAATTATTAACAAGCACAACGTAAGAATACCACGTGGAAGATACTGCTGAGTAAATCTAAAGAAACCTACTGAAATTTGGTTAAATTTATTTTAAGCAATGATCTACTCTAAATTGTTGTTACTGGCCTTTACTCGATAATTTTCCAGAAAGGATAGGACCTTGCAGTTATTACACAAAAGGTCACAAAGACCTTGCAATATCTATTTGTTGTTAATCTTGTTCAAAGCACGCGAACCATAACGCGACAACGTTCATAATACCTTTAATCTCGTGCAATTTACGCAAGGACACGCGAGCGCTCAGGTATATTAAGGTTGGGTGCAAACGACGCTTGTACTTAGCATATAATAATAACATTGTACTGTTTTTAACAGCGACTGCCATAATATCTCTATACTTAAATTTTGAAGAGAAAAGATTTGTATTTTTGTAACGAAGAAACTCAAAAACTACTGGACAGAAACCAAAAAAAAATTTCACCAATACTCGTACAAGCTTCATTAACTACGATTAACATAGCATCCTTTATGTGTTTTTATTGGGCGATATTTTAATTAAACGGTAGAATTAGTCCACTGCTGAAAAAAGCAAAGTGACATCTGGGATATTTTCTACTAAGATCATCTTACCCCAAACGAAGCAAAGTTTATAAAATGGGTGTCAGATACTCATAAAATATTTACTTAAATAATTCGAAACTCAAATTCAAATAGCAAGTAATTTAAATGCCACAACATTACAAATAGTAACGCCTTAAAATTAAAATTTCATGGGGTGCCCTTCGGATGGCCTAAAGTTATTGCTCCTAATTTAATTTGGCCAAACATTATTGGCCTAAACTTATTACGCAGAATTATTGATTCGCTTATACGATGTTTTCGCACTATTTAGATTGGCTTAAATATTGAAAAACCCTAATTTCATAACTTCTAATATTCAGTGTTCTAAAATCTAAATGCATACGTTACTTTTGTATTACAAACGACTAATTTTCTACCCTAACTTTATTTATCTAGGTTTACGTAATTTCATTTGATTATCTACACATAAATCTATTTTACTTCAGTTATTTACAAATTTTATGAGATACCTATAATGTCGGCTATGTATACAAATAGTATGTTTAACCAAACTGGCCGTGGTCCTTTGCCGTGATACTAGTCTGTCCTATACTAGAGTAGAATTCAAGAGCCGGAGGCGCGGAGGGAGTGCAGCCCTCGCCCGTTTTGCCCATTTCGTGTGCCTCGTCTCCGGCGCTGCGGGAGGCGCTGAATCTCAGGCAACCGTGCGAGCTAAGAGGCTGAGGCTGCGCACTGCTCACTACGCAAGGGCGAAAGGGCTACACTTCCAGCCGCGCCGGATTTGCATGTGTGCCTGCTTGTTTGTATATGAATATGCTTGCTTGTTTGCATGCATACTTGTACGCACGCATACGTGCTTACTTTTTTACATGAATGCATGCATGCATGTTTGCTAGCTTTCATGCATGCTCAATTGAATGCTTGCCTGAACGACTGTTTGAATTATAATTTAGCGCTTGTGAATAGGAGGAATTATGGATAATTCGGCCCAATGACGAATTCGGGAAGTGATAATACGGCGATAAAACTTTAAGCAAAATGAAAAAGGCCAAACTTGTTTAGGACATGAGATAATCGTGCAAAAAAAATAGCCCAATGGTTTATGTGTTATTGACAATTAGGGATCCAAAAATTAGGCGCTCCAATATATAACAAGAAGTAGTTCGGAACATGAGTGATCTGTGAAGTGGCAATAAGCTAGTTATATTTAACTGGTTATTAAATGTACCATAGAACCGGTTTTTGTACTACTTCATCGGCAAATAAACATGTGGACCAGTGAACTAGCAACGGGGGCAACACTTTGTGCATTGCAGACTCTATAAAAACCCTTTCAATATCCTTTTTCAAGAGCCCAATGCTGTAGCTCACCAGGAAAACCTCAGCAGCTCATTCCCCAATTGAGGCGTCATAATGATAGAAGCATCTCCTGAAAACCGAACAGCATAATACTTTAAAATTAATTTAAAGACTGAACCTGAATTATATCATTGGTAAGCGGCGAGCTTTGCTGAAAGTTGATGATGACCACATTCATTGTGCTCAATTTGTGTTCAATCATTGTTTTTCCTTACATAAAAAGCTGTATTTTCCTCGGGTAGCCCAGACCTAAGCAGGGTAAGAGGATTAATCATCGAACAATGCACCACGCTGAGATATTGATGCCAGTGACGCAGAACACCAGGCAGGTGTCGGCGACAGCGGAGACATAATCAACGACTAATAATTACATTATTGGTGAAGCTTTATTGTGTTTGTAAATTATTTAATAAATACCTTAGAATTCTTGTAGGTTCTTGATAATGTGACCCCACAACTAAGCAAGACTACTATAGGTACCAGAGACGGAAAATCATCAATTGGTTAATCCAAAGCATTTTTACAACTCAATTTTAATTCAAAATATAATTCCTGACAAGAAAAAAATAACTATGTTAAGCCAATCATGATAATTTTATTGTTAACTACTTTAGTCTGTAATAACCGAATTATTAAAAATAAACAAAATACGACTGCAAAAGTGACCACTCAAAAGGAAAAAACAAGCTCGTGCGCAACGTTATAAATCATTGCGGCGCAACAAAACCTATTTGTAGAAGTATAAGGAACTACTAAGTACCCTCTGTCTCCGCCTGCAATGAGTTGCGAACGTGCTTGTTTTTTCCTTTGGAGTGGTCAGTTTTGCAGTCAGGTTTATTGTTTTTTTTAATAATTAGGTTTTATTTCAGAATTTTTAGTTGAATAATCAGTATTTATGGAATCGCTATTTCAAGCCCTTCATTTTAATATCAAGTGGTTGGGTAGAATTTAAAAAATCCGCCATTTTGTTTTTTTATTATTTGGGGGAGGCCTATGCCCAGCAGTGGGCGTCGTTCGGCTGAAATGATGATGATTATTTGAATTTACCCAGTGTTACTTTCACAGAAAATAGGAATCTAACGATACCTCTCAAGCTCAAATCCATCGAGCCGTTCCAGCTGCAGAGCGTGCCAAACAATAATACATACATACCGCAGCTTTCATACTATAGGGGCATAATTCGAAAAACATGATTGTTGGTAAAATGCGTTTAAAGATTTTTGAGCCCCTGTATTTTCACAATATCGGTCATAAATAAATTAAACTATTCATAGCAAATTGAAACAAACACAATTGAACGGCTGCGCGAGCGGTCCTCCTTCCTCAACTACAGGCACGACACTAAATTGCTCCTTGTATCGTGGAAACTGAGACGCTTCACTCGGAAATGTGAAAGAGACACAAATAGTTTTCGCGGCTCAACAGTATGCTCTGACTCTTTCTGTCAAGAGAATCGTGTAGACGTGTTAATTTTGTGCCCATATATTATTAAAACTCGAAATCTCAAAATTTTTAGATGTACCCCTATAGTAGGAAAGATGCGATACATACTCTCGAAAAACATAACCCTCCTTCTGGCGCAGTCGGGTAAAAAGATAAATTGGCCTATTTGACAGCTGGGAACAAAGTAGTTTGTCTGGGAAAAGAAAAGTGTTGTTTTTGTTATTTTCCTCGTCGTTTTTAGGTTTTTTCTTTTCGTAAAAGTCCTCTTTGTGCCTTGACAAATATAATTTGGAATAAATTAGCCGAATTGGCCGAGCCGTTCTTGAGTTTTACGCCTAGCAACACATTTGGCGATTCATTTTTATTTATATTAGAAGATAGATTATCGAGTATCAGATCATACAAACAATTCTGCTCAGATCTTTATAAAGTACTTGATTTCGTTTGAATCACGAGCTAGAATACGGGCCAAAGTATTCAAAGTACAGTACTTTATAAAAAAAAAAAAACTTCAAGTTAAAGTTAAAATGTTTTGTATTATGAACAGCTCAAATGAAACGAATTCTCACAGTCGAGGCTTGTGTTTGTAGAATAAGGTACGGTTACCTAAACCTAAAAAAATATACTTAATAAAAAACATTTATTTTAGGCGAGTGCCTTTAATGTTAAATTAATTTATTAGGTTAGGTTATACAATTTCGATTTTAGAATTTTACAATGCTTGTTTTATAGTTTTCTTTTCTTAGGGTTAGGTAATTTCAGACCGAGAGAGTTTGTCATTTAGTTCGCGAGCGTGTGCTAACATTGACATATTATTGCAATGAAAAAACAACTCAAGGAAGTGTAGTAATAAATCCAAACATTCTACAATCCTATCATCCACGTAATCCAGCCAATGTTTTGCTTGTACATTCGGCGTTCAAACATTCCTTGCTCTTAGCTTTAAACGTCGCATAAATATTTAAGAGAGGTATGCTCCTTTTACAAACTCGCCGGTTGCGCGCAGCTCTTAACCAGACTGCTCACGTCAATCGGGAACGAATTACATTAAAGATTCAGGGTACGTCCTCTGATGTTACAGGTCTATTACGGGTTAAAAAGACCTTTGAGGTGAACCGCATCAGCACATAATGAGGATCTTTAACTAGACGTTTTGCGGCCACAAGCAACTGGTAACTTTGTATCGATATGTTTTACAAGATCCTTGGCAAACAATGCTATGTTACTTATGTAACATCAGAGTGAT
This sequence comes from Udea olivalis, assembly GCA_947369235.1. Lineage (NCBI taxonomy): Eukaryota > Metazoa > Arthropoda > Insecta > Lepidoptera > Crambidae > Udea > Udea olivalis. The sequence goes on from OX376359.1 coordinate 16,796,223, forward strand.
CATTCATGCTTTGCTGACTTAGAGAGAGAAGAGGTTAAGAATAGCAGGAAATTTTAAAAAAAAAATTCAAAAGGTTATTAGATCGGTTTCAGGCATTTTATACGCGCGTATAAGTTCGTTTATGGAAGCGCATGATGGCGCATTCAGGCGCACGTTTTGCCCCACGCGTAACTCGTTCGAGCGATGACGCGCTTATAAGTTCGTATAATCCATAAAGATATCGGACTCTTTGGGAGCTCATTCTAAAATTCAAGCGTCATTAGATGGAAACAACTCAGAAATCTACACTTGACTTTAGTCAGAGTATAAAAATTTAATAGATCTTTATGATTTTTTTCAAATCAATGATCACATTGTTTTCAGGGCGTTTTCTTTAACAATATTCAGAAGCTTTTTTTTTTGGTATTCTTAGTGACTGATTTAAAAAAAAAAAATTCTTAGAGCAATTGGTTAAGAACGTAACTACCGAGCTAAATAAAGCTATAAAAAGTTCATATCAATAAAAGCTGTCGTTATATTGCTTTAAAGTTTAAACTACGCTGTAATAAAAATGGGGAGAGCTATTAAAATGTAGCAACAAACTTCACCTACTCATCAGAGTAACTCATTTAACTTTAACGGGCTTTGCAGGCCGGCAGGCCGGCGTCTCCCAGCACACTCAGACCCGAGCCAATTCAGAAAAGATCGTTTCCTGAATTGACCCGATCGGGAATCGGACCCGGGACACTACGGAAAACGAGACGAGAAACCGTGCTACAGCGCACTACGCCAATCCTGTCGTCAAAACAATTCATTTACTCGACTCAAGACAAAATAAAACCAACAAAACATGATAGTGCAGTTAACGTTTTGACAGATCCTTTGTTATTTTCTGAATCGACAACTTAAATTATTTATCCTATTATAACTTCAAAAGTATTGAAAAGTTACAATTAACTGGGATGAAAAAATTGCGATGTGAAAATATTTTCGTAATTTTGAAGGCATTAAACGAAATGTAAAATATTGAAACTGAGTTCCACGTATTTGGGTCCTAATGATTTTCTCTATTTTAACTACAATGTAAGTAATACCTAAATTTTCAAATAAATAAACCACTTATCATGGTCTCGAAGTAAGCATGAAATATCCTTGTATTACGTTACGAGGTACCAGACAGGGAATTAAGTCAAGGGTGTCTCCCTGCACACTGAAACCCGAGCCAATTTAGAACACATCGTTTCCTGATTGTCCTGACCGGGAATCAAACCTGGGATACCCCATAAGCCAAGGCAACGAACCGTGCTACAGCGCACTACGTCAATCGTATCGTCAAATTTTCATGTAACTAGTTCTAATAAATAACCGGTTCTTGCAGCGAACAAATTACGGTTAATTGCTTTACCAATTTTATTAATCTCGACGTTTCGCAATTTACCGTAGTTGTGTTTTTTATTAGAATTAGTCAGTTAAAATGCAACAAGAAAGTTTTATACCTTAATGAAATAGACCAGGGCCTTTTTTAGAGTAAATTATCCAAAATAATTATGGATAACTCGGGTTACAGACAGCGGGAATATGTCGGACTTCTATCAACGCAAACCCTGCGGTACTGCTCTGTATTTCGACAAACAAATAAATATATTTATCAAACAAATAATATTAGAGCTAGTGGTTATGCACTCCAACTTGGATCGCGGATCGTGTGGTCCCGAGTTCAAGTCTGGCCAGAACCAAAATCTTTGTGTTCATTGTTTAATTTCCGACTTACTCTCCGGTGATGGAAAACATCGATAAAAACAAATCAACGTTGGGTTCTAATACCATTGGTAAAAGTGGGCTTCTGAGTGTTCCGTTCAATGGTGAACGGAACACTCAGAAGCCCACTTGTGGACGGCAACGGTCACTTGCGTCTGACTACCCCGTTTGGGATAAAGTCGTGACGGTACGTATGTATGTAATAAATATATGTGGCAGCTTACACATTATAACATACTTATTACCAGTATCGTAACCATGAGTTTACACCAATCACATTGACCACGTTGACGTTTTTGTATGGAACCAAAAATTGCATGCAATTTATTGAAATCCACTATCGTAGTTACAATGACAGAAAATGTTTATAATTGATCTATTAAATCAACGACCTTATATGCTATGCTACCACAAACGATCCAGGTGAGACCACCCACCGGAATCCCGTGTTATTCAATGAAAATCAGAGTTATGAATCCGCTATAAATCGAATAATAAATCTGTTATTGGCAGAGAAACCTCACTTGCACCTCCCACCTTGCCCTTTTCAAAGGGCCGCCAAGCAGATAACAACTTCCGAAGGTTCCACGTGCAGAGAAAAATAGGCCAATTTCAACCTTGAGACATTAGAACAAAAAAACACAGAATAAAAAAGTCCATCATTAAAATCAGAATCAGTAACTAAAACTCAAACTCAAAACTGCTTTATTTAGGTAGACCATGAATATGCAGTTCTTTTGAAACGTCATTTAACATTTTACATTTAGCTATAGTATAAATAATATTAATACAATCTATATACTAAATATAATACATACATATAATGTGACTCTACCACCGGCGTCGGAAGTCTGATTCCACTGAGAAGACCCGGCAAGACTCAGTAGTTGCTCTTTTAATCAGAATCATTTATTTTTACTATCAGTGGTTGTTCATTTTGATGTTTTTAACTAAGTTTTGGAATGAAACCCTCCATAAGAGTAAATTACTTAAAAACAGGGATGCGAGAAAAACCCTAGGAATGGCAGGATTCCTTTCAAATATTTACGTCGCGTTTAAAGCTGCGTCGAATACTACATTTTCCGTGAATTCTTTAGCGCTATCACGTGTACACTCGCGCAGTTAAGCTTCAGACGTGTAGTGGAGTTTATATCCTGTACTGGAATGCAACATTTTCTTTTTTAAATACAGTTCGAGCCTGGATAGAATATTGACGAATGGGTTTTTAGCAAATACGCCTGTGGCCGACTATGAGGCCATGTTCTCGATAGACGAACAGTGAACGGCTAACCGTTTGATTCTAGTTTACCTAACTAACATTTTTAATTATACGGTCATAGGGCAAAATAATATATGCACGCAGTTTGCGGCGTTTTGTTTGCAAATTAATTTGAGTGAGTGGCTGATTCTCAAAGCGAACCATTGATATTTCGACTGACTGTGTGTTTAATGGTTAAATTGTGTTCAGTCACCTAAGTAAATTCGAGTTCAAATTCACTCAAAATAGCTACTATACAGAATAATATTGAATCGAACTAAACTAACCTAAAATCATGAAAATGTTATGACACGGTGATACATTAAGGTAAAGCTATTTTGAACTGACTAAAACGAATTAACCTCATAAGTTTGTGTCTAACAGAGCTTATCTCTTTCTATATAATATATTTTATTCTGGATACTACCATGCTACCATGCTAACGCCTCCGTGGCTGTGTGGTTTCAGAGCTCGGTTCGAAACCTAGGTCGGGCATAGTGTGTTTTCAGATTTTTCTGAACCTAGCCCGGGTTTGTGATCACCAACCCGCATTTTGCAAGCGTGGTGATTAAGCCAATACCTATCAGTGGTAGCGATGACTGAATTTCAATAATTGGGCCTCTGCCCAGCAGTGGGACAGTTCAAAGGCTAGTTACTTTACTTCACTTTTTACTACCATGCTAGTACGAGTATATATTTAACACCTCCAATAAAGTTTAAATATAAAATAATGCTGACAATACCCTGAATGGTTACAAACACCTTCACGGTCGGAGGTATCCTAGTACCTCGGAACAAATGAACCCAGAGGCGCCTTCTAGGACACTCAGAACCTAGCCAATATAGACAAAAATCGCTTCCTGAAATTACTCGACCGTGAACCAACTACCGGGACACTACGGTAAGTCAAGGCGAGAAACCGTGCTGCAGCGCGCACCGCCAATCGTGTCGTCATATTAAAGTTGCAAGGACCTAAAGTGGCACCTCTTTTCACTTAGTGTTGCTGTTTGTACGTACATCACTGTCTATTATGCTGTATTAGTATTGACTTTTTACAACACCTTCTAACACAACTTTTGCCGCTGAATTTCATCACCGCACGACGCGTCATAAGTAGAAATTCCATGCTCATCACCTGAATGGCTGGCGCTCACTAACCGTACGTTTTTCGCGTCAAATTCTTCCCCGTACAGCCAAGGTATGGAATGATCTTACTGCGTCGGTATTTCCAAAGGAATATGATATCGGAGCCTTCAAGAAGAGAGCGTATTCCCATTTAAAAGGCAAGCAACGCACCGGTGACACCTCTGGTGTTGCAGTTGTCCATTGGCGGAGGTTGATCACTTTCCATCAGGTGACCTTCCTGCTCGTTTGCTCCTCATATATAAAAAAACGACGTTCAGTTCAAATCAGAGATTTTAGGTTCACCAATTCTTCCTTTCCTTATTCAAAAAGCTATTTTCGGTTAAATTTTATTCACACTTAGAAAATAACGTGCAGATAATTGTATAAAAACCAACAATACATAATTACGTGTATAAACCTAACTTCCAAAAGGCGTTGGAGAAAAATAAAACTTTCTTCACAGAGATTCCCTAACTTTGTGTGAGATTAACTTTTTATTGGGAAGTGAAAATGGACTTTGACAGTTACCAAGAGTTATTAGGTAGCAGGAGTTTGGTTCTACTGTGTTTTATAATGTTCTTGAAAAATTTGGAGGTTGTAATAAGGTTAGGTGTGGGTTACTTGTTGGAGCCTTGGTGAAGGTTTCAGAATATGAGGAGACGATTGACGTTATAGTGAGCTGTGGCGCGGTTTATTGCCCTGCTTTGCATGGTTTTCGAAGTTTGATTCCCAGTCGAGTCAATTGAGAAAACGAAATTTAGGTTTAAAACATTCATTTCTCTAAAATAATACAGTTAACTTAAAAGAGAAATACACGGTAATCTTAATAGCAATAAGTGTACAATACCTCTGGCTATGCTTCACGTCTGGTACCTCATAACAGAGACATTTTCATTTGTCATAGGAGGTATCTGGTAGGGCCTTTGGCGTTACAAATGTACTTATTTTGCTTTAAGTTTTTTTTTGTTTATATTGTTACATATTACTCGTAGCATCAAATATAAACGCAACGGACGATCCATTTGCGTATTGTAGTATACCAAACCATAATCTACTATCTGCTGCAATGAGACTGTGTGGCCAGTTGGCACAAATTGAGAGAGGTCTTCCGTGTAGTGTTGTAGTACAAATTAGACATGCGCGGCGCTCTGACAGATAACCCGCTTAGAACAACACGGCATTTTTGACACACGCACACAGATACGTGAGTTTACAGGCGAAGTCAGTGAGTTTCAGTGTCGCGGTCAGTCGCACTGTCAAAAACATTGAGATATTATTTGTACGTCGTCAGATACTTACATTATAGTTCAATGGTCAAAAATGGTTGCGCGCAGATATTTCTGTTGGAGTGTATTTGGCTGTATGAACACCACAGGAAATTGTGATTATACGTTTTATAAGTTACCAAATGATGTTGAAAGGTAAGTAAAACTCAGATAACGTTTGCAAGTTAGTAGTACTATGTACGAGTATTATAAGTATATAGGTAGGTAGACTATTATATTTCGTAACACATTAAAATTCGGTACAATATGGGCTTTTACTTTTTCCGTAACTTATCTTATCATGCATTGGTAAAACACCAGTATTTTTGGTATATTCTTGTATTGGCACGCGCGGCTGCTGCATCCGCGCGGCGCCGCGCCGCCGATAGGTGACCGCCGACGCGGTGGCTCATGGTGTTATCTACAGCCTACTAGGTAAGGTAGGTATTTTTCACTTGATGTATTTCATTTTTGGCGGTTTCTGTCAAATCGCGCATATCTGGCGAATATAGTAGCGAGTAGCAACCCTAGGTGATCAGGCAAGTTGATAGAAAAAGGCGAGAGCGGTCCTTCTGTAAACTCCTTATTTTGTGATTGTACGTATGAGGGGTTTGATTATCTACCCAGGATAAATGTGTTGGGTATTTTAGAATAGAATAGAAAAAAGAATAGAAATACTTCATTATGCATGAAATAAGGTACCTACAAGGTTCTAACACAAAATAAAGAGTTTTCAGAAGGACCGCTCTCGTCTTTTTTCCTAAACTTTCCTGATCGCCTAGGGTTGCTACTATATTCGCCCGATAAGCCCGATCTGACAGAATGGAAAAATAATAATGTTTTGACTGAACATTCCTAACAGGTAAAGGATAATCTAGCGACGTCTTTAAATTTATGAATTATAAGAAGTAATTTACCTACAAAAGGCGCCCACTAAATAAACCGGGCTTCCGGTGCAACTTGCAAGCTTATTGGTCTTGATCATACAGTCCTTATACCTACCTAGTAGGCGAGTAACAGCATGACGCTTCGGCGGCGGCAGCCGCGCGTGCCCTGACAAAAGAATATACCTTAAATACCTACTGATGTTTTACCAATGCTTGATAAGATAAGTTACGGAAATGTTAAATCTACTGTTAATATAATCTACTTATACTACCTACATAAGTAAGTAAGTAAAACTTAAATAACTTTTACAAGTGTAAAAGTTAATTGAGTTTTACTTACCTTTAAAACCTTACCTTTAAGTAAAACTCAACTAACTTTTACAAGTGTAAAAGTTAATTGAGTTTTACTTACCTTTAAAACCTTACCTTTAAGTAAAACTCAACTAACTTTTACAAGTGTAAAAGTTATTTGAGTTTAACTTACCTTTCTTCATCATTTGATAATGAAAAAAACATGTAATTCCAATTGTGTGTGGTGTAAATACACTGCAACACAAATAATATTTTCGCGAAACCATATTTGACCATCAAACTATAAATCTGACGTACAAATAATATCTCAATGTTTTTGACAGTGCGACTGACCGCGAGACTGAATCTGACTGACTTCGCCTGTAAACTCACGTCTTTGTGTGCGTGTGTCAAAAATGGCGTGTTGTTCTAAGACGGCTATCTGTCAGAGCGCCACGCATGCCTAATTTGTGGTTCTAAGGATGATCATCTCAGAAAATTAGCTGCTTAGTCCTTTGCCAGCAGATTTTAGTGGAAGTTGTCCCAGACTTTATATTTCAAAACCTGTGCATCACTAAAACGCTTTGCGCACTCAATTATTTCCTAGAAAAAACTAAAGCTTTCAAACCGGCGAAACTTTTTAGGTTAAACGCAATGCACTGCTTTTTGCTGTGCTAGGCAAAGTTTAACAAATATAGTCTTGTTGTGAATTCGGTGTGGCGAGTGCTAGCTTAAACATCGTTTTGTAGTGGCAAATGCACTAGCGTTCTAAACTTGGTTTTGTGACTCGTAAACACAACATTTCTCAGAATAAAGGACAAGATAGGATAGTCTGTGGCTGCAAAAACTGATGAAATAAATAAATAAAATATTCGGAACATACCACACGAAGTTCATCTGACCCCTTATGAAATAGAGCTTGTACTACTCATATCACACTATATACTTTAGAAATGCATCGTTGTATAGCACTCACGATCGTTTGGATCGAAGCTTGCAATCTCAGAGTGCTCGACGAAGTTGACTCACAAATATGCGGCACGAAACGCTCTCACCTTCCATTTGATGCTATTGGCGTTCTGGGAAACGTTTTGACCTAGAAAACGAATGAGAATCAAACGTATTGGATCTAAGTTCATTCAAAGCCTATTGACCTCCTAACCACAAATAATTACGCATGCGGCGTGGCGCCTCTGACAGATAGCCCGCTTAGAACAAAACGCCATTTTGATCACGCACAGACATAGCGAGTTTATAGGCGATACTGATGAGCATCAGTATCGCGACCAGTCGCACTGTCACGAGTGTTTTGTTTTTGTCGAACTTGGTGCAATTTTTCACATGATTAACTCTGGCTGATTCTGCCATGTAGGTATAACCTGCCTACTTCATTTTAGAAATTCAGAGCGAATATAGTAGTAACCCTGGGCGGTCACGCAAGTATAAGAAAAAAGCGCGAGCGGTCCTTCTGTAAACTCTTTATTTTGTGTACTAACTAGTTATTCCTAGGGACATCTTCCGTGAAGACTTAGCTTTTAATCTTCTCCCTGCTGTATAATTTCAAGTCTCCCTAATTTGGATCCAGTTTTTATAGTAGAAATATTCAAAATTTTATTAACAACGATTCAGTAGTTTCACGTGATGCTGGAACATACAAAAAGATATAAACAATTAATCCTATTCCGTGTATTTCATATTTAGTGTCGTTCATAATCACTATCGCTAAATAAATTAATAAGCCGTAAACTAAGCAGAGCACCATGAGTGTCAGAGACTGATAAACATACTTAAATATTTCTAAATACATACTCAAATGGATCATACCACCCAGACACACAACAAACAAATGTTCGTCACATGAATGTTTTTCACGGGTAAGGATTGAACCCACGACCTCCAGCGCCAAAGGCAGGACCACTGCCACTGCGCCAACAGACCACTCGGACTAAATCTAAACTAAGTGTTAACCGCAGAACAATTTTAATTGAACCACAGGGATTGCACAAAATGCGCTGTTGTTAAGCACTCAAAATTGCTTCGATCGAAGCTTGCAATCTCAGAATCGCACTCCCCTTGCACTCACCCCTCACACCTATGCTGCATGAGCGCTCGCACCTTCCATCTGATGCTTCTGGCGTTTGAGAAACGTTTAATCTGGACAGAAGAATGAAACGCAAATGTAGAATCGTAATGGTTACAAGTGAATGTGTTTTTCAGCGCTATACAGACAGGATTGCTACTATTGCTCTAACTGGCTCAAAATTATAAAAATACATAAATATGCGCCAGCACTAATTGTCACGGTCTTGAAGTAAGGAGAAATATCCCTGTGTTACGAGGTACCAGACAAGGTCTCCCAACTCACTCAGGCCTGAGCCAATTTAAAATAAGATCGTCTCCTGAATTGACCCGACCGGGAATCGAACATTGGACACTACGGAAATCGAGGCGAAAAACCGTGCTACCGCGCACCACGCTAATCGTGTCATCAACAATAATTGTATTTGCGTTATAATAGCCGTATATCGCTACGGAATTTACGTTATGCATTATCTGTTTTAGTACTATAAGACTCTATCGAGCACTTACTTCTAGTTTTAATCGAATATAAAACTAGCAAAAAAAATAGCTACAAGTATACAATTGATCCATTTGTAATGTATGGAAAACGAAAGTTCATACATTTAGAATACTAGCGGACCCGGCAGACGTTTTCTTGCCAGGAAATACAGCGCCACCTACCGAGTCCAATTGTGTTTAACCTCTATAAAGTACACACAAAAATTCAAGCAAATCGGTCGAGCTGTTAAGGAGGGGTGAGGTGACAAACACACGTCAAAATAAAGCCATAATTGAAACAAGATAGCCTATGTCACTCCCTGATAATGTAGCTTTACATTAGTGAAAGAACTTTGAAACTCGTTCCAGTAGGTTTGGAGCCTATTCAATACAAACAAACAAAAAAAGAAACAATCAAATCTTCCCTCTATAATATTAGTATAGATTTACCATAAATTTATGGCATATTATGTTCTGGAGCTGGGTTTTATTAAATCCTTCTTCGAAGTGTATTATTTGAATAAGGTCTAAAAAAATCCGCTGTAAAATTTACAGCAATAGGTTCCAGCAACTTATTCCTAGTTTACAGTCTTAAAGTTCAATACATCACAAATGGGTCAGATTGTGTACACAATTGTGATTGTGTTCTTGAAGAAACTTGTATACTTCCTCTACAAAACGAAATGCCTTACTATTATTTACGGGCGTCGACATGAGGATATCCTCGCGGTTCCGGCCAATCCGTCACGTACAAAATAAGCTCTCTAATTATTTCTCTTGCAAATAAATACTTTTATAATGGACGTTACTAAGGTGTTCTTACTTCGTCACGATATCTGCTTTTTCCTTGTGTTTATACTCGTAGAATAGTAATTTTTCGCCAAATTAGCTGCTTTTGCTATCGGAATGGCAAAAAATGATATGACCCGTTTGAATAACATATGGAAAAAGAGGAATTGGTATTAAAACCAAGATCATTGATTAGAGCTCTGGTATTCCCTATCTTTCTGTATGGAGTGGAAACGTGGACAATCTAAGCCCGGGAGAGACAAAAGTTTGATGCATTCGAGATGTGGTGTTGGAAACGAATGTTAGGAATACCTTGGACGGCGAAACGTATCAATTCCATTGATCCTGACCGTACAAAAACGCCTGTCCACTATTATGTCAATAGCGCATCCTCTCATACTTCAGCCACACAATGCGCAGAGCCGACAAAAGCTTCGATAAATTAATTTTAGTTGGAAACACTGAAGGTAAAATATCATGCGAGCGTTCACCCAAAAAAGTGAACCGATCAAACGAAAAGCTCACCATCCTGCAAATTTTACACCGCTGTAAGAGTCCTGCGCATGGATAGAAACCGGTGGTGGCAGACCATCCGCTCCAAATGCAGCCTTAAGGCTATGCTTTCCCAAGATTGTCAATATTTGATCGACTTTGTTTGAAGATAACTACAAAATTATAAGATATTTTAGCAAATAAAAAGTTGTACGAGTAAGTCAGTGTCTTTAACTAAGGCGACAACTTTTCCAAAACACGATATAGCATAATTTCACCGATCATAAAAAAACACAAAGAAGTACGTCGAGGATTTTTTTGTTTTACTCTCTAATATTGATTTGCAAATAAAAAAAATATAAAGATAGGTATATTCTAGAATGACAACTTCTAAAACTTTTTAATTTGTCTAATGTTATTTCATAATAAATTAATTACATGAAAACAGAAGGAAGCCGCGGCGTTATTCCGTTCGCGCAGAAATAATCAGTGGCCCAACGAAAGCTCTATCGGACGGTGCGCTAAATCCCAGCCTTAATGCTAACCACAATTCTTGGACATGAGGGACCGACGAGAGAGAGATAACATTTGACGACACGATTGGCGTGGTGTGCCGTAGCACGGTTTATTGCCTCGACTTGTCTCGGGTTCGATTCCCGGTCGGGTGAATTCGGGAAACGATATTTTCTGAATTGACTTGGGTGTGGTGCTGGGAGACGCCCCTGACAAAATTCCTTGTCTGGTACCTCGAAGCACAAACGTTTCGTTCTAAAACTTCTCTGCTCCAACTGTTTTCAGTTATCCGCGCTATGTGCTCTGCCCACGATGAACGCACAGATAAAGGTCGCACGATACCGGTTGATACTGGCCACTTACAAGGACTCAAGGGATCAGCATTGGACTTCATAATATGTGCGAGTGATGATGATGATGATGGAGACGATAAGGTCCAATGACCACAATGGGGCACTAACGGAGTATTTTGTAAATACATTAAATAAATAAATATCCCTGGACATTATTCCACACAGCGCCATCTAGCCCCAAAGTAAGCTAATTAAAGCTTGTGCTATGGGATACTAGACAACGGATAAACATACTTAAATACATTTTCTTTTGTAAATACATACTTATTATACATAGGAGACACCCAGACCAGTACAAACAGACATGTTCATGCACACAAATGTTTGTACTGCGCGGGGATCGAACCCGCGACCTCTGGTGTAGTAGCCAACTTCTTAACCATTACACCAAGTCGGTCGTCATTGTTTGATAATTTAATGCTTTGGTAACGCAGACGATTCGTCAAAAGATGAGATGGCTTATAATTGTTTTGTATTTAAGCGGTCGTATAATCGCGGTAGGTACACAGGTAAGAAAGCACTTTAAAAATGGATTGAGGTTTTTGTTCGATATTTTTGTTGTTCTTTCGATTCAAAAGTCTTGAATAGCGTCAAGACCTTTTGACTCTTTGACGCCATCACATACATTTTCCTAGTCCTGAACTAAAATCCAGAGAAAGTCCAGAGAAAAAAATAACTTCTTCTTGACATTGAAGGAATCGAAATCAACATTTTTGTCTTAACCAGCATAAGTCACTGTCCAATATTCGTGTTTTCAAACCCCTTCATAAGCTACACTCATCTTTGCATATGAATGACGGTTGAATATCTGACTAAGGAGTAGTATCGATTCGCATGTTTATAAATAAAAAAAGGAAAAACATATTCACAATCGAGCTACAAAAGTTATGTCTAATAAAAACATAACTTTCATAGCTCGCAGAGGCTGCGTGCGAAGAGCCGAAACGAGTACGTGAGGGAAATAATTATTGTTTTCCCAGAAATAAAGGCATTTACTTTCACTTAACTAATTATATTTCGTTTGTATGCTAGCTAATGAGTCTGGCCAATAATGACGTTAACGGATGATAATCGATTTCATTCACCGAATTCAGTTGTGATTGAAATTATATCAGATTTACATTTTTGTCTTTCATTTTACATTACGTAAGCCTACTATTATTATTTAGGTATTGAGTGTAATAATAATCTTCATTTTCGAGCCTGGTTGATTTTTGTTGACTTCCCACCCACACAATGCCTACCACCGGGCATGGTGTTGGTATAGTGCCTGCAGCCTACCACTGCCCGCCCGAAGGGGCGTCCACGGGTGCAGCACAACCGTTTGAAGGAAGTCAGCCCCTCCTGTGCACCGCGGCTCGGCGGGCCCGTACCGCCAAATGCGGCAGCGGATCCATCTCTTAGTTGGGTCGTAGTTGCGGACCCAGTAGTACTTTTGCCCGCAATGCACGGCTTTCACCGCGACCGAGGAAGTACCTGTGTACCTTTCATTGGGATGTCGCCAGTACGGGGAAGCACTGGCGGCGGGGTGTTGCAAAACTTTTCGGGACCCCGTCTCGCTGCTGAAATGTTAAGGTTGAGTGCCGCGGGGTTTTAGTCGGTAGAAGTCCAACATAACCTCATCGTCCCCTCGGGCGGCAAGGTATCCATGAGCTTTTTCCCAAAATTTGGATATTTACTGACAAAATTTCTTGCTACCTTCAGTTTAGAGATTTACCATAACTGGTTTAAAGCTAATATATAAAATAAGGCTCCTGATGGTTCTTATTGTTCCTGGGAGATTAAAGAACTTAAGCGATACTAGTTTCATCGCCACTGGTCCACACGATCCATGGCCTTCTGACTAACTCAATGATTCGGTAGAACTAATGTTAGTTTCCATTTATGACCAAGTTAGTTTTTCCGAAACTACGGACATTGTGTCAGGTAGTTGGCCCACGTAGCCACGAAACGCAGAAGCTGTGGACTGCAGCGTTCTCACATAATAATATGTGTACAGTAGGTCTACCATAAGTTTCCGTTACGTACACTTTGATCGTTGCGTTCAGAAATTTGTATGCAATTTTTGGTTGCATTTTAAATCACTAGGGGGGCTCTGTACCGAAATCCCATACAAAAACGTCAACACGGTTTACGCGGACGCTAGCGGCTGTCATTGGTGCAAACTCATGGTAGACATACAGATCACAGATATCTAATAAATTAATTACCCGTGCACAAGTTGAGTCCCACTTACTTGCTACGAGTCGCCGCTACGAATTTTCTGTAGCAGCGGCTACAAATATTTGAAAAGTAGAGGTGGCGACCTATTCATTACTTTTCAAACCTTCCAACAGTAGCTTCCAACTGTCACTTGTATTCATATTATAAACAGTGTACAGACATCAAATGACGAGCTCTACTTTAGCGTTGCAACAACAGTATGAAATAACGATAGTATCGTCACTGATTAGTTACTACGTAACAAATAACTCCATAGAAAATTGACAATTTTGTAAATTGTAAAAGCGTGCTGTCATGTGACAAACATATTACCAGGGCTACCTCTTTCGATATAGATGTTAGTAGTCAGTACCTACGTCATCGCGTCCAGTTCAACCGCAATATTCGCGTACGAATGCTCTACGCGGCTGTTGACAACCAACTGCCAAATGAGTCTTGAAAGACTCGACGGCTGGTAGGTAATTATATCGCGCAAGTACACGGAGTGACATAGGCTTGGTATCGTGACCATGTAATACAGTCACAATGTCGATACCTATAGATAGTATAGATACTATAATTATCTATAGTTTACCTTGAAAAAAGCCAACAGCGCAACGCTACTCTACCAAAAAATAAATACAAAGGGGGCGAAAATATTTAATAATTAAATTAAAAGTCCTTGTCCTTACTTCAGCTATCTCAGAAATTCGGGATCCGATTGTTCCTATACAAAAATGTAAATTCCTCAGCAAGAGAGGTCACGGCGAATTAAAAGGTTCTTTCTAATTAGAATTCCAATTAATGTCGATTCCTTTGTGGTGTTCGAGACGCGGCAGCTGACGAATAATGAGTTAGTAGATCGGTACCTTGTCAGTGTTGTGACCATACTTAGTTTTTATTTAAATATATTCTATGAATTAATATATTTCACCTGTCCGAGCTTTTGACCTCACCTTTTACAGTATTTATTTATTCCATTTGTTTTATGATGTGGGTGATAATTGTACGTAAACTATTAAGCACATACTATTAGGAATAAAACAAATAAGAAATGGACTTTATTATAATGACTATTTGAACGGCCGATAAATCTTGCATGCTGCTTTCATTCGTAACATTGGTTAATGTAGAAGTTTTTTCAGTTATCATTTACTTTTGTGTTGATTGTTCTGGGGTTTTATTGGGTTAAAACATATTGATTGTGAAAGGCCGCGGGTTCGAATTCCGCTTGCGTCCCAGGATCAGGTTGAATTTTTCTGTGTTCTATCTTTGTGTGAGAAACATATTATTTTAAATACCTACCTACAGCAAAGCAATTGTTTTTACCCATTATGTAGTTAGCACATAGTCAATTAAATACTTGGTGAAATATCATTTTGAGTATCAGTATTCATTTTAAGCTAGTATTAACTGGTTATTGTTTCATCTATTTTGTTAAATAAAGCAGAGATGACGAAATAATGATAGGAGAGAATGATGAAATATGCGTTGGAACAATGTTATGAAGCATGATCCCTGTGAGGATACAGAAGCGCCATTTTTCCATACAAACATCATCTGTTTCCTCCCTGGATATTGCTACTCGTAGTAGTGAATAATTAGGCAGGTAGGTAGGAAAAATAATAGTCTTTTTCGAAAAAATCTATTACGTTCATTGCCCCATCCTTTTTTATTATAAATTATTTATTAAAAAAGATATGTACTTCAAATATCGCAAAGAAATGGCCAGGTTTTCTGCTATGTTCAAATATCCAGAAAACTAATTTGACTAGTTCATATAAAAAGGGAAAACATAGAAACACAGCCAAAGTCGATCTTCAAGTTGCAATGAAAAAAGAAACGAAATCGGTCATTTTTTCAAAATGGAATTAGGGAACAACAAAACGTCAATTTTGTGTACTTTTGAGTAATTTCGGTCCGAGTTGCAGTTGTCAATTACGCACTCTCGAGGTTAGCAACAGATAGCAATTGATTTTACAAATACCTATTTTTCATGCTAACGAGATAATATACGTGGCGTACTGACAGTTCAGATAGTTAGAAAATTAAGTAAAGTTTTAGAAAGACTGTTAATTTTCCGTTGCAAATTGCAATAGCGTGATGCCTGCGAACAATGCCACCAATACAAACATTTGTGTGCATGAACATGTCTGTTTGTACTGGTCTGGGTGTCTCCTATGTATAATAAGTATGTATTTACAAAAGAAAATGTATTTAAGTATGTTTATCCGTTGTCTAGTATCCCATAACACAAGCTTTAATTAGCTTACTTTGGGGCTAGATGGCGCTGTGTGGAATAATGTCCAGGGATATTTATTTATTTATTTATTTTAATACTTTTTCTTTTTCACCTTCGCGCAGTGTCATCGTTGTCAGCCTTTCTGACGTGCGGCAGCTTTTTCATGGTGGGAACTGGAATAACTGGGGAATTTTAGACAGATATTCGCTCTAGTGCCGCGTGATATTCAACATGCTGTGCTAGGTGTACTAGTGGTGCCGTAAATCATAATACTCAAACTATCGATATCGATGGTTGATTAACAGCAACAATGTGAATTCCTGGAAATCATTAAACAATATATACTTAGTATCGGAACTCTAGATTGTGTCACCTTTATATCCTGTTAAATTATCATTATAAAGTGTTGTGAAGTCTTGACATTTAACAGAATAAGCAATACGCGCATCACATTTTCAGCTTCAATATTACTGCATTTGTTTGAATGGTCTATGACCTCTAAGTAAGTGTCTGTCATCTTTATCCAGCGAACTTTTTATTTCTACCTCTTATACCTTAAAAGCATAATTATGGAGATCACTAATTGAACTAAAATATTCAGAATTCAAAATAGTTTTATTTCAATATTTATTTATAATAAAGTACTAGGTGAAATTATTTTTAGAATTCTAACAATGTTTTTTTTTTCCATCTAATGATAGAAACTAGAAAAATTCGACATGATACTTGGACCGGTTGAGTCCTATGGTCAAGTCGATTTTTTTACATTCTATCTATAATCTAATAATTTAATTTAACCATAATACACAGCATACAATCATAATGCGACTCTCAACTTCACTTCATCGCGTCGAAGTTTTACTGAGAAAACCCACTGACTAACTCAGCAGTTACTCTTTTAAACTTGTTGTGGTATCGAAACTGTTACTTCAAAGTAAGCAATCGATATTCAAACTATCGAATGTTTAGACGAGTAACACTAGTGCTCACTGCTTACTCGCGTTAAGGCCCGTGTTCACTTTGATTAGTGCGAGTGCAGATGATTAGTACAAGTGCTTAGTAATTATGAGAAAACACGTATATACAGCGATAGATTATTGCGAGTGATCAGTATCCTGCGTCGTAAAGTGATTAGGAGCGTGTTCTATTCAATCGCACTAATCTATCGCTGTCCACACGTGTTTTCTCAAAATCACTAAGCACCTGCACTAATCACCGGCACTTGCTACTAATCAAAGTGAATACGGGCCTTAACACGAGTGAGCAGTGAGCACTAGTGTTACTCGTATAAACATTTGATAGTTTGAATATCGAATGCTCATGCTACTCATGATGGGTGGTCCATATTTTACCTAATTCGAAGTTCAAAGATGGTAAAACTAGAAAAAACAAATTTTCGAACCTTCAAAACCTTCAATGCTTGGGCAAGATTCGAAACCGCCTTCAATGTTCAACTCTTTTCCAAATTATCATTTTGAACGAATTGAAACCATTACCCACGATTAATATACCTGGCATTAAAAACTCCGCGGCTTCTCACTCAAGTAGCTGGTAATAAGTCAATTTTTTAATAGATTTTCACGTTCATTTTACAAAAGTTAAATACCTATACAATTAAAGAAATTATTTCCGTAGATTTACTACCTACTACTAAACCTTTTTAACTGAACACCACGCAGCTACAAATATCTAAACAAATGTTTACCCCACGTTTACCTTAAATCAAACACAAACCCAAAATCTAATTCTTTGATGGAAATCAAACCGTTCATTACAAACCGCGCCAATTCAACGAATTGTGGAATGAATGGTCACACGACAAAGTTCTGGAAGCCTTTTCCTGAAACAAATCAGATTCGGGGTCGGCTACCTTTGATTTCTTTGTAAACTTTTAGCCTCTCAGAGCTTTTAGCAGAACGTTTCGATAGGAAACCTTTCAAAAGTGGTTGTACAGCACCTTGCTGTTGTAGAGTATTCAGGAATGCTTGTGAAAATGTAGCTTTTAAGCAATAAGAAATAAAATGAAGTACAAGAATGTGCTCTTATTTCATCATTATTCGCAGTTTTCAGGCATCTACTGATCAATTTAAAGCTTTGAAACAAATGTTTAGTGTAACCAGGGTAATTTGATTCTCATTTTAGACTGGCCTGTTGGCGCAACGGCAGCGATCCTGCCTTTAGCGCCGGAGGTCGTGGGTTCGATCCCCACACATGACAAATATTTGTGTGACGAACATTTGTATTTGTTGTGTGTCTGGGTGTTATTATCTATTTAAGTATGTATTTAGAAATATTTAAGTGTGTTTATCAGTCTCTGACGCCCATATTACAAGCTCTGCTTTGGGGTCAGATGATCTTGGTGTGAATTGTCCCAGATATTGATTTTTTTTATTTTATTAGCATAACGGTGAAGATCCTGCTTTTAGGGCGGCTACGTTACAAACATTGTTGTTTGTCTCTTCTGGCTTCCATTTTAAATGTTGCACAGCCCATAATTCCAAAGTTTCTGTTATACCTTGCGGTTAACTGGTAGAAAATGCCTCTGGGTATTAAGTCCGCCAATTGTACTTTACTTGTTTGTGCAATAAAAATAAATAAATAAACATTTACGAAGAATTTATATTTGTGTAAGTGTCAATATGTATTGAGGTCGAGGATTGAGGAGTATTCTAGAATGGGGACCGGTCTCTGAAACATATAGAACAGTCAACAGGAAAAATAAATTATGATTGAAGTTCACACATTTATTTTCCGAATAAAAAGCTGATGGAAATATAATTAACCAGTTCAAATAACCATTAAAATTTGTGAAATATTTCAATAATATTATTGTTAATTTAATATGCTTAATTATTTTATTGAAATCATCAGTTCTACACGTTCAATTATCACTTGGTGCTGCTTTTGACTGAACAGTCAACAGCAGAAGAATTTCAATGATTTTTTTTAATGAAAATATCTACGTGAAAAAATATCACAAGCACCATTTATAATGAATGAAATATCTCATTAATATTCTTAGAACTTCGATAAGTTTAATAGTTTGTATGTGGTGTTGGCGACGCTTGCTCAGAATCCCATGGACCGCGCATCGCACTAACGTTTCGATCCTGAAAGAACTCAAGATCGAAGAGAAATTATCGTCAACTGTGCAAATACGAATCCTCAAGTTCTTTTAGCACATAACCCATAACGAGGACTCCCTGGAGCGACTTGTAGTGCAAGGGAAAATCGAAGGCAAAAGATCTCACAAGCGCTCTCCGACACGTTGGACAGACCTTATCAATTCGATGACGCACTCCGGCATCAACGATTGCTCCCACTCCGCCAAACATCGAGCTGCATGGCGAAGCATCGCGAAATCAGCGATGGCACAACAATTGACTAATATTGTATGACCACGACCACTCTGTCAAGAGTGAACGACTAAGGAGAGAGATTATTAGATCTTTGATAAGTTTTATAGTTTTTTGTATCACTTACCTCTGATGTTGACTTCACATGCTCTGCTTAGTTTGAGCTCAGACAACTTTCTTTGATTTTGTTCATCAGGTAGTCTTTACTCCATCTGAGGGAAAGCAGCCGTGAGGATCCGAAGTCTTACGCCCGATACAATGTAGATACAAACGTCAATCAGAGCTAAGTAGTCCTTACATTGTACAGCTGCCCCTTTCATTTCTACTGACATGTGACAAAGCAGCATCAATGTGAGGTGTCCTCAATTTTTGATTAGCATTTGTGTATACGGGGCAATACGGGGGTCAGTGTAAAATATACCGGATATTTTTTTTACCTTAATTAACCCTCAACGGGAAGAAATGTAACTTTATGTTACAAACAAGGTAATTGAATGATCAGTGCCATCGTGTAAGCCTCCCAATCTTCAAGTAAATCGATCCGACAACAAAGCCGCCGGAGAATCATGGTAGGGGGAGATTTTAATTACATTGTAACAAGTTGTTTTGAGTTAATTTAATTATAATTCACGAGAAGTTGGTTTAGTATCACGTCTCTTTCACTGATTTCTTATTAACTAACTTGTGATGAAAGTAATGCAAGATTAAAATTTAAGAGGCCTAATTTTATTATGTATTATACAGTTATAATAATATTACATAAGTAACAGCAAAAGATGTAAAGGTACAAAAAAAACATGTCATTCATAATTTTGTCGTAACACTGTAGACTGAAATTATAAAATCTCGATATTTTTTTTTTGGTGTATAGTGACGAAATAACATGTCATGTTCTATCAATTGGAGGTTGTAAAGTGAGTATCGAGCAGCAAAGTCATATGACTATTGCATTTGTTCATCCGCTGCAGGCACTGCTGAGCATCAAAGCCCACGTGACTGCTTGCCAACGACGAAGTAAAATAAACCAGTTTGACGACACGGTTGCGTTGTGTCCCGGGTGTAGATGCGAAGCCGGTCATTAACGATTTTAACCCAGCGGTTAAAAGTGCATGTTTCGTTATTAACGGTTAATTAACCGCATTTTATGCTTGTTACGGTAAAACACTACCGCTAGATGCCGCTAGCGGCGCTTTTATTCACCGTTCACTCAGGAAGTCTGATATCTAGTCACAGTGCGATGGGAATTTCGTAAG
This sequence comes from Udea olivalis, assembly GCA_947369235.1. Taxonomy (NCBI): domain Eukaryota; kingdom Metazoa; phylum Arthropoda; class Insecta; order Lepidoptera; family Crambidae; genus Udea; species Udea olivalis. The sequence goes on from OX376359.1 coordinate 16,816,545, forward strand.
AAGGAAGCGTCCCCTTGGAATTGACAATACAATAAAAAAACAGATTATTTACAGTAGTTCAAGATATCTTATGGGCATCAGAAAACATTGGAATCTCGAAGAAAATCGGAAAATATTACGAAAACAATTTTAAAAATCTAATTTATTTTTGAAAAAACACTTCTAATTCCAACTTTATCGCGAACAAATAAATATCAATGTCATTTTTAGGAAAAGCAAATCAGTGGCAAGCCATGCAAGAGGCGCAACGAATAAGTCAGTTCATAGATAAGAATATATACTGAGGTATACTCGTAGATAGCCGTCTCGCTATTTTAGTATAACGCTGTCATCTAGTTGCTTAACTTCGGTCGGTCATCTTTGGAAACACGAAATTAGTCGATGCTCATTATTTACCATGTGAAGAACTGTACCCTTTTTCTTGGTCGCAGTCGGATAATTAACCGTTATTAACCGCATTTTATCGGTAGCTAACCATAAATTTGGTTAAGTAACGGTAGCTAACGAGTTTTTTACAACTATAGTCCCGGGTTCGATGCTCGGTCGAGTTAATCCAGGAAAATATCTTTTCTAAATTGGCTCCGGTCTGAGTGTGCTGGTAGACGCCTCTCGCTTAGTTCTATTACTGGTACCTCGTAACACAGGGATAATTATCTTCACTTCGAGACACAAGTGGTGTGTTGTCTGGCGCTTTAAAAAAAGTAGGCAAATGCTATCGTTCAATGTTGTCTGAAATGAAATCAGCAGTGTACAATTAACTATGATGATGAGCATAATTTTACAACAACATTATCCTCGCGACCATTGCAGGGTTAACGCGATGAACCCTTCATCTGCGTCACGCCATAGTGGCCTCGGCGGCAATCTGCATAAAGTTGCAGCGACATTACTGGTGCACACGCGCCTCGACAATCGCGGCCAGCTGTGCTCAGGGTTGGCAAAACCGTACTTAATAGTAACTTTTTTTATGTTTTTTTGTTGCTTTCAAGCGTGTAATTAAACAAATACTTAAAATAAAGCATAGATTTAAATAAAGTTAGTCCTCAAAAAAAAAAACTTTTTTTTTTACGTCAATTCCCCAATGTTTTTCATACTAATTATCCTATTCCCGATGTTGACAAAAATCATGGAAATTCAAAACACAAAAATCATGAAAATCGGTCTACCCGTTCTTGAGTTATAAGTGGTGTAACTAGCACGACCTTCTTTTACATATAGATTGAGACAAAATTATATACGAAATTAAGGTTCTATCTAGCTCATGTCATGGAAACTAAAAACAGCGAAGGAACCACAATGATAAAGTTTCAATTTAGACGCCAAACCCCACATTTGACCTCGGAACTGCAGCAGCTAAGTGTGATTCCTTGGAAGGTTTTGACTGATTTCTCATCGTCCCTAAACTATCATTATACCAACCAACTTTAGCGCATTCGTCAGTTATTACTAAAAGGACTACCTATCTAAAAATATCCATAAACACCGCCAAACTTACGTATTGCATGAAGTAATCAATATATATATTTAGACACGTCATGTGCATTACAATGTTGATGTAACATAGGTAAAACCAAACTTATAAATGGCATTTTTGCTGGTTTTTTTTGCAGAAAAAATAAATGTCTCTCAAGGTTAAATACTAATATTTTTAGATTAGTCGCAACCCTAGAAGCCGGAATTCCATTTTCATTTTTATATTCTGAAAATTTTTCACATGATTAAAAAGCAAATAGTAGTGTGTCTGTTTACTTGAATTTCGGAAAAAACACAGTGGAAAGAGTTCTAAATAGTTTTGAAGCACTATAAAATACGTGGTAAATGGAGCTATGAAATTGTGGTGGGTAGCTAAATACAATTAAGTTCTTCTGCGAATAAGCCCAAAGTAGAATAAGGCATATCAAGAATAGGGCGTTTATAGAATGAGGCATATTGCGAATGAGTCATTTATAGACTGCAGGTCATTTTGCGAATAGTTCATTTATCTACAAGCCGTCTAAAGGTACCATGTTAAAGTAGGTAGTATGAATGTTGAAGGTTTACTACCGACCTACTTTTATCTACTAGATAACAGGCTTTTTTTTTTTTTTTTTTTTTTATTTTTTTTATATTTATTTAACAAAAAGTTTACATAAAATTCTTATAATAAAACATCACAAAAACCGTTGATCGGTTTGTACGGATGCTTTGAGCATCTTAGCGCGCGGCCTGTGCCTAAAAACTTAGTTAACAATATTTCAAAGTAAGTAGCAATAGCTTACTGTACCTAAAAAAAAAAACAAAAATTCATAGCCATTCACAATTTAAAACAATACGCAGCTAACTGCATATAATGCATAAAAAACCACGGCGGCACACGTGTTTACTTGTTGTCGACAATCATCGCTCGCGACGCGCCAGGAAACCAGTTTGGGAAGTCAGGAAACCGGCGTAAACAACAACCAATACAGGGTAAACCATACCATTATAATTGTAAGCTTTGAAGCTGTTCGAGAAAATATTTTTTGAAATTATGTTTATAGTTTTCAATATTAGTTTCTGATATTACTTTTGCTGGTATTTCGTTCATGAGTTTAGGTATTAGAAAGCGATGTGTACGTTGGCCATAGTAATTATTAACTCTAGGTATGTGTAGTTTAATTTGAGTAATTTTTCTAGTAATTATTTTGTGTTTGATTTTGATTTGTACCTGCTCATTTTGAAACTGTTCTATTAATACAAGCATTTTAAACTTTGCGTGAACGGGTAATATTTTACAATATTTAAATATTTCTAGCGAGTTGTTTTCTTTGCATATATTTTTTTTAATTTTATTTGGTATTATTATTTTTAATATTCTTAGCTGTAAGTTATAAATTTTATCTAAGTAGGTTTTAAAAGTTCTTCCGTAGCTAGTTAGTCCATACGATATAATAGACTCAGCTAGAGAGTTATACAAGTTTAATAGGATTCGAGGCGGCACTTTATACTTTAAGATGGCAAATTTAGCCAACATGGCTCTTAATTTGTCACAAATAAGATCGATGTGAAAGCTCCAGTTGAATCTGCTGTCTACAATAAGACCCAAATATTTATAGTGAGTGACCTGTTCTAGCTGATCACATTTACACAATGTATTTGCCAAAGGAGCATTATGCAGACATTCGTGGCTGTGTGATATTACCTCAAGAGGTCTCATCACGTTCAACAGGTAATTTGACCGGACGTGCATTATCTTAGTTTTGCTATTATTTATTACTAGCCCCGCATCATGCGCCCATTTACATAAGTTTGTAAAATCCTTCTGTATGATCAGTTCAGCTTTCGAGATGTCTGTATCCGCTGCTATTAGGCAGGTATCGTCAGCATATTGCAAGACAGAGCAGTTTTCCACGACATTTTCCATGTCATTTACGTATGCCAAGTAGTGCAAAGGACCCAGGACCGAACCCTGCGCTGTTCCAGCTGTGACAGGTACTTCTTCACTTAGTTCGTCGCCCACTTTTACTCGAAATTTCCTTTCAGTAAGGTAGTTTTCACACCATTTTAGGATAGGCCCTCGAACACCCGTATTACCTAGCTTATTTATTAGTGTTTCGTGTCTGAGTGTGTCGAATGCTTTGCTAAAGTCAATAAATATTATTATTACATGTTTTTTATCATTTAGATAATTGTTAACTTCATCAGAAAATTTCGCGAGCAAAGACGTAGTAGATCGGTTTTTTCGAAAGCCAAACTGAGCACTCGAAAGAACATCATATTCAGTATAATAAGTATGAATTTGGTTGCAAATGAATTTTTCTATGACCTTATCTATTATTGGCAGTATCGAAATTGGTCTATAATTCTCATACTGACCATGGGATCCCTTTTTAAAAATTGGCCTAACAATCCCAGTTTTTAGTTCTGATGGGTATTTTCCTGTTTTAATACTAGTATTTATAAGCCTTACTATAACGTTGGTAATTTTTTCGCATAGCAACTTCACATCTAAGCACCGAATCCCATCAATTCCCGCAGCTTTTTTTATGTTCAAATTTTTTATGATTTTTGATACACAGTCGTTTTGTGCTGCTTTGAAAAATATTGATTTATTTTCCGGGAAAGTATATAGTTTTTCATTTAACATTTTATCATTACAGTCTGTCGTTATACTCTTTACATTGTTTTTGAATTCCTCCCCAAAATTGTTAGCTATTTGTTTTAATGTTATTTTATTTTTATTGAATGCTTTAATTATTGCTGCGTCTACCGTTTTGTCAATTCGTCCAGATAATGAGTTTAAGACTTGCCATAGTTTTCTAGGATTGTTTTTATTGCTGTCAATTTCATCGTTAAAATATTTATTTCTCGCTTTTTCGATTGTCTTTCTAGTTTTGTTTCTTTGCCTATTATATTCTAATTGTAATATTTTGTTACTTGAGTCTTTTATCCATTTACTATATAGTGTATCTCTTTTTTTACAATGATTATTTATTTTATTACTAATCCACGGATCTTTATTTCTTTTACTTAATTTATTAACTGCCTGTATGTGCGTGGCTTGCCCGTAACACCTGTCAAAATTTACTTTGATAAAGTTGTATATCTCGTTTGGGCAATGCATTTCCTCTACTGGACACCAATCTATATGTTTTAGCAGTGGTAATAATTTTTCATTACTAATTACGTGTTTGGTAATTGGATCACCCTGTATGTTGCTGCTTGTTCCAACGCACGCCAGCACAGTCATGCGGTGATCCGCCATTACAGTGCCAAGTGTCGCCGAGTAAAGGTCTAACGAACGCGATCTAGCAAAAATGTGATCAATACAAGTGCGCGTTATTTTATCATCCCGTTTCTCGATCCTTGTATAATCAGTTATCGCGTTCGTCAGGCCGGACTCAGCCATACAGCTCAAATAGCGGTCTCGTATGTTATCATGAGATTTTAGGTCTATATTTAAATCACCTAGTAAGTAAAAATCGGTGTTTTTGAAAATACTCTTACACAATAGTTGATTTAACTCAGTTATAAATAAGTGCTTACTTTCTACGGGTGGTCTATATAATGCACAGATGTGTGCCGCGCAACGGTTTGCGGTTTGTATGTAACCAATGATAGATTCACAATGTTTTAGAGACGTGTTTTCAACAAGTTGAAAGCGGTGACATGTTTTAACATACATTATAATGCCACCGCCCCTACGTTTTTCACGGAGCACACTGTACATTTCATAGCCATTTATCAAAAACATCTGCTGAATATTACTGCTATAGGAGATGCCAACTTCGGTTAAAATCATTACATCAATATTATAACTGTTGATAAACTGTACCACCAAACTAAAGTTTTTAATTATGGAACGGATGTTTATGTGAGTAATAGTAAATTGACAATTGTTCTTGGGTAGGTAAGTATTGAAATCGTGAATACTGGAGCAATCACAGATCTCAATTGTCCCCTCTATAGTAACTGAACCAAAAACACATAAGAGTAATCCACTATCGCCTATCTTTTTTCGCCATCTCCGTCAGCATTTTCTCCAGATCACCTGTACTTCTGATGATTGCTATTTTTTCGTTATCGGCTTTACGAACCAGAACCCTACCTTCTTGAAACCATATGTACTTATGAGTGTCTTTCAATTGGGATTTAGCTTGCCACTAGCTGCCACCATTTAAAACTATTTTTTGGTGTGTGTTGTGAGTTCTGTCAACGCAATATTTAGGCCAAGATCTATATGCTAAGCTAAGCCCGCTCTAAAGACCTCGGCCTTATAATAAGGTAATTGAAAATTCGTGGCACTTAAGTTTTTTACTAAGTATTTTAAAATGCGGTCCAGGTGGTTTTTAGCTCTTTAGTCTCAATCTCTAGAAAGTAGATTCATGATTTCAGGATTGACTTGACAAAATTATTGATATGGTCTAAAAACTCGTATTACTTATTTGAAAGAAAGACCAGTTGGGGTTGACAAGTTAATAATGCACTTAGCATTTTTTTAGGCATAAGTGTCGAGCTGGAAGTAACTAACCTACCTGACTACCGAAATAGGGTCAACATTTCTTTACTTTCTAGATTTAAAAACTTCAGTTATAAAAATTATCATTGTAAAATGCTAAAATCAAAGCGGGTGTAACTAATAAGGGAAAGTTTAATTCGATTGCCTGATTTAAGCTCAAAAATCTTGCAGCGGCTCTTAGTTCATTTCAAATTAAGACCTGATTCAGTAAATATTACGAGCATAAAAGTCCGGCCTTTATCTTTTATCAAGAGTAAACATTACTCATCATACTTAAAAGTTCCTTATTTAAAACAAAAAACTTTATCCTCCACCAATAAAAAGTTACTCCTCAATTAAACTCTTTATCAACTTTTCCGAAAGAGTAACCATTGTTCAGAGCCCATCACAAACACCGCAAAGCCCGGCCGAACCACAACTCAGAAGTGAGATCTTTCCCCTCGTAAATCAAAAAGTTCCGGGGCTCAAGACGGAACCCACGTCAAACTAGCATTTTTTTATTGCTAGCGTGTGATTTGAATATACGACTGGCTGACGAGGTCGGATACAGTCGGCTGCATAAGGGTTCGCTTTTGTATTGGGTTGGGAAGAAAAATATTAACCCTAAGTTATTGTTTTCAGAACGACTTACCATAAAACATGATTTGTTAAAGCCTTATTTAGAACGAGCAATTGTCATTGGCTGTGTGGAGATACCGTTAAAAACTCATGACGGAGTATATGAAGCAAAATCAAAGCCTTTTGGTAAAACGAATATAACCAAGTGATAATTACTTTATTTTCTCCCGATTCATCATTGTTTATTTTATTTTTTTCAGTAATTAAACTAGATAAGAAGTATATTTTGTCTTTCTGTAGGACTTTAATTGCCATAACATCAGATGAAATAAAATCATTTATCAAGTCCATATAAAAAACGACCCTTATTCGCAAAATCAAATGTAGTAATGTAATTAAATAAAAATGTAATGTTGTAATGTAATTTACTATTAGTTTCGTAAATACGGGTCGTCGAAACGAAAAAATAATTATTTTACAAGCTCTTATTAAAATTAGTGGTTTCAGATAGGTTCAGTAGCAGTATTTAGTTCAAGGTGAGTAAAATAATGTTTTCAGTAGTTTTACGATTTCCATTATTTTATTATTATTTTTCTGTTTCTATTTTTATTAAATATGGTAAAACAAACTGATTAGCCACGCACCGGTACGTTTCAACAATCGATTTCCTTTTGTGTTTATTATTTGGCAGTGAATGGGTTAAATTTGTTACACTACCAAGCATTTTACATGATTACCTAGTTTTAAGTAAATAACAATTAAGAGTTTGATTTTTTTATGTCTTGAAATTGTAAACCTGTGATTTTTCATGATTAGTTTTTAGTAAATAATAATGAGTTTGAGTTTTTTTGATCTGTTGATTATATAAATTTTACACCAGTGATTTTACATGATTACTTAGTTTTAAGTAAACGAGTTTGATTTTATATTATAACATTTATATTTGTTGTGTGTCTGGGTGTTATTATCTATTTAAGTATGTATTTAGAAATATTTAAGTATGTTTATCAGTCTCTGACGCCCATATTACAAGCTCTGCTTAGTTTGGGGTCAGATGATCTTGGTGTGAATAGTCCCAGATATTTTTTTTTTTGTCTTCAAACTTTACATCAGTGATTTTCCATGATTAGTTTTTAGTAGTGTAGTAGTAAATAAAAATTACGTTTTTGAGTTTTTTTGATTTGTTGATTTTATAAATTTTATAAATAATGTACCTCATAATCTGTGATTAGCAAGAATTAGTTTTTAAGTTAAATGTAAATGTTGATCAAGCTGTGATTTTAAACCATTACTTCAAAAGACATACATATGTTGAGCAAAAATTATACTAAAAATAATATGTACGTTTTTTGTAGTGAGACGGTTAGGTTACTCAATTTGTGATTATGTCACATAAATTGTTTTTTTTAATACACCTATTACGTATTAACACAATTTTAATTTTTTCCACAATACATTTTTCTATCATCTGTACAGAAGTTCAAATCTGACATAAATGAGCATTAGGTCATTTTTTACCATGGTAAGAATCGACACATTTTATAAGATAACTTGGGCCATTCGCACCGCAGTGGTTACAGCGGTGCGAAAGGTCCCATTCTGGAACAGTACTTGAGCAATTCGCACCGCGGGGCGAATCGCTTGTGCGGCGAAACGACTAAAGACCCTAATCCTTCATCACTAAGATCAAGTCAAGCTACAAGGATGGCTCGCTAAGCCAATAATAGGGTAATTGTACGCTTGTCTAATTATGTCCCGAGGGTACAAAAACTAGGTAAAGCATATTCTAATTACATTATTGCTCGACATAGGATTGATCCCTCGGCCATCAAGGCAAAGTTTGCTTCAGAAGGTAGATCTTTAATTTAATTTAAATTTGAAATTGAATCAAATTAATAAAAGATTGAAATCTTTGTGATATTTCACTTATTATACTCACTTGTATCTTTCAGCATTTGCTTTAAATAAATAAAAACTATATCAATTTTGTTTTCTTTTATACATTTATTTATAAATAATTTGCTTACCCGACAGACTTTATTCTGTGAAAAGTTATTGGCAAATGTCTGACAGCTGGGAGCATTTTGTTGGAAAATTAAATTGGCGTTTTTAGTATTTTCTGTTACTTATTATTTATGTTTCTCACCGTTTAAACCTTCTAAATTCCACAAATATTTCAAGATCGAAATTAACCAAATCGGTCCAGCCATTTTCGAGTTTTAGCGAGACAAACGAACAGCAGTTGATTTTTATTTATATAGATTGATTAATTCATAATTATGTAGATTTATTAACTTCCTGCAGTTACGAGTAATCGTCCTTGAAATATAAATAAAAGTTACTGATAAAAATTTAAATGTCATCGAGCCCTTTTGATTGAGACTGTACTTACGTTTCAGTTCGTGATCTATTATTCTTTGTAGTTATGTCATTGTAAATACTTTGTGCTAGTAAAAAATATTATTGGTACCGGTATATAAAATACATTATGAACAGAAATGGATATAGCTTGTTGTATATAGGTATAGATAACATTGAAAGTCAAAGATGAGCACCCTTCAAATTGGGTGACACTTTGAAACGCATAACGTTTATAGCCATTATTACAATTGAGATACATTCATTTGCCATACAAATCAAAAAGCATAATGGATTTTAGCAAATTTTTCATTACGCATAAATATAATAACGCCATTATTTTATTACGCATAAGCTTAAAACGCCTTATTTTATTATTCATAACTTTGTTTGACATTCTCCTACAAAGCATAACTCATTAAAGGCATCTTATAAAGTATAACCGCAAATGTACATACGTTTAAAAGCATAGTTTTTTTATCCTGTTTTTTTTTAGTTTACTTCGACATAAGTAACTAAGTATTTCTAACAAAAAGCCTGTTCATGATAATTTTATTTTAGCCTCTAACAGGAAGAAAAACCAATTGGTTATATCGTGCATTGGTAAGGTTAGGTTAGAACTGCGACCAAACAAGTCGCTATTTAGTATTCATTTATTTATTTACAATATAAACTTGCTAGGGAGCCAACACGCTTACATGTAACAAGTAAAAGCAAGCTTGCATGCATTGCTTGCATATTATGGTAAATACTCGTAGGTGTTATTCCTTGAAAATTAAGGGATTATTCGAGTTAAGTATGCTTCTTGAATAGTAATACTATTCAAAAAGCATTCACAAGCATACACGTAGTGTCACGGGTTCGATTTCTGGCCGAGTCAATTCAGAAACGATCTTTTCTAAATAAGCTCTGGTCGCATCTGGCCTAATTCCTTGTCTGGTACCTCGTAACATAGGGATATATTTTATCCCTACTACGAGACCATGAAAACTAGTGTGTTGTCTGGTGGATATTTATTTATTCATTTATTATCGTTTCTGGATTCGGGCGTTAGGCTGACATAACGTGCCTTGTATGCAAACCTATCTTACGTGGAACCTGCCTACTTGGATTAATGTCACTCATAAAGTTCACTAACAGATGCCAGTGAAATTTTAGGAAAACCAAACTTCACAGTTTGAATGTTCTAAGACAAAAGTAGTATCGTCATCAAACTTTAACAAATAGGAGGCCTCAATAGTTTGTCAGCATAACAAATGACGCAAGTGTCGCTTGTTCCGTATTGGGAGTGAGTTCTGAACATAACTCAGCGGTGACGGCTCCTAATCTCTTGGTGGATTGTTGCAAACAGTGCTTCGTCAATTGACACAGCTGGACGTGTGTACCTTTTGCTGCCTATAACTATATAATATACAGATTTATTCTTGTTGCTAGAATTTTGAAATCATATTTTATAGATTCTAAGAAGAGGTTCATTCAAGGTTCGTTAAGGTTCCTTTGCATGTTACGAGTGGGTATTTATTAATTAAATAAAACACAATATGAGGAAATTCCTTCGTGATCCTTGACAGTTGGCCTCTTGTATAAGCTCAGGGTTGCTCAGCGCGCTACGGAGAGAACTATTCTTGGTGTTTCTTTGCGCGATTGAATCCGCACCGAGGAGATCTGTAATAATTCTAAAGTTATCGATATTTTAGCTTATCGCATAGCAAAGATGAAGTGGAAATGAGCAGGCCACATCGCTCGCAGAACTGATGACTGTTGGGGAGTAAAGGTTCTTGAGTGGCGACCACGAACTGGAAGACGCGGCCTGGGCAGGCCTCCTACCCAGTTGACTGATGACCTGGTGCAGGTTTAGGGAAGCCGTTCAATGCGTACGGCCCAAACCGGCTCACTTCGGCGTTACATGGGGGAGGCCTAAATCCATCAGTGGACTTCTAAGGCTGATGATGATGATGAGAAAATTCGTAAAATATCTCAAAATCAGCGGATACGTGAGATAAATTAGTATTCGATAAAGGACTGGTGGCTGAATGAGGCAAATTGAAAGGCTATTGGACTCTGCACTTTTTGTAGTTAAGATGATAAAGATAAATTTTAAATGGTATCTATTAAAAAAGTAACTGCAGTTGCAATTAGCCTTTTTAAACAAAGACTAAAATAAAAATCGGCACTACTACATCATCGTCACTTACGAAATACATTAAAATGGATATAGTGACATATTATTAGATTGAAACCAGTCAAGTTCCAAATTCACTTACGTAACTTTTTCATATAAACACAGACGGTTTCTACCTCCAACATTATCCGAATATCTTACATTAGGGTGAGTGTACATAAATGAGTAAAGCTGAGAATTGACATACGAGAATATGCCATGACCAGAAAAGTAAAATTTCAGAGTGGCCAACAAGCACTGCCTGTAGTCTATTACCGGTGAGGATCACATTGTCTAGGTCGTGCCGCGTCACCTGCAAAGGCGCCTTCTCCTTGAAGAGTACTCGGCAAACTACCTTTAGCAGCCACTTTGAGAGCATAACCCGGTATCCACAAACGCAAATTAAAAGTTGAGCACTGCTCAAATTGATATAAATAAAAAGGACAGCTATACATATTGTTAGGACTATTCAGCTTTGTTTGACGTTTCTGGATTCGGGCGTTATAGTTTACAGTTAGTAAATATAAACAAAACTATACGTTTGCAAACATAAAAACATGTCTTTTTCCTAGCACAGACTGAAATTTTAATTTACTAACGATCCTCGTTCATATTGAGACAAAAGCGAGGATTGTTCGATTGAGCTTTTTCCACTAGTTAAAATTTTCATTCAAAATTGAGCACGCAAAGACTTTGTTGATATTTATGGGTGAGAAGAAATGCATATACAGGAGAACCAAAGAAAGCTCAGATTGACATACCTAACGTGCTGACTGCGTCTTCCTATTAACTGAATTATTCAACTATGTCCCACAACATAGAACTGCCGTACACCTACATTGTCAGTTTCAGCGTTCAATGTTGCTGTTCAGCTACCATCCTAGATCCATCCATAGATGATAATAATAGATGGTTTACTAATAATTTGAGATTGCATACCGTTTCTGTTTTCATATAGTCAATTAGGCAGTAGGATGGTAGGCTTGCAATTTTTTTTCTGTGAAAAAAACTACCTTGCAATTTTTTTTTCTGTGAAAAAAACTACCATTGATCTATGAAAATATCAAAAAGGCTCTAAATATATTTAACTCTTCCCACCTTAAGGCGATTCGGAATTGCCCCTCCTCAATTCCGCGTGCGTGGTAAAACCAGGACCTTGTTAAAAATACCCTACCATTTTAATTTTAGGCTACATCAATAGCTTAGGTTTTAAGCGAAGATGCTGCGGTGGATGTGTGGAGGCTCACGCAAAAATCGCGTGCGGAACACCCACAACCGCGGTAGCCTTCGTGTTCATGACATCGCTTACAAGCTGCAGGAGTGCCACCTTCGTTAGTACCCCTCCCTCCCGGACCCCCCTCCCTCCCGGACTTCTAAGGAGTATAGACGTGTTTTTAGTGATCCATTTTTATTCAAAATTGTTAAAAATAAGTGAATTTAGTGTGCGTTAATTCCGCTTAAATAATAGGAATTCATAAATGCAGTGAGCTGTTTTCGTCAAGTGCGCCCTGTAAGGAAGCTCTAAGTGTGTGTGTCACAGAAGAAAAGGACAAATAATTACAACACGTACTCATAAAACAGAGGTAACAACATCTTTCCGCATTAAATACGTCGTGGACCAATTTATACTAGACGGAAAGGCCGAATGTATGAGAATTCTCGATCCGTGACCAAAGTACTAGACCCCTAAATTCTTAAAGGGTCTCCGATAATTGGACGGAAAGGCAATTAGTATGAAAGTTATCGATCAGTGCCCAGATTACTAGACCTCTTCGACCTCTTCGCACTTAAACAACAGCACCTGTAACACTCTTTTATATCTATTCTGCCCTAGTACTTTCGAAACCCGACCAAACGATGAACGTGCAACGCTCGCCGCCTTCGCAGTCGCCAACCCCCCCACCTCCGCCTGAGCAAACCTCAAGCGCTCAACAGACGCAGTTGTCGGCTGCTACATTCCTACCCGCTACTCAAACTAGAATCGCCAATATTGCTCAACAGCAACGCTATCCATCTGATCCAAATATATCCGCCTACACGAACAATGAATTAAACGTCATGTACAGACCTAAGCGTAGACACGATGACGACCTTGATGCCAACCTAACCGCTTTTAAAACCGAAGTAAAAGATATGTTTAATAAACTAATACAAAACCAAAACGAGAGCTTCAAGAAATTAGATACAAAAATGGAGAAATTACAAACTCAAAACGACGAACTTAAATTGGCTGCCGACTTCAACTCGGAGAAAATTGACAAGTTCATGCAACGATTGGACCAGCTTGAACTAGAGAAAAATGAAGATCGCAAACATATTCAAATGTTAGAAGGTAAAATCGAACAGTTAGAGAGTCCCCGAGTTTGGAAATACGAAACATTCCCAAAAAAACGCAGGAGTCTAAGGACGATTTAGTGGAGATAGTCGTCAGCCTAGGTAAAGTACATAACACCCCAATAAATCCATCGCATATTAAAGATGTCTTTCGCGTAAACTCAAAAACTGAAAACAAAACTATCATCACTGAGTTTACGTCCGTGATGACTAAGGAGAACATTCTTAAATCTGCTAAACAGTTCAAAAGGGCCAGGGTGAACAAGGAAGACAAAATCAATACACAGCATCTACAGATTGATGGTCCTAAGCTGCCAATTTACATTTCCGAGAATCTCACCGCAAAAGCAAAACGTCTTTTCTACTTGGCTTGTGATTTTGCAGAACTCCAAGATTATAAGTACTGTTGGACGTCTTTTGGAAGAGTGTTTCTGCGTAAGAACGACGGTTTTCCTACGGTCTCCGTCAACTCAGAGGCCGACCTAAATCTCCTTTCTAAGCAAAAGTGACTAGCTAGCCTAAAGCAAAATGTTAAAGCAATTTATTCGTATTACATAAGCATAATTAATATTAATTTACACACACACTGCACATTAAACTTCACCTTTTACCCACACAATATAACAACACGCATCACAACACTTATAACTCTATCATATCCAATCTCCTCGATTATCTTATCGCGTATACCATTTATCAATTTGCCAAAACCAAGCATCTTTCTTAAAGCTATCGAACGACACCCTGATTACTCACTGGAAAGGAGCTAGATGATGATGAAGTATTTTGTAATATTGATGCATACTCCCCGGCTAGCAGTCTTGTCTGCGATGTTGATGATTTAGAAAACTTACTACCACATAATAACCACCTAACAGTCCTACATCATAATATACGTAGCGTCTCTGCGAATATAAATCAAATTGAAATCTTGCTGGCCGGACTGAGTTTTGACATTGACATAATTGTCCTTTCTGAGTGTTGGCTTAAAAGTATAAGTAACCCTCCGTCTCTGCAAAACTATAATTGTTTCTATACAAAAAATTGCCCTACCCAAAATGAAGGAAAAGACTCAATAGTTGCTGACATCACTGAACCACCAATTATCGCTGCAAATTGCCTTATCGTCAAATTACCTAAAAGTACCTGTTTGGTTGCAATTTAGCGCCCCCCAGCTCACCGTAATATTGATAATTTCATCAACTCTCTAAATGAAACCTTAAATTCTCTGCATTCATTCAAAAACGTTTATCTGATCGGTGATATCAACATCAATATCTTGGACACGAATCACCAGACAGACAAATACCGAAACATGTTGGCTCTTCACGAATTTCTTCCTGGACATAACTTTCCCACGAGAGACTCGACATGCTTAGACCATATAATGATAAAATCAAAACTACAAGCATCCACAGCTGTTGTTCGTACCACCTTATCAGACCATTTTTCTACTTTCCTTAGTATGAATCATGGAAAACAGGACTACTCAAAGACACCCATTACCTGTAAAATCATAGATTTTAATGAAGTCGTCAGGGTCCTCCAGGAAACCGATTTTAATCCTATTTTAGAATGTAACAATGTTAACGAAGTCGCAAACCAATTAGTTACAGTTATAGCAAATGCAGTTCAAAACCACACTGTCATAAAACAAATACCGAATCGTAAAAGAATCAAACATCCATGGATCACACCTGGTATTTTAAGATGCATAAGAAACCGCGACAGATTACACGCCAGAGTCAAGAAATACCAAAATGACGAAATATTAAGAGTCACATACAAACGTTACAGAAACTTCTGCAACGATCTTATTAAAAAAGTTGAGAAGCAGTACAATCAAAATAAATTAGTCAAGGTACAGCATAATCTAAAAAAAACATGGGAAGCAATTAGAGAAATAGCCAAATTTAACAAAAATAAAAATGACAGCTATCCTGATCTACTAAAAATAAAACCAAATTGTACTGACTCTATCAATGCCATTGACAATTACTTTGCCAACGTAGGGAAGACACTGGCTAAGAAAATCACTGAAAACTTGGGCTACGTTCAAAATTCCGGCCAAAGCGAAAATAGCTCACCTAGTTCATTTTTTCTAAAAGAGACAAATCACGAAGAGGTTTTCGCAACTATCAAAAACCTTAAATTCAGTTCTGCTGCTGGTATCGATGGCATACCAACCTAAGTGATTAGTATGGCAGCCCAAGTTTTAGTCCTCCCTATTACTCACTTATGTAACTTGAGCTTTAGTGAAGGTGTTTTTCCAGTCTGCCTGAAAACTGCTCTAGTTAAGCCAATCTATAAAGCCGGAGACAGCCAGTGTCAGCAACTACCGCCCAATATCCATTTTACCCTGTCTCTCTAAGGTTTTGGAACGATTATTATTAAATAAAAAGCTCATGGATTATTTGAATAAATTTGACATTCTCTCTCACCATCAATATGGGTTTAGAAAAGGAAAGTCCACGGAACAAGCTGTAGTTGATCTCACTCAGAAAATAAAGAAAAATGCCTGGCCATATTTTTGGATCTCGCAAAGGCTTTTGATACTGTCTCCATCCCCCTACTAATAAAAAAGCTGGAACGTATCGGAATCAGACGCACCGCTCTGAACTTATTTACTAGTTATCTAGAAAATAGAAATCAGAGGGTAAACATTGGTACTATCACTAGTGACCCGCATTGTCTATCCTACGGCGTCCCACAGGGGAGTATATTGGGGCCAAGTTTATTCCTCATATACATAAATGACTTGTGTAACCTCAAACTAGATGATGGGAAACTGTTCACTTTTGCTGATGACACTGCCTTGGTTTTTCTATGGCAAGTCCTGGCTTGAATTAAAGGTGCTGAAATGTCTGGATCAAAACCTACTAACGCTCAACGTAGACAAAACAAAATACCTGACCTTAACTAAGCTGAAACACCTACAACCTAAGGACTTCAACTTAACAGCCCATACCTGCCAAAGACTTGTCCGCCCCGGATCATGCTCTTGCATCACCCTAAAACGTCTTACGGACACCAAATACCTAGGGGTTTACATAGATTCGCTTTTATCATAGAAACATCACACTGAACAGCTCACAAAAAGAACTCGTAAAATGATAGTCATATTTAAACACTTAATAACCTCTGCAAGCGTTGAACTCCTAAGATCTACATACCTAGCCTTATGTCAGTCAATTGTTGCCTACTGCATCACATCCTGGGGTGGTACCTACAAAAAATACATATTAGCCGTTGAAAGAGCACAAAGAGCAATATTAAAAGTTATGCTGTTCAAGCCATACTCTTATTCCACTACACAGCTGTACAAAGATGCCGACGTACTCACAGTAAGGCAGCTGTTCATTTTAAGCTCTCTATTGTTTACTCATGCTAAGACCACATTCGACCCACAAATACTTATGAACAACAGAACTACACAATTTTCAGATTCAGACCATCGTCATCCCCATTTGCTAAACGACATCAAACATTTTTGGGACCTTACTTATACAATAATGTAAACCGCCAATTAAACATTTATCCAATGACTCGATATAATTGCAAAAAACACTGAATAAGTACTTACGCCTAAAATCCTACGAAGAAACTGAGGAGATGATAAAAACAATGGTATGATAAAAACGAAATAAGATCAATAACACAATAAAATAGCACATAATTCACCAACATAACACACAACACACACGCACACTCACACAACACCCATGCACACTCAATATCACACAACACACATGCAGACACAAACTCACACTACACACACTTACACATCACATACACACGCACACCCATTTACTATTCCTAAGACATTGAGATGGTTTAAGATTTTGGAAAACTTAAGTACATGCGTAGATGAATGCATCTAAAGAGCGCTTTGTCAAATTGTAAAATTTCCATTTTCCTTTTACATATTATTATTTAAATTTAAAAAAAAAATTTGTTTAAATTAAAATTTCTTATTAAATTTTTATGTCTCTAAATTTACGAGTAACATAACATAATTATAGTGTTTGCTATACTGGTCCGATGGTGGGGGCCGGAATTCTGTAACACAGGATTTCCTAGTACAGGTTCCGTTCTCTCACGTTGGTTGCATACTACAACATGTAATATAACTTTCGTATTGTAACATTATCTTTAAGATTTCTACGTAGACCTTTGTGATTGGAAATGAATGTTTTTTTATTATTATTCTCTTTATTCAGTATAAATCTTAGATATAAAATTTGTATAGTATTGTTACAAAAACAGAGATTTTTAACATTAAAAACAACTTATGAATTATAATTATGAAAACTAAATAATCACAATTATAAAACTTAAGATTAAAGTTACAAAAACAATGATTTATAAAAATACCATAAAAATCTTAACTTATGGAGCCGCCGGCAGCGGGGCAGGTGAGGCCTAGACTACCGGTGGTTAGGGCTGCAGAGAGAGGAACCTCCTGACAATACGTGTCGTGTCCAAGAGTACCGTCTTCTGTATCTGACCCTTGATCCAGCCGCTAAGCGAAAGCCTCTCGAGGTGTTGGTCGAGGCTCTTCGCTATTAAGCCGTTTGCCGAAACCACTATCGGGACAATGATCGTATTATTATTATTATTATTATATAATTTCGATCCGATCAATTTTCCGATGTCGTTGACTTGCCGGACTGAGTATGACTGAAAAAAAAACATTTAAATAATCCCTCTAAAAGGAATCTGCAAAGTGTAGCTCAGATTTATTTTATTTTATTTTATTTAAAAAACAATACAATATTTTAAGCAAAAATAATTTACATCTTTTCGCGTATAAACTAGACATAATATTATATATTTCGGGAAAACGAGACAATAATATCATTCGAGAAAATATCCATCTTTCCGATACCTTTGTACATGTTCATTTAATTTGTTTATTTGGTTGTAAACGTAGCCTTACAATAGAACTATTTTATTGCCTCGCTGCTCGTGATCGACGGCACCAATGACTTTCCAAATACAAGGACCTAGCATCTGTGCGTTGTTAACGGGACAGCAAAAAATGTGCTTGACATCATACTAAGCACACTTTTTGCTTATTTGCGATGGATTCTTACTCCTTTCACTCACTAATGTCAGAAAGAGACAGAAGACAGGACTTCACTGTCACGCATGTGCCATGTTTTAGCAGTTTAATCGCATGAGGCGATGACATGCTTTGTCCAGTGTATGAAAAATCATTGGACAACACACTGCTCGGTGTTAGGGACCGATAGCAGCGTCATATACTTTCCAATAATCCTTCTTGCGACAGCTCGATTTTTCACGCATAACAAATGCGCATATTTCGGTGTAAGCTATTTTTTATTACACCGAGTGAGAGACGTATATTGTTCCCGAATATAATTTTATTATGTGCTGTTATGGTGGAGTAAGATGATGACGGATTTGTTGCTTGTTGTCGGGGACGAGAGGGGGAAAAAATTGATAGTATCTATAATATGATTCAAAGTACAACTGTTAAAACAGCTTACTTGTACAAAATATTTCCTAAACCCGTTAAGAAGTCTTGTCGAAGTGCTAAAAAATACTAACAGACGGACTAAAATTATATATGTTTTTGAGACATTTGATGGAGCAGAGTAGAACAGTGAATTCTTTTGCCCGTATTTAGGATGCAAATACAAGTACTTATATACCACCAGGGGCCTTATCACAGTCGCTTATATCCAGTCCAATTCTCTAAACTAAGGGTAGCGACATAGTAAAAGGAGAGAAGTGAGCCAAGCGGAATAAAATACACGCATAATATAACACGCAGGGCTGTTGCATGTAGTTTATTCGATCGTCAAATGCTGCGTCAATCTCTGAACAACCAATCTGGACTACAAATCTGTATCCGATTAAAAGCAATGTTATGAATCTTAGTTAAGTTCGGTACTTAGGTACTC
The DNA here is from genome assembly GCA_947369235.1 of Udea olivalis. NCBI lineage: Eukaryota > Metazoa > Arthropoda > Insecta > Lepidoptera > Crambidae > Udea > Udea olivalis. Next base: position 16,835,863 of record OX376359.1, read on the forward strand.
ACCGTTCTTATACGGTAGGTAATGTGAAGAAAGACAATTCTGGATTTGATGAGTTGTTATTATGTCATCCATAAACACTGCAATTCCTATTTACATAATATATTATGTACTATTTTGAAGCAATTTTTGAGCTCGAATATAGAATGTACGTCTCACACGCACAATAAACAAAATAAATCTTATGCTTGAATATCATTTATGCGTAAGCATATTTAGGCTTTAGAATAGTGTGCTTAACAATTCATAATCAGCCTTTGGAAGTCCACTGCTGGACATAGGCCTCCCCCATCGAACGCCACAACGAGCGGCCTTGGGCCGTACGCATCCAACGGCTTCGCGCAACCTGCACCAGGTCGTCGGTCCACCGGGTAGGAGGCCTGCCCACACTGCGTCTCCCAGTTCGCGGTTAACAATTATTATGCTTAAAAGAAGTTATCTTAAAAAACTAGGACAGTTAAGAGAACTCCTCAACGGGTCACAGTAGCTACATTGTAATTGGACTTTATTCATAAGTGGTTTGATGATATCACTTAAAATAGTAAAATAAAATATTTTTTAACATAAAAACACCGACTTCAAAAGTAAACTAAAAAATAAGTTTATTTCGCACAAGGTAATATATATATTGACGACACGATTGGCGTAGTGCGCTGTAGCACGGTTTTTTCGCCTCGATTTCCATAGTGTCCCGGGTTCGATTCCCGGTCGGGTCAATTCAGGAAACGATATTTTCAGAATTGACTCGGGTCTGGGTGTGCTGGGAGACGCCCCTGGCTTATTTCCTTGTGTGGTACCTCGTAACACAGGGATATTAATCCCTACTTCGAGACCATTACAAGAGGTGTTTATCTTTTTAAAAAAAAAAAATGGATTTAGTTGAACCAAAACAATCAAATACGTATTTTAAATTTTGAAGTCGGTGCCAAGCCAAGTAAATGCTACAACAACCTTACTTCAATATCGAATTACCAAGTACACACAATATTATGAGATGGCAAAACAATTACAAACTAAATTACAGTATTAGAAAAATATAGGAATAGGTAATAGTAATAGGAATTAGCCTATATATTGTCCCACTGCTGGGCAAAGGCCCCCATCATTGAAATCAAATCATCGCTACAATGGATAGGTATTGGCTTAATCACCACGCTTGCCAAATGCGGGTTGGTGATCACAAACCCAGGCTATGTTCCGAAAAACACAGTTTGCCCGACCTGGAAATTGCACCCGGGACCCCCGGGTTTTTGGGCCGAGCTCTGGAGCCACTTGGCCACGGAGGCGGTTAGGTTGATACGGTTAGGCGGCCCTAGGAATAGGTACCTACCTAATAACAATCAAAGTACATTTAGGATACGATAAGTGGCTTACAAACTCTACTAGTAAATAAAAACAAATTATGGAGGAACGATTAGCGCCCGTAGCTGTACGAAATCCACCGTATTTGTGAAGTTTATACGTAGCACCGACTTCAAAATTATAAAATACGTATTTAATTATTTCGGTTTCACTAAACAAAATACGTATTACTTACGCATACGTATTAATATACGTATGTAATCTAAATTGTGTGTAATTTGTATGGACTTCGTCTGAAATAAATTGTTTTTTTTTTTTTTTAGTGTGAATTTAATTATTTTTTAATTTTAAGTTTATAGTTCACTAGCGGCCTTGACAAACTTCGTTCTGTCAAAAGATGCAGCAAATGCAGCTGTCGAAGCTGTGAACATTAAGTATGGAAAAATGTTATTGCTTTTATTTTATTTTTCGTCAATTTCCTAATGTTTTTATTACTTATTATCCCGATGTAGACAAATCCAAAAACACAAAAATCATAAAAATCGATCCACCCGTTCTTGAGTTATAAGTGGTGTAACTAACACGACTTTCTTTTATTTAAATAGATTATACTCGTCAACAAAATTGTATGTCGGACATTTTGGTCGTTCTTTTTAGATATAATAGTAAGTTTTAATCAGCGATTTAGCCACTTGAAGTTGACACGATAACGCTTTTTCGTAAATCAAGGTAGCGAGATTGATAATACTATAAAAGAAAAAAAATACTAACAAATCATCATGTGTCAAAACGAAAGGTTGGACAAAATTTTGCATGTATTGGTACAATCTAATGCAATGTAATAAAACTTTAGAAAAAACTATTAAAACGCCAATATCTCGTTAACTATTAATTTTGAACCCCTAGTTAAAAGGGCTCAATTTGTTGCAAATAACGTCTTCTTGTACACTTTTCAAGGAATAGGTTTATTTACCCTGTCACCCTGTAGGTACTAGTAGCTATTAAGATTGATTAACCAAAAATAAACATTTCAGAAAAGGCGAAAGTTTCACCTGAAACAACTCAAAACAAGGTACCTCAAAATACTTTGAACGCCCCAAGTTTGTAAAAAGTATGTTGAAACACACATACACTGATGAAAGTAAAGTCTCTGTAGCCCTTATTTTTATTTTAGGATCCAGTATTATTTTCTAAAAATCCCTGCTTACTTAATAAGTAAGATGTTCGGTATTTTCGATCATTTTCGAATTTGAAATTAGGAAATCCGTAAAGAGCTAAATGCCTCACGCTCTGCCTCTAATTCAGTAACGACAATCAAAGCTGAGCAGCCCTTGGATGTGACGCATTAATTTGAAGGGTGGTTAACTGTAAGTAACGCTTATAAATTGGCAGGTCAGCCCAGCAAGTAAGTTAGTCAAAGTAGCTAACAGTGCAAAGATCTGATAGAACTGAGGCAAAGTGAACTGAACAGGTCTTCAGTTCACTTTGCTTTAGAACGCAAAATTCCAGAAAATCACCAGGATTGGCCTTTTTTCAGCAGTGAAATGATGATGATGTGTCGACATGAATAACCTGATAGACATAATATTATATGCAGGCGTTCAAGTTGAGGATGGCCAGCTCAGTAATTTGTCCACAATACTGAGCTTGTCAGCCTCATATTTGGACCTGACGACCACTTTCCACCAGGTGGAATGAGGAAATTTTGACGGAAACGATCTTTTCAAGACATTTCTGCTTACATTATTTTTAAAAGTGCCCTTGGTTTCACTAATTAACAAAGACCTAAATAAAACACAGAAAGAGATAAAACATTCAACATACGGAGCCCTCTGTCAGCCCGCATTTTGCGGGTGACCGCATTTTTGCAGACAGTAGGAGTTTGTGTTTTCATTAAATTTAATGCTGTTAAGGAAGATTTTGGTATTAAATTTGCTATCAGGACAATACACGGAGATGACCCAATTTCGTTTTGAATATTTCACTTCATGATTTAATTTACTCAACTTTCCTTTGTGTGCTTTGTTTGTGAGTGAGAATCTTAATTTAATGTTAGATTTGTTTTCTTGGTCAATACGTGATTACGAAGATTTTGATGTATATTGAGGAGCGTATTGATATATCAAAATAACTATTTAGTTCGCCCTCAGGCGCAATGGTTCTGTTTAAAGTCCTGATTATCATTAAATAGTTAGATACCCATCTTGGATAATATTGATGTGGTGAAAGTTATGATATAAACTCAAACTCAAATAACTTTATTTAAATATACGTATCTTGAAAGTCAGTACCTTCAAATCGTTAAATTTACAGCAAAATATACTAAATAATAGATATAATTACCGTTGATAATTTGGATATATAAATACACAGTATACAGACATAATGCGACTCTACCACCGCGTCGGAGTTGTTTCTTGCTGAGAAGACCCGGCGAAAACTCATTCATTTATTGAGTATGTTTCATTACATATATTATTCATAACCACTGCTCTAAAGGCTTTTCGAGTCCCGATAAAACTTTTATGGAGTGCCACTGGTGAGCTTATAAGTTTGTGAGTTATATCTTTATCGCCATGCTTGCCAAATACTGTTTGGTGACCTCAACGCGGAGCTATGTTGCACCAATCTAGAAAACCACTTTGCATGATCTAAGATTGCCAGGGCTGCTGGATTTCTTCTCTTTCAGAAGAGAAGAAAACCTTATAATGTGGTTTCAAAATAGTAATAACTAATGAGTTTCTTCCCGGGTCTTCTCAGTGGAATCAGCGTTCCGACGTCGGTGGTAAACTCACATTATATGTATGTTATATTTAGATATAGATTGTATTAATAATATTATGTAAGAGTATATTTATACTAATTGATAAACTGAAAATGCTAAATGACGATTCAAAAAAACTGTAACTCTATGGTCTACTCGTACTTGAATAAAGTATTTTTAAATTTAGAATTCTGTGACTGTGACAGGTATGTACTATGCGTGTGTGCGGGAGACCTAGCTGAACTACTGACCGAACTAGTAAAAACCGGTTTTTCTCCGTAAGTGACGAGGCCCTAGTGCTCACGTGCTTAAGTGGAGCAGTATCATCTGTTAAGGTTTCCAAACGGACCTACATCTGTCAAGCGGACTTGTCAACTGTCAAATTTCCGCGCCATGTGCCTTCGCTTGTCTTAAAGTTTGATTACAAGATTCAAGTTTAAAAGGGATGTATTTCGTGACGAGGAGTCGAATAAATGTTTGCCATATATGAAGTAGTTTCCATTACATAGATATATCACCTTTCACAGTGCGGTTGATGAAGCTTTGCCCCTTTTCCGTTTATTTACTCATGTGATGTAAGCTTTCGGTTGACGAGACCGACCAATAAAAGATGAAACAGTCATACCGTCGATTATCTTGAAAATAAATTGTCAACTCCACTATCTGCTGTCTCAAGAAGCTTACGTTACTTGTCATATTTGCCGTCTACGTCACACTAATGGCTACTGAAGGGAAACTCGAGAAAATTTCCGAGACGAGGGTATCGTTGGGAGAACTATTTCCTAAATTGGCCTCTAGTCAGTTCCGTCAAGATTAGTTACAGTTATTTATTTTATTTATTTGTTTTCTACACGTTATTGACACTTGTTTGTCTTAAGTAGTATATTCCTGGGAGTAAGGACTTTAGAAATTATTAGAATAACTCAGCAATTCATACCTTTAAAAAATCTGTATTCAATGAGTATTTTTTTTAAATAGTTTGACAACTTTCAGTAGTACATATTTTTTTCACAACGTCTACTTGAATATGAAGTCATTTATTTGACTAAGATTTTTTCTTGCAAATAAAGACAAAAAAATCCTGGAGTAACCCGACCGGTAATCAAACCCAAGATACCGCGCTAGTCAAAGCGAAAAACTGCGCTACAAAGCACTACGCTAATCGTGTCCTGAAATAAGATAAAAGTTGTTTTTTTTTATTAGAGAAGTAACTATTTAAAATATGACGAGATAATCGAACAAGTTAAATATTTTTTTGTTGGAAGTATCAGGACAGAAGGTACAGGCTTGGGTTCAAGTCCTGCTTGAGCCCAAGCCTGATCCTTGAACCCGCGTCTTCCACAATGCGAGTGGCTGCTTTTCCAACTGAGCTATCGAAGCCATTAACAGACCTGGCGAACCGCCTTGTTTATTTTGCAGCTGTAAACCAAAAAATCACTTAAACATACTATACTTACTGTACAGTACTTTCTTACTTATTATATTTCAATTTTAACAGTTTGTTTAATTGAACCGCTAAAACAACTCAACAAACTGAATCTATCGTAGATCCGTTTCGGTATGACGTGGAGCCGCTGATAGAAAAAGGGAGGTCTAGGATATAATTAAATAACAAGAAACTGACAAGGGTCGCCTTGGGATATCGGAATCTGCTGTCAGAAACTATATCGGGATCTCAGGGCAAAAGTAATGAGAAAAGCGATGTTTTCAACACTTGTAAACTAGCACATCTAACATTCGTGTCCTTGAGCAGAACTTATCTAAGCATCCTTTGAAGTACAGCGAGACTCGTTAACTAAACAGTTTAACTTCATTCAATAATGAGATATTGAGGCTGTCTCTCTCTAAAACGAATTACAAATAATCTAAAAGGAAAGAAAATGCCTGGCATACCATGGAGAGCACGCCGTACCAATGTGTCGATCCTAGGACAATTGTAAATATAAAAACAAGGCTCTTCACCACCTGCCTACGTAGAATCCTGGAGTACTTCGGCCATATTGCAAGAAAGGACAACAACCTAGAGAGACTTATGATCACTGGCAAAATCAAGAGTAGAAGACCAAGAGGAAGGAGCCCTATGCGATGGAGCGACCAGATTCGCACCACACTTGAAACCATCTTGCACGATGCCTTTCACTCTGCTTCGGACAGAGGCAGATGGCGACAAATAATTTGCGACGAAATACATAAGGATGATCACGACCCTCAGCAATAAGGAGACCGACGCGAGGAGGAAAAGAAATGAAAACAATCGATTGATTTAATTGTAGTTTTTTACTTCCCACATAATAGAAACTTGAAAAAATCTACCTGGGTCCTGAGGCTAGGCTTATATTTTTAGTTTTTATTTTTAGATGGAAAAAATCATCGTAAAAATGCTAAAAAAATAAAACAATTCTTTATTTAAATTTATCATTATCATCCGTGCGGTCTATTCTGGTTGTGAACCCACACTGGTGTGTGGGGTTCCAGGATCCGCCTTTCTTATTAAATTCATTATTTAATTTATTGTATCATCATTATTAAGCACTTCAAACTTTAACTTTGACTTTGACTAACGAGCTGGGGCCTTATTACAATCTCTTATAACTTGTCAAGTTAATTCCCTAAACTGAGGTTAGCAAGCTATTCCTCGTAAGTCAGTATATATCCATTCTAGAAGATGCGCTAGTGCCAGGTAACCGCTGACTGGCTGGAAATGAAAGATCATAACTACGAAATTGCTCACTACGGTCAGTGTAGCGACAATGTGTGTGTTTTTACTGACATCGAGGAGAAGAGGCGAAGTCTTGTTGTTAAGCTTGACGGAGTGTTGGACCCTCTGATTTCAGAATGGAGTGCATGCAATCTCATCGAGTTCAACGCCAAGAAAACGCAGGTGTGTGCATTCACAGCAAAGGCGTCGCCGTTCCTTTCCCAGCCCACTCTTCAGAGCACCCCGCTACCGATAAAGGATAGCCTAAACATCCTTGGCATGGAAGTTCGTAGCAACCTACCATCCAGACGTGGAACGCTCTTCCAGCACATGTGTTTCCTTCCTCTTATAGTCCCGGGTTCTTCAACCGGGGCGTGAAAAGGCAGGCCTTCAAGGTGAGGATGGCCAGCCCAGTGATTCGTTTGACTGACTGGGCTTGTCAGCCTCATATCTGGACCTCACAACCGCTTTCCATCAGGTGGAGTGAGGTCATCTTGACGGACAATATAAAAAAAGTTTAGGGAAAGAACTTGACAAGTTTTCAGGGATTGTAAAAAGGCCCTCAATCATCTTGAATGAAATACAACAGCTTTACGGAATGAACTCGCGGAACATCTGATGATCACTAAAAAGATTAATCTTGGATGCCTTTTCATGCCATTGATTGAAGAACTCGTTACCAACAAGCTCGTTTAATAACCGAGTGCCTGAGTAACTCTCAGTCAGGCGTAACTACTAGAAGTGAAAAGGTTAAATTTGCCATTCCTCTTGGGGAATGTAAGAGAGCACTGAGAAAGGTTTTCTTAAAATTCCGACGGTAAAGGGGAAAATATGGGATTTTAGCGTACGTACGAAATCACAGCCCAAAATTAGTTTTCCAATACTAAGAATGAAAACACAAAGTTATTAACTCAATAAATAAGCATCAATTTAAAAAGCTACATCATCAGAAAGTAACGTGGGTTGTTTTTTATTTTCAAATTAACTAGAATCCTCTACAAAAATGCAATTAAAATAAATTGTAATTAAATTTCACTCGTGCGAGGCCGTAGCGGTTCGCTTTTAACTAATAGGTATAGGTTTTAAATGAGCCTCTATTAAGATTCTAGGCAGAAATAACTTTTAGAGCTTCTAAAGCAAATCCAAAACCTATTTTACAAGTAAAGGGTGAGTAAAATAAGATTAAATTATCTGTTTGACCATGTATTTCATCGTATTTTTGTTTAATAAAAAATGAGTCAACCGCAGAAAAATATTACGATTTGTTTGTTTAACGATGTATCATACCAGGTGATTATCAAAAGACTTACAAAAGCGATATGGCATAAACATATAAGACAACATTTAATTTTTTTCATTTCCTTTGTTTAGGGTTTTCAAAATTAAATTAAAGTTAATGAAATGAATTTTATTCTCACTTAGATAGCTTGTAAAGCACTTATTGATTATGCCATTATGTAGTTTAGTAGTTGTTGATAATCATCCGATATTACCCAAGGCTTTTGCTTCTAGAACACGAGGAATGGTATTACGTTATACTATTTACATAATAGATAATAAAGACGCTTAACGAAGCCGAAACCTACGTATTCTGCACATCATCAGGACCATTGTTTCTCTCAATAGTTACAGAGTTATTGAAGGTCAAAGTAAAAAAAATATCTCAAGATTTTGATAAAAACAAACTCTAATCATGATTACTTAATTTTTGTCTTAAGAAACATCATCTTTTTACACCCTGTATATACAGATAATATTAAATATAGTAGATTGAAATTTATTCTTCAACACATTAAATTAAACATTAACACTTGGATGATGCAAAGCTATTGTGTTGGTTTTGCTGACAAAATATGTCACATCCATTCATGTTCGATGGAATGGATTATAGAGATCAAAATCATAAATGTTTGACCTTTAAGGTTCCTTTCACTGGCTTAAAGGTGTCTCATTTTAAAAGGCTTTCGAGATTTGGGTGGAAAACATGTTACTCATCTATTCCATTCTAATCTTCCTCGCCACATTCTTCTCACGATTCACACAACATAGTTCGTTACGTAAACATCATTTCGAAAAGAATTTGCTTTTTTTTAGAGAGTATTCCTATAATATTATAATACTATTCGAATAAAGATTACAATAAAGCATAACATTGAACATACAATTATAATGGGTTAAAATAAATGTACATTCCATGCAGGTACACATCACTGTTATACCCTCACAGGGTTATGTTAGCAATTTTTTTTATTAATTTTTTGGCATGGAGGTAATAATTGGAGGTGAAAATTTTGGCATTATAAACATGGCTACCAGAGCTAAAGTTAATTTAGTAGGGCTATTAGGCATTACGTATTTAGATTATTTTTGTCTATGTTATGTTCCTCTGCTGGGCAATCTCAAAGTCTTATTAACCCATTGAGTGTTAGTCGAACATACGGGTGTCCCGCGGAAACGGATGTAATCATAATTGCAATCGGTATTAACTTAATCTTCACGCTTGCTACAACACTCTCATGCAAAAATACATTCACCTTTTGTGTTCGGTGACAAACCTTAACATTCCTGTAATTTAACTTTGACCTAATTCATAATTAACGTTGTTAAGTCCGACGCTAGTGACAAATCACACCAAGTATAACAATACAGGCTTTTAGCAAAAGTTGTGTGATCAACAATATGTTTTAGCGCATGAACTTTGAGTTGATTTTGGGATGAATAAAATTTTAAAAAGGGTTAAGATAGCTTGGTGTTAAAATGTCAGGCCTATGTCAGAGCGATTAAGGACAAGTGTGGGATGGCCACGGACAAAATTAACTGAACATGCTCGTAAAGCCCACTTTACTCTTCGAGATTGTAAGTAGGGCAGCTCTAGGCGTGAAAAAGGTTGGATTATACATTCGTTTACCTACCTATGTCTTTATAATATAGGTGTAGAGCTGGTTGTGTTGTCGCAGCTAGTTAAATAAATTTGCAGCTCTGCTTTTTTAAATAAGACGCTTATTTTAGCAATTAAAGCACCTTTGTTGTTCCGATAGTACGAGTATATTATACAGTGAGAATAACGCTCAATAAAAAAAAAAACTAACACTATCTATATTTGCTGCTCGTATCATGGCATTCATGGCTTATTTTAGCAATTAAAGCACCTTTGTTGTTCCGATAGTAAGAGTATATTATACAGTGAGAATAACGCTCAATAAAAAAAAACTAACACTATCTATATTTGCTGCTCGTATCATGGCATTCATGGCTTTTTTTAGCAATTAAAGCACCTTTGTTGTTCCAATAGTACGATTATATTATACAGTGAGAATAACGCTCAATAAAAAAGAACTAACACCATCTGTATTTGCTGCTCGTATCATGGCATTCATGGCTGGAACAATTTGGCAAATTTTGATTTTGAAATATTTGCGAAAGTTCAGGGAAGGTTTAAACGGTGAGAATAAGTAATGGAAAAAACTAAAAACGAAAATTTAATTTTCCAATACAAAATGTTCACAGCCGACAAACATGAGCCAATAACTGTTGAAAGAGCAAAGTCTGTCGGGCAGTTAGTTTGTAATAAAAACAGCACTATAGCGAGAAATAACTAGTCCTATCATAGGTATTATCCACCAACACATAAAAGCAATAATAAACCATATGATGTTAATTCCGATCGATGTATGTAAATAAACTAAATACACGCAGATTCATCCAATCTGTAAATTCATCAAAGAATTTAACTTGTAAAAGCAATTAGTTAAATAAATAATTTACTAAGGCTCTTGCCAAAAGTAACACGATACTGTCGTTTCGACATGTCAAATTAAAAAACGTATGGAACGAGGGTTTTCTGAAATGGCCTGCGTGAGATGGCAGCACTGTAGCGTTTGGGCATATCAACTGTCAGATACATACATTATTTGTATTTTTCGATCATTTTTTTGGTTTCTTTAATCTTATAAACATTACTATAGGAATATTGTTTTCTTAAAGGCCATAATGTTGTACAGTGCTTACGTGTGCAAATAAATCAGGAGGGCATAAGTTCCCTACGGAAGATAAATAACGATTAAACAGTGGCTTGTAGCCATTCGCAGTGATAAATTTACTCTAATGAAAAAATAGCCTCGTTGATTAATATATGTTAATAAAACATGGTTTATTATGCTTAATTAATATACGTGTTTTGTGTTTGGTGAGTTGTAGTTGATTATTGTACATTAATTATCAACTACAACTCAATGAAACACAAATAACTGCAATTTAGAAGCTACAAAACCAAATCAAATTGTGTAAACAAATACTAGTACCTTAAGTTACCTTTCTATGAGGTACCTTTCTTCCCTTAGTACCAGTGGCTTTTGCGCCTCTGTTTTTGAGCTCAATCTACACTTCGGTGAATTGTTTCTGGCCGTTATCCATAATAAAATCAATTACACCTCCAAATTTATAGAATTTCAAAAAACAATTATATTTTCGGTACGAATCTATGAGATCTGACAGCTGTTTGCACGGACGCAACGGCAGCGCCGACTGGTGGCAGAAAAAGTATCGAAAACCCTCACTGACATCAAATGACATTTCGATGAGACGAATGCTAATGTCATTCGTGCATTTTTGAATTCGACATTGTCGAAACACTAGTAGCGTGTTGCTCTTGGCTTAAACGTATGAAGCTAACATCAAAATGTAATTTCGATTAGATGAGTGCTTACGTCCAACCCATACATTTTATTGATTGGTATTCAGCTTTACAACCGGCTTTTTGCTGCATCAACAAAAATAACACATGAACAACCAATTTTCTTAATCTATTAACTTAAGATGTTTGTATTATTCCCAAATGGGTTTCAATAAATGGCTGTCTCTGAAAGATTCTCGATGGGTCGAGTTAAACACGTGACATTAGGGTGAAGGGTTGGGGCGGAATAACTCGGGCTACCGGGAGATTTGGCCGCCCTAGATATGGGCAGGGTCACTCGGTTACACTGTTATGTAACGTTAACGTGCTCTCTCACCGCGAGCATTTTCCTGTAATGTAACGTTTATAATTCAATTTTGAGCATTACATTACAGTACTGCCTCCCTGACATAACGAATATTCACCTGGATTGTACATTTCAGATTCAAATTTGAGCAATACATACAATACTGCTTCAGAAAACTTCAGGGAAGTTGCATCAAAATATTACACATTGTATCATCAAGTTGCGCACTGTAATACTCAGTACTTTTCCCACACCAACGTAATGCTCGAATCTGTAACATTACAATTTGCGCACTGTAATGTGTAGGGTTTTTGTGTACACATTAGTTACCTACTTATGATCTTTATTAGTTTCTTGCATGAATAACTTTGTCTTTATGAAGCTTAACATTTTACAATACTTATCCTTTAGTTTCTCTGGAGTTTTCCTGACGAAACGTTTTTCTAAACTTCTTCTAGCACTGTTTTGGTCCTTTTTATAACATTATGTACCTGAAATTAATCGTTGTATCCTATTTTTGTAAAGACCTAGGTTATAATAATTGTTTATATTTTTCTGTCACTGTCATTTTTAATTATTCAACGTCGGATTTGACAACCAGTGGGACGTCAAAAGAGCTGTAAATGAAGCAACCTCGACTCTTTGGAGAGGCAGAATGCCATAGAACAAATTCGTGTTTAAACCAAAATAGAATTCTAGAAGCGAACCAAAAATGATATAAAAGGACGGCTTACCGAACAGCGAATCAGTCATCTTGCGGATTCTAAGCCATCAAGTCTAACCAACAAGTAACTAACGGAGAAGTTCCGTCTTACCTGCTGCCATCCTCCCTGCTGCCTATCTACCTCCAAGTGAGGGAGCACCTTTACATTAACCAGTATGAGAACGGAATATGACGAACAAATGTAACCCTAAAACGCGAAGTGATTAGCACTTTTTATTTTTATTCAATTATCACATTTTTTTTCTTACCCCTTACATTATTTATTTACTTCTCACCGTTACAGTAGTCATTTTATTTATCTCATCTATTAGGTATTCATGTGCATAATTATACGATGTTGGTCAAGACACCCGTTTGGGCCCTGTCAAATGACCAGCGACATATGCCGAGACAGGGACCCCTATAGGCCCCCATATTGAGATCTGATTTTTTACAAAGATGTTCTTTCTTAATTATCCTGGCGCAGCGGCCCAGAATGAGCCTTAGCCTCCGACACAAGAAGACGCCACGCTCTTCTGTCTTGCACGATCTCTTACCAAGGATGCGCTTGGAGAGCTAGCAGGTCCCGTTCCACCTCGTCCTTCCAGCGGTACCTGGGCCGACCTACCGGTAGCCGACCTACCGGTAGCCGACCTACCGGTAGACGACCGCTTGGCCGTCCTAGGATGTTCTGCTATGTCTTTTTTTTAATATATATGTTAGAAGAAAATGCGCAAGAGACGCCACCTAACTGCGAGCTCTGCAGTTCTGTCTGCACTCTGATTGGCTGACGGGTTTTGAAGAAAGTCCGACGTAGCAACGGGCGGCACACCGCGCACTTTTTGGCTGGCGATCGGACACGGCGGACGTTCCCTCTCTATTACTCTAGCGTTAGACCTTAGTACCCAATTTAAGACCTAGATGTCCTAACTTGTTATATTTCTTTACGTAGTGGTATTTTTTTGTGTGAATAATCAATATAAAGTCTGTTATCATTTTGTTATTAGGAATTACAAGTTTTCGTTATTTGATCTGCGTTATTTTTTTAAATATACCTGCTTCTGGTTTATAAAAATACTGTAGTTGTGTTCTTTGGTAACAGGCGATTAATGAAACAAATTTACAAGGCGAGGGTGCATGGAGATGTTGGATGGGGAAGACCTAGACGTCGGTACTTAGGACAAGTCCAAGACGTTCTTAGAAAAGGTCAAGTCAGGAGTACCCATAATCAACGAGCATGTATGAAAGGATTAATGAGAGTGGAAGAAACGCATGAGGTGTGTCAGGACTGTAGCAAGTGGAAAGATGTGGTCTCTGCATACCCCGTTGGGAAAAAGGCGTGATAGTATGTATGTATGTATGTGTTCTTCGTTTTGATTTTCTTTTGTTGTGTGTGTATCAGTGTTGTCAAGCCAAAAAAAAACTTTTTACTTTCACAACGAGTAATATCACATGTGCAAACGAACGTCTAGCTACATCAGTGACTTTTCAGGAGCACCAACGAAGCCTTGTTAAAATGATGATATTAATTGTTCTGTTGGACAAAATTGAAGTAATTCTTACTACTAAATGGTGGTCCTACCATTCGGTGTGAACGAAACCCGCCTTAATGTACCGCACTGACCCAAGCCGGAAATTACCTCTAGCATCTCGCCGAGGGCAGAAAAAAATTTAACGATTGGTTTATCTGCCTGCGACCTTTTCAACGTTTTATTGTCGCCGACAAATTTTCCTCGAGACACTTTTGCAGACCGGATCGGGATTAGGGTGAATGCTAAACGCTAATAAAGGTTTTAAAATTATTTATTGCAGAAGTAAAAAGATGGTATATTGAGTTTATTTATTATGGACTTTGTAGATTGACATTTGCATGCTAATTTTTGCGAAACATTTATGAACTGTATAAACTATTTAAGACCTATTTTTATGTACTATGTTCCTTGTTAATGAATAAATGATTATGATTATGGAACTAATATGCTTCTACCTCTGGTTGCAAAGTGCTTGGAGTTTCAAATTAAGTGCAGTGCAATAAGCAAATCGCACACTATGTGCGTCATCTGGTGACCGACAACCAGTTGATTTTCTATTTTTTCTTAATTTCCATCATCATATCACTTAAAATTAGCAAGCAAAATTGACAGGCTACACACACCGCAACACATTGTTAATTATGGAAAACGTGTTTTTGACTGAGCACCACAAGTCGGCAAACGTATTGAAGGACGTATCGGGCCAGTAGAAGCGACGTCTAGAAATAGGTAAGAGTGTAAAGGACGCCGTCGAAATCAGCCCTAGCATGCACAAATGAATGTCCTTCATTATTATTCTTCTATTTTTATTTTATTTTATTTGAAATTATTCATAGTAAACGGACATTCTGTGGTTAGTAACGGAAAATAAAAAGTTCTGTAACTACTACACAATTTGATGTGGTTGGTGGTGAATATGATTGATGGACGATTTGTCAGAAGTGATGACCAATTAGTTTCAGATGGAGTTATACTGCTATAGATCGCGCTATAATTGTGTTTCATCTCAAGCATATAAAAATTTAAATTCATGTAATTCAATTCGATATGACACACCGACAAAGACAAAAAGGTGCATCAGAGCTATGTTTATCATGAAGCAAACAGAGTCCTGTAGGCCGGTATTTTTAAAATTGAAATTATTGACTGTCCCGTGTTTGTATGTGTACGAGGTTGCAGTTTTTGTAAAGACAAATGAAAATTTGTTCAAGTTTTGGACTCGAGAGCGGCACAGAAACAAATTGTTAATGGAAACTAGGAAGACAGCACTAATGAACAAAAGCGTTTTCTGTAATGCTCCTCGTATATTCAACAAACTTCCAGATCGTATACGGAATGTCGACAATCTCATTGAGTTTAAAAATAAATTACAAGAATACCTTGCTCATAAATGTTATTAATCGATCCAAGAATTTCTGTCTGACAATGTTAATATTAAATAATTAAATCTTATATTGTAATTGTAATATTGTATAATTTAAAATATGATTTGTAGTTTTATGTTAGATCTATTTATTTGTAAATTCACCAATTTATATTGTATGCCTTAAAGGCGGAACACAGAGAAACTTGTAACACCAATTTCCATAATATGTCACCTGTGATTCACAATAAAGTTTTTATGATTATGATTCATTACGTCTGCTTTTGTTAGATCATTCTCACAAGTAACGCCATGAGTCGAGGTTTTATCCACATAGGAGCCCTTAGCGCGTTACTTTAAATATTAAGGTTGAGAGCCTTCTGCGTTCACCCTACAGACCGGTGAAGCTGCTATGGCGGTCGAGACTAGGCGGCGTCATTGTCAAAAAAAAAATTCGCCTGCTTTTTGTTATTTCTTTAGTAAATGTAATTTATAGGTGCCATCTGCCAACACTCTAATAACAAAATGAATACGAGCATTAATGATGTTTTGATTTGAAGTTGTAATAAATTATTGTATTTTATGTTAATCTAATTCATATCACTTAGGTTCTTATGAGGTAAACAATATTTCGATGATGATTCCGAACATAACTAGTATTCCGAACATAACTAGTATTAAGTGTCTTCTAAAACACAGTGTTGGCTGTGAAGAAAGCAGTCCTGACATTTGTCATAAATAATGAAAACTTACCAAATTTTTCGTTGTTTTTACTTTGTGGCTGGACACGTGAGGGCCGAGTGCGTAACTTACTCGGCTTTACAACCTGTCAAGGCTGTGAAATTCAATAGCGTTTTGATATTTGTCGGTTAAACGTCAAATTTTTTCATTAAATTTAAAAGTGTATAAAAACATGAAAATACAGTGTTATCTTGGAAATAGAAATGGAGGTGCTCAGATCTCTGGCACTCCTAAATTTGGCCACCAAACTTCTGAAGCAAAATTGTTGACCACCTGTCCAAGGTGGGGTGGCTCGCGACTGGCGTCTATTGCCCCTGGCCGCGGAGGCCATATTCAATATATGGGGATCCAGAAAATTATTTGTTTTAAATGCCACAGCAGCTGTTCCAGGCGATGTCATCTGTTGTGTCTAAACGTAAGTACCTAATTTTATTGTGCGACGCCTTTTGTCGTCCCTGAGACTATCTACTGATATGAGGGCTTCCAAATCCTAACCTGATACTGCTAGTTTTAGCACACTTTACTAATATAAAGTGCATATCACGTGATATAATAAAAGAGTCAGTCATCATAGTGGTTCTACAGTGGCCCTTCTTTTTCTTCTGGCTTCCCCGAACTAGATAACTAATAAGACCCATCACCTACAAAGGATCTGCGGAAGATCTTGGTAGATTGAACAGTTCCAAGGCCCTTCCCATGTGAACAAATGGTCCTCCTGCTATGGAAGGTCGGACGTGTATAGAGCGAATCTCCCACATAGTTTCTGTGAGAGAACTCCATCTTCATAATGGGCCCCCATATAGGTACTATGATGATCTATAACAATTTATTGTTGCAGCTGTCACAATATTATAATGAACCTACTGACAGGCAATAAAAAGGAAGCTATATTCTTGGGAATACTATTTTTTGAGGATAAAATAGCCTCAGTGAACTAAAAGCCGATGTGTATTGTGTAACTACTAGTTGTGTCGAAATTCTGTGCCACAGCAGTAGTTGAAACAATTTCTTCTTGCCAAGCGAGATATTTAAAAAACTCTGGTTTTAATATTCAACTAACATTTTGAATAAGTCTTGAAGGATTATTCAGATTCTCCGTCTTGCTTTATGGGCGTAGAATGCATGACTTTGCTATATTGGACTCATACAAGACATGTTTCAAAAATCAGTTGAAGTCTAGTCTAGAATAGACTCCAGTGCTACGAGGCCATCTAGATGGACCGTAATTATGCATACCTGTCAAATATGGGTGAATTTGTGCGTCTGGGAAGATAAATCTCAGAATTAAATTTATCGGTGCATGCATTCTAATAATCTTTCATGAAACTTTATCCATAATTATGTGACATAGTTGAGATCAGGTCCATAACTCAAGAAAAACTGCAAAATGGACTGCCCTATAAAGGCATGAAAATTTTTGATAAAATCAACCCTGCATATTGCAAATTAGGTACAGCCATTTTCTAAGGTTGATTTATTCTACTCACAGAGGTTTTATTGGTTTGAAGTAGCAACCCTCGGACTTGAAAGGAAGACCATGGATTATTATTCTTGAGTAAACTGAAGGTTTTTGGTAACATTACTGCCTGAAAAATAGAAGTGCACTTCTCAAAGCAATTATTTTGTTGATTAATATGTGATATTTTTTGGAGTACTTACCTACTCAGATTATTTAGGAATCTCAATTTTCTTTTAAAACTTTAAAAGAAGATCAACTTTATTTGGTTATTTATGCATAAATCTCTCTAATTTTTTTCCAAAACTGAATTAGAAGATTAACTTTATTTTGTTATTTCATTTGTGACAAATTCATATTACAATTATCTCTAAGTACCTACTTACCTAGATTGTTTGGTAAGTTAGATTAATTGATGTAGATCAACTTAACTGGAAGGTAAGGATGCATGACTATCTCTACACACATAAGGTTTCTAAGCTTGGTTAGAAATTGTTTTGTCGATATTTTTCTAATAGATCCATAAATAGAGAGAATCGTTTAAAATAATAAAGTATTTTTATTTTTAATTATATTTTTGTAGTCAACAATATTTATTTTTTATTCAACAATAGCGGTTTGCTTGACACCAGCAGATAACAAACAGGTTTTCACAGCCAACACTGTGTTTTAGAAGACACATAATATAACTGTTTTGCATTACAACAAAACAACTATTATGCGTTGGAGAAAACACAGTGTTGAGGCAAGGCCTTGCTGGTAAGAAGACTATCGAATTTCACAGCCTTGACAGGTTGCAAAGCCGAGTAAGTTACGCACTCGGCCATCAGGTGTCAAGCCACAAAGTAAAAACAACGAAAAATGTTCACTATTTATGACAAATGTCAGGACTGCTTTCTTCACAGCCAACACTGTGTTTTCTCCAACACATAATAGTTGTTTTGTTGTAATGCAAAACAGTTATATTATCTCATTGCTGCGCGTTCCAGGGCATTCAATGTATGGGGAAAGAGCGATGTCCTTTATCTGCATAGAATGTCATCAATAATTCTTTGAAATTAATCTTACTCTCACTCATGTCTACTTAATTCCTTAAATAAATATCATTTTACAATAATTATCTATTCAAATAACTTTATAATATCTCGAGCTTTGCTAAGAATTTGAATATCAAATATCAAGTGAAATAAAGCTTCAAATTTCCACAATGAAGATCAAACATCCAAAATAAAATTTCTATCAATTTTAAGTTTCACATTGAGATGCCTGGAGCTGCAATGGTAAGTATTCTACTATGTGACTGGTGCAATTGCAGCAATCCTACCTTTAGTAAGTACCGGAGGTCGTGGGTTCGATCCCCACATTTATGTGACGAAAATTTGTGTTTATTGTGTGTCTGGGTGTTATTATCTATACAAGTATTTATTTAGAAATATTTCAGTTTGTTTATTAGTCTCTGACACCCAAAGTACAAGCTCTACTTACATAGGGCTCAGATGATCTTTGTGTGATTTGTCCCGGATATTTATTTATTGATGTTGAAGGATTGTTACTCTTGACCTGACTTAATGGCTAGAAGAAATACAGCACTGCCATAGCAGCGTTATTCAGCTACAGTTTTAAATCTTCTTTCTTCCCCACCAGCCCACTGCCACTTAAGTTTGCTACACTTCTGGACTACGTCAGTCACTTTGGTTCTTAGCCAAATAATCTCGTTCCGGACCTTGCCTCATCGAGATTCCTAGCGTACACCTTTATCCACCGCTCTTTGAGTGACGTGTACGGTTTTTCTTAAAGTGGACGTATTCGCATCAAGCCTACTTACAAGCGGAGGAATCCGCTTAACCCTACCCCTCTCGAAAAGTCTTTGATATAATTATTTTTAAGAATCCCACGTTTTTATACTCTATTACAGTTTAATCTAATAATAGTTGCTACGTTCAATTTCCTGCCGACCTTACTTGATCCTTGATATGGGGTGATAAAGTTCAAGTGGTCTCGTGGGGCGAATAAACTGACATGGAACCTCCCTTTAGCCTCTTACTAGTAAATTGGGGCGTGCAGAAAACCATAATTCTAACTACCTTTGTTACTGGAAAATCCACTGAGAAACCGCAAGTGATATAGGATACGTTCATTTTAACGAATGTTTCTCATTCTCGTTCTTAAAGTAAATTGGCAATTTAAAATAGAGATATATATATATTTTTTAGTTCATCTTTTATTTTAAAATAATATCCATGTTGGATGTGGTTTCACTTATTGCTTTATTTATATTGCGGTGGTTTTAATTTGTTAAAGAAACAAAATATAATTTTCTGAGATTGTTTTGTGTTTTGCTTTACAACACAATATAAATAAATAAATCTCCGGGAAAAATAAAACCAAGATCATCTGACCCCAAACTAAGCAGAGTTTGTACTATGGGTGTCAGAGACTGATAAACATACTTAAATGTTTCTTAATACATACTTATATAAATAATGACACCCAGACACATCACAAACAGAAATGTCTGTCACATGATTGTTAGTTATGGGTGGGGAATCCGGGGATCGAACCCACAACCTCCGGTGCTAAAGTCAAAAAGAAAAAGGCAGGATCGCTGCCATTGGCACCAACAGGCCGGTCAAAATGTAGCACCAACTGATAAGAAGTGGTACTCACTGTCTGCTTATGAAGGTTCTCCAAGCAGATAGGTATATCAGTACGTCTACCACGAGTTGCCACTTTAAATTTTATTTATCGTTCGCGTAAAAAAATGTATTGAGATTTGCCATAACATGACATGACATTACAATGTCAAAACCCAGTAACTTTTTTACGCGAACTATAATGTAAATTTAAAATGGCAACTCGTGGTAGACGTACTGTTACAGTCAAAGCTCATAAACGGTCAAAACAACTTTTGACTTCAAAAATCAGTCAAAAATGGTTTTGACCGAGACGTCCTTAGTCAGGAATAGTTATGATTGATTTTTGCAGTCAAAGGTGGTTTTGACCAACGTTCTCAGTCAAAGTTTTATTGGTTCTGCCCGAATTATAGCTGTCCAGATTATCTTTTTTTTTTATTATAAAAAGTTACCATTAATGAAAAACAAATAATGCTGTACTTTAAGGTGTAAGTTCAAACAAAGCTTTAATTTCGTTACAAATGGAATTAAAAATGTTAATAATTATTTATAATTTTTAAGCAGAAAAGCTTTCTGGCGCTTCGCCGGACGCTGCCGCGGCACGCTGGCTTCACTAACTCGCCTCGCACGTTTTGGTCACAGTTCTAACCTAACTTATATTATCCAATGTTTTTAAGATAAAAAATGGTTTTGACCAACGCAACGTCCTTAGTAAAAACTACTTTTGACTGATTTTTGAAGTCAAAAGTGGTTTTGACCGACTATAAGTTTTGACTGTAACATATCTACAAAATAGACTGCCTAGTCTTGAATAAGGAAAATTATCTTTCTGCTGCTGTGAATAACACACAGCCTAACGTGAAACTACGAACTTATTCGTAACGTTCGACTGGCTCATTGGTGCGGTTGGTAATACTTCTGCGGCAGAAGTATTACCAACCGCACCAATGAGCCAAGTCAAGGCAGAAGTTCTGCCTGCTAAGAAAAGTAGGTATCGTGATTCCAATTTCCACCCAGTAACATAATTGATCTGACATTATGTTCGTGTTTTATTTAGGGCCAGATTGACCTTGAGATGACTTGATTTTAATGACGGAAGCCTTCTCCTACACTGGGAAAATATATACTCATTATTTCACTTCATTATTTACTAGCTGTTCGTCAGCGGCTTCGCGTAGACTGTCTTTCTTGTCAAAATATAACTTACATTAAAAAAATATTGCTTAATGTCACTCTCTGATAATGGAGCTTTATATTGGTGAAAAATTTTTAGAATCGGTCTAGTAGTTTCGGAGCCTATTGGATACAAACAAACAAACAAATAAATCTTTCCTCTTTGTAATATAAGTATAGGTGATGAGATTAGATTTTCAAGTCTGATTTCTCGACCATGAACGCGAGTCTGATTTCTCGCCATGACGGCGAAAACTAAAGCCAAAATCAAAAATTCCATCGTGGTCCTCCAAATGGATGGGCAAAAAAATCTAAAAAAATATATACCTACATGCTAACTTAATTTTGTTGGTTTAAAATTGTCGTAGCGTGGGAAATCAAAAAAAAACTCGGAAAAGGGTCTTTGTAAAACTTCAATTTGCTAAGGCTCCTAAACTATAAGTGTGATCTTTATATTTTCTATGGGAAAATATGGGCCATCAACATTTCTTTTATCTGTTGGGTTTCAAAAAAAAAATAACCCCTGTGCCCTAAGAAAATATCATTTTTAGTGTTTTGTAGCGAGCGTCCCCGCGCGCGGGTGTCTGCGGGGGCCACGGGCGGCAGTAACCGAGACAGAAAATTAAAGAACACAAAGGCCTTAAAGAAAATGTCTCTACACTTTGCAACGGTCGACTTGGCAAAGCGATAACCGTTTTCCGAAATTTCTAGAATTGCTTATCGATTCCACATAAATTCCATTATTTACTTCTGAGTATTATCCGAACATATTCGGGTGGTCTGGAACTATTAACTCCGTAAAATTTGCGACCTAAGCCGTTTCAAACCCTCTGTTAGGAAAGGTCGTAACCAGAGCTATCTTTGGATAAAAGGGGTTGGATAAATCTAAATTCAATTTAGTTTCTGCTTTATACGGTTTTGACCTATTAAAAACGGGATCTACATGATTAAAGCTTTAATTATTATGTCAAAAGAGTTGATAGAGGCGAAAAGGTGAAGGTAAGATATGGCAAACAACTTGGTATATTTTTTAAAGAAAATCATTAATTATCTTTTTTTTTATTATCCAAATCACAAACTTTTCAATTTTTTTATTATCAACCAGCCTACTGTAATCCCATTCAATGGGTTTTTGTGCAGGCGGTTTGAGTCTTTACGCACTTACTAGATATAAATAAACAATGTAGGTATCAACAATACATGCATTTTTTTTAGGTATTTACATTTTTATAGTTATTATTTAGTAAATTTTTACATTGTTTAACACTTTTCTGTGTCATTAATTTCTGAACTAGTTCTTTAGGACTATTATTAAGAATGTACGGTAACATATTGCCTTGTTCTTTGTCCATATACATTATTATATGTTGGTAGGTTGTATATAGGTAAGTATGTTAAGTTACGCAGGTTACATGGTCTCGAGTTTTAGGGTAAACTACAGAAATTGTTAAATTTTTCACATATTATTAGTAGTTTTAGTTTATCAAATACAATAATTATTTTACAATTTCCAAAAGGTTTACTGTAATCGCTGCAATCTAAATCGATGCAGTTGTAAATCTGAATATGCCAAGGGTTTTTTTCAGTTAAAAAGTTACAGTCGCATTTTATATAATTATATGTCCTAGCTTTTGCCCGCGACTTTGTACGCCTGTACTAGTTTTTCCAGTTTTTTCCGATCCCGTACATATTTTTTCATTGTTGGTCAGGTAATCAGTAAATAAAGTTCGCAGTTGTATTAAGATGATACGGTTACATGTTGATTTTATCTTTATAAGTGTTGTGCAGGCCACCCTAAATCAAAAATCTAATTTAATTAAAACCGTGGTCTGAACATACGTAGTTCCATAATTATTTGAACACGAGCTGCTACAGACTTCGTTCTGTCACATGTTTGACAGCACGTGTCCATTTTGCCCGCTTTTCTCCGACTTGATTTACATTTAATATTGTTTTTCATGCATTTTTTTGTTCAATCATAATAAAATATAGCCTATATCACTCCTGAATAATATAGCTTTCTGTTAATAAAAAAAATTTCACGATCGGATCAGTAGTTTTCGAGCATTTTCAATACAAACAAACAATCAAATCTTTCCTCCTTATAATATTAGTTAGTATAGATGAGTTTTAGAAGAGATTAACAGAATCAAAAATCTAGATCCGAAGATTTTTGGCCATAATTCAGATAACCCTAAATTATAAGAATTAGTCACACTGTGAATTAAATCAGGCTTCCTACTATAAGCAAACTCAGCGTTTTGTAAAGATTACCTTTTGCCTAAAGTAAAATGATCATGAAATTCAAATAAAACAATATCTTAAGGGCTTTACTGACGCTTAAAGTTAAAAAATATGTTTTTTTTTTTTAAATGCGCTAAGCAAGATCCTGATTAAATCTTCTCAGTAGGTGAAATAAAGGAGAACCTTTCGTAACACTTAAAAAAGATAACTTTGCACCCAAACTGACTGAGCCGAAATCAAATTTTGAACGCCTTATCAAAGCTTCCACGGACGGTTGAATCGTTAACGCCTCGTTACGTTAACTGTAACGTTTATCTTAATTAGGGTTTGTAATCTACGGTGTTGCTAATTAAGCGGCCTGAGACTGGCCTTGGTGATTTTCGCACCCGGGTTTTGGAAAGGGTTAACCTTTGAGCTAAATAAATTACACTAGCAATATGTAACTATTAAAATCTGTGTCAAGTTTGGCAGCAACTGAGAAACTGTGCTACATTTTATGGTATAACGGCCGCCTAATCCCTAATCGGCCGAACTTAGGCTCGGCCGTCATCGGCCGATCAAATCAAACGTATGTAAATGAACGGTAACTACACGTACATTAAACCGGTTTTGTCGGCCAATGGCGGACAGAACTACTCGCGAGATTACACTATTCATTTGATCGGCCGATGACGGCCGTTGACGGCCGAGCATAGTTCGGCTGATAACGGATTAGGTGTACGCGAGCCGTAAGATAACTTGATATCTAAAACAAAAGTCTACGACAATTTTTTATTAATTTTTGTTTGCGTGTATGTAGCGTATGATGTTGAAAGGTAAATTCGAAGTTGAAGCAATCAAAGATACAATAAATGTGAAAAATCCTCGTCCGTGGTCCTTTCATCCGTTAGCGTAAAAATGGCTGGTCGAATAAAATATTTTTTTCTCTGTTTGTCAAAATATAGCTGTTTTGGAGAAAAATAACAAATGTAAGTAATTACTGAAATTATTTACAAAGATTTAACCAGCCATTTGGAGGTGAACAAACGGATGCTGGGCGATATTAAAAAAGCTCAAAACTACTGCGTTATTGACGGTGAACCGGTGTCTCAGTGATAACAGATTTTTTAAGTAAACAATTTGGTTTACTGCGACACAAGCCTCGAGCTTAGTGCAGAAACCACTGATAATGATGTATGGCTGTAATTGTTACTTTTTGGTCACTAAATATTTTTTTTTCTTATTATTACTCAAAAAGCTATAAAGAGGGCTATTCTCGGTATTTGCATACCTGATCGAATCTGTAGAAGTCAAATCCGTAGCAGTAAGGTCTTTAACCTGCACGAACTACTTATAACTAATAAATAAATATTCGCCAGACAACTAACACACCACTTGTCATGGTCTCGGAATATGTGAAAATACGTTTCACGAGGATACAAAGGCATAATATAAATCAATAACATATAAATATCTAGGACAAATTACACCAAGACCTGACCCCAAACTAAGCAGAACTTGTACTATATGGGTATCAAAGCCTGATCAACATACTTAAAATTCTTATATTTATTAACACCTAAACACACAACATACAAAAAATGTTCGTCACATGGATGTGTCTCATGGGTGGGAATCGAGTCCACGTCCTCCGCCGCTAAAAGCTTCGCTGCCATTGCACCAGCAGGCCAGCTCATATTTAAACATTCATTGTTAAATACAACATTTCCTGAAGGGTGAACTGACGGGGGGTGTTGTCTAACAAAAGAAACTGTTTTGCGGTCACCGCACTCTACCCTTTCACGCTCTGCAGCCCAAGTTCACTTGAGATAAGCTCTCGGTGGCTTATTTTATGCTAAAAATAATGTGTGTACAATTTGAACCTAAGATTAGCTTGTAAATCCGTTGACGGGACGACAGAACACCTAATAAATAAATGAATTAATATCTAGGACAAATTACATCAAGATTATCTGATCCCAAACTAAGCAGAGCTTGTACTATGGGAGTCAGAGGCTGATAAACATACCTAAATATTCCTAAATACATACTTAAATAGATAATTACATCCAGACATACAACAAACACAATTGTTCGTCACATGAATGTTTGTCATGGGTGGGGATCGAACCCACGACCTCCGGTGCTGAAGGCAGGATCGCTGCCATTGCACCAACAGGCCAGCCCTAGTACTATAATGAGTACTATAGCTTCTTACTTATCTTTGTAGAAGTTGTACTATGAATGACTGGATCGGTTATAGACCAGCGTTTTTGTCGGTATACTGTCGTTTTGGCATACGCACTTACACGCGATTTGAAAAACGCGCGTACATGGGCTTATAGCGGTGTGTTCGCTCGAAAGTTATATGGACAAAGTTCTGAAATAAATGTAAAATATTATTATTATCAATATTTTTTTTATTTTTTTTTATATCAATCTGATTTTTTTTTTAATTATATGTAATCGAAATTGTGTGTAATTTGTATGGACTTCGTTTGAAATAAATAGTTTTTTTTTTTAAATCAACATTACTTTATTGAAGTAAACAAATTATATTTACAGTTATTTCGAATCGTCATTTTATATTATATATATGCTATAGTATAAACACACATAATATTAATACAATCTACATACTAAATATAATACATACATACCATCACGCCTTTTTCCCAACAGGGTAGGCAGATACCATATCTTTCCACTTGCTACGGTTCTGACACACCTCTTGCGTTTCTTACACTCTCATCAATCTTTTCATACATGCTCGTCGACTATGGGTACTCCTGACCTGATCTTTTCTAAGAACGTCTTGGACTTGTTCTAAGTACGTCCGTCTAGGCCTTCCCCTTCGAACAGTTCCATCCACCCTCGCCTTGTAAATTTGTTTCGTTAATCGCCTTTCATCCATCTTTTCCATATGCCCAAACCATCTTAGCATACCCATCTAAATTTTAACATCCTCTAAATATATACATACATAATAATATAAACTGACTACCATCGGAGTCGGAACGCAGATTGCACCGAAAAAACCCACCAAGAAACTCAGTAGTTACTATTTTTTATTCCAGGTCATTAGCTTGTAAAAATAATTACTTTCTAACCCCCTAAGGCTGAAGGCACTGGACCCTTAAATGTTTTATCAGTATTTATATTTGCACCTCCATTTGGAGGTTTAATAAGAATTATGACTGGGCGGGCGAAAGTTCTCTAATTTCGGGAGGATTATGACCGAGTTTATTAAAGCCTTAATTGGATTTAAAATATTTATTGCGATAGCCCACGCGTGGTTTGGTCTGGATTGTTCTGTTGTTTGTCCGGTGAATTTATAATAACGTTTTGATCAGATGTTATTTTTTGTTTTACTGTTAACCATTGAAGCTGATAATTAAATATTGGCAACCATAAAATAACAATGATTATTTACAATTAATGTAAAATACACTGTTGGGAAAAGGCCTCCATCACTGAAACCAAGTCAACGTTACTGTTAAGTATCTAAGTCGCAGAAGGTGAGAAGGTTAGGCGTGCAATCAAACTGCTAGCCAGCTGCATACTGATTCATTCACTATGTGTTCAACGGCCGTTCAACGTTTTACACAAGTACCCTCAATCCAAATACAAAACAGTTACAATTGATAGATATTGACTAAATCGCCACGCTTAATATGGGTTACGTACGATCCAAATAATTATATGGGTTTGGCGATGACGAACCCAGACTTTGTCCCAAAACTTCCGAAAACACACTCTGCCTTGTGATAGATCACTCAAAATTCGCATAATCTTTAATTGAGACGACTTATTTAAAAAAAAACTTAGTGTTTGCCTCAACGCATTTGTAGGTAGGTAAATACGTTGTGACAAAATAGACGCAGACAACAAAGTGGCCTCATTAGGTTCCATTTTCCTTTTCAAACCTAACAATCTAGATAAAAGGCATGTTGTAACACAAATCAGCCTAATTAAGCTCATTGGTTTCAGGTTCTCAGCATTTTGCCTGTTGCACCGCCATTACTAACCACAGTTAAAATGAGATCTAAAGAAAAGCAGAAACTAACATTTCTACGAATATGCTTTCATTTCCAACTCCATGTAATGAAATTTCTTCATGCAACAACAATGCGTTTCTCAGAATCATAGGAATTAAATATATTGCGCAGAAAGAATTTAATTTGAGCTCTACTTACGAGTACATTAAAGCTATGTTTTGAAAGTAAGTTTCAAGTACCTCAGTGGAAATGCTGTTCGGATTTAGTTTTGTAGTATTTTCGTGATTTTATTACTACTCATTATAACAACTTTACGAATTACAACTGAACGTTTTGACAACTTTACAGACATAATGTGCACCGTCGGACCCAGTTGTACGATTATACAACAGCCTTCCTTTTTTTAATATGCGTCAGACAACATACCGCTAGCCATGCGGCTCGCGTTCACCTAACCGTTATCGGCCGAACTATGCTCGGCCGTCATCGGCCGACGTGTAATCGTACGACTAGTTTTGTCTTCCATTGGCCGACAAAATTGGTTTTGGTGTAAGTGTACCGTTAGTTTACATAAGTTTGATTTGATCGGCCGGATTACGGATTAGGTGTAGGCGAGCCGATGGTCTCAAAGTAAGGATAAGTATCCATGTATAACAGGGAATTAAGCCAGGTCCCAGCAAGCAACGTAGTTAGTGTGTATCGTCCCGCCGGCCAGGGAGACCCGTAGAAACGGTGGTGCCGCTGGCCGCCCGCGGCATAGTACAGGGGCCCAAAAGGGGTTAACCACCTCTGGAGGCTGCCCCACCAGGTCGCGCATAATCTCGGGGTGGCTCGTCGTGCCGGGTGGTGCCCGGTTCCGGTGGGGCCCGGCGACCACACCCGAGGGGGTACGGGGGCCCTTCCGTCCGGCGGACCGGCCTACACTATTTCACGCGATAATTACTTATGCAGGGCACCGCGCTTTGTCTTTCATTGCCTCGATCACAGTCGTCCTTTCACGCCCCTCCCATCCTCCAACTTCTATGGCAGTCAGAAGCATGAAAAAACGGCCAACAGCGGCATCCCCATCCCCCACCAACACGCTGTTTGAGGTGGAGTCCGCTAACATCCACGGACTCCATGCAAACCTCAACGCCGTCCATCAACACCTTGAGACGGCGAGGCCTGCGATGCTCTTTTTGACGGAAACACAGATAGGCCGCCCTGCCGATACGTCATACCTGCACTACCCCGGCTATGTGCTGGAAGAGTCCTTTCAACCTAAAGCCGGTGTATGTCTATTCGTCAGGGCGGACGTCTGCTGTAGCCGTCTCCGCTGCCTAGAAGACCCATCCTTCTCCATCCTCTGGGTGCACGTGGATCTGGGCTCCACGAGTCTATGCGTGCATATACCGCTCCCACAAAGGCGACGCAGAGACAACTCGACTCTTCGAACATCTGAGTCAGGCCGCAGACAACGCTCAGGCGCAGTTCCTAAATGCCGAAATGGTGTTTTTGGGAGACTTCAATGCCCACCATGAGTCCTGGTTAGGCTCATCAAAAACAGACCATGCAGGCCGAACTGCCCATGCGTTTGCTCTCACGCAAGACCTGACGCAACTGGTACACCAGCCCACCCGGGTACCAGATATTGCCGGTCATACACCCTCCATATTGGACCTTCTGCTGACGAGTCAACCAGCCGGGTATAAAGTGTCGTTAGGTGCTCCAATGGGCTCCTTCGATCACTGTCTGGTTGGCGCAACAGTCCCTTGTGCAGCTCCCCCACAACCAGTGGAGGTGACGCGGCGGTTGTGGCACTACTCGTCGGCAGATTGGGACGGATTGCGAGAATACTTTGCCTCCGTCCCTTGGCGGCAGTGCTGCTTAGGAGAAAGGGATGCTTCATAGAGTGCATCTGCTATCGCGGACGAGATCAGTACCGGAATGGAATACTACATTCCTTTTACTGATGTCGTCAGTGCTAGCAAAACTGGTCCCTGGTTCAATCGCGAGTGTGCCGCAGCTGTTGAACAAAAACAGGCGGCGTACCGTGCTTGGTCTAGGGCCCAGGCACTCATTGATCATTCAAACTTTGCCTCCCTGAAAGCAGCCTTTAATAAAGCCACCAAGGCCACGAAGAGGGCTTATATCAGAGCAGACGCCCAGCGAATTGCACGTGTTGGCCAAGAAGTCATCACGCACCCTACGGGTAGCCGCTCCTACTGGCGACTGGCTAAACACGTGCAATCTAAAAAATCTAAAAAATCTTTCCTGAATTAACTTATCGTGTACACTTCACTTTATGACATTAACTTATATTATTTTAAAGCAATCATCAGAATGGTTACAATTTACAACGAATTTGACATAGTACACAGCAATACGGTTGGCTTGGCACGTCACGAGTTCAGTAATCTTTAACTACCACAGAATAAAGAGTTTGCAGAAGGACCGCTTGCGCTTTTTTTTTTAACTTTCGTGACCGCCCAAGGTTACTACTATAATCGCTCTGAATTTTAAACATGAACCTACTTACGGTTATCCCTACTTGACAGAACCGGCCAAATCTTTATCATGTAAAAAATTGCACCAAGTTCGACAAAAACAAAAATACTCGTTACAGTGCGACTAGCCATGACACTTATGGTCACCGGTATCGCCTGTAAACTCACTGTGTCTGTGTGGCGGGTTTGTTTTAAGCGGACTATATGTCAGAGACGCCGCGCCGCATGCGTAATTTGTGTAACTACGAACTGAAATTTACGTCACTGCTTCACTAGTAGATATTTCACCTACACACATGAAGCGTTTTGTTTATTATGCGTACAGTTAAGCAGTACAACATTTTGCAGTTGAACTATTCGGAAAAACTCCGTTCGAAGCTCGAACACGGAATCCACTGTGAGATTTAACCTTCTTAATCTGTAGAACTTCATGACGGCCTCACTGACAACGACGTAGTTGTTAAATAAATTTAATGCGATTTTGATATTACGTGGATAAAAATTAGGTGTGTTTATGTATTACGTTCCATTCTATTCTATTCTATTGGAGAAATGGTAGTTGGCTTCTCTGACGTCCTCAGCGGGGATTGAAGCCGCTAGCGTTCTTTGGATGCGCGTGGTGAGCGACTATAACTGCTCCGGTACCATTCTGGATAAATGGGAGTGGGTAATGCCACGGGGTACACGCCTATGAGTATCATAATGTATAATGCATTGTGCATTTTGCTTTATGACGCCAGGACCTACCGCAGATGGTCCCTGGTACACTTCACGGTGTGCTAGGAATAGTGTGCCTTTCTGCATAACCGAGAGGTTGGTCGGGGGGGCCACTAAAATAAATCTCAGTAGTTTTTGGGAAAGGGACTTGTTCCATTCTATTACTTGTTTTAATAATAATCTATAATTCATTTTCAATCCATATAATAATAGGTTGGGGAAAAAGTTTCTTCGCATTCTTAAGAAAATTCAAAACATTTTTTAATATAGTTTATTTACATTTAACTAAAGTATGTAGGTGGCATTTTGTTCGATTACTTTTTGCTATCTTGTAGGTAGGGACATGATCCCATTGCTATTGGATTTTTGATCCTTCTGATCAAAATACCGCGACAAGTGGTTTTGGCAAGTCCTCTCATGATGTTAACCTGACACTGCCTAAAGAATTCTGGAAACACCGAAACAGGTAGACATCTAAAGGTGCAAGGTCAGGACTATACGGCGGATGCATTAACACCTCCCAGCCAAACTCTCTTAATTTTTGCTGAGTGGCTAAAGACGTGTGAGGTCTAGCGTTATCATGATGAAAAACCACACCCTTTCTGTTGATTAATTCCGGCCGCTTTCTCTTAACTTCTTGCTTTAATCTCAATACTCAATGTTTTATTTGCAAGCCATATACAGAAGATGGTAAATTATTATAGTATAATACATGACCAATATGGACCCTTTCGGGCACTCAAAAGGGTAATGATAGAGAGGAAACGCTTCAATTAAAGATATAAGATAAGATAAGTCTACAAATTTAAAAATTAAAGATTAACAAAAAAAAAAATATATAGGATGTAGATCACAATGCACGACGTTTTAATAATTATAGGATTTATTTATTGCTAACTCTATCAATTAACTATTCATTTATACTATAATAACATTTAGTAAGTAGATATTTCTTTAATTTGTTTATGAATGTGGGGTATTTGGTTTCACTTATTATGGATTCTGGTAATTTGTTATAAACTTTAATGGAATAATGGAATGTACTTTAAGATGTTAATTTAAGCCTGGAACTTGGAACTATTAATTTGTTTTTCTGTCGTGTTGTATATCTAGAGGGTATATGTCTTTACGTTTAGTGTAGAATTCCATATGTTTTCGTACAAATTTTCAAACCTCTAAGATATACAAGCACGGCAGCGAAAGTATTTGATATTTTTGAAAATAGGGTTTACAGCTCTCCGTCTGTTCAATATTGGCTATGATACGGATTAACTTCTTTTGTAGAGTAAGCAGCAACGGCGCGTCCGTACTGTTACCCCACAACACCACTCCGTAGGTGAGCCAAGCGTGCCCATAGGCGTGGTACATAACCATTGCTGTTTCGATATCGGTGGTCTTTTTTACCTCCCGGAGTGCATAGGTAAAGCTAGACAGTTTTGATTTAATCTTTTGTATGTGTGATTTCCAATTTATATGTTTATCGATAACTATACCTAATAATGAAAACTCTTCTACGCATTCCAATTTTATACCGTCATAATTATAATTTATATTTAAAGTGTTTTTTGTGGGGGGTGGAAGGTTATTATTTTAGTTTTACTCAAATTTATTTTGAAATTATGGTCGTTTAGCCAGTCTGATGTTTTAGTTAGTAAGTAGTTTCGATTTTCGTCGATATTCTTGTTACTGTCACATGATGTTAATAAGGAAATGTCGTCGGCAAATAAAATACAGGGCTCCTCCATGATCTTTGGAAGGTCGTTAATGTAAACCAAAAACAAGCGGCATCCCGCTACACTGCCCTGGGGAATGGAAGCATTCACTGTTCTGCAATCAGAGCGCACGCGAGTGATGTGGCCGATATCTTTATCAAAGTATTCAATTTCGACGAGATGGCGCCTCTCCTTCAAGTACGATGCAAACCATTTATGAGCGTTTCCGCGAATACCTATACCATACAGTTTACCAAGCAAGATATTATGTTGAACCCGGTCATATGCTTTGGACATATAGAGAAGTATACCTATCCCATAATAATAATAATAATAAATATTCTTTATTGCACATCAAAAAAAAATAACAATGAAGGTTTGTATTACACGAAATAGTAAGATGACACAATTAGGCGGTCTTATTGCTAAAAAGCAATCTCTTCCAGACAACCCAAGTAGCGGAAAATGTTAAAAAAAGGGTAAGTATGTGCACAATAATAGTCAAATTTAAATTTAAATAACAAAATAATAATACAGGATATGTACTAATTAGCCCACCAATAACCAAAGAGATCAGAAAAGGAAAATGAGTTAAATAAACGGACGAGGAGAAGTGAAAGGAGGAAAGTAATTAGGAGAAAAAGTAGAGTGTTAAAGACCGAGGAAATGTGCTTTAATCCTCTTCTTAAAAATAGATGGAGACTCTGACTCCCTAATACATAAGGGTAAGGAGTTCCAAAGTCGTACAGATTTAACCGTAAACGACTGTGTGTAGGAGTGTGAGGAATGAGGAGGGAATTGAAGGCGAAGCTTCTTAGATGACCGCATCGCCTGATCTCGTACTGGCTGCAGAAATTTGAAACGCTCCTTGAGGTAACGTGGCGATAAAGGGTTAAATAAGATGTTATAAAGAAGAAAAAGAACATGGGAATCTCGACGATAACGGATGGGAAGCCAGTTGAGCTGAGATCTGTACTCTGAGACATGATCATACTTGCGCAGTCCATAAATAATGCGAATGCAAAAATTCTGGAGCCGCTCAAGTTTGTCAAGTAGATTCTCAGTAAGATCTAAAAAGCAGCAATCTGAGTAGTCAAGAATAGGAAAGAGTAATGCCTGAACAAGCGCAATTTTGGTGGGTATTGGCAAAAAATTTCGAAGCCTACTTAAAGAACCTGCAGCAGCAAACATTTTCCGGCTAACCTGACCAACCTGAGTTGTCCAAGTTAATGTATTGTCAATATAAACACCTAAATTCTTGACAGTTTTACTAAAAGGAACTACAACGCCATCAAATACAACTGAAGGCAGAACATCCCAGTCCACCCTGGAAATCAGCCATGAACCACCCACAATTATTACTTGAGTTTTAGCGGGGTTAACTGCTAACCCAAATGACTTGCTCCAGTCTGAAATTAGATTCAAGTCAGTATTTATGGTTTGAATAACACAAGGCAGGTCAACAAGACTACCTTGAGAGTAAATTTTCAGATCGTCTGCATATAGGTGATAAGAAGAAGATAGATTTTGGGTAATAGAATTAATAAAAGTAGCAAAGAGAAGAGGAGACAAGACGCTACCTTGTGGTACACCGGAATTGAGGTCGCACCATGATGAGGAGGCATTCTCAGCACGAATGCATTGCCGGCGCCCATGTTAGTAGCTATGAAACCAGTTAATTACGATTGGAGATATGTTGATAGAACGCAACACGCCAAGTAGGATGTCAAAATCAACAGTGTTGAAGGCATTGCTGAAATCCAGAAGTGCCAATACCGAGAGACATTTCTGGTCCATGCCAAGGCGAATGTCATCTGTAATTTTGACAAATGCAGTAGTCGTACTATGACCAGGACGGAAACCGGATTGGAAGTTATTGAGGAGTTGGTTTTTGGCAAGGAAAGCACTGAGCTGTTGATGGACAATACGCTCAAGTACTTTTGATAGGAAAGGTAAAATGGATATAGGATGGTAATCTGAGTATACAGAAGGATTTGCTTTCTTAGGGAGAGGAACTATTTGAGCATCTTTCCACGCTTTAGGAAAAGCTCCAGACAGGAGAGAATGATTGAGGATTCGGGTAATGACAGGTGAAAGAATATCGAGAATAGGAATGATCATATTACGACTAATGCAATCACTACCCACCGCATTAGATGCGATGGAGCGAACGTACTTCTCAACATCACAATCATAAATCTGACTAAAATTAAAAGGGGTGTAGTCAGGAATTGGAAGTGATAAAAGACGACGAAGTGTGTCAGATTTAAGTGTACTATTAGCAGGAGTAGACGAAGAGAAGTGCCTATTCAAAAGGTCAATATTTACATCGTGTGAGATAGATTCTTTACGTGTTTTTCCAATTCCAAGAGACTTAAGAAACCTCCAGACTTTAGCTGAATCTCCATTTTCAACAGATTTATGTATATGGCGTCTTTGAGCGTCTCTACACAACCTATTGCAGCGATTCCGAATTATCTTGTATCGTTCACGAGTTATGTCACTTGGGTCTAACTTGTATTTACGCTTAGCAGCGTTCTTCTTGTCCCGCAGTGCCTTAAGCTCCTCAGTCAGCCAGGGTGCCGGCGAATGCGACCCTTACCGGACGAACGGGTGCATGTGTATCATAAAGCTGCATGACGAGAGAGTTAAAAACAGCAATCCTTTCGTCCAAATCCCCAGCATTATCGACCAGTGACCAATCAGTGCCAAAAGCATCGCGTCTCAAAAATTCAACATTCATTCCACCAAAATTACGTTGCAGGAGAATTCTTGTTTTGGGCTTTGGTGGACGGATTTTATATGAGAGGTAAACGAGGTCATGAAATGAGAAGGCATCAGCTTGATGCTGGCCGTGCTTGGCAACGTGATCAACGGAAGAAGTAATTATTAGGTCGAGAAGAGATGGTGTGCAGTTTGGAAAAAAAAGAGTAGCATTCAAGGGAAGAATATTTAAGTTAGCCGCATCAATAATAGATTTAAGACGGGAGGTACGCGAGTCATGTTTTAGGAGACAAGTATTCAGATCACCCATTATTATAGTGTGATTGTAGATAGGAGTCAGGTCTTCTAATAGTTTTGCAAGTGTGGAGAAATAGTCCACTCTTAAAGAAGGGCTGTAAAAAACACCGAGATTTAGTTTCGAGCTATTAAGAGTTAACTCAACGAAAAGGTACTGCGGCAAATCAGAAGACGACGAGGGAGCTGATACATTTATAACAGAGTAAGGTATATGGGAACGGATGTACATTGCAACACCACCACTAGTCCTGACGACACGATCGTTTCTAACTAGGATGTAGCCTGGAAGAGAGTAGGATGTGGATGGGAGCGAAGGGTTAAGCCAAGTTTCCGAGACTAGAATCACATCGACTGTTTTGCCTTCGAAACTTGCCAATAGGTCAGGGTAATGGCTTGGTATACTCTGGGCATTGATGTGGACCAGGTTAAGATTTTTGGGAACGTCGGAAAAAGTGGAATCAAGCACTTTGGAGAGAGGTAAAGAGGTGGAGTGAAAACTGTCACTTTCTGAAGATGAAGAGAAAGAAAGGAAGTGATCACTTTGGTTACATGAGCTAGTAGTCGAATCCATGAAGAAGAGACTCAATATATAAATACTTTAATAGATACTTAAATTAAAATAAAGCTACAGCTCAACTAAGTCGCCAAACAAACATTTTCCTCTACCTGCCAACAAAAAATAAATAAAAATAAGCAAGAGAACAGTTAAAAACAAAATAATCAAATCTTTCCTATTACACTACACAACATTTTACGTTTAGAGTAGTAAACACTGCAATTATAATGAAATAAACAAAAAAATATTAACAGCAATGGAACACAGCGGAACTTTAAACGAACAAAACGTCAAAACAAGAGGTACGTATAACCTGTGGCTTATCAACTACATCTGTCAGCTGTCACAACATTTCACTCAGTCACTGAATAATTATTTAGAAACAAAAGGGGTAAATTTACAAAAGTGAAGAAATTTAAGGCTACAAAGATAACAATAGTTAAAAAGGAAATTAAAAAAAAATAGACAGATATTACAACTACAAAAAAGATATAGGCAGGATACGTACATGAAAACAAAACTTTCATTTTCTTGCGTTGCGTTTGGGCCTGCCCGCTACAGGCTTAGCCGGAGAAACGCTCGCAGCCGCCGCTACTCCACTGGTGGAGTCCTGGATGTCCTCAGTTGAAGGCCCGCAGAGCTTGTCCAGGTCATCATGCGAGGCTATCCTACGCTGTTCGCCGTCTGGAGCCAGCACAACAATGTCTCCGTACCGCGTCCAACATTTCTGCACTCCAAGCCGCTTCCGTGCCTCCAAGAACAATTCATGGCGCCCGCGGGTCAGGAACTCCGATATGGTCACCCCGGAACCCTTGAGACCAGTCTGGCAAACCAAGTTTTGTCTCTATCAGCCACTTCGCGGAACTCCAGAAGTACCGGTCTGGGCTTAGAGTTGATGTCACGGCCCATCCGCTGGCAGCGAGTAAATGAAACAGCTTCTTTAATATATTTATACACTGCTAATATTGTAGAGCGGTTTTTTCGGAAGCCATTTTGCGAGTCATCAAATATGCTATATTTTTTGCAAAATTTTACCACCCGATCACACATTGCTTTTTCCAGAATTTTTGATGCTGTGGGTAAAATTGCAAGTGGTCTATAGTTGCTAGGATCTGTTTTATCATTTTTCTTGTAAATAGGTTTTATGAAAGCGGTTTTCAATAAGTCGGGAAAAATACCTTCATTAAAGGACTGATTTATCAGTAAGCAGAAAGGTACAGTGATTTCATCGGCACATTCTCTAACTAGGCCAGGTGGTAACTCGTCGATACCATAACTTTTTTTGTTTTTTAATTTTTTTATGATTCTATTGACCTCGCGGCAGTCGACCGGACTAAGAAAAATCGAGTTTTCACAGGGGTGTAGCACAGGGCGGCCGTGAGCACAGTGGGTTATTCGGGAACTACTACTATGACTACCCAGCTGATCTGAATCGGGCTGGCCAATAGACACAAAGAAGTAATTAAATGCATTGTTCATGCATTCTCATCAGTTGTTCGCAGTAGAGTTCAGAATCGATGGTCCTGCCTGGTGGTAACAGCTCATAATGTATAATACCCTTCCAATCCCACCACACACACAGCATCACCTTTTTGCGAGTTCACCGGTTAATTTACATTGTAACTGTTGAACAAAAGCAACGGTAGTAATTGCCACTGTGCAATGTGAACCTTTTAAGTCACAGTGACATAACGTAAAACCTCCGGTTGCCTCACTGAATAATATTATAATCATTCATTTACAAACACGCAAAATGACCGACGTCATTCGCACGAGATCGCCTACTCGACGAGAGTCATAGAGTGAACGGGAAAATACAGAAGGTGTATATCCAGACATTTAAGTGATAAACTTTCAAACCGTCTAACTTTCTCAAAAAACCAAAAAACCAAAACATTTTAAGTTCGTTCATAGTTAAACGTACGTTATTTTGTGGTTGTTATTTGCTATGACCATTATTGACAAGGGCAAGTGAAAAAGGTCAGTGTGACGTTACTAAATAACTTTTATGTATGTTTTTCCTATTGTTTATTTTGTTGTGTCCAACAAAATTGTAGTATTTAGTGTAGTAAAAAATTAATACTTTTCAAAGGTGGAAATAAACGATTACTGTTTTATTATTATCGTACATTTCAAACTTTGAAAAGTACTAATTTTTTTACATTATTTCAGCTTAAATTCCAGAAGCTTCTAAAGTAATAGTGTCTGCATTAGTAAATTAATGATAATAAAATAATCGAAAGATGCATGCTCATCTAATAATTATGGTCTACCCTAACTAAAGTTGTTACCGACTGACCCCTCTGCGTCCCCATCTATAATCAAACAACATGACTTTACATGTTGAACTCAGCATTACTCGCGGCCGCGTGACAAGGGACGGGACGCTCGGCGACCACTAATCGGTAGGCATTAAAGTCCCTAATGCAGGGTTGGGTGCTGTGCATATACTTTGTGATTGTGATGTTATAATGTATGAAATAGTGCTGGAGATAAATGTTTTTAATTTAAGTAGTCTAGTAAATACGGAAAACTGCTGACGCATTAGGTTTTGGTAATTAGAATAAACACTCAACACAGGCATCCCCAGGTGCTTTTACTCATAATGGAACAGTTCACATTTAGGAATTGCATCAGTGTAATAAAAAACCGAGCATTAAGGTGCCACCAGAGATGTGCTATGCTACGCTGCAGTGGATGCGTTTGGAAACCACCAATTCCATTTATTGGTCCACATAGCATAGCACTGATGGAAATGGGTTCTTCTAACCATGTCGAAATTCGTAAATCGAATGGATACGGGCTATAGAGGCGTACTATGGATGCGTGCTGTGCATGCCTCCCCGAGTGTAGATTTCCTGATACATCTCATAGCTCAAGCTAGCCCACTAAATCGTGACCCCCTGGTCATTATCTAATCTAGCGAATCTTTGATAGAATCTAAAACTACAGTGTTTCTGACTTAATAAGTATTGTCAAATGCTAAAATCAAATAGATGGAAAATTATATTTTTTTGATAATAGTTAATAAAAAAAAGAAAGAAGAAGAAAGGCCAACTGAAAGGCCAATCTACAACACTTGAACTGCTCTCATGAGGGCCACATTCCATAGCTATCAAGATTTATAGTAGACTCCCGAATGACATTAGAGAAATTCAAGATATCAATCCATCCATTTATTCTTAGTTTTAGGAAGCATCTCATTTCTGAATGCTACTACGACTTGAAAGAGTTCTTTGTTGAACGATGAAGGAAAACAACTTGTTCTTTTGTTTCTCGGTGATGTTCATTTTGTTGATTTTGTTTTCTGTTCTATGTATGTTAGGGGGCATCAAATTGTACCCTCTAAATATTGCAATGCCCTAACAGGGCATCACAAGCACTGTACTTAGTTTGAGATGCTTTTGATACTGTGGCAAGCAATAAATGATTTGATTTGATTTGAATATATTTGGCGAGATAATAATCAAAATGAATATCGATTACGTTAAACAATTTTCTGAAAACATATTTAACTGTTTTTATCAGCATCAAGAACTTCTCCCACATATACAATATACCTAAGACACAGTCTAAGTCATGCAGAACCAAAAATTCAACCGCAATGTTGCTTCCAATTTCCCTTTATCCCCTGGCCTAATCTGGAATAAGCCTGGTCACTAATGGACCGGACAACTGAGCCTCAGGCAGGTCAGATGACGAATGATGTTCCTTTGGGTTTATCATGACAACTGTGACGTATCCGGACATGGAAAATGTACTAAAAGGATTTCATCCATCTGTCAATATATTTAAAACGTTTTCGTTACTGACGAGTATAATATGCGTTTGTATGCGTCTCATAACTTCGGGATGAATTTTAATGAAACTTTGTATACTTTAGCTCTGGCTAATTTATTACTTACTTAACCATTATTTATCCCGTTCAAGGATATTAAAATATTCGGGTACTAGTGGTTAGTAAATTTAATTAGGTAGATAAGCATTGTCTAGATTAGAATCGGTCAAAACGGGATTGCTACCATGTACCTTCTATTTGCAATCCCGTTTTGAATTAATGTACCGTGAGTAAATATCAAAGAAATTAAGAAAAATGGCTTAACAAGTAGTTTAAATGCATAACCTATTTATGTCCATTATACCATTTTGCTTAGATACCTAAACTTACCTAATAACACAAAAAATAAATTTAAGTAAAACGTAGATGTTATTTTTCTCTATTGAGCCAACAGCAAGGCATTCGCGAAGGAAAACAAGCGATTCTTCCGTAATCAAACACCATGAACGGTAAGACCTTGTACAGTATATTATATACCATGAGTTTCCGCCACGTAAACGGCGATCGTTCAGAATTTTGGATGTCACTTTTGGTTCCATTAAAAAACACTAGAGGCGCTGTACCGTAATCCCGTACAAAGAAGTCGGCTTACACGGACGCTAGTGGCTGTCATTGCTGTAAACTCATGATAGACATACAGTAATACGTGACGCTTGTCTATACTTATAATTTAAAAAGGAAAGATTTGTTTGTTTGTTTGTATTGAATAGGCTCCGAAACTACTGGACCGATTTTAAAAATTCTTTCACCAATATGAAGCTATATTATCAGGGAGTTACATAAGCTATATTTTATTATGATTGAACAAAACATTCAGTGAATAATAATAGTATATGTGAATCAACCCGGAGAAACGCGGGCGAGATAAGGCTTTACCGTCTCCGCGACGTGCAATTACTTTTGACAGAACGAAGTCTCTCGAGGCAGCTACTTATAGTCGAGGCAGTTATAAAGTGATCACTGAGAACTAAGGTAGTTTGTTGATAATGCAATTCAACCAATATCGTGAATCAATTCCCGCGTGCAACACGTTAACTGAATAGTCTCTAAAAGATTCGCTAAACATGCTCGTATGGCTTGAGTTACGTGTGACCGTTAGGGGCAGTTTAATGTAAGTTACAGACTAAGCAGCAAGAATACAACTCTGCAAAGCAGTGTCATTTAAAAATAAGCAAATCAATGTAATTGGCATTATATGTGACTGGCCTGTTGGTGCAATGGCAGCGATCCTGCCTTTAGCACCGGAGGTCGTGGGTTCGATCCCCACCCATGACAAACATTATTTTATGTGACGAACATTTGTGTTCGTTGTGTGTCTGGGTGTTATTATCTATTTAAGTATGTATTTAGAAATATTTAAGTATGTTTATCAGTCTCTGACACCCATAGTACAAGCTCTGCTTAGTTTGGAGTCGGATGATCTTGGTGTAAATTGTCCCAGTTTTTTTTTTTTTTTTTATGTATTAGACAATTTTACACACCAAATGATTATGGTCTGAAAATGTATAACCATATCACGTATTACGGGGTATTAGGTAAGGATTTAAGCAAGGAGACTCTCAGCACGCCAAATCAGAAGAGCTTATTTTCTAAATTGACCCAACCGAAAATAGAACTCGGGTCCTTGCAAGCCAAGTGAAGGTATTTGCATCCAGACAGGCAGTTCAATTACGAATGGTGAATCCACTGTTCCCTACCTCCCTTTTTAATGAACTAGGACAGGATTTACACCATACGATACGATTTAAGTTTATTTCCCGGCTACCCTTTATGCTAAAGACTTTCATTAAAATTACAAGCAAAGCCACTTTATAGTGCTTCAACCTCATTAATAGTCTGAAGGGTGGAACGGGATTATCGCAACCCTAACCAAGTTTTACAACCGGGTTGGGTGAAAGATTCTAAATTACATACTTTACTGCTTGCATACAATTAACTCGAGTTAACACTGGTAAAGTTTTCATAGTAAAGATATGCCAAGTATTTAGGGTTGTTAAAAGCTCGAAGCTACGACAACTTAGAACTCATGCTTATATATACTTATTTAAATTATATTGACGACCGACTTGGTGTAATGGTTAAGAAGTTGGCTACTACACCAGAGGTCGCGGGTTCGATCCCCGCACAGTACAAACATTTGTGTGCATGAACATGTCTGTTTGTACTGGTGTCTCCAATGTATAATAAGTATGTATTTACAAAAAAAAATGTATTTAAGTATGTTTATCCGTTGTCTAGTATCCCATAACACAAGCTTTAATTAGCTTACTTTGGGGCTAGATGGCGCTGTGTGGAATAATGTCCAGGGATTTATTATATACTTTTATACTGACTAACAATTTTATTTCTTAATTGTTTAAATGGCCTTAAGTTTATATTCTTTTGTTTGATTTTTTTTCATTGTTTTTTATTCTTTAGATTAGACACTCAGTAGGTTTATTTGAATCAAAATGACACATTGCACTTTACTAACGCCTATTGTAAACCCAAAACAAGTTTAAAAGAGTAACTGCTGAGTTTCTCGCCGGGTCTTCTCAGCAAGAATCAACTCCGACGCGGTGGTAGAATCGCATTATAATAATAATAATAATATCCCTGGACATTATTCCACTCAGCGCCATCTAGCCCCAATGTAAGCTAATTAAAGCTTGTGTTATGGGATACTAGACAACGGATAAACATACTTAAATACATTTTCTTTTGTAAATACATACTTATTATACATAGGAGACACATGGGATATAATGTGTATTTATATATCTATATTATTGTAGTAATTATGTCTATTACTTAGTATATCTTGCTTTAAATTTGACGATTTGAAAGTACTTACTGTGAAAGTCTATTTGAGTTTGAGTATATTTATATACATTAAGACTAGCTTTCCGCCCGCAATAACTTAATTTTTATAACATAGAGGAGTTTGTTCGACTTCAAAAACAACCCCTTAGGGGTCGAATTTCGCAAAATCCCGTCTTAGTGAGCATTTACGTCCTAAAAAACCCCCATGCAAAATTTGAAACTCTTGGTACTTGAGTGAGTGACCTTTCACTTTGATAAACCTATATCACTCGTGCAGGGATTTGTTTGTAACGCAGCGTATTTTGACGCACTACTCGGTCTATTTATATGAGCTATTAACATTCGTAAGATGCAACATAAGGGATTTTCAATGTATGAAAAACAGTAAGCGCAAGCATCTGGTAGGTCGCCTTAACGCGGTCCCTCGTCGCATGGCTCTTGCAGAGAAGAACCCGCGAGTCATCGGCCCCACCTACTACAATCATCTACCTCCAGCGCTGAAAGACGTACAATCTGACGAAACATTCCGACGTCAGCTGAGAAACCTTTTGTTAGAAAAATCCCTATATAGTGTTAAAGAATATTTGAATTGCAACTTTGGATGACTTGTTAACTATTTTATTGTTATTTTTGACTGAATTGTATTATTTCTTGTTGACATGTGAATTATTATTTTTTTGTATTTAATTGTTCATTTATTATATTTATCTTAGTTTTTGACATTATCTTTATTTTATTAATTGTAATTTGTATAATAATTTTGACAATCATAATGCAAATTCTTATATGTGACATCGAATGTAATATATATT
The DNA here is from genome assembly GCA_947369235.1 of Udea olivalis. Taxonomy (NCBI): domain Eukaryota; kingdom Metazoa; phylum Arthropoda; class Insecta; order Lepidoptera; family Crambidae; genus Udea; species Udea olivalis. The sequence goes on from OX376359.1 coordinate 16,879,369, forward strand.
GTAATTTTGTATTATGAGATAAATAAAATTAAACTAAACTAAACTATAGGTATATAGATATGCTTAGGCATAGTAAGTTAAGATTTACCGAACCCAAAAATACAAACTAATAAGTTTCTTCAAGTCAAAAACTAGGACTTGTAATTATGGGAATAACATAAATAAATAAATAATTATATTAATAGAATTGAACAAACGCCATTTTCATCGAACAAGTGTTGATAAGGTACTAACTCATTTTAATGTTTTTTGCTACTTTATTAATCCCAGTCTCAAAGGACCTCACCGACCTACTGGTTCAGCTCATGGCAGAGGTACTTCCCTACCATTTAAGTTTACCTCAAGTAAACTACGATCACCAGATCACCCAGCGAGCAATGGAGAGAGCGATGCTTGGTATTTCCCTGCTCGATCGAATCAGTAATGATGAGATCCGCAGGAGAACAAAAACAACCGACATCGCTCGAAGGATTGCATCGCTGAAGTGGCAGTGCGCGGGACACATAGCGCGGAGAACCGATGGCCGTTGGGGCGGAAAGGTTCTCGAATGGCGACCGCGTACCGGACGACGTTCCGTGGGCAGGCCCTCTACAAGGTGGACCGACGATCTGGTCAAGGTCGCGGGAAGCCGCTGGATGCGGACAGCGCAGGACCGATCGTTGTGGAGATCCTTGGGGGAGGCCTATGCCCAGCAGTGAGCGTCGTTCAGCTGAAATGATGATGATGAAACTACGATAGTTACCTTCAGCAAGTTGTATGCCATTCTTAGATATATTACTAATTGACTAGAGGCGCTTCACCGATATTCCATACAGAAACTTGACGACAGATGGCAGTAGCTGTCATCGGCGTAAACTCATGGACTGGGTACAGTCAAAAGCAAAAAAAAAAATATATATATATATATATATATTTATATTGCCCGTCAAGATGACCTCACTCCACCTGATGGAAAGCGGTCGTGAGGTCCAGATATGAGGTTGACAAGCCCAGTCATTCAAACGAATCACTGGGCTGGCCATCCTCACCTTGAAGGCCTGCAGAAATGCCTTTTCACGCCCCGCTTGAAGAACCCGGGACTATAAGAGGAAGGAAACACATGTGCTGGAAGAGCGTTCCACGTCTGGATGGTACGACAAAGAAACGAGTCACCGAACCTTTTAGTTCGGGCCAACAAATGTTGTATTGTGTGTGGGTGACGCCGTAGTCCAGCACGCGTGGTACGGGAGTGGAAAGGTGAGGGTGGGATAAGCTGGAATAACTCGTCAGAGCATTCCCCATTGTAGAAGCGATAGAGAACACTTAGCCTGGCAATGTCTCTACGCAATTGGAGAGGCTCAAGGGTCAAAGTTGCCTCTGGGTTTCCAATAATACGGATAGCACGCCGCTGCAACCTGTCAAGAGCTTCGAGTAGGTACTTAGCGGAACCGTCTCAGAGATGAGAGCAGTATTCCACACACGAGCGAACTTGTGTCTTATACAAGAGACAGAGCTGCTCAGGCGTGAAGAATCGTCTCACTCTGTTCAGGACTCCGAGTTTACGGGATGCAGTTCTAATGACGCTCTCAATGTAGTCCCGCTGGTTTAGGTTGCTACGAACATCCATGCCAAGGATGTTTAGGCTATCCTTAATCGGTAGCGGGGTGCTCTGAAGAGTGGGATGGGAAAGGAACGGCGACGCCTTTGCTGTGAATGCACACACCTGCGTTTTCTTGGCATTGAACTCGACAAGATTGCATGCACCCCATTCTGAAATGCGGTCCAACACTCCGTCAAGCTCAACAACAAGACTTCGCCTCTTCTCCTCGATGTCAGTCTGCTTTGCCCCAGGGCACTCGAAATAATGCGCGTGGACCGTGCTATCATCCGCATAGCAATGAATATTACCAAGAGATAACATGTCATTGATATGCAGAAGAAACAACGTCGGCGACAAGACGGAGCCCTGCGGCACTCCGGCATTAATCTGGAGAAGGCGTGATTCTTGACCATCGCAAAGGACACAAATTCTACGTCCCTCCAGAAATCCGGCGACCCAGTCGCATAGGCGAGGTGGCAGACCATATGCCGGAAGCTTGGAAAGAAGCAAACGATGCCATACACGGTCGAAAGCTTTGGCAATGTCAAGGCTGACGGCCAAAGATTCCCCATGCTTGTCCATAGCCTCCCCCCAGATGTGTGTTACGTACGCTAGAAGATCACCCGTAGACCGTTTTGGTCGGAAGCCGTACTGACGGTCGTGAATGAGAGAGTGATCCTCTAGGTAGCGGATGAGCTGCGTGTTTATGATCCGCTCAAACACTTTAGCTAAAACTGAGGTTACGGCTATTGGACGGTAATTGGCAGGGTCAGACCGGTCCCCTTTTTTGGGAACTGGTTGAACGTTCGCCTCCCTCCAAGACAGCGGCACAAGACCCGAATTGTAGGAGAGGCGATACAGGCTAGTGAACACTGGAGACAACTCCGCTGCACATTTCTTCAGCACCACAGCTGGAATTCCATCAAGGCCACTGGCTTTCCTGACATCGAGTGACTGCAGTTCGGCACGAACATCACACTGCCTGATACGAATATCAGGCATTGTGGAGCCGCAATGTGGAATTTCAGGCGGCGCAGCACCGCAGTCATCGATGCAAGTCAACGAATCACCGGGCTGGCCATCCTCACCTTGAAGGCCTGCAGAAATGCCTTTTCACGCCCCGCTTGAAGAACCTGGGACTATACGAGGAAGGAAACACATGTGCTGGAAGAGCGTTCCACGTCTGGATGGTACGACAAAGAAACGAGTCACCGAACCTTTTAGTTCGGGCCAACAAATGTTGAATTGTGTGTGGGTGACGCCGTAGTCCAGCACGCGTGGTACGGGAGTGGAAAGGTGAGGGTGGGATAAGCTGGAATAACTCGTCAGAGCATTCCCCATTGTAGAAGCGATAGAGAACACTTAGCCTGGCAATGTCTCTACGCAATTGGAGAGGCTCAAGGGTCAAAGTTGCCTCTGGGTTTCCAATAATACGGATAGCACGCCGCTGCAACCTGTCAAGAGCTTCGAGTAGGTACTTAGCGGAACCGTCTCAGAGATGAGAGCAGTATTCCACACACGAGCGAACTTGTGTCTTATACAAGAGACAGAGCTGCTCAGGCGTGAAGAATCGTCTCACTCTGTTCAGGACTCCGAGTTTACGGGATGCAGTTCTAATGACGCTCTCAATGTAGTCCCGCTGGTTTAGGTTGCTACGAACATCCATGCCAAGGATGTTTAGGCTATCCTTAATCGGTAGCGGGGTGCTCTGAAGAGTGGGATGGGAAAGGAACGGCGACGCCTTTGCTGTGAATGCACACACCTGCGTTTTCTTGGCATTGAACTCGACAAGATTGCATGCACCCCATTCTGAAATGCGGTCCAACACTCCGTCAAGCTCAACAACAAGACTTCGCCTCTTCTCCTCGATGTCAGTCTGCTTTGCCCCAGGGCACTCGAAATAATGCGCGTGGACCGTGCTATCATCCGCATAGCAATGAATATTACCAAGAGATAACATGTCATTGATATGCAGAAGAAACAACGTCGGCGACAAGACGGAGCCCTGCGGCACTCCGGCATTAATCTGGAGAAGGCGTGATTCTTGACCATCGCAAAGGACACAAATTCTACGTCCCTCCAGAAATCCGGCGACCCAGTCGCATAGGCGAGGTGGCAGACCATATGCCGGAAGCTTGGAAAGAAGCAAACGATGCCATACACGGTCGAAAGCTTTGGCAATGTCAAGGCTGACGGCCAAAGATTCCCCATGCTTGTCCATAGCCTCCCCCCAGATGTGTGTTACGTACGCTAGAAGATCACCCGTAGACCGTTTTGGTCGGAAGCCGTACTGACGGTCGTGAATGAGAGAGTGATCCTCTAGGTAGCGGATGAGCTGCGTGTTTATGATCCGCTCAAACACTTTAGCTAAAACTGAGGTTACGGCTATTGGACGGTAATTGGCAGGGTCAGACCGGTCCCCTTTTTTGGGAACTGGTTGAACGTTCGCCTCCCTCCAAGACAGCGGCACAAGACCCGAATTGTAGGAGAGGCGATACAGGCTAGTGAACACTGGAGACAACTCCGCTGCACATTTCTTCAGCACCACAGCTGGAATTCCATCAAGGCCACTGGCTTTCCTGACATCGAGTGACTGCAGTTCGGCACGAACATCACACTGCCTGATACGAATATCAGGCATTGTGGAGCCGCAATGTGGAATTTCAGGCGGCGCAGCACCGCAGTCATCGATGCAAGTCAACGAATCACCGGGCTGGCCATCCTCACCTTGAAGGCCTGCAGAAATGCCTTTTCACGCCCCGCTTGAAGAACCCGGGACTATAAGAGGAAGGAAACACATGTGCTGGAAGAGCGTTCCACGTCTGGATGGTACGACAAAGAAACGAGTCACCGAACCTTTTAGTTCGGGCCAACAAATGTTGAATTGTGTGTGGGTGACGCCGTAGTCCAGCACGCGTGGTACGGGAGTGGAAAGGTGAGGGTGGGATAAGCTGGAATAACTCGTCAGAGCATTCCCCATTGTAGAAGCGATAGAGAACACTTAGCCTGGCAATGTCTCTACGCAATTGGAGAGGCTCAAGGGTCAAAGTTGCCTCTGGGTTTCCAATAATACGGATAGCACGCCGCTGCAACCTGTCAAGAGCTTCGAGTAGGTACTTAGCGGAACCGTCTCAGAGATGAGAGCAGTATTCCACACACGAGCGAACTTGTGTCTTATACAAGAGACAGAGCTGCTCAGGCGTGAAGAATCGTCTCACTCTGTTCAGGACTCCGAGTTTACGGGATGCAGTTCTAATGACGCTCTCAATGTAGTCCCGCTGGTTTAGGTTGCTACGAACATCCATGCCAAGGATGTTTAGGCTATCCTTAATCGGTAGCGGGGTGCTCTGAAGAGTGGGATGGGAAAGGAACGGCGACGCCTTTGCTGTGAATGCACACACCTGCGTTTTCTTGGCATTGAACTCGACAAGATTGCATGCACCCCATTCTGAAATGCGGTCCAACACTCCGTCAAGCTCAACAACAAGACTTCGCCTCTTCTCCTCGATGTCAGTCTGCTTTGCCCCAGGGCACTCGAAATAATGCGCGTGGACCGTGCTATCATCCGCATAGCAATGAATATTACCAAGAGATAACATGTCATTGATATGCAGAAGAAACAACGTCGGCGACAAGACGGAGCCCTGCGGCACTCCGGCATTAATCTGGAGAAGGCGTGATTCTTGACCATCGCAAAGGACACAAATTCTACGTCCCTCCAGAAATCCGGCGACCCAGTCGCATAGGCGAGGTGGCAGACCATATGCCGGAAGCTTGGAAAGAAGCAAACGATGCCATACACGGTCGAAAGCTTTGGCAATGTCAAGGCTGACGGCCAAAGATTCCCCATGCTTGTCCATAGCCTCCCCCCAGATGTGTGTTACGTACGCTAGAAGATCACCCGTAGACCGTTTTGGTCGGAAGCCGTACTGACGGTCGTGAATGAGAGAGTGATCCTCTAGGTAGCGGATGAGCTGCGTGTTTATGATCCGCTCAAACACTTTAGCTAAAACTGAGGTTACGGCTATTGGACGGTAATTGGCAGGGTCAGACCGGTCCCCTTTTTTGGGAACTGGTTGAACGTTCGCCTCCCTCCAAGACAGCGGCACAAGACCCGAATTGTAGGAGAGGCGATACAGGCTAGTGAACACTGGAGACAACTCCGCTGCACATTTCTTCAGCACCACAGCTGGAATTCCATCAAGGCCACTGGCTTTCCTGACATCGAGTGACTGCAGTTCGGCACGAACATCACACTGCCTGATACGAATATCAGGCATTGTGGAGCCGCAATGTGGAATTTCAGGCGGCGCAGCACCGCAGTCATCGATGCAAGTCAACGAATCACCGGGCTGGCCATCCTCACCTTGAAGGCCTGCAGAAATGCCTTTTCACGCCCCGCTTGAAGAACCTGGGACTATACGAGGAAGGAAACACATGTGCTGGAAGAGCGTTCCACGTCTGGATGGTACGACAAAGAAACGAGTCACCGAACCTTTTAGTTCGGGCCAACAAATGTTGAATTGTGTGTGGGTGACGCCGTAGTCCAGCACGCGTGGTACGGGAGTGGAAAGGTGAGGGTGGAATGAGCTGGAATAACTCGTCAGAGCATTCCCCATTGTAGAAGCGATTGAGAACACTTAGCCTGGCAATGTCTCTACGCAATTGGATAGGCTCAAGGGTCAAAGTTGCCTCTGGGTTTCCAATAATACGGATAGCACGCCGCTGCAACCTGTCAAGAGCTTCGAGTAGGTAGCGTAGTGGCAGAACCGTCCCAGAGATGAGAGCAGTATTCCACACAAGAGCGGACTTGTGTCTCATACAAGAGACAGAGCTGCTCAGGCGTGAAAAATCGTCTCACTCTGTTCAGGACTTCGAGTTTACGGGACGCAGTTCTAATGACGCTCTCAATGTAGTCCCGCTGGTTTAGGTTGCTACGAACATCCATGCCAAGGATGTTTAGGCTATCCTTAATCGGTAGCGGGGTGCTCTGAAGAGTGGGATGGGAAAGGAACGGGACGCCTTTGCTGTAAATGCACACACCTGCGTTTTCTTGGCATTGAACTCGACAAGATTGCATGCACGCCATTCTGAAATGAGGTCCAACACTCCGTCGAGCTCAACAACAAGACTTCGCCTCTTCTCCTCGATGTCAGTCTGCTTTGCCCCAGGGCGCTCGAAATAACGCGTGTGGACCGTGCTATCATCCGCATAGCAATGAATATTACCAAGAGATAACATGTCATTAAATAAATAAATAAAAAAAATATCTGGGACAATTCACATCAAGATCATCTGACCCCAAACTAAGCATAGCTTGTAATATGGGCGTCAGAAACTGTTATACATACTTAAATATTTCTAAATACATACTTAAATAGATAATAACATCCAGACACACAACAAATACAAATGTTCGTCACACAAATATTTGTCATGGGTGGGGATCGAACCCACGACCTCCGGCGCTAAAGGCAGGATCGCTGCTATTGCGCCAACAGGCCAGTCGAATGACCATTAATATCGACCTTTGATATGCAGAAGAAACAACGTCGGCGACAAGACGGAGCCCTGCGGCACTCCGGCATTCATCTGGAGAAAGCGTGATTTTCGACCATCGCAAAGGACGCGAATTCTACGTCCCTCCAGAAATCCGGCGACCCAGTCGCATAGGCGAGGTGGCAGACCATATGCCGGAAGCTTGGAAAGAAGCGAACGATGCCATACACGGTCGGAAGCTTTGGCAATTTCATTTCATTTCATTTCATTTATTAATTGCATAGTCACATTACATTGAATAAGGTCTTAACAATAAATTGTAGGTAGGAAATGTGACGCCCTGCAAGGGCGTAGCAACTCTTTAAGAGGGCTATTATAACTAGCTCATCCACTATAAAACACCTTAAAATAATTAGTTTTACAGTGAATGGGTACATACATGAAATTAAATAAATTTATTGTTACTATATTTAAACATAAATTCAACTTTTGAACACAACATTTAAACCATTATATGCCATCATATGCAAGGTACTGAACAACTCAAGTGCAATTTATTTGGTGTCAAAAAATTCCTGTAAACTATAATAAGACCTTTCACTAAGGTACATTTTCAATTTTTTGTTAAAAAGTGTAGAAGTTTCTAAATTTTTTATGTTGTTTGGTAAGTGGTTATATATTTTTATAACCATATTATGAGGACTACTCAGCCTTGACAGCAATGTCAAGGCTGACGGCCAAAGATTCCCCATGCTTGTCCATAGCCTCCCCCCAGATGTGTGTTACGTACGCTAGAAGATCACCCGTAGACCGTTTTGGTCGGAAGCCGTACTGACGGTCGTGAATGAGAGAGTGATCCTCTAGGTAGCGGATGAGCTGCGTGTTTATAATCCGCTCGATCACTTTAGCTAAAACTGAGGTTACGGCTATTGGACGGTAATCGGCAGGGTCAGACCAGTCCCCTTTTTTGGGAGCTGGTTGAACGTTTGCCTCTTTCCAAGACAGCGGCACAAGACCCGAATTGTAGGAGAGGCGATACAGGCTAGTGAAGACTGGAGACAACTCCGCTGCATATTTCTTCAGCACCACAGCTGGAATTCCATCAGGGCCACTGGCTTTCCTGACATCCAGTGACCGCAGTTCGGCACGAACCTCACACTGCCTGATACGAATATCCGGCATTGTGGAGCCGCAATGTGGTATTTCAGGCGGCGCAGCACCGCAGTCATCGATGCAAGAGTTTGCGGCAAAGAGGTTAGCCAGTACATCGGGTTTCTCTTGCGGCTGATGAGCCAACGATCCATCAGGGTATCTCAGTGGGGGCAGCGAAGTCTTGCAAAAGTTAGATTGCACGTGTTTAGCCAGTCGCCAGTAGGAGCTACCCGTAGGGTGCGTGATGAGTTCTTGGCCAACACGTGCAATTCGCTGGGCGTCTGCTCTAATGTAATCCCTCTTCGTGGCCTTGGTGGCTTTATTAAAGGCTGCTTTCAGGGAGGCAAGGTTTGAATGATCATTGAGTGCCTGGGCCCTAGACCAAGCACGGTACGCCGCCTGTTTTTGTTCAACAGCTGCGACACACTCGCGATTGAACCAGGGACCAGTTTTCCTAGCACTGACGACATCAGTAAAAGGAATGTAGTATTCCTTTCCGGTACTGATCTCGTCCGCGATAGCAGATGCACTCTCTGAAGCATCCCTTTCTCCAAAGCAGCACTGCCGCCAAGGGACGGAGGCAAAGTATTCTCGCAATCTGTCCCAATCTGCCGACGAGTAGTGCCATAACCGCCGCGTCACCTCCACAGGTTGTGGGGGAGCTGCACAAGGCACTGTAGCGCCAACCAGACAGTGATCGGAGGAGCCCAATGGAGCACCAACCGACACTTTATACCCGGCTGGGTGACTCGTCAGCAGAAGGTCCAATAAGGAGGGTGTATGACCGGCAATATCTGGTACCCGGGTGGGCTGGTGTACCAGTTGCGTCAGGTCTTGCGTGAGAGCAAACGCATGGGCAGTTCGGCCTGCATAGTCTGTTTTTGATGAGCCTAACCAGGACTCATGGTGGGCATTGAAGTCTCCCAAAAACACCATTTCGGCATTTAGGAACTGCGCCTGAGCGTTGTCTGCGGCCTGACTCAGATGTTCGAAAAGTCGAGTTGTCTCGGCGTCGCCCTTGTGGGAGCGGTATATGCACGCATAGACCCGGCTCGTGGAGCCCAGGTCCACGTGCACCCAGAGGGTGGAGAAGGATGGGTCTTCTAGGCAGCGGAGACGGCTACAGCAGACGTCCGCCCTGACGAATAGACATACACCGGCTTTAGGTTGAAAGGACTCTTCCAGCACATAGCCGGGGTAGTGCAGGTATGACGTATCGGCAGGGCGGCCTATCTGTGTTTCCGTCAAAAAGAGCATCGCATGCCTCGCCGTCTCAAGGTGTTGATGGACGGCGTTGAGGTTTGCATGGAGTCCGCGGATGTTAGCGAACTCCACCTCAAACAGCGTGTTGGTGGGGGATGGGGATGCCGCTGTTGGCCGTTTTTTCATGCTTCTGACTGCCATAGAAGTTGGAGGATAGGAGGGGCGTGAAAGGACGACTGTGATCGAGGCAATGAAAGACAAAGCGCGGTGCCCTGCATAAGTATTAATCGCGTGGAATAGTGTAGGCCGGTCCGCCGGACGGAAGGGCCCCCGTACCCCCTCGGGTGTGGTCGCCGGGCCCCACCGGAACCGGGCACCACCCGGCACACCGATCCACCCTGAGATTATGCGCGACCTGGTGGGGCAGCCTCCAGAGGTGGTTAACCCCTTTTGGGCCCCTGTACTATGCCGCGGGCGGCCAGCGGCACCACCGTTTCTACGGGTCTCTCTGGCCGGCGGGCCCGATACACACTACACATACAATACCGCCGCTAAGGCTCCCACTGGTCCAACAATTGCCACGATCACAGTCCCCCTGGCACCGGTTAGTGCAGTGCTGATCCCGGAACGCGACCTGACCGAGATAGGTCAGAATCACTTGGCGGGTTTTACACAACTGCATGGTGGTAACAACAACCGGCCGACATAAGTCTCCCACCTGGATGGCAGATGGTCTGCTGCAAAAAAAACCCTTAGTCGCCTCTTACGTCACCCATGGGAAGATATAGGGCTGTGAAAAGTATTATTTTAAAGTGCCACCACCAGCACGGCACAAAACCATAGAGAAAGCTTGTCATATTAGTTTTCTGTTTTTAGTTTGGAACAAACTTGGAACGAACGAGAATAAGGGCACTAGAGCACTAGCGGTACTGCCTTGAAACGGAGAATGTCGACGTAGTTGAATCTTTATTTTAAAGAAAAATCTTGTAAACAACTTTATTTCATCAAAGAAAGTCGAGGCGTGTGGCAAATGGGGCGCCTGTAGGTACGTGCCTACATGCGCTTACAAAAAGGAGCTTATACGCGCGTATAAAATGCTTGTCTGAAAACGCTCATAACATTGTTGAATGCGGAAATAATAGAGATTCATTGGAGTTGGCTAGTATACTAATAATGTTCTCAGAACATTTTCGGAACAGTTTTTTACCAATTTATGAAATGACTACTTGATGGCACCCGATAGTTGAAAGAGTTCAATAATCGGAGGTACTTTGGATTCATGATCAAAAGACTACCTTATAGATAAAAATGCCTGGGTATAAGCGCTCTGCTCGATGCGGGATTAAATAGCTCTATTGTAACAGATGTTTTATTGTAAGAGTTAATAGGTACCTAGTTTGTATGTACTGACTAACAATTTTTGTTTTTGAATTGTTTAGATGAATTCTTGTTATTATATTCTTTTATGGTTGGTTTTTTCTCTTTGTTTTATATTCTTTTAGGTTTATTTGTATCAAAATGACACACTACTTGTACTTTACTAACGCCTGTTGTAAACCCAAAACAAGTTTAAAAGAGTAACTGCTGAGTTTCTCGCCGGGTCTTCTCAGCAAGAAACAACTCCGACGCGGTGGTAGTCGCATTATGTCTGTATACTGTTTATTTACATATCCATATTATTATGGTATTTATGTCTATTATTTAGTATATTTTGCTGTAAATTTGACGATTTGAAAGTACTGATACAGTCTATTTGAATAAAGTTATTTGAGTTTGAGTTTGAGTTTGAGTTCATGTTGGACAAAATATTTGGCTAATTTTGATATTAAAATAGTTGTGAAAGTTCAAATCAGGGAAAGGTGAGTAACATAAATCATAAGTAACGGAAAATACTATAAATGACAATTTAATTAAGATAAGAGCCGTTAACAGACCTGGCGAATTTATCTCGGTAGCTCAGTTATAAGAGCAGTCACCCGGATTGTGAAAGGTCGCGGGTTCGAATCCCGCTTGAGTCCCAGCAGCAAGTCGATTTTTTTCTAGTTTCTGTCTTTGTGTAGACAATTTAATTTTTTAATGCAAAATGTTTCTAGCTGTCAAACATTTGCCAATACATTTTGACAAAACGAAGTCTGTCGGGGCAGCTAGTGTGCTATAAAAATAGCACAATACGGCCAACTGTTGTAATGGTTAAGAAGTTGGCTACTACACCAGTGGTCGCGGGTTCGATCCCCGCACAGTACAAACATTTGTGTGCATGAACATGTCTGTTTGTACTGGTCTGGGTGTCTCCTATGTATAATAAGTATGTATTTACAAAAGAAAATGTATTTAAGTATGTTTATCCGTTGTCTAGTATCCCATAACACAAGCTTTAATTAGCTTACTTTGGGGCTAGATGGCGCTGTGTGGAATAATGTCCAGGGATATTTATTATTATTATTATTATTAACTTAACAGGGAACAGTTGTTGCGTAATAGAATTCTTCCAAGCAATTTTCTCGCCACATCCACCCAGTGGCTGCTCCCGTCAAAGTGAAACAAAATGACTTATATCTAACAACAATCACTAATGTAATATTGAGCCTGCATTGGGCCAGTAAATGTTTGTTTCTGAAACAGTAAAGAAGTAAGTGTAATGATGCTGACATTCCCTCTTCAGGCTTCATGAAGGGTTGCTGCGTGTCCCCAGACGCGTACATCCAGCTGATACTGCAACTCTCGTACTACTTACCGCGACGCATGCTTTGCACCTAATATGTCTGAAGGCCTGCGCAGACGATGGATTAATCGCGGCGTACATTTTGTCCATCAAAATAGTTCCCTGACAAACTGTATCGAGCAACGCACACGGACATCTAAAAATACGCCCCACAAAAAGTCCACCGAAACAGCGCGGACGCCGACGGAGGATAGCGGATTGAAAAAAGCGGGAGTCCGCGAAAATTATAGAACGAACGAACTTCGAGCAGTCAACGCACACAGCGGACTTAAGACCGCGTTAAAAATCGATTCGAAATAAGGGAATGGACTGGGTCCATTCTCTTTAAAAACGTCTTCTCTTTTTCTTTAACTTCAGGTGAATTACGCCACAACGTAATCTCAGAATATTTAAATACTCTCGGACAACAAATGATCGCACACCGTGCGCGTTCAGTCCGCGGTAAGTTCGCGGCGGACTTTTTTTTAGCGGAGCGTACTTTTTTCTCCGCCGCGGAAAGAGTCCGTCGTCTGCGCAGGCCTTATCTATTTCTATTTTGCGCATAAAATGGTAGGAAAGACATTCAAATACATGTGGATTGCGTCGTTTAGGCCTGTCTGGAGTTAAAATCCAAATTATCAAACAGTAACTGAAATGGAGTGGTCACGTCCTAATACGTGATAGTAGCCTCCTAGAAGCAGTCTTCTATTCCGAAATTTCAAGCAGTAATGCAAGCAAGGCCGATATTTACGCCATTAAGACGTGATAAAACGCAACCTTCTTGCATCAAAAATACGCAATCTGCTTGCATGTAATATACCAACAGCCACCTGGGATCATCGTCACAAACTAAAGAGTTTACAGAAGGACCGCTCGCACCTTTTTCCAAAACTTGCGTGAACCGCCTAGGGTTGCTACTATATTCCCTTTGAATTTTTAAAATGAGGGAAGTAACAGAACCGGTCAAAAACAAAATTCATCATCTGAAAAATTTCACTAAGTTCGACAAAAACAAAAACACTAGCGACAGTGCAACTTTCCGACTCATTGAAGCTTACTGACTTCGCTTGTAAACTCATGTCTCTGTGTGCGTGCGTCAAAAATGGCGTGTTGTTCTAAGCGGGCTGTCTAATTTGTGTCATCGTGCAGGTCTAAGCGACTAAATAGTGTGTTTATGGTTATCAAACGATGGATATGTTACGATTCGTGTGGACGACATGATGCCTTGGCTTAATGAACTATCCCACTGCTGGGCACAGGCCTCATTTTAACTGTGATGTGTACAAGCCATATTCCAACAACCTAAGTGTAAATTGACAAATAAAACTGGTTTGACGATCAATAAGTTTATTTATTTTCTTAGATAACATTTTTACCTATTTACACAACCGTATCCAATTATTTTAAAAATTATCTGAAACAAACTTCATTTTTGATTCGTTTACAATTATAATTATACAACTTAACACTAAACCTTATTTTGTTTTTTCTATAATTACAGTTAGATCTAGTACATTATACTTTGTAAGTAATAACTTTTATGTGCCAAATTTAACGTATACTAATCTAGTTAGTTTAAATTTTAATCGAACAAACCAAATAAACATGAGTTAGCTACAATAAGTATTTACATTACAGCGTCCATCACCAAATCGATTTATATAACTTCACCACTATGACATAGAATATAACGGAATTGATAACACTTTCCCCGAATTCTCAATTATTTTTCAAAGTGGAGTACCCCGGTGACCGCTACGTTGAACGCTGTGGCGGTCACCGGTGTCCGCCAAACAATAAATGTTCTATTGTGTCTGGTATTGCGGCAGTCAAAGAAGCATTACTGCCAGAAAGGTCATCATCACATTATCACGGCGCGGCAACAGCACCGCTCCAACCCATGCCACCTCGTATTAAAAATGCGGGCGGCGCGCTGACCGCCCACCGGCTGCCCGCCGTCTGTTTTTCCATATTGACATTGTAAAATATACCATAGTACACAAATCAAAGCTCTAATTTGTATTGCAAGTTAATATTCGGGTTGGAGCGTTGCTGTTGCGGCGCCGGATGGTATGCTATGACCATAAGTTAAACAGACATACTCGTATTACGTTATCGTGCTTAGTTTGAGGATCATTTCAAAATACTGAGAGACCACACTATCAAAATAATTGCGATAACTCTTCTTATTTCTTAAAAACAATACATTATCAAAAAGTGCTGATGTTTTATAACAATCATTTATTTATAATGAATATCACGTAAAATTATTTTAAACATCTGAAACAATGACACACATTTGGTTGAAAATAACAGACGCATTAAATCTTAAAATAGTCGAAATATTTACTTTTTATGTACAAACATAAAAACATGATAAGATATTTCCTAAATTCAGCAAAGAGATTTACTAAGTAATGGTGTTATTTTTTGTAAAACTGATGAAGTTTACAGTTTTTTAGTTCTATAATTCAATCAATAACTAATGGATTACCTTGGTTAACCATACTAAAAACAACTGATGACAAGAAATAATTATAATCCACCTAGTGAAATATTTTTGAGGTTTTTTTTATAGACGATTGTGCTCAGTCAACATTGCGTTTACAAACACTCGGAAAATATCGATCTTCTTCCTCGAGCCTTCGCGTCTAAATCCTTTGACAGTTTGGAATCCTATTCCGGGTTTTCCCTTCAAAATATTGACATACAAATAGTCCTATGCAAATATTTCTGGAGCGTGCCTTTAACAAGGTTGATGTCATAGCAAAATCGAAAATGAGAAGCCCCTTTTCTGAGACTTTATTTATTTTATTACCGAAGGAACCTATCTTTTTGAAGATAATTGTTCTATTTGTGACAGTATTAAAGAAGAAAGAAAACAGTAACGCAATAAAACTTATACGCATTTTTATGAG
Organism: Udea olivalis; assembly: GCA_947369235.1. Classification (NCBI taxonomy): domain Eukaryota; kingdom Metazoa; phylum Arthropoda; class Insecta; order Lepidoptera; family Crambidae; genus Udea; species Udea olivalis. The sequence continues at coordinate 16,894,421 of OX376359.1, forward strand.
ACGGTGGTAAATTCAGAGTACTGAATAAGAGTACTCGTATGCTCAATAATTTTCTATGAAATAAGGCTATACCGAGAGTTTGGTTCGGAATATAATGCAAAGAAATGATGAAAATAAAAAGCTTATGGTCACAAATTCTGATTTAGAAAAAAAAATAACACACGGTTTGGAATTAAACCCAAATCCACAGAGGGAAAGGCGTGATATGAAATTATAACGAGAAAACAAGCGATCATTACAAATTGTCAAGAAATAATTTGATATTAATCATCAATCAAAGGCGATCGAGTAATGAGTTTTCGATCATGATTACTTGATGACACGACTGGCACTGAATTGTTTATCTCTCTCTATTTTGTGCTCAGAACACCTGCATTGATAGCTCAACGCATCAACCACTAAGCCATCAAGGCGTTCCCGTAGTATTTTATTGTTTTCCCATAAAACAACCCCATAATAATCCAAGACTTCATTCAAGTCAAGGGGATAAAACGCTCATAACTTTTACGATAAACATAACGAAGAGAATTCATAGCAAAAACGTCGTTAAGTGTGGTCGTAGCTCTATGTTGATACACAGAAAGTAGGGCACAGACTTCCCTCTGATTTTATGGAAAACCAATCCTTTTGCTATCTTATAAATTATTTATAAATATAAACATTTCTGCCAACGTCGTTAATGGATGGTTAAACAAAGCTTAAGAGCGGATAAACAAACAAAGAAGATAATATTGCTTACAAATAAAATGCTTTCTGGCGGACGAATTGTTTGTTATTAAATAAGTATGAGTTCCATTGACATAAAAATCAACATTGTCATTATTAACATAGGGACCTACTTGCTTCCAGCATCGACTTATATTCGTATAGTGAAACCTTCGTTGGCTAAGGTTGATTTAGGTACCTTAGCTTGTTTGAAGTCACAAACTAGTAAAATAGTAAGTTCTCCGTGTTGCTTAAGTGAACAAGCCATAGTATCGTTATTACACACACACACACACACATACAATTACACATCGGCCGACTGGGCCGCCATTTTGCGATCTAACACTTGCCCATGACAGTCGTGTGACACAGCGGGGAGTCCTTACTTTTTTACTCGACCAATTTAGAATTACTTATAATGTTTCTCTCAGGTATATTTTAATATACTTATTTCATTGTTATTAGCGAAACAGATTACCTATTTATAAAATTTCATTCTGTATGTCTACCATAAGTTGACACCAATGACAGCCGCTAGCGTTCGCGTAATCCATTTTAACGTAGTTATATGGGTTTCGATAGAGCCCCCCCCCCCCTAGTGATTTAAAAAGGAACCAAAAATGGCATAGAAATTTCTGAACGCAACGATCGCCGTAAACGTAATGGCAACTCATGGTAGACATCTGGTCTGGTGGTTCTGGTGCAGGCACCAGAACCACCAATACAATGAAATTATGTTCGGGAGTCAGGACTCCCGAACATAATTTCATTGTATAAGCATTATAGAACTGTCATACAGGAAATTTATGAACCTTATTGTAAAGAAATAAGGTTAAAAAAAAATTTGGTGTCATAAATGTAATGCTAATCCGGCGAAATTAGTGTCAAGAGTATAGATGCGAAGCCGGTTATTAACGATTTTATCCAAGCAGTTAGAAATGAATTTTTCGTTATTAACGGTTAATTAACCGCATTTTATGCTTGTTAAATACCATGGCGCTGGCGGCACTATTATTAACTGTTCTCTCAGGAAGTCGGATATCCAGTCACACAGTGCGATGGGAATTCCGTAAGAAGGAAGCTTCACCTAGGAGTTGACAAAACAATTAAAAGACAGATTATTTACAGTATTTCAAGATAAATAATGGGCATCGGAGAACATAGAAATTCGGAAACAATCATAAAACATTAAAAAAACAATTTTAAAAAGTATTTTTTTTAATAAATACTTAAATAGAATAGAAATTAAATTCAACTTCTAATTTCAACTTTTTCAAAACAAATAAAATTAAATGTCAATGTCATCGCCGTCTCACTATTTTACTATAGCGCTGTCATCCAGTTGCCTAGTTTCGGTTGGTCATCTTCGGAAACACGAAGTTACTCGATGCCCATTATTTACCTTGAAGAACTGTACTCTTTTTCTCGGTCGCAGTCGGATAATTACCCGTTAATAACCGCATTTTATCGGTAGATAACCATAAATTTGGTTAAGTAACGATAGCTAACGGGTTTTTTACAACTATTGTCAAGAGTCAGGGGCCTGTTGTTTTTTCACATTTAGTAATTTACATTGTTATTTATGTTTCAATGAATCTAAGGAGCTACCTGATTTATTTCATGCGTCATTATTTCTTCATGTTAGCGGTTGATTGATTTTCAAACCAGCTGTAGGTACAAAAATCTGTTGAAAATGCATTTATGTGTAGTCTTGAGTGTTAATGTGTGTATTTTTTAAGAAACAAATAAATGTGTACAATATTTTAGTTTAAGTCATTACGTACATGTTTGATTTTGTCAGTTTACTAAGATTTTTTCATTTTCAATGAAACATTATTTATTCATTGCATAGTCACATAGATGTAAAGGTCTAACAGTATTTCGTAAAAGTACATGTGACGCCCTGCAAGGGATGGCATTTAATTGCCTCACATTAAATTGTCCGTGGTGTTAACAATATAAAACTAAAAACATAAAATCAACATAATAATAAGCCTATGGTGTTAAATTAAGATGTGGTTCCCCGAAAATAGATAAAATCATCAAATCAAATTAATTTGGGATGACCTTATTAACTTGTAATAAAAAAAAAAAAAATGTCTTGTCAGTGAAAACTTCAGTTATGTTAATTTATTATCTTATTGATAGGGGTTTAATAAACAAATAAAAAAGATATTTACATTTCAAATCCAACTACAGCAATCATTACACTGCTACTACCGTGAGTACTACAGACACAGTGTAAATACGAACTGAAAGCCTTTGTATTAAGTAAAAAAGTTAAGTAAAGTAACTTAAGTAAAATGCAATCACTTTGGCGTATCGTACACCGTTGTCGTATCATCGAATCGTCTTTCGTTTAGGATCAAACGTCCAGACGGATCGCATAACTCGAAATGGAATGGGCCGTATGGCGTATCGTATTACCAGCGATTTTGATATTAATGCAGTGATCGGATCGGAAAACTGATACCTATCAACGGACCCATGAAAATCGAATTATTTCTTCAAAAATGTTTCACCAGGACCTTCACCATGAGTTTGCCTCACATAAACTACTATAGTTAACTACAGCCACTTGTATGTCATTTTTAGTAACATTATTATTCACTGGAGGCACTGTACGGAAATAACATATAACACCATCACAACTATATCCCAAACGGTGTAGTCAGAGGCAAGTGAATGTAGCCGTCAAGGTAAACGGAACACTCAAAAGCCCACTTTTCACCAATAGTATTAGAATCTAGCGTGGTACGTGTTGGGCCTTATTGTTAGGAGCCGTTATCCGGGATGATTTGGTTTTTTATCAATATTTTCCAACACCGGAGAGTTAGATGGAAATTCAACAATGAACACAAAGCTTGGTTCAGGCCAGATTTGAACTCGGGACCACACGATCTATTATCCGAGTTAGGGTGCTTAAGTGGTTAAGCACCCTGACTCGGATTTTACCACGACCACGGCCACGACACCGAAATTCCATACAAAATTTGTCAGGAGACGTATGTGACTGTTGCGTGAACTCATGGTAGAACAACTGTTTCATATCACACTTCAAGATTCCGCACGCAGCAAGTAAGCGGCTGTTATCAAGTATTGTTTCATAGCGTTCAGTTCGTATCTAAATTGTGGTACAGGCGTTATAAAAAGTCACGTCCGTTGGGTACTAGCAACCCATAAGCGCCACCATGACGCTCAGAAGAGCTGCTGAGAGGGGGTACTGGAGACGGAGTTGACCGCCATGCTGCATCGCTGCTGGATGCTCACCTGCGAGAGGAATCAGTCTTAGAAAATATTCATTAAAAATGAAGAAACATAGTTTTTTATAATCATGCTGTATTTTTTTCGAAAAAGGTCAGGCAAAGTTATTCGGCAGGAATAAATCCCGTCATCTTAAAAAAAATTGCCCGGATCGAATTTAGGGCCACATTCTCTTCATGCAGTATTACGCGCAGAACCATTCCCTCCACTAGCGCACGGGCACTACTCATTATAAACATGTTCATTGCAATAAAAAAATATTCCATCTAATTTGTTGATAGTTTGGCAACATCAGAAAAATATACACAAATACTCACCACTCAAAACATGTACCAACACCGATCTCGGGTTGGCGTTAGCTGGTGCGCAGGTGTACCTCCCAGAGTCTGGCGCTTTGGCCTTCTGGACTAGGAGATGAGAAGTGGTGGTTTCCCCCTTCTCCGTGATGACTGACACTCCGCCACGGGGAGAGTCGTAGTTTATTTCCTGGGGAAGAAGTAGGTGGATGAATATTATGAAGAGAGTTAGGAGAAACGAAAAGAGATCCTGCATGTAGTGCCAAAAAGCCGCTGGTTCGATCCCCACCCTGGGAAAAAAATGTGTTTGGTCTGGAATTCTGGATCTAAAGCACAAAATATACTGAGGCGGTATAGCAAATGTATATATGGCCGGTCTTTGTGTGGCATGGTGCATAGCAACTCGAACGTTATGAAAATTCCCACCCCCTAATCGTTCGCGATAGCACCTGTATGTTCTGCGCTTAAGTCAACTCTACACAGATATCCGGACAGAATATTTTTTTATGTATTTTCGTTTCTGACGCCGACAGTAGAATCTAACGCTTGATTCTTCATGAAGTAGATTGTTTGTTTAAATGGTGGACATCGCGCAATTTGTGTATTTTATGTTAGACTCTATTTGCTTGTGGTATTTGTTGTTTGTAATTAATTGATTCTGTGATTATTTGAATATCGACATTCGGATTTATTATAGTTGTTTTTTTCGTAACATTGTTTTAATTAGAATTGAGAATTAAAAAAGCATGACGACACTATTTGCATATCGACAGATCGATAAAACATGCGTTGAACATTTTTAATTTTATGATTTATAATTGTACCATGTTTTCAGCAAATTAATAAATGTTCTATTCTATTCTATTTTAGAAAGGCCATCTGGTACTTGTCGTGTGCTCAGGGTACCCGTTATCCGGATTGCCTTTTCAGTAGAAACTAACGTTTTGGAAAAACATAATCATGAATTCTTAATGATCAACTAAATCAATGATCAACTAAACTGATCTCTAATCACGTCAGATTATGAGAATAGGTAATTATCAAATGAACCTACTCAATTTTAACGTTGGACCGATGCCAAATTAATAATTCTGTTAATAACGTAGTCCATGAATGCTCTCATTAATTTAAAATCTCGTTCAAATTTAAGTTAATTATTAATTTGATTTTCATAAATATCATAATTTTATATAACCAATTCAGGCGCAAGGTGTGGAAATCATTTGTAATTTGGAAATATTTTGGTGGTATTATATGCCAACTCCCGTCTTTCTAGCCGTAGGCGTTTTGTTTATTTAACTGGAAGGACAAACTAGGGCACAATTATTTTTAGAAGATAGTTATTTGGTTAATGAATATGTTTGCTGATGCTCGTTAGATTTAACTGGAGTCTATGGTGACTAGCAGAAGAGCTATCACTCACGTGTGGTATTAGAGAATCTCAGGTTCCATAGCTAATCACACAACAGTACGTCTACCACGAGTTGCCAATTTAAATTTACGTTATCGTTCGCGTAAAATTTTTTTTTTACGCTAACGCTAATGTAAATTCAAAGTGGCAACTCGTGGTAGACGTTCTGATCAAAAGCTCGATCGAAGAGTCGATCTCGATCTAGAGTATTTAATTAAAAGTAATTAATTTAAATGTATATATCACAGAAAAGGTGAATAGACAGCAATGCTTCAAATAGCACTTGCGAAATGTTTAGAGCTGTGGCGAAATCTTGTTGCAGGCCAGCATACAGGAGCCGGAGCGCCGGGATTCGTCACACAATATTTAGGAGTAGATGTAGTTGTGGAATAGTTAATAAAAGATCAGCCAATCCAGTGACTTGTTTATTAAATAGGGTAAAAGTATAGGTAGAGTAAGTAGGAAAGAACTGTAACAAAATAACAATAAATGAATACAAAGAGTCCTAGGTAATAGATTATCTAATAGTAATAGGTAAGTAAATAGGTATGATATGTTTATACACGGGTTCCTGTTACATATAACTGTTTACAATAATTGGTTATTTACAGTATTTAAATGTAACCATCACGTAAGGTAAACTTATACAGGTAATCTGGTAAAATGCTCGCAAGCTCTGTTCAGTACGATGGTTTTGGTAGGACTGACTCAAAATGCTGAACAGCGAACGTGGAACGATAAATTAAAGTTTGAAAGGAGAGTTACAGAATACTATTGATGGCCAGTAAGTTAAACTATGAAGTTTTCAGCCATCGTGGAGGTTCTAACGTCCACGAGACTGGAACGAAACGGCATCGTTACAGAGCAATATGTTTAGAGATGTAGGGCATAGTGGAATCATCCACCCTTAATTGAGCAGCCCGTCTGGATGCAAATACCTTCACCTTTGAGAAGACCACAGCTAAATAACGCTGCTCAGGTAGCGTTGTGTTCCTGATGGTGAGTAAAGTACCAGAGCTCATCGGGGAGCTGTTGTTTGGTCAGAGGTGGGACCTATTTATCTTTCCTGCTGTCTACACAGTGACTCCCCCCGACTCGATAAGGTTTTTACTGGGTCGGCAAATATGAGTGATTCCCTTGGTGTTGCACGTGTCCATATGCTGTGGTAACCGCTTACCATCAGGCGGGCCGCATGCTTGTTTAAATAAATAAATAAATATCCCTGGACATTATTCCACACAGCGCCATCTAGCCCCAAAGTAAGCTAATTAAAACTTGTGTTATGGGATACTAGACAACGGATAAACATACTTAAATACATTTTCTTTTGTAAATACATACTTATTATACATAGGAGACACCTAGACCAGTACACCAGTTGTTTATCACCGACATGGTATAAAAAAAAACATAACTTGTTAATTTGTATTATTACTCGCGTAGTAGAAAAGTATTAGCCTAAATACCCTTCAATACCTAGAATATAAACCCGATACCTTCAGATCTACCACATAAACAAGGAGGCGTCACTTACATGAACAATTGTAAAATAATTTATTGCTTCTTCAACGATTTCGATCTTTTTCTGATTTCTATTTCATATAGAATACGATTTTCACATATAACACTACAATGTTATTGACACAGTATCACAGTAATTGGCGCTGGACTGTGTCTGCTAATTACAAAAAAGTCGTTAGTGCCTCACCCGGAGATTACAGCTCCGACCACATTGGACGCTTTGGGCCAGTTTTAAAAGCTCTAGATTAAAAAACGAAAGCAGCTGATGTAGCAAACGCAATTAAGTTAGGTTACTTTCCAACAGTTATAACCCGGGAAGGATTAACTTAGGAACTCCGACACTTCAGTTTTTTTTTAATTACAGATACTCACTATCTGAAGCGAATATGAGATTGGTGACGACATCGTAACTAATGTGAATTCAGAGTTATTGTCGTCCATACCATATGCGGTGAGTGTTTTAAGTTATATTTTATTGGATCTATGGACTAAGTTCGCTCAGCCTAAGCAGTGTTTCTTATCTGTAGTTTTCTGTAAACAGAGGTAATCTGATCGAAGAGGTGGGTTTTGGTGAGGTTTAAAATAAGAGGGGTTATGAAAACCAAAGCAAAGGAGCTACCACAAACATCCCAGCCCTGTTGTGCTGATTCGGGAACCAACCCGCAAACCTTTGCCTCCCGACCGGCGATCGAACCACTGCGCTAAATTGTTCCTCCCTTGCCGCATTTGCATCTAAATAGGCAGCTTCATTACGGTCGTATGACATTCACTGCACTCTATACATAGTCAACTGGTCACTGCCAGTTTCAGCGGAACAGCTCTTTGAAAAATATCAAAGAGAATCAGGTCACAAATTGTCTCCCATTTAGACAGCCATTCCGACCATTCGCATCTGTCAATAGCACTTGATTTGACAAAACCAATCGCGGCGACTGTAAAACTGGGGCATTAGATAACAATGGAGGACACACTTCACTCTGGCCAGCCAATCCGCCAGCCCGCGCTCATTCTGGCAACGTTTCAAATCGACTGTTAGACTACCCTTGTAAATAAAACTTTTGCACAGATACGCCAAATTTGCAAGAGCTAAGCTATTTGTAAAGCGCACGAAATGATGGCGGTTAGATTTTTCTATGTCATTTGCCGGATATCGTAGACAGTTTTCCGGGTCAGTGGTCGAGACTGAATTTAGGTTGTTACAACATTTTATGCTTCATTCGCTTTTACTCCGTTCGGGAGCAAAATATATTGTTAGTGAAGACTACACCCGGTGCTATTATATGATTATTCTCCTATTCTGACGTCGGATTTCGCTGTTTGGGCAAAAAAAGGAAGCAAAAACCTTTTTCAACCTAACCTTTGCTTTCCTAAACTAGTTTGTTCCACACGCAACGATCTGATAGCGGCTCGGCTGTGTTTTGTTCAACCATTGTATTACGTCACTAAAATCGTTGGATTCGTGACTTTCTAAGATCTTTTATCTGCATCAAATCCTACAGGACGAACAAACAAAAACAAAACCCTCCTGTGAAATATGGTTTAAAAAATAAGATTTAATGTGCATCGAAGTGTTGTGGCTTTGCAGTGAGTTCCTTCGCGGTAATTTGAATAGCAATCTTGTAGCATCGTGTTCGTATTCATACATTTTTGGGCATCGAAACCATAGAGATAAGATCATGTAAGCCGCTGGCTCCACGCTGACAAAGAAATCAATAAGGTTGCCTTACCTCATCATTATGGGTCCAACGAATAGTTGGAGGCGGCTCTGGTGAGTGCTGCACCACGCAGGTCAGGTTGATGGTGCTGCCCGTATTGATGAACAGCTCTGGACCACCCAGGATCGTCGTTAGAGGTTCTGCTTGAACAACGAATTGGTTAGTTAGATGGTAACCTTTCTTGCGTAGGATTAAAGAAAGCGTCAAGGTTTTATAGGGATAGTAGATAAAATAGGCTATTTCAAAATTATCATGCACATTTAAATTATAGTGATTGGCAAACAAATTAAGTAATGCACGCTATCGTAAGGGTCATGAATAAATAAAAAAATGTTTTTAAATTACCAAAATAGATTGAATTTTATTCCGTAGGGGTGTTTCTGCTATTTGAACAGAATAAGTATGGGATGACGTCAATTTAGTAATGACCTTTTTGCAAAGGAGATTGCCCAATTTTGTATGGAAGTTGGACCACGGTTGCTGGCTGGAATGCTCACATAGTGCATTTTGTTTCTCAGACTATCACTAATCTGTAATTCAAAGCTCATAAAAATCTTTTGCAGGAGTCTAAAGAAAAACAGTCTCTTGTTTTAAATATTTGTATGGGAAAAAATATTGTGCGTTGAATTATTAGGATTTTTTTCTGGGACCAATTTTTATTTCATATTTTTCATAGTTCATGTTAATGCTACAGTACCACTGGGCCAACTTCCATTCCTAGGCTGCACTTGGTCCAAACCTTGGCAATGCCCTTTGTAGCAGATTGTAAATACTTTGTAATCAAATATCTACAAATGTACCTACTGTTATGTTTCCTATCACCTAAATTTAATAGTCTTGGTTATATTTAGGCTATTAACAGCAACGTTTAAATGCCATAACTCAAAAAATGGAGCCCGTCGCTTTTTCTGGGCATATTAAAGAGACAAAAGCGAGAAAATAATTAGAAAATGAGAAGGACAAAACACCTATCCGGCCATGACATTGAAGTTAAAAGGCTAACTTTACATGAAAGGTACTTATACAGTTCTTTTACGGCTGCAATAAAATACTTCTTCTAATTTGCGTATCTACACAATGTTGTTTAGAGTATGTTGGAAAATGAAAAATGTTGAAGACTTTACGACCAAGAAAACTTTTATTGCTTTAGATACTGTGAACTGAACTGCAGAACAGTTCCAACTTATATTCAGTTTATGATTACGAACTTAAAAGGCAAGTGAATGGAAAAATATAGAAGCTCTTTATTAATAAAGTTTGAAGTATGGACTATTATCTATTATTTATTCATTGCATAGTCACATAGGTATAAAGGTCTTACAGTATTTTATAAAAGTACATGTGACGCCCTGCAAGGGCACGGCAAATTGAGGGCATTTAATCGCCTCACATTAAATACATTGTCCGTGGTGTTAACAATTTAAAATTAAAAATATAAAATAAACATAATACCAATAATGATAATAAGCCTATGGTGTTGAATTACCCATAATAAAGTATCCCTAAAAATTCCTTCAAGTTATAATAACACTTGTTAATAAGAAGTAATTTTAATTTTTTGGTAAAAAGAGAGAGAGCTTCTAAATTTTTCATAGTATTAGGTATGGACTGAAATAACGTTACTTGAATTGTTGATATTACATTCATTAATCTCTCACATGAGTATTTATTTTGCTAAGTTAGCTGGTTTATACATCTGATATGACTGTATTAGACTGCTTCTGCTGCTGATTATATCTCCCAATTGATTAATTTCACAATTTTTGGGGTTTGTTACCGCCTACTACCTACTTAATTTCAAGTCAATATAAGTCATTATACATAAGACAGACCAAGAGGAGCATCGGTACACGAATTATAGAACATATCGGTGATGTCAAAAATCGTAGAAGTATTAACTTAGCAGTTTGTGAACATGCCCTCAGAAAACCCATTCATTATATTAGATTTGATAAGCCCCAGGTCCTCGCTAGGAAAAACCGGTATGTTCCTAGGATGCTACGGGAGGCCATTGAAATTAATAAACATCCAAATTTCAATAGGGAAGATGGTTGGAATCTACCACCTGCTTAGGATCCCGTAGTAAAACTCATTAAGCATAGGGGCAGCACAATACTGTAAGACTTCAAGATGCGGTTAGTTCTGTCTGCGTCGATAGGAACGTTCCCGGGATGATACTCGTAGTGAAAATGACGGTAGTTGAGTAAAGGTTGCTATGTAAATAATGACTTTCTCGACATATAACATCTGAGTCATCACGTGATCACGACTGCTGTAAAGGAGTTGAAATGTCGGGTTAGAAAATGTAAAAATATAAATTCCGCGAGTAGAATCCGTAAAGTTGTTTCATTTCAAAGTCATTATAAGTTTAAGCACAACTTCAGTGAGGTAAAATGAAAAAAATAGTCTACAGAGAGGTGAAGAGAAAGAAATGAAGATCACACTTGTGGCTTCAAATATTAAAAAACAAGTTTAAATTCATTGAACCCGAATAACGGGGGCAGGTTAACTATCTGGGAGCCAGCGGGCTTGAGAACGGGGGTGCTTTTGCCGCAATGCAAGGCTTTTACCGCGACGGCGGAAGTACTTGTGTGCTCCAGGAACTTCCGTGGCCTCCCCCATTCATTGGAGGGTCGGCTGAAGGGGGGCCCAATGCGGGGAGCGTTGCGAAACTTTTTTACGGACCCCGCCTCGCCGCTGAAGTGTTGAAGTCGAGCACCGTAGGATTCAAGTCGGTAGAAGTCCGACATGACCTCATCGTTCCCCCGGGCGGCGAGGTAACCATGAGGATTTCCCCACGATAATTAAACAAAACGTTAACTATCTGCCATGCTACACTGAAAAAAAAAAATGTTTACTTTAATAAAGATCTTGATTAACGTTATCACACATCTTGACTCCATATGAGCCTAACAAGATCTTATCTATTGAAACTAAAAGAACTTTGTTGAAATATTACTCGTTACGTCAACTAAGTATTGTTTTGGTTTAGACACGACAAGATGGTTTACTTTAGCTTAGATCATACCTATTTGAAGAATGAAACTTTATTACATCGACGAATATTACTAATAGGTTCAACTAAGGTGTTTATTGCTTTAGCTAAGATCTTAGACAGTTAGAGCAAATAACGGAGGTGAATGAACCAACCTCATGCTCGACATAGACATGAATTACTGTTATATTAACTAAGTAACTTAATTGCAATAACTATTGTTCATTTGTACATCAACGAAGTAATATGCTAGCTATAAATTTTGATCTTGTTTACGTTAACAAAGTTGTATGATCGCAGTAATTAATGTTCTTTTATCCATCAACAAAGTCACTTGTTTACAATAATCCTTGTTTTTGTAAACAGCAACAAAGTTACTTGATTGCAATAATTATTGTTCTTTTGTGCAGCAACAAAGTTACTCTATTGCAACAATTATTGTTCTTTTGTACAGCAACAAATACACTTTGTTCATACAATTATTGTTCTTTTGTACAGCAACAAATTCACTTTGTTGCAACAATTATTGTTCTTTTGTGCAGCAACAAAGTAAATTGTTTTCATTAATTATTGTTCCTGAGTACAACAACAAAGTTACTTGATTGTAATAATTTGTTCTGTTGTAAATCAGCCAAATTGCTTGATTGAACACAACTATTGCTAAGATGATATTTTTCACTTGAAAAAATACGACTTACCCCAGGTGGGAAACGAACCCACAACCTCTCGCTATCCGGGCGATTGTTCTTCCATAGAACTATAGAGACAATAGTTTAAATTTTTCAAGTGCTTATTGCACTGTGAGTCAGTGAGAAAACGAATGTCTGTAGTTTGGAAGAGCTGTGGTGGTAGTTTTTTCAAGTGAAAGAAATATTTTACCAACAATTGTGTTCTATTACGCAACTTGGACAGCAACAGAACAATAATTATTACAATCAAGTGACTTTGCGGCTATACTTACTACTTTAAAGAACAATAATTATTGAATACAAATTACTTTGTTGACAAACAAAAGAACGATAATTTTAGGCACATACGAGTAATTTTGCCGATGTGGCTTGGGGCCATTGTTCCCTGTGATCTATTTAAGAGCGGTTGCTGGGGGTAGATCATAAACGTCGCATTTTTGAAGATTTTCGTGATTATATAGCTGAATTCAAATTTAAGTATAATTTATTTCTCTATTATTGTCTGCATCTTCTAAATTTATAATTATTAACTGAAATTTTGCGTTTGTAACAATTATTTAAAAAAAAATGTTTTTATTTAATTTAGCAAATAATTGGCGACTACCAAATTTTGGACGACTTAATGTGTTTTTCTTTATAAATAGTATTATGCAAACAATAAATTATAGTTTTACATATTTCAATTCAATAAAATAATCACGAAAATCTTACAAAAATGCAACGGTTTAGATCCACCCCAACATACGCTCTTAAGTATTATAGACAGGCAAGTTGCAGGAAACTAAAAAGATGACACAATTTTATGGCTCATAATGCGCACACGCCGTGGGCGTATAATCTTAACAATGCAAGCAACTTTCACTATTAGAACAAATAAAAAAACGCGTGATAACAAATTTCATTTTGTTATACAAATGAAGTAGGTAGCTAAAATATAGCACAGCTGTTTAATTTTACGATTTCTTAGTTGGTTCCATAGTAAATTTGCTTGTATTAATGAGTATATTCTGCCAATTTTAGTTTTGTCTATTTGCCGTGGAAGCTTTAAAAAGGTTCTAGAAAGCATAGCAATAAAAAATAAATTCCCCATTCAATTAAATTTATTCATTTATAAAGTACTTCGCACAGTTACATTTTTTTTTCCATTACTTAGAATATTTATATTACACGGCATAGAAAACAATAAACATTTGTGGAATTGGACTACAATTATCTCTATTTCTGGTTCTATAACTTCGTAAGCAAAAAAATGGTCATCAAATTACAACGTTTGCATTGAGTGTCCCATTAGAATAAGACTATTTGAATCATACAATAAAACTTTATGCAATTTAAGAAAAAGTGGCATAAAATCATCAGAGGTAGTATTATGAATTAGTCCCTTTTGTATAGCGTGTACTACATACAGTGGCCCAAGTAACATGTAAGAGAGTTTTTTCATTACATAATTGTAAACTAGACCGTATGAATTGATCATCAGTAGATTCCGCAGACATTGTACGAGAAACAGGCCCAGTCCTAAGAGAACTCAGAACAAACCAAAAATAGAAAATAAACTGTTTTAAATTGACTTAAAACAGGAATCAAACCGAGAAGACCTAAGCGTTCAAGGCGAATTACACTGCCACCACACCAATCTGGTTGGTGTTTGTCTGGTCTATTCGTTAAAACATTACCTACTTACTCATATTAAGAAATAAATTCAATCTTAATATGATTAAGTAAACAAAGGATCTTAAATGTTTTTTTTGTACATCCATATCAAGTGTTAGTTTTAAACTTACTCCTTTGTGAGGAGAACTTTCTGGTTGTACGTTTATTATCTGGTTATTTGGGGGCACATTTACTGATTGCTCTGCATGCACAATAATAAAATCTTTGGGGTTAAGGTCGCTTGTGACTTATTCGCCAATTCCAATATTTATGAAATCCAGGTTCTGCAAACAAAAGAGCCAGTTATCATACCTCAATCATAAAAAAGTCACTTAGTGGTCTGGCTATCTGTTTGTCTCCAAGACACTATTTTTTTCAAATTCAACTTTCTTACTTAAGTTCATAGCCTGTTTGAGTATCTCTAATTTTAAATTGATGTGAAATTTTATTCTATTTACTGAATAGATAAATAAAATAAAAATAAAAATTAAAACTATTAAGTTATTACAAAATAGTAGAGATTGATAAAAAAATGTCACAATGATTCCTAGATAAAAGGTAATAATCCTTTTAATACAAAATATCATAAAGCATAGGATAATTTTATTTTGATACTGTTAAATGTGATTCCAATAATTGGTATTGCAGCTAGACCTAATATAAAAACTAATAATTGGCAGGTCATTTGGCTTTCAAGTGTAAAGACAGTTTGAAATTACACAAATACACTCAAGTATTTAATTAAAAAGATAAAATTGCAAACTAGGTAACATAGGTTTGAAATTTTCTATTTCAAGAAATGGAATATAATTTTATTACAGATCTACTTAATCCAATAACATAATGCAATAAATGTTATTCATTGTTTTATAACTTACTAATTATATCAATAATGTGCAACATTAATATGCCTGGGCAATAATAAGCAACAACTACAAACTTACCGATACAGATAAAGTGTTATTGCTGCTTGAAAATTCTGTTTTCCACGTTCTCCAGCACCTCATGAACAGCACCCTTGGCCCTGTCTGCGGTATGATGTCCTTGACATAATCTGGGGTCAGGGCTGATAATGCCTGGATGGTTATTGCATTCTCTAAAATTACAGTAGAAAGTCAGCTAGTGATTTTTAATAATTGCTTGAAAATTCTGTTTTCCACGTTCTCCAGCACCTCATGAACAGCACCCTTGGCCCTGTCTGCGGTATGATGTCCTTGACATAATCTGGGGTCAGGGCTGATAATGCCTGGATGGTTATTGCATTCTCTAAAATTACAGTAGAAAGTCAGCTAGTGATTTTTAATAATTAATCTTATTATTAGTGCCAGTGTTAGAAATTAAAATCTTTATTTAACACTGAAGTCTCCCTGTTTAAATTACTTTCGTAAATGGTTCAGAGGGGAATATGGATTTATTATTACTAGAATAATAATTACTAGAACGAAAATTGGTGCAGTCTTTTTAAAAAGTGTAATATAGCTGCCTGGGTACCTACTTAAAGTACCTAGCTACACACGTAAATTAGTTTACGAAATGCCTACAGTACTTGAAGAGCATAACATTTTTGAGTGGTCGCGCATGTTCACCAAACACCACCACTTTGTAAACATTAGGTACCCTCCGACCGGTACTTACTTTTCGATCTAGAGTTAGGCTTCTATGAAAGAAAAGACTATCATCGCGTGCGTAGATATTCCTACACTTCCTTTCCTACATGGGTGGTTTCCGTAACTCTCCGAATAATGCACTTAATTACAAGAAAAGAAACCTACCTGCCAATGTCTTGACGTCATAAAATAAATAAATAATAAATGAATAGATACCTTCTTACCTTAAAATACTGGGATTAGTTCTGGAAGCTGCCATGTTACGAGTATTAGTAGGTCGACAACTTCGTCCATGTGTTTCACTTTTCGAACTAGTCTCGCAATATTGAAATCAATTATGACACCACGGGTCTTTTAAATAACCAAAAAGGATGTGACTTTATATAACAAACTTGCATAAAATAACAAAACAATGCAATCGCAGGACAACACCGTGACAGAGCGCGCGGTGCGGAAGAAATAACTGGAAAGAAGATCCGTTGCACCCTTGCAAACAAAACTTGCAAGAATAAACTGGTGTAGCGGGACTAGCGGGAGTAGCGGGCGGGGTGCGCGGGGTGCGCGGGTGTATCGCAAATTCGCAACTAGTACACTTTGCTAAATTTACAAAGCGTTTGTAAATATGACAACTTCACTTGTTTGATATAAATAAGCAGGTAAATTATATCAACCACGCTCGTTGTTAAAAACGATGCAAGTTAAAATGTTACCTCTAACAAACTTAATTGTTTATTTTAGCAAAATAAAATGATAGGCATAGACAATGAAGAAAAAAAATGTTTGATGTAACGAAGACCGTTGGTTTTAATAAACAAAATGCATTTTGTAGTTATGAACAAAATTGATTTGTTCAATTAAGTATCAAATCTTGTTTAGAGGAAATAATAAAATGAATATTCTAAACATTTTATTGCCAACTAAGAGAAAATGTATCTTTGTTGCACTTAATTTTTTTCAGTGTAGAATCAAATACGTTTAGTAAAGTGTTGGCTTCTGAACTGTCAATGTAAAGTCAGATCAGGTCATCATCAGATTGCTACTGACTACGGTATCTGACTAGAACCACCGTGAGCATATGCTAAGTTATTTAACATCTCTTGTTTATTTAGAGAGCGTCGTGAACTAGGGGTTAAGCACCCCAACTCGGAACGTGGACCAAAAGGGTTCAAATCTGGCCAAAACCCTCTTTGTGGTAAATTTTCGACTAGCTCACCGGTGATGGAAAAAATTGATGAAAAACCAAGTCAACTCGTATAACGGCGGAAGGCTCACCATCTACCACGTTAAGCTCTAATCTCATTAGTGTTCCGTTCACCATGACGGAAACAGTGACTTGCCTCGACAACCCCGTTTGGGATATAGTCGTGATGGTATATGTATGTATTTATTCACGTTCACACTTGCACTGGGTGTATGATGAAAATAGTTATAAACATTCCTGTTTTGTGATGAATCTCATTATAGCAAGTGTTCGAGAAGCTCTTAAAAGTGCGATAGTATACGAATTTCATTTTGAGTTCGAAATATTTCATGAAATATTCGTACGTAGATAACTATAAAAGAAAATAGGATAACTTTATATCTATACATCAACCTCAAAGACTGGTTTTTGGAGATTATTTTGGTAGTAAATCAAAGTTTATATTCAACGCTCGAAATTAAAATCTGCTTTGGGTCTTTTGAGAAATCATAAAACCAGTAATTAAACCCAGTGAATGTGTCATGAAAAACGTTTTTTTTTTTTCGAAATTGATACTATATTCATTTGTTTAATAAGATTTGCCATGTGTTCCTTCTATGGGCATACTAGCCATGTATTATTTTAGAACACTGCATCGTCACTTACCATCTGATAGGATTTTGTATGAAATAACTGCTTAGGTTTTTCTTGAAAGAACGTTTGGTTTGTGTTATGCGCCTAGGGTTTCATGTACAGAAACATTTTCAATTCAAGAATAGTTGCGAACTATGAAAAAAAGATAAACAAAAGGTTTTAGATGAATATTGTCAAAGAAGTCGACCGAAAAAAAGACGGCGGGACGATCTGGACAGATACTTGCAGGAGATCATAGCTGGTGGGTATCATAGATGATAGGGATCACTGGAGGGATTTGAGGGAGGCCTTTGCTCAGCAGTGGGACAGTACAGGCTTATTTATAAAAAAAAAGATTTCAGCATCCCATGCCACGTACATAAAAAAATTGGCTACGGTAACAGGTAAAGGTGATTTACCGACGACTGACAGGAACATCCTGTGACCTATGGGCGGCGTGGTCCCGACTTGGCACTCGTAAATGCCAGAATCTCTTCTTTGAGGAAACCGAATCTGTGGAGAAAATATTATTTTAGAACACAAAAAAAAGGACGTAAGTACTAGGTGCTAAAATAACGATCACAGAATATTAATTATAATAATTGACGTTAGTGTGTGTACTTCACGAATCAAAAGGTAGGGCAGTGCTCATCCTTTGACGTTGCTTCATTCGGTCTACGATGTAACGGATGTGAAGAAAGAAAAAAGGCTAAGGACTTTATTAATTAATAAACATCGTTACACTGGCATAAGGGGAACAAAAAGAAACAAAAATAGATAAAAAGAAAAAAATAACAATGAATCCCACCAGACAGCAGTGTCCCTATGTCCATTAATAAAAAGGACCTCACTCAGCGATTGTCTGGACCCGATAGGCTCAGGCGCTGATGTTCAGTGGACCCTATTTTTGATAGTAAATAATAATAATATATACGTACTTATACAAAAAGATGTCAACATCAAGTATATTACACATTGACATTAATCATTTCTTTGTATAAATTCAATTATAATCGATTGAGAAATGGATAATGGATTCCTATCACCAAAATGTTATCGCGACATCGACAGTGATGGAAGGACTTGCGTTTCCCTTTTAATTTATTATGGTTTCAAAATAATACAGTGGTGATTCAGAAGGTCAGTTTACGAAAATCGATTCCCATGTGTTCATATTTTGACTTTGGCCATAAATGGGTGTAGTTCTTGTATGACATAGCTAAATGGAGGGTAGGGGAGCTTGTAAAGCTAACATTACATAGACTAAGACATTTTTTTCTCTGTATAACAAACTTGCTATGTACTTTACATACCTTAATTAATTTATCTTTCGTACATATTTATGTTATGTTTCAAGAGTATTATTGTATGTACAATTAATATGCTATGAAATAGATCTAAAGTTAAAAGTTAAATCTGAAGAGTGAAAAGATTGTACGAATGATAAGATAATGAATTTTGTAAAGATGATGCAGAGAATTTTAAATGTGAATGCCTTTGATTAGGGAGAGGTCTTATTTTATTTTTGTTTTCTGATATCAAAGGCAGTAATTTGATCTTTGGCGCCAAGGGTTTTTGTCTTTTTTCTCCACCCACGTCAAAATTAAGTAGGTACCTTTTGTCTTACGCCTATGAAAAATACTCATCTAACTATTTTATAAGACTCTAATCATCTATTTCGACGACACGGTTGGCGTAGTGCGCTGTAGCACGGTTTCTCGCCTCGATTTCCGTAGTGTCCCGGGTTCGATTCCCGGTCGGGTCAATTCAGGAAACGATCTTTTCTGAATTGACTCTGATCTGGGTGTGCTGGGAGACACCCCTGGCTCATTTCCTTGTGTAGTACCTCGTAACACAGGCATGTTAATCCTTGCTTCGAGACCATTACAAAAGGGGTGTGGTCTGCCGCATAAAAAAAAAACTAGATACAAGCCCGTTGGTCAAATCAGGACTAATAGTGAATTAGTTAAATTTATATATTTCACTGAATAAATAATTAAATAAATATCTGGGACAAATTACACCAAGATCATCTGACCCCAAACGAAGCAGAGCTTGTACTATGGGCGTCAGAGACTGATAAACATACTTATATATTTCTATATAAATACTTAAATAGCAAATAACACCCAGACACACAACAAACACAAATGTTCGTCACATAAATGTTTGTCATGGGTGGGGATCGAACCCACGACCTCCGGCGCTAAAGGCAGGATCGCTGCCATGGCGCCAACAGGCCAGTCAAAACATCATACATTTTTAAACTTTCTTGTTGCATGTTAACTACAAATATTTTACCCTACCGGGTTTTTGCAACGAAAACAAATAAACGGTAAAATGGTTTACGTTTTGACGACATTGGCATCAATTAACAACTGTCCGCTCGTGGCCACAATGATATGCAGTTTCGTCGAAACGTCGAGCTAAAATAGTTAAATTACTTACTTTTAAAATCCAGTCCTCAGTATGGGGATTGTGGACGCTGATAAACCTCTGGTCGGATGTGTACGTCATCCTGCCTGACGTGAGTAGGTGTATGTCTCGATGCCGTATCCATGATACCTGTGAACAACGTATAACTTAATTTTTTTCTTTAGTTCCCATCATTAATATTACTCACTGTAAGGTCATCACAACACATCACACCATCATCATACACACACATCACACCATCATCAAACATACACACCTCACACCATCACACTCACATTTTAACTCATTGAAATTGAACAACTTTAATTAGTATCTTCTCAGTGTTTTTATTTTACGGTTCATCTGAATACAATAAGTTAACTTTTATCATGAAGAACAAGGCTAGGATTTTTTTATGTTTCACAAACAACTTAACTGATTTCGTAAATTGTTTCACACAATACACAGTGATATGAAATTTTATTATAAATTGAAAAAAGAACTCTAATTATACACGTTTAAAACCGGTGCTAGTACAGGAAAAGAAAGATAATATCCATAAAAATCCATCGCAGCACTGAAAATCTTGGTACTCGTATGTCATCCGATATCCGACACTGCTAAGGAGTTTCTAATCACAAAGACCAAAAGGCTAAAGTTGAAACAGAGCATATTTATTTAGCAATGAACTATAAGTAACGTTGCATGGTGCTAAAGTTTCAGGCTGCTTTTCCAACAGAGATGTGCAATGCGGCTATGCAACAATGCTAAGCTTTAAGGTTATTCGACTGTTTATACTGATGCTATTGTATGTAACGGGGCGAGTAAGATGTGCGACGGAGATGTGCCACTGCAATCGCACATTTCTGGTGGAAAAAGAAGTAAACTTTGGTATAGAGACAGATTAGACCTTGGAAATGATAGGAGTCGCAAAAACCAAATCCAGTCCCATTAGCAGTCTGCAAAAACTATTCTATGCGGTTGAAGTCGCAGAAAGCTATATTCTGGATGAAGGAGAAAAGGGAAAGGTACATGTTGACATAATATATGTAAGTGTATATTTACGAGGAAAACATAAATGTTTATGATGACCTACGATGCCCTTGGGCCTCACAAGGGTAAGGGTCTGTAAGATAATATTTTAACATTACCTGGAAGTATCGTTCATTTTTATTAACGTTAATAATTTGTATTTTAAAATAAATGTTAAAGCCGTATAACACATTCCTGTGACTGATTCAAAAATTTAGTAAGTTGGGGGGGGGGGGGAAGTTACGATGTCTAAATCTTATTGGTCGAAAATATGGACTAAAAGTAGTCGATTCTAGGTGTGATAGGTTTATTACAGCTTCAAGGGTTGTGGTTTGGAGTTAAAGGGGTGTTTTGCTGTCAATACATACCAAAAATACGTTAATATTAAGTTAAACAATCTTTGCATTCAAATTCAAATTCGTTCGTGTGTTTGTTACTCTTTCATGCAAAAACAACTAAACAGATTTGGATGAAACTTTACAGTAATACAGCGAATGCATTAGAATAACACATAGGCTACAATTTATTAAGATTTTTTGTAATTTGGACATAATATACGAAGCCGCGGGTGGAAACATAATACCTTCGAATAACGCGTAAAATAATTATTGTGTGCTTAAGTGTGTTCGGGAACCTGAGTGAGTTTTTTTTATTTTTTCAAATCACAAACTTTAATTTTTTTTTTATTATCAACCTCCCTACTGTAATCCCATACAATGGGTTTATGTGTAGTTTAAAATTGGTTATTTGCAGAACCGCCCCTACTGTTCACAAATTGAAGTGAGACTTTTAAGTCTCTAAAGCCTATCTTGAATGATAGAATAGGTCTTTGTATTTGGTCTTAGGAACACTTGCTATGGTTTTCTGCAAGTTGGAGGTAAATGCAGCCAGACGGGCAGCTCAAATTGAGGACTAGGAATCTGCTGCAGTCTCTTAAAACAACATTATGTACCTAGCTTTATTTGATTATCCCTAGATTGTAATAGCACGCAGAAAAAACCGCCCGCAACTTTAATTCCAGCTCCATTATCAGAAGCATAAATTCAAAAAAGATAAAAGAATAAATATAATCTGGTTCGCGTTCAGAGGATTACATCCGGTTGGAATTAATTTATTCAGAACACTAATCCCTGCAACTAGGGTATAGGTATGAGGGATCATGCGGTATGTATTGTTTTTGTTATGATTTCGTTGACCTGAAAGTTTTTTTATGGCCCCAAGTTATCCTAAACGGGAAATTATAAACTGAGCAACTAAAAATAACTGAAATGCGCCTCAGAATTTATATTCTATGACTTATAATTTGTCTTAATTTTTTTTATTACCTGATTATTGAATTCCATATTTTGCCATGACATCTCATTTCATTTCATTTAATTAAGTTTTTTTTTTTTTTTTAGTTTTCATTCAGTAATTTGTAATTTTAATTGTACCTAAATTTTAATTTCCTAATTAAATATTGTATACCTTGTAAAATGTGGGAATGTAGTGAGACACTTTTAAACCTAACACCAACCTATGTACCTATACATTTCACAATAAAGATATTTGTATGTTGGCGACAAAACACTGATTAGTCGCCACTATTGTGGACGAATATTTAGACGCTCTAGTATGTTTAGTTTTAAGTTAGTATGTCACAAAATTTAATAATATCCAATAGAAACGTGATTATTTGAACTAGCTTCTGCTCGCGAAAGATATTTATGAAAAATGTGACTCGCTAATCATGCCGCTTCGAATTAAATAAAAAATAAAAATCGTTCATTTCGGACCGAGGGTCCATAAGGTGTTAGTAACAATTTTCTAGCAGTCTAAGTATATTAGTATTACAATTACACTTATTTGACGCATGGCGGCAGGCGATAGGTGCATCACCACCCAGTGCCTTAGCAGATTACTATCCTCCCTTATTGCAATAGTGTTCAAGATGCTATTGACGCCGCCGCGGCGCCGGCGCATCAGGGAGCCGATTCTTTTGCGCATTATTACGTGAAAGCCGTCTACGCGAGCTTCAGTGAACATCCCTGATGCGCTGCAGTATTGTTTTTTTTTTTTTAATTCATCCAGTAGTTTTTGAGTTTATTTAAAACAAACAAACATGCCTTGCGTTGAATTCAACGTGACGACACGATTGGCGTAGTGCGCTGTAGCACGGCTTATAGCCTCGGTTTCCGTAGTGTCCCGGGTTCGATTCCCGGTCGGGTCAATTTAGGAAACGATGTTTTCTGAATTGACTTAGGTCTGGGTGTGCTGGACACTCCCCTGGCTTATTTCCTTGTGTGGTACCGCGTAACACAGGGATATTAATCCTGACTTCGAGACCATTACAAGAGGTGTGTTGTCTGGCGCATATTTATTTTATTTTCATATTTATCTCAAAACCGTCACGGTACCCTGAAAGACAGGGCCTTAACAACAGACATACAACAATTCGCTTTATGTACTTCTCAAGCTTTTAACTAGAAATGCAAATTGTTCAGGGGAAATATTTAGCAGTACATTGCGACCGATACCATCGGAGTGGCTGTGGTTAGACCCTCTCCGATTCCGGGAATCAGCTTATATCTAACGAGGTTGCCGGGTTGTGCTCTTAGTCGAAAATTAAGTTTGGACAGTCAGATATGGTGAGAAATTTTCGGTAGCCAGAATTTCCAGGAATGGTGGTGTCGATTTTAGAATGCGAGTGGATACAATAATTTAGTCGGAAATTTGAATTTCATAAAATAGGTTGTATCTGGCTCTCTGATTGACTGATCCTACCCACCTGTTAAAAGTGATTCCTGCTTAAATAACAAGTTATTGGAATACCCAAGAAAAAAGTCAGTTACGCAAATACTTTGAAATTAAACAACGCTACGGGTTTTAAAAGCTTTGTATATATTTTTACTGGTTAAAAATATAAACAAACGCATCTAGTTTTCGACTTCTTAACAGCAGTTGCCAGGACGACAAAGATTTTCAGATGATTAGGCAAGGTCGTAATGATTTTCTAAATAACTATTATCACTATTATTCCCGGGAATGGTTGCAACAAATGGTTTTTTCTGCGCGGGATTCTTCCCGCGCAGAAAAAAAAACATTTTTTAGGTCACAAGCGTCTCTTAGATATTCTATCAATATTCGTTACCTAATTTTCTAGAAGACAGGCTTAAACTATGTGTATTGTTACATACTAAGTCCGTAGGGTATTTGACTGTTCAGGCAGTGTTGACTTGATCTACAGAGTTAACAGTTTGGCAGAGATAGCACTTTTTAACGATTTATTAGGTTGGGGAAAAAGTCTTTTCGCTTATAGTATGTATGAACTTGTAATCAAATCGCTTTGAATGTACTATTTGTATCTGGCTGGTTGTGGTATCATAAAAAGTTTAAATTTTAAAGAAGATAATTCCAAATTCAAATTAGGAAAATGTGTGATGCTCACTTGTTTTTCTTACTATTGTTAACAACTGATGAGATTAAAGCAAGAAGTTGAAAAAAAGCTTAGCGGCCGGAATTAATCAACAGAAAGGGTGTGGTTTTTCATCATGATAACGCTAGACCTCACACATCTTTAGCCACTCAGCAAAAATTAAGAGAGTTTGGCTGGGAGGTGTTGATGCATCCGCCGTATATTCCTGACCTTGCACCTTCAGATTTCCACCTGTTTCGGTCTCTTCAGAATTCTTTATGCAGTGTCAGGTTAACATCACGAGATGACTGCCACAACCACTTGTCGCGGTATTTTGATCAGAAGCCTCAAAATTCTTTTAGAAATGGAATCATGTCCCTACCTACAAGATGGCAAAAAGTAATTAAACAAAATGGCACCTACATGCTTCTTCAAAAATGTTTTGAATTTTCTTAAAAATTGCTAAGATTTTTTTCCCTAAACTGCGTTATTAGGCAGCCTGTGTTTCACTCGTGTCTACGTCCAGCGCGGCCTGCATCTTTAACAGTATTTTATGTATAAAATATAATTTTATATGAATTGGTATTGTCAATAAAAATTTACAACAGGCTACTTAATCATATAAAAATAGACAAAGATGTAGGATTTATTAAAAAACTGAAATATTTTGAGATTAGTAAATGCTATTATAGCCTGAAAGAGTTTTTTACGAATCCCGCATGGCTTACATAAATAATTAAGATAATTATGTATTTAATGTATTCAATTATCAATTAAGATAAATAGATATAGATTAGATACAATTTAGAATTGTTTAAGTTTTAGATATAAGGTATAATCAATTACTGTGCTAATTGTTTTATTGTTGCAGTGCCCTAACAGGGTCATGCGTGTACTTTGTAGATTTAGGAAACAAAATGGCACCAACATACTTCAGTTAAATGTAAATGAACTATGTTAAAAAATGTTTCGAATTTTCGTAAAAAATGCGAAGAAACTTTTTCCCTAACCTATTATTTGCCACGTATCTATTGAAGGATGGACCAGGCACTGGAAATCGGAACACAAGATTTATATATTGACTCAAAAATACATTTTAGTGACCACCTCTAAGGAATGTCAATATTCTGGCAATAGCCTTATTTTTGTTCCATAAGTTTGAATACCAATAAAAAACAGCAATGTAAAATACTAAGATATATGAGATACTGTATCATTTGCCACACGTTATAATCTATCAATATACTGTTTATTAAAAACCGTTGGGTAATTTTCTGTGGAATTTAATTTACTAGAGAAAAGTCTGTAATTTGATGGACACCAAGAATTGATTCAGGAACGGTTTTGAGAAGAACTGAGAGTTCTGAGGTTAGTTTATCTTACTTACTACACGAAAAATACACATAGTTACAGGGTCTGCAATGCACAAGTGATAGGTACATCTGTACACCTCTTTATAAAATACCATTACTTAAATTAGCAAGCGTGGTGATTGAACAAATACGCGTAAATTCTAGCGATAAATAAATAAATATGCGCCAGACAACACACCTCTTGTAATGGTCTCGAAGTAGGGAATAATATCCCTGTGTTACGAGGTACCACACAAGGAAATAAGCCAGAGGCGTCTCCCAGCACACCCAGACCCGAGTCAATTCAGAAATTGACACGACCGGGAATCGAACCCGGGACACTACAGAAATCGAGGCGAGAAACCGTGCTACAGCGCACTACGCCAATCGTGTCGTCAAGCGATGAATCTTGATTTCAATACTGGAGCCCTTAGCAAAACAGCGTGACGTTTTGTAGGCATAATGTTGCTTTATAAACCTACTTAGTGAAAGCCTTTCAAAAAGCAATTCATATTCTATTAACTTTTCAATTTGGACTTACTGTTCTGTTCCCAAGATCATGTACTCTGCAGTTCAGCTGCGCAGTCTTGCCCACCAGAGCTGTCACGTTCTTAGAGTACGCGATGTCAAAGTGAGGGCCGCGGTGAGCGAGACCCAAGTCCATATCAGTGTAGTCCAGCTCTGGGACTCCATCTGTGCCGAGGCCATTTGTGTTGTCTGTACAGCCTGTGGAAGGAAAAAACGTAAGTGGAAATGATTCAAAACCCATCAGACGAAGTTTTTGCAAGGTGTTCTGTTAAATTTGGTGGCAATATGCCCTCGATAAGGAATAATACCCAATTAGGGAAAACCAGTGCATTTTTAACAAGAATTTTTTTTACTGTGTCATCATGGCTTTTTCCTGACAGAAAGCGGATTAAAAAAGTCATCACTTCTTGAAAAATGCTTATTAGCAAATTATTCCGTAAGCTACTTTAAATTCAAATCCCATAAAAAAATACGACCGCTGTCACTTTAAAACACAAAAGAAAGTATCGTCCTATTTAAACAGATAACCAGAGAGACCAAGCAAGCGAGGAGATCACTGTATTATCCCAAAATCCCTTAAATTACGGGCCAAGATCCACTTTAATCAAGCCTGCGGCTATTAAGAGTCTTGCAGATTTCCCTCTATATTTGATGAAAAAAATGTCAGTTGGAATGAGTGCCAACGGCAACGTTCGGAAGCATTATGGCGATGAGCGGAGCGGACTACTTACGTCGTAGCATTCAATATTTCTGAACTCAACGACACTACCTGCACCAATCAGAACTCCTAACACCATTTGTAATTTATCGTAAACTTCCGATGTTTCACTTGGGCATGGTCGATACAACTATGGCAGCACAAAAGAACTGTCAATTCGACATTAAGTTGAGTGGGAAGTGCCAATTACCGGATTCTGGTAACAACTGCCATTGCCGGGTGTCGCTGTGACGAATTTCCGCGTTTCCGAATTGTAACCAGTACGTCTATCACGAGTTGCCACTTCAAATTTACGTTGTCGTTTGAGTAAAAAATTGTATTGGGATTTGACATTGTCATGTCATGTCATGTCAAATCGCAATACAAACTTTTACGTGAACGATAACGTAAATTTAATGTGGCAACTCGTGGTAGACGTACAGTATGTCTAACATGGGTTTCTCTCACGTAAACTACGATAGCTGACTTCAGAAATTTGAATACCATTTTGGTTATATTTCTAATCACGAGGAGCGCTGTATGTTGTATCGAAATCTCATACAAAACGTCAATGCAGACCCTAGACTGGCTGTCATTGTGTAAAAAATGTTTCCATCAGATAAATCGGCAAATAATAATTTCGTGCAAGTTTGATTTAAATCGCTACAATTGATGGGTATTGGCTTAATCACCACGGTTTCCAACGCGGGTTGGTGATCACAAATCCGGGCTATGTTCCGAAGATTCGGAAACACACTTTGCCCGACCTGGGACTTGAACCCGGGACCTTCGGGTTTCGGGCAGAGCTCTGAAGCCACGAAAGCGTCACCATCAATTTTAGCGATGACTTGATTTCAATGATAGAGGCCTTTGCTCAACAGTGGGACAGTGTACATATAGGCTAATTACTTGATTTGAATAATTGGTAAAAGACGTTTTTAAAAAAGACGATTATTTCGGATTTACCACAATGACCTATGTCATATGGTGGAGGTAGATAATGTGGTCCTGTTAGAGTTATTTTTTTCTGGATAGGAAGGTCATAAACAAAGCTTCAGAATTAGTTGGCTAAAGTAGCAGTAATCTGGTCATGTATGCCATCAAACTAATATATATTAAGGCAGGCAAGCATCTTCATTAGTTCAATCAAAATAATGAAAATGTATCTAGCAAAGACTAGGCCTTGATGGCTTGTCTTCTTCTTCTTTCGTGTCGACAGCAACATTCAACTTCATTTGTCCACGATGACCTTATGTGTGCCTCAGCATTGTCATCGTGTGAGCAGCTGTTCGGATACGAGGGGCATGACCAAAGGTGATCTGATAGTCTGGGGGCATGCGCCGCATTTGCACACATTCTTTGGCTGGCTTGTGTCGAAAAAGAAATTTCCAACAGCAGTCTCAATTTGACATTTGATTTATCTATGCCTGCTAAAAATATTCACATAAATCCATAACACGTAATGGATTTTTGGTCGCCTATTAGGTATGACATCACTTTTTTTGAGCATTCTATGCCTTACAATTATTTGTATAGGTCTTTATAAAAATAGAACCGCCTTTGCCTTTTTACTGAGTTCGATCCCTTAAGGGCTTCAATGACATCTCTAAAAGCGGACCATATTTTAAGGGAATGCCAACATGCTTGAATAAATATAATGACGTTACCCCTGAACATTAATTATGTTCTAAAAGGAATGTTAAGATTTCGATTTTTCGCAATTTTTCATATTTTTCATTGTTATATTATATTAAGAATATGCCTGAATTGAACTGAGAGGATACCTACTTTAAGGTTTAAAATTTAGATCGAATCTTATATAGAAATGATTATATTTACTAAGATAAGAATACAGCATGACTTTAAGCTTCTAGTTACTCAAGTAGATAATACGAGTAATACCCAGCCAGACACAGAACAACCACAAATAATGTTCAACCCCTAACTTTTTCCTAGGCAGGAACCCACAACCTCTTCTATTGCTCCAACAGGCCAGTAACTAAAATTTATAATATTGCAATAACCAGTCACTTCAGCTTCGATGGCATTATTAATTTTCCCTTTAATGCCTCATAACTTAGGTAAGAACAATGGATGTCGTCACCTAAATGGAAGCTTAGGAGGGTCTGAAGCATTGATTCCCAAAGTAATCTCGTGGTGGTATGTGCTATTAATGGTCCGAACTGCAAGAGGTCCAAAACAAAATACAAAAACAAGTTTAGTTTTCATAAAGATGGAAATTAAACTTGATTTACAAATAGAAAAAGTAATAAGAGAGTAGTAAAAAGTAATACTGTGTTTTTTAATCAGTGAAATAATGTAATATAAATAGATAAATACATGTATACAATACAAATAGAACGTATTTGTTATGTAATAGTTTAATACGGTTCCAAAAGCTGACACGAGGTTTATAAATTTGTTACAACTCAATATTCTAAAAGATCGATTGGAAATATTGAAATTGGTACGTAGATAGTCCAAAACGTTTGAGAACCTTTGCCTTACAGCAAACGCTGCCGGGTATGCCAATGTTATGATTCTGTGTTTGTAATATCCTATAATAACTTAGTTTTCATCTAAACTACCTCTTTCAAAGGCGATTTTGGATTTTCCAGAACATTGTCTAGGTTGGGGTTTTTTTGTTCTCTATTTATCTTGGTTTTAACTAAGGACATACTGTTCTATATTTTTTAGTCTTAGAGCTTAACTTTAGCTAGAATATTTTAAAACGAAGCATTGGCTAAACTGGTTCTAAAGAACAGATCCGATACCGATTTAGAAGCTTTGTATTAAGAACCAATTATTCAATAGACCAATTAAATACACTGATTTTAAGCATTAAAGTATGTAAAGGAAGGCTAGCGAAATGTATTATAGAATGTAAATTAGCATTGAAGGGTTTGAAATATTTTGATTTAATGAAGACGAACAGTATTAAACACTTCAAGGGCCAATATTTAAAAGGAGATTGACTAACTGGCTTATGGACAGATGTTTTTTTAGTTATAATGAATATTTTAATTGGCGACAACATACTAATATTTAATTTAATGCAAAATCCCCAAAATAATTATGCTAATGTAATAATGATTTAATAATTTAATTTAATTGGTATCAATAATGTGTCATTTTATAATTGAATTTCTGCACGTTTGCGAGCAGACTGAACACATGCGCTACTTACTTTTAAATGTCATCTTTATTTACTGTGTTCTTGGCAAATAAACGTTTGAGTTTGAGTTTGAGTATTTTTTTCTTATTTTACAAAAACAATTTCGTGTTGTTGCAGGAATCGATCCTGATACTCTTCGCGTCTCAAAAAATGGAACAAAAACGGAGATTACTAAAGTCAATTATCATAGTTTACGTGACTCAAACTCATGGTCAGACATTCTGAACGGTTTATATATTCTTTTAGTTATCAACGAGAGCTTTATTTTATCTCCACAGAAATATAAAAAAGGGCTCGCGCCAGCCAAGGGTTTCACGGCTCGCTAAAAACCATGCACGCATGCATGCACATGAATGACGTCACAATATTACACATATATACCTGTTCGAGTGACAAGCGCCAGAGCACCTACCACGAAGAGGAAACTCGTCATGGCTAGTTCACGTGTCCATGCATAATCCTTTCATACTCCGCTACACCCTGTATAAGTTGCACCTGCGAACAAAATAATACCTTCATTATTACGTGATAAAGTTGCTTTTTGAATCACACCGCTTTGAGACTGCTATCCAGAATAGCGGATCAAAATGAACTTTATATTTTTCAAGACAGGATGTATTTTCCTTTGTGAGGAGCGGTTGAATAGGGTTGTGTTAGAGATTTTAAAATAAGCTTTAATGGTGGGAGGTTAAGTCGAAGCTAGAATGTCAAATGACTCGGATTACAGTATGGGTAGCAACAGAAAAAGGTTCTGAAAACACATGTCGGGTAAGGGCGAAAATATCGGGTTTTAAGCCTGTATTTTGTGTTAATAGCGAACAATATCCATGTCGTTCCAATATTAATGATTTGGCAATTATTCTTTTTGAGATTTTATTTATGCGCGTTTATGAATACAGAAACGAACGAATATTGAGTTTACTAGTATTGGTTTCCAATACCTCTCACACAACCCCGGGCAATTTGTACATGATACCTTATATTCTCTTTTTTAAGCATGAAACTTAGGTATAAAATTTGTACAGTATTCCTACAAAAACAAAGATTAAAATAATAAAAACAGCTTTTGAATTATAATTATAAAAACGAAATAATTACAATTATAAAACGTAAGCTTAAAGTTATAAAAAAAAAATTATAAAAATACTATAAAAACCTTAACCTAGGGTGCCGCCGGCA
This sequence comes from Udea olivalis, assembly GCA_947369235.1. Lineage (NCBI taxonomy): Eukaryota > Metazoa > Arthropoda > Insecta > Lepidoptera > Crambidae > Udea > Udea olivalis. The sequence continues at coordinate 16,925,862 of OX376359.1, forward strand.
GCGGAGCAGGCAAGGCCCAGACTACCAGTGGTTAGGGCTGCAGAGAGAGGAACCTTCCGACAATGCGAGCTGTGTCCAGGAGCACCGCCTTCTGCATCTGACCCATGACCCAACCGCTGAGCATGAGCCCCTCGAGGTGTTGGTTGAGGCTCTTCGCTATTAAGCCGTTCGCCGATACGACTATCGGGACAATGATCGTCAATTCAACATTCCACATGGCGGTTACCTCGTGAGCCAAGTCAATACCTTATATTATTATTATTATATTAGGTTTTACCCTTATTAGTTATTGGAATAATAACAAAGCCATTGTCAACAGTTTGTAGCACCGAAATTAAATTATTGCTACAATGTCTTTTGACGACACGATTGGCGCAGTGTGCTGTAGCACAGTTTCTCGCCTTGGCTTCCGTGGTGTCCCGGGTTCGATTCCCGGTCGGGTCAATTCAGAAAAATGACTTTTTCTAAATTGGCTCGGGTCTGGGTGTGCCGGGAGACGCCCCTGGCTTATTTTCCTGTCTGGTACCTCGTAACACAAGGATATTTATCCTTACTTCGAGACCATGACAAGTGGTGTGTTGTCTGGCGCATATTTATATTTATATTTAATGTCTGGCTATTGGCCTAATCACTCTTGACTATGTTTTTAAAAAAACACATACTTAGAGCGACCCGAGAATTGAACCCACCTACTCAGTCACAGTAGCAGTATTTGTATGAAATTAAAAGGACCCTAATGTTCAAGTTTTTTAAATAGTCGAGATTCATAATAGCATCTATAAAATATCTGTGACATCTTACACAAAGAGCAACTGATAAATAAACTTAAAGAATTATATTAATAACTTGTTTTTAAAACGCAATCTTCTTGTTGTTCCCACCGGGTCTTACTGGACCCACGATTCAGTAAAGGATTAAGGTATTTACCGCTGCATTGTCACACTAACCAAATTCATTAGTTTTAATTGATTGCAGCCGATAACAGCTTTGATTGAGCCAATAAACCGATTCTAACGATCAACCAAACCTTAATGATTGTTAGTTAGGCCAGCAATTGGATCTCAGTGGATCTGGTTATTGATTTAGAGATTCTACAACCAATGTTACTAAGAGATTATTATGTATTATTATGGTAAGTCAATTGCGGCTACAATTTGTTTTATTGTTATCTATCAGCTTATGAATACCAAATATTAACAATAATATACCTTTAGAAGAAATCATTGTATTGAGTAGCATTTATTTTAATAATAGTGAATGATTATCTGGAATAGAGCTTGCGAATCAAAGACTAATTTCAAGCATAGGTACTTATATGTTCCTAAATGAATACCTAAAAACATGCTAAAACCCAGATACATAAGAAACACAAATGTTTTTCCTGTATCAAATGAGGACCGAACTCATGACCTTACAAGTAATATGTAAACAGCAAATGGCTGTTTGATCATTGTCTTTTATGAAATGCTTTTTTTCCTCTCTTTTTAAATGTTAAAGACATAGTTTTTTACTTTTTTCTTTTGATTAATCGCAGTGTTAATTTTTCAAAATGCATGCTTTGTTTACATCTAGAAGAAATTACAATTACGTGTTAGATACACGTAATTGTAACTTTAGTTAAACGTTTTACGGATGGCAAAAATTGTAAATCCAGTTTTGTAAACCAAATAAAAAAAAAATGGATTACTATTGTTATTTTGCATTGTGTGGTTCAAAGTTAAATCTAAATCCGTTCAGCAGTATTTTCGTTAAAAGGAGATGGTCTTAAATTCTACAGTTTCTTATTATGTTCAGCATCCTGCAAAGATATATTAAAATAAAATAAACTTTTACATTAGTTTCAATTTAAATGAGGTGTTATTCTCGAAAAACCTATTCACCATTATAATACAATAAGGATCAAACAATGTCAGAGCTTGATCAACAGCGTGAATTCAGTTTCACAAACCTGGACCATTTTCTCAAAATTAATAATCAGAACCTAAGTAGTACCTACATAAGGTTGAATATGAAGCCATGCTAACAAGGCTTTTCACCTAGGAGTTCAGCTCAATTGTTTGTAAGTCCTAGGCAATATCGATGTTCAAAGCAAGGCTCTAGATCGGTTGGTTGCCGATAAAACTTGCAGGTGGGTGAATCACAAAGGCAGTATACTTGTTACTGGCAATAGACGCCTTCCTCTTGGAGCCCCTTCTTACGTTACACATTGCCAGCGAGCTTGATGAACTTTACACCCACACTGATCATGATAGGATAACTCCTACTCCAATAGGATAGGTCAAGGTATGCTTTAGATACAGTCTGTCATGAACATATATGAACTGACATACCAGTATGACATGCGCTAGTGTGCGTGCTCTCAGCGCGAGCAATTGACATTAGTGACACTAAGACAGTGTGTGTACACGTCGCTTCTAAGAGCATAGAAAAAAGGTCTTCATGAGATAAAACGTTAATACCTAGTAATATATAATAATAGTACAGAATGGACTAATGAATAAATAAATAAATACCTGGGACAATGCACACCAAGATCATCTGACCCCAAACTAAGCAGAGCTTGTAATATGGGCGTCAGAGTCTGATAAACATACTTAAATATTTCTAAATACATACTTAAATAGATAATAACACCCAGACACACAACAAATACAAATGTTCGTCACACAAATATTTGTCATGGGTGGGGATGGAACCCACGACCTCCGGCGCTAAAGGCAGGATCGCTGCCATTGCGCCAACAGGCCAGTCGGACTAACTGTATGACTAATAGAACTAACTTCTCAAAGTGGATGACCGTATGTCTCGTTCTCCTCAAATTGTGAACAAGAGAGAACAGCAAACAAGTACGTCGTAAGGGTAACAATCCCGGGAGGAACCTCCGTCGTCCATCCGACCGTTGAGGACTTTATTACAACGTATTAGAGTCGTTTACAGCACGACTACTTTTATATTCAAACGCCATTTGGCAGCCTTTAGGAGTAAACGCTCGGTATATCTTCCAGCACAAATATATCCTATTGTTTCGTGTATGTTACTGTGTGAGAAATATTGAATGTAATGAATGAGTTAATATTTGTTTTTCATAATGGAAAAAATGTATGCGCAAATATATTTGCACATATATAAACATGCCTAAGTGACAAAAGCTGTCGAGCCGAAATCTCACAGTGAATCATGTTCGACGAAAAGTATTCGAAGATTTTCAGAAACATTTGTGATTACCCTACTCGAATTCGGTCAGCGGCGTAGACCGTACTACGATTTGATGTTCTGAAACGTAAACTCGATTATTGAAACAAAAGAAAGTCAAGGGTTAAGAAGGTAACCCCTAAAAAAATAAACTACCATCATTAATTTGAAGTTACAAATAAACCAAATTTTAATCGCACAAATGAAAACCCTTATAGCATTTTTCCTTGGAGATTTCGTTCTAAAATGTCCTTAAGTCAAAAATTCTATTCCAAGAAGCTCTTTAGAATAAAAACCTCCACAATTGACAGATAAATTTAATCTGAGCGCTTTCCAGGCTTTGGAGTGGTGAATTCAATCAGACGGTACTGGAATTCGATTCCGGGACAGACAAGCGGAGTCTTTATCTCGAGAAATAGATTAGTTTTAGTTGTTGTGGTTGGAGCGGAAAAATGGGACGTCTTCTAATGCTGCAATGGTTGTGGGAGGTTAATACTTCGTTTTGATCCTTTAAAGTAGTGTCCTATTTATTTATGTTTAATTCTTATTTATTCTTCTTAGTTTTATCTAAAGTTTATCTTTTTTGCTTACAAAAGGTGTCGTTTAGACTTAAATGAAATAAAATTAAATGTATTTGGGTATGCTATGCATACACAAAGTGTGTACTCGTAGTATTTAATAAGAAAGTTGTATGTAAAAGATTTCATTTATCAAATACTGCTTTAGAACACTGAACACCAACAATCAAGAGCATAAATATCTATACGTTTCCAAGCCTTCAAAAATATCTTAGCAAAAAACTAGCTTCAAATATCGCTATACGAGAGTTCGTTCAGACGCCTTGTCGATTTGTATAGATATTTGTGGCTAATGTTTTGCTCAGATATTTTTGAAGCCTTTAAAACTTACTGATGTTTATGCTTATGAATCCAGAAACGTCAATTAAAGCTTAGCAGTCCTTACATGTTTATATAGCTGTCCCTTTCATTTCTATTGACATATGACGGGGCAGCGTTAATTTGAGGTTTGTTCAACTTTTATTTAGTGTTTGTGGATACGGGGGTACGTCACTCAAGTTTTAATGTTCCTTATTTATGTGTCTTTGCAATTAACATATTTTAAGCTTTTCGAGAACTTATAAACAAATACAGAGAAACCTTAAAACAAACCTGGCTGAAGACATAATGGCAGCCATGGAATAGTTTGTCAAATTGTTAGACTGACAGCGAAAATTAGATAATAATAATAATGCGCCTGACAACACACCTCTTGTAATGGTCTCGAAGTAGGGATTAATATCCCTGTGTTACGATACCACACAAGGAAATAACCCAGGGGCTTCTCCCAGCACACCCAGACCCGAGTCAATTCAGAAAAGATCGTTTCCTGAATTGACCCCACTGGGAATCGAACCCGGGACACTACGGAAATCGAGGCGAGAAACCGTGCTACAGCGCACTACGCGAATAGTGTCGCCCCGCCCATCCATTAAATTCTAAATTTAACTTTAAGAACTGTTTGTACTTTGTTTCTCTGAATTTACTGTTGAATTTGAATAATTATATATTTTTTATCTTGATGGATATCACGATTTTAATACAAGTAGGTCTATAATTTCAAATATATTAAAAACTAAATCTATGTTCAATTTAAATAACTACATGCCTATATTTTTTAAATGTCAAATATGCTTCGTACACTTTCAAAAACCGAAAGATTAAATATGACAAAGCACATTTGAAGTATTAATTAAACCTTTACTCATAATAGGTCAAGATGAACGTTATACTTTTTCCCAGTCTACATTTTGTTGAAAACTAAAATTTCAAGCAAAGTGGCTCACCTATCTTTCTCAGTTTTGTCGGAACAAAGAAAAGTTTAGGAGCCGCTGTCCAGGCTCTTTCTAGGTTCCATGACCAAGTTTTAGTTTCAGAAGAAGGGATGAGTTTGTCTGTTGTCCAGCAATTCTATCTATATGTTATGTAAGACGCCGCAGTGAAAACTTCTTTTGAGGTTATTGCGGTGCTAAGTCAAAATGAAACAATTCTTTAAAAAAACAATTCCCAGTCCAATGTCAACATTCCATTTTTGAAATAACTTTGTCAAGAGCTTGCTGTTTATCGTAAAAATACGTTAAAATTACTCAATTCAAATTCAAACCACCTCCTACGTCTACAATTGAAATATTTTTAGGTAAAAAAATATTTGAAGTCTAAAACTGTCGTATTTATTCAGGCCGGAGCTGTTGGAAGTACTATTAGAATAATATTTTTCATTTTCAGGTATATAAATTATAATAAGAATTTGAATGATTTGTTAGCTCAATTATTCTACTCTGACGCTTTTAATCATTATTCTCACAAATACGATAATACTTTATTATAAAGTAAAGTAAAAAATATCTTTATTCATATAGACTTATAGAAAGTACTTATGACAAGTCATATAGTTACAAAAACAAAAAAGTAAAAATATACTAAAATAAACTTACATAAAGTAATACTATGATAGTAAATATCATAATTAAACATAATGTGACTCTACCACCGGTTCGGAGGTTGTTTCCGATAGAGAAGACTCTGGCAAGAAACTCGATGGTTACTCTTTTCAATCTTGTTTTTCAACACAAAAATTGAATTGACAGAGTTAAGTCATAACAAAAAAGTGTGCAGAGGAGCAGATTATACCTAAGATGACCACATTTCTCATCATTTAAGAAATCCTCAACACTATAATAACCTCGCTTCATTAACTTTGCTTTAATCGTTGACTTAAACTGGTGAAGAAGCAGTTAGCAGTTCAACAAGAGTTTGCGGAATCTTATTAAAATACTTAACACATTGACCAACAAATGATTTTCCTACCTTAAGCAGTCTTAGACTGAGAGTTACGAGCTTATTTTTATTTCTAGTATTGAGTTTATGAACATCATTGTTTTTCTTGAAGAGATGCAAGTGTTTACGGACATATACTACATTATCATAAATAAGTTGAGAGTACACCGTTAAAATATCTATCTCTTTAAATACTTCACGAAGCGAGTCGCGTGGTCTAAGGTTGTAAATGGAGCGGATGGCTCTTTTTTGAAGAATAAAGATGGTGTTGAGATCCGCTGCCGAGCCCCACAACTGTAGACCATACGACATAACACTGTGAAAATAACTGAAGTACACTAACTAATCTTGCTGTTGCAATTTCAGTCAGGAGCCTTATTTTTCTAACAGCATAAGCTGCCGAACTAAGTCTTCCTGCCAGAGCAGAAATATGCGGACCCCACTGTAACTTGGAATCGAGAGTAATTCCTAATAAATATTGTGGAATTCGCAAAATAAAAATGACCATCTGATTAGTTGAATTGCATACAATGCGATTTTCTCTAAGATTGTTTCTACGTCTTAAGAACTATCTTTTCCCTGACGGTAAAAACAATCACCCGGTAATAGTTGGCCAAATAATAGTGTTTCAATTTAAAAAAGAATTACTATATACACACATCAAAAGTGTCTAGGGATCAACATATATTTTTGCAATAAGTTTTCTCCTGATTGATATAAATTAAAATTTTCTTTAAGGATTCATCAAATAAAGTGTTTTCGTTTGTCTACAGTAACGATAAACCAAGTCACCTTTGCATTAATAAAGAAATTTGCCATTTTCCTAATAAAGGGATTTTTGAAATTTGAACCACTGACATTAAAGTTCGAAAAAAAGACTGAAATAACAGTTTTCTTTAAAATTTTATTGGGTAACTTAAACAATTAATAATCCGTGTTTCTACCGCGAACACTAACAACACAAGAACATCGGTTTGGCATACTCAAAATGAGTTCATCCAAATCACGCTGTGGAATGGCCGCCCATGTTCGTTGCAACAACAAAAAAAGGTCTTCTTGCGACTGGATACCCATATTCGGCAGAGCTCTTCTCTGTAGCATATCCCATGCATGCTCAATCGGGTTCAAGTCTGGCGACTGAGCAGGCCAGGGCAGGACATTGATGTTAGCTGCGGCGAGAGTCTGTCTTACAACTCTTGCGGTGTGCGGTCGTGCATTATCAAGCTTTAACTGAAATAAGGGACCGATTTGCACTTGTAGAGGAACGATGACGTCTGATACAATCGTCTCAGCATAAATTTGAGCGTTGAGGTGGCCTCTGATCCAAATCAACTCAGTTCTTCCGCCGATCCAAATACCCGCCCATACCATGATGGTTCCACCACTATAAGGATGGACTTCCTGGCAGGATTTTAATCGCTGTTGGCGTCCAGGGGTTCTCCAGTGTCGTATACGTCTTGTATCCGGTCTCATACCAAAACGAGACTCATCAGAAAAGCACACGAAACGCCATTGTTCTTCTGCCCAATTTCTGTGTTCAAGAGCCCATTGATATCGAATCCTACGATTGTGCATTGCTATAGGTGGTACCCTTAGCGGTCTTCGGGAATGAAGGTTCACTTCATGCAAGCGGTTTCTGACTGTTTGGTCGCTAATTAAGTTCCCTGAAGAGTGATGAAGCCTCACGGCTAACATCATGGCGGTTATTGTTGGAGCTCTTCGAGTTGTGATTTGAATGTATCGGTCTTGTATCCGTGTGGTGCAGCGATACCGTCCTCCATGGCGCTCAGCCACGGTACCAGTGCTTCGGTAACGTGTCCAAAGTCGACTGATAACACTCTGACTTGTATTCAGAGCTAAGGCCACAGTACGTTGCCGGGAACCAGCTTCTATCATTCCCACGGCTCTGAGCATTTCTTCCCTGCTTAAATGACGTCGCCGCTCCATAATAACGTTGGTTTTAATCAGTAGTAGGGAAACAGTAGCACTAATAATGTCTTCAATGCGTTGTATGTTTTTATATTTGTTGTATGCTTTTTTTTTTCTTTTTTTTTTTTTTGCTGTGGCAACACTACGGCTAACAGCTGATCTTGACTTGTCCCGTATTTTAATTTGATTTAAACCTGTAAATAACTAATTTATGGCCCAATAAGTCGTCGTAAACAATAATTAGTGTTAATTACGTGTTATTTAGTGTTTTTTTTGTGAAATAAGTTTAAACTTGGTGATTTATCGGTGCCGACAGTGCGTGTCAGTTGACCGTTCAAATATTTGTGAATCATTGTTTTCTCTTGGAAAAGGTATTGTATTGTTTGTTTAGTAACATTCATACATTTCATTCTACGACCTTAAATTATACCTGAGTAGTGAAATATTCGAATTGTCTGACTCTGTTTGTCAGAAACGCGAAGAGGTTAGAATACAAAAATACTCTTGAGCTACACAACCTCTTGATTGTTTAAACAACACTTTGGTATTCTACGTTGTTTGTTGGATTTATACTTTGTCAATTTAACCATGATGACCCGCGCAGCCTCATCTCGCCAGCTGGAGCTGACTTTGCAGGAATTGAAGGCATCCAAAGAGTTGGTTAAACAATTGCATTTTGAAAGAGAAGACAATGAGAGGGAATTGTTGGAGGCGTTAAGTAGGAACGCTTTGTTAAAAAAAGACATGGCTGAGATGCATGAAAGGTATTTATTAGTATTAAATGAGAGGGATAGGTTACAAATAATAGTAGATGGGTTCAGTGACTGCAGCGATGAATATGTGCAAAGCCTCAAACGCATTACCATGCTTGAACAAGAGCTACAAGAGGCCCACCACCTGATATCTTCCATGGAGACTGAAAAACTACACACAGTTGACACCCAAAACCAAAGTTTGTTCGATGAGTTAGTTCTTAGTGTGCCCAGCCTGGTTTCTGTTGCACATTCTTCAATCCCTACTGTGGCTATTGATTTGGCTAGTAATAATTTGATTAATTCCACTGCTCCAGAGGGTGTTGCAAGGTGCAGCAAGAACAAATTTAGAAAATATGTTAGGATAAGCAAATTTATTAAGAAAACTCAGAAACTGATAAAAAACCAGAAAATGATGTATAAAAATGCAAAATATATTCAGGAACGCCGACGATTAGGTGATGAACTGGATGTCTATTCTATAATGATAGACAATAATTTAAGTCAATATGACAATGAAGTGAAAGTATTACAAGCAGAAATATGTAGTCTTAAAGAAAATCTGAGGCGTTTAACTGACAGATACACAATCACCAAAAAAGAAAATGAGGAGCATATTTTGGCCCTGACCAAACTCTTGTGCAACCCGGACTCAGTTTCCAGCAGTAATGATGGCCATACTGTTATTCAGTCAGAATGTGATTCCTCTCTTCTTAACACCCTTACTTCACAATCAGCCACCAACATTTCCATCTCTGATACCTGCCCTGTCAGTAACACTGATAAAAATCCAGGTTGTAACATTGTAATGTTTAGTGACGACATTGGAAAAAGTATAGGCCACATTTTGTATAATAGTCTTGGAAAGTCAGTTATAAATCACTGTTCACCGGGTGCCTCATACTGTGATATCATTCAGAAAATTGCTGAATATAGTTTCAGCCCCAATTCAACCCTTATTATTTTAATTGCAAACAGAGGTACTGTGAACAAGAACCAAATGAAAATACATTGCAATACTTTATGTTCATTAGTTAATGTCAGTAAAATTGTGATGTTCACATTGCCTTACAGTAGGGGTCTGTCACAAGCAGAAAATGAAAAAAGACATAGAATCAATTTGACATTTGATACTGTGACATTTTCAAATAATTTAATAAATCTCATTGACATTAATCCTATTATTAATAATAATATGTACCTGACAAAAGGTAGATTTCATTTATCTAATTATTATAAACGACAGATAGCTATGTCGCTATCTTATTTTTTTAACATTTCAGCCAATTATTTGGCTAAACGCTCTGCTTTTATTGAGCAGAATGATACCATTGTATCACAGACTTTGGAACTTGTTCCAAATAATTTAAATTAGATTCAGAGACAATAGAGGTAAACTCTTGCACATTGTTGACAAAAGAGAAGCCCCAAAATAATTTTATAAACTTTGTGCTTCAAAACATGCAAGGCTTCTCTGGCAAAGAATTAGAAGTAGGTTTATTTTTAGACTGTATGGATATACATGTCTTATGTTTAACTGAACACTGGCTGAAAAAAAATGAATGCATGATTAGCATTGATAATTATAGTATCATTAGTTCGTTCTTGAGAAGTTCCTCTATTCGCGGTGGGTCACTGATATTAATTCACAATAAGTTTAAATCTAGAGAGCGTAAAGACATAGTAGCACTCTCAATTGAGCGAACTATTGAACTTGCATGCGCAGAGTTAGAGCAGATTATTATTGTGTGTGTGTATAGACCCCCTTCTGCTGATTATTGTCAGTTTGAAGAGACCATGGAAGAAGTACTGAAAAAGGTTTGTAAATCAAACAAGAAGGTGGTTGTATGTGGGGATTTTAATGTTAACATTTTAGATTCTTCTCAGACCTCTGTAAGATTTTTAAATCTTTTTAAATCATTTGATTTACTTAATCTTTTTGATCAACCAACCAGGATCACCGAGTTAACAGCCACCTGCTTAGACAATATTTTTTGTGAAAATATCTCTATTGAGAAATCAATTATAAACTGTTTGAAATCAGATCACTGTGGTCTATTGACCAAATTTGAGCACCGTCATGTCTCTCAATCAGTGGATATTAGTTATAGACCAGTTACCAAGAGTCGAGTAAAAAAGTTTCAAACGAATATAAATAAAAATGTTTCTAACCTACTGCCCCAAGGTCATCATAACATAGATGATCAGTATAGGCATCTCTTTGAGATAATATTGCATGAACATAACCATATTTTTCCTAAGAAGAAAGTAACTGTTGATAATTTTAAGTTTAAATTTAGTGATTGGGCCACTCCAGGCATCCATAAAAGTAGAAATAAATTATACGAATTATATGGATTAAAAGCTAACTCAAACTGTCAAAAACTAGTTGAGCATGTTAAATTATATTCAAAAACATTCAAGAAATCATGTCATATTGCAAAGTCCATTTTTTTGAGAGACAAAATAAAACTGGCTAAAAATAAAATCAAAGCCACTTGGAACATAATTAATAAAGAAACCTGTAAATCTAAACCTCGCGATCACTCATTCTCTCTCAAAATTCAAAATAATGTTATTGAGTCTGAGATTGAAATAGCAAATACATTTGAAACTTTTTTTTCTAATATACCTATTATAACTACAAGCACGTTAAATTCTAGTCCACATATAGCTGAGTCCCTGCTAACATCTAGTGTTGATGGGTGCACAAATCAGTTCTGCTTTGATCATGTTGATTCTCATGACATCCTCAAGGTATTTAAGGAACTTAATATGAAAAATACAGAAGATTTGTGGGGTATTTCGATTAATCTACTCAAATCAATCATTAATACGATATCACCCCACTTAGCTAAACTTTTTAATAATTGCATAGACCAAGGTCAGTTTCCCAACTTGATGAAATTTAGTAAGGTCATCCCGCTTTTTAAATCTGGTAGCAAAAGTGACCCATCTAATTATAGACCCATTTCTATACTACCAGCTCTCAGTAAAATCTTTGAAAAAATTATATTGAACCAGCTGCTTTCACACTTTGATTTAAATAACTTACTACATGAGAAACAATTTGGTTTTACTAAACACAAGAGCACAACTGATGCAGGTGTAGCACTTATCAAACACATATTTGATGCTTGGGAAAACAAGCAAGATGCAGTAGGAATATTTTGTGACCTTTCAAAAGCATTTGATTGCGTGGATCATGAAATATTACTGATTAAGCTAAGACATTACGGTGTTTCAGGTATCTCATCTCAATTAATACAATCCTATCTTACAGATAGAACTCAAAAAGTTAGTATCAACGGAACTGCATCTTCCGGTGCCACCATACGTATGGGAGTGCCCCAGGGATCTATATTAGGACCTTTGCTTTTTCTTATTTATATAAATGATCTTCCTACCTATGTCAAAGATATTTGTGAGATAGTATTATTTGCTGACGATACCTCGTTGATTTTTAAAGTCGACAGAGGTAAGCAAGCATTTGACGATGTAAATAATGCTCTCTCAAAAGTACTATGTTGGTTCACTAGTAATAATTTATTACTTAATGCAAAAAAAACAAAGTGCATCAAATTCTCTATGCCCAATGTGAGACAGGTTGATACTATTGTAACTATGAATGACGAGCCATTAGAATTAACAAATTCTACTGTATTTTTAGGAATAACTTTAGATTCTAAGTTGCAATGGGGTCCGCATATAACGGCCCTGGCAGGGAGACTCAGTTCCGCTGCTTGTGCTGTTAGAAAAATACGACTCTTGACTGATATTGAAACAGCAAGACTAGTATATTTTAGCTACTTTCATAGTGTTATGTCGTATGGTCTACTGTTGTGGGGTTCAGCTGCAGACTTGAACACCATTTTTGTACTTCAAAAAAGAGCCATCCGCTCCATTTACAAACTTAGACCACGCGACTCGCTTAGGGAAGTATTTAAGAAGATCGATATTTTAACTGTGCATGCTCAGTATATTTTAGATAACATAATGTATGTGCGCAAAAACTTGCATCTGTTCAAAAAAAACAGTGACACTCATAAACATAATACCAGAAATAAAAACAAATTGAAAACTCCCAGTCTTAGGCTACACAAGGTGGGAAACTCATTTGTGGGTCAATCTGTAAAATACTTTAACAAAATACCTCAAAGTCTTGTTGATCTACCTCTTCACAAGTTTAAGTCTGCAATTAAAGCAAAGATAATGAAACAAGGTTATTATAATGTAGAGGATTACTTGAACGACAAAAGTTTGTGGTCATAGTAGGAATAATCTGCTCCTCTGCTCAATATTGTGTTCTTTTTTCTACTCGCATTGACTGTACTCTGAATTTATTTTTTGTAAAACAAACAAAGTTGAAAAGAGTAACTATCGAGTTTCTTGCCGGAGTCTTCTCGATAAGAAGCAACGTCCGAACCGGTGGTAGATTCACATTATGTATATTCACGATGTGTACTAATATTGTACTATTTTATTTACGTTTATTATTATTATTTCTGTATACTTTTTTTGACATGTCATAAGTGCTTTATACAAGCTTAAATGAATAAATGATTTTTTACTTTACTTTACTTTACTATAGGGAAAATATTGACAGCTGATTTTCATCTTTTACTCGAATTTGATTGACAGTTCCTGTTTCAAATTATGAAATGCACCAAAAAGGATCCATATAAATTTATAAAATCATAAATTTATTACAAAGCCACATCTCAATCTCAAGAAATCCGCATAAAAATGCTTGATCCCTAGACACTTTTGATGTGTGTATTAAACACATTAATTTGCAACTCTCTGTCTTACAATTTATGGATAGTTAGGTAAAATAATGTGATTCCATTTGAACTCATAATGATATTCCTAAAAAAAACCTAAAACTGAAATATCCGTCTGAAAACGTGAACTTGTACAACTTGTTCTAAAAAAATGTAAACACTGAGTATGTGTACTATGTATTTTGCTGAGAAGATTTAGTTTTCGTATTGTCAATTTAAAAAGAAGTTCTAAGTAATTGAATTACTTTCACAAGCCAGAGAATTACACACAGATATTAATTAAATTTGCAACTCAAAGGAAAATTAAAACCAATAGATCGTTTGCCCTCGAAAGGGATGCGTTGTTTTTTTTAAACTTTTTAATGATCGTCCTGCAGTACCTCGTCACCTAGTGGTTAAGCACTTCAACTCGGATCGCGGATCGTGTGGTCCCGAGTTCAAATCTGGCCAGAACCAAAATTTTTGTGTTCATTGTTTAATTTCCGTCTCATTCTCCGGTTATGGAAAACATTGATTAAAAACCAAATCAACCCGGATAGCGGCGGAAGGCTCCACCACCTACCACGTTGGGTTCTAATACCAATGGGGAAAAGTGGGCATCTGAGTGTTCCGTTCACCATGCCGGCAACAATCACTTACCTCTGACTACCCCGTTTGGGATAAAAGTCGTGATGGTATGTTTAATGGCGACTATTATTAAAATTTTGATATTATTAAAGCTAATTATACGAATAACAAGCATAATTTCATATTCAAATTTAATTTTACTGATATTTTATACTCATGTTTTATATACATTTTTAATGCGCTTGTAATATTTTGCTTTTTTAAGAAATAAATATAAAAAAATAACACATAACAACAACATAACATAACATACAATCACGACTTTATCCCACACGGGGTAGTCAGAGGCAAGTGACTGTATCGTTATGGTGAACGAAACACTCAGAAGCCCACTTTTCACCAATGGTATTAGAACCCAACGTGGTTGGTGGTGAGCCTTCCGCCGTTATCTAGGTTGATTTGGTTTTTTATCGATGTTTTCCATCACCGGAGAGTAAGTCGGATATTTAAGAATGAACACAAAGATTTTGGTTTTGGTTTTGAACTCGGGACCACACGATCCACGATCTGAGTTCGAGTGCTGAAAAACTAGGCCACGATACTCTCAAAAAAAATAGCTAAAAGCGGTTATTATATTATTTTTCAATTAAGGCGTAAATAAAAGTTTTGTAAAAGCTTAACAAAGCTAGGGGTTATCAAAACATAACTTTTTTGTAGTAGTTTTTTTTTTTTTTTTTTGCCCGTCAAGATGACCTCACTCTACCTGATGGAAAGCGGTCGTGAGGTCTAGATATGAAGTTGACAAGCCCAGTCATTCAAACGAATCACTGGGCTGGCCATCCTCACCTTGAAGGCCTGCAGAAATGCCTTTTCACGCCCCGCTTGAAGAACCCGGGACTATAAGAGGAAGGAAACACATGTGCTGGAAGAGCGTTCCACGTCTGGATGGTACGACAAAGAAACGAGTCACCGAACCTTTTAGTTCGGGCCAACAAATGTTGAATTGTGTGTGGGTGACGCCGTAGTCCAGCACGCGTGGTACGGGAGTGGAAAGGTGAGGGTGGGATAAGCTGGAATAACTCGTCAGAGCATTCCCCATTGTAGAAGCGATAGAGAACACTTAGCCTGGCAATGTCTCTACGCAATTGGAGAGGCTCAAGGGTCAAAGTTGCCTCTGGGTTTCCAATAATACGGATAGCACGCCGCTGCAACCTGTCAAGAGCTTCGAGTAGGTACTTAGCGGAACCGTCCCAGAGATGAGAGCAGTATTCCACACACGAGCGAACTTGTGTCTTATACAAGAGACAGAGCTGCTCAGGCGTGAAGAATCGTCTCACTCTGTTCAGGACTCCGAGTTTACGGGATGCAGTTCTAATGACGCTCTCAATGTAGTCCCGCTGGTTTAGGTTGCTACGAACATCCATGCTAAGGATGTTTAGGCTATCCTTAATCGGTAGTGGGACTACCGAGTACCAAGTGGTAGTAGGGTAGTTACCAAGGAAAATACATTTTAATATTGTTCAATGATTTATTCTGTAAATAGAGATTAGAAAAAACATGGCGTTGATGTTTATGACACAAAAAAGTGTTTTTATACTGTTTATTGCAAAAAAAGATGCTCAATTTGAGGACTTACATTGCTCTTAGCCACAATATTTGCATTTATCTTACTGTTATCAAGTAAATAAGCTACTAAATTGCTATTAGCTGTACAGCCTGTAACATAAGCAAAGTCTCACGCAAACGCAAGCACTTTAAGCTTTGAAATATTATCTAGGTAAAGCTTCTTAAAATTGTCCTATTGCTCTAGATGCAAATAAATAATAAATAAATATCCCTGGACATTATTCCGCACAGCGCCATCTAGCCCCAAAGTAAGCTAATTAAAGCTTGTCTTATGGGATACTAGACAACGGATAAACATATTTAAATACATTTTCTTTTGTAAATACATACTTATTATACATAGGAGACACCCAGACCAGTACAAACAGACATGTTCATGCACACAAATGTTTTGTGCACGCAAATTAGTGACAAAATATTCTGAGATGAAAGGGAGTCCCACTTCGTTATTTTCCTTCCTTTATTTATGAGAGGACTTTAGTCGGAAGCAGACACATTAGTTTAAACAGCTGTTTCTACTGTTGGTTATCTAACCCCCTGCCACCCTGCTGTAGGTAAGGGTAGATGTACGGCAGTGCATTGAGATGTGAGCGTGCTATACAGCTCCGGCACCATTCTGGAAAAATGGTAGTTGGCTTCTCTGACGTCCCTAGCGGGGATTGAGGCCGCTAGCGTTCTTTGGATGCGCGTGGTGAGCGACTATAACTGCTCCGGTACCATTTTGGATAAATGGGAGTGGGTGATGCCACGGACTACTCGCCTATGAGTACGTCATGTGTAATGCATTGTGCGATGTACTTTATGGCGGCAGGACCTACCGCAGAGGGTCCCTAGTACACTTCACAGTGTGCTAGGAATAGTGTGCCTTTCTGCATAGCCGCGAGGTTGGTCGGGGGGGCCACTAAAATAAATCTCAGTAGTTTTGGGAAGGGACTTGTTGGTTATCCAACATATTGGTAGGTACCTAATTAAATATTACCAAATAGTCAATAGTCATTTATTGGTTACTATAAATTTAAGGTCAAAATGTTATAAAATAATTTCAATTTAAACGTTGTTTCTGAAAAAGCAATAAGTCGGTACAATGTACGCCATAATGTCACAAAAAATCAATAGATTTAATGTCAACAAAAATAATCATTAAAAATAAGATGAAAATAAATGTCACACATGACTTTACATTAATAGATATGTGATTAATCAATGTCAGTAAATAATAAAATGAAAGCATTTCAAATATCAGAATTCCCAGTTTACAAATAGGTAAACTTAGATTCTAGTCGTAGGTATAAAACTTTAAATTAAAACGGTCAAACGCCCGTGTAATAGGTACGAAGTGGGTGTTACTATTGGGAGCTCCATTCTCTAAGTTGTCTGCGAGCACGTTCCCCTAGAACGAGTGATCTACGTTCTGGTACAACTCCGAGAAAGAGGTTTATCGGCGAATACTCATCTGGGCAGCGATTGGGGTGTTGCGTTACTAAGGCCGAGACCTGTAGTCATTACTTAGCTAAGCACAGACTTATCACATTATTTACTATCTTAGTTATTGAGTAGTGGTATAAGTATTACTAACGAATACTTCAGTTGATGTTTAACTATGACAAAAATTATTTAAAATCGTCACGAATTAACTGATATAAATAGATACAGCAATTCAAAGTCAAAGATCTAAATGTAAGCTTAGCACGCTCTATAGATCTCGGCCTAACTGTGCGGGGTTCCTATTCTCGTAGATCATTGCAAGCGATCATAACATAACTATCTGAAAAGTGGTCTCTTACTGTACGGTGATTGAAGAATCACAAGGTCACCTATTTAATAAGTAAATTAAGACAAATATCTGGTGCAAATAACACGAAGCTCATCAGACCCCCAAACTAAAGTTTTTGATATTCTTCACATGAGGCGCAACGGTAGCGACGTCACATTTTGATTAAAAGGTGAAATGTCGTCTTAGATTTTTTCACGTTTTTTTTTATTACTACCCATAATTAATCTAAATAAATATGGGCGAGAGGCCCAATTTGTCATAGTCTTTAAAATAAATAGATGATTTATCTTTGTTTTATGAGGTACCTACCGACAAGGATTTAGGCCAGAGCCAGCTTGTTGCATACCCAGACTGATTAATCCTAAAGCACAAATTACGCATGTGGATTACAGATAGTCCGCTTAGAACAAACCGCTTTTTGATAGCACACACAGACACAGAGAGTTTACAGGGGATACCGGCCAGAATCGGTCACGCGGCCAGTCGCACTGGCGCCAGTGTTTTTTTGTATAGGACTACACAGTCATTTGATCGCAATCGCACCTGATGGTAAGTGACGATGCGATCTTTGATGGTACGAGTACATATCTGCCTAGTAAATACCTATTCACTCTTGTCTTGAAGAGAACCCTAATTGAATTGGTTCGAAAACACGCGGGCAGCGCGTTCCACTCCTTCGCTGTTCGCATTATGAAGGAGTCTGCAAAACGTTTTGTAGTCCGGTCAATCTACACATTGCAAGCTACAAAAATCCATCAAGCTGAAATTGAGTAAACTTGTTCAAAACACAATTAAAAACAACTTTTCAAAATTCCCCATCGTTACGACCCATGGAAAGAAATTTACTCAAGGTCAAAAGTAAAAAAAATGGGTTTTTCACGATTTTCTTCAAAACGGTAAGTTTTATCGTAAAATTACCTCAGACAAAAATTGTAGATCATAAAATTATCTATAAAAAAGGTATCAATAATTTTTTTCCTAAAGCTACCGCTACGCCTTCTTCTTTTTCTTCTTCATCTTGAGTGCAAGTAAATTGCGTGAGAAGCGATGTATTCCATGTTTGTTCATCAGTATCAAACGAATCCTCTGCTGTTGGTGATTCAACGTTAGAACACGACCGGCTTTGACAATTCGTGCATGCAAGAGAACAAAACAGTCCAACTTTTTTGCTAACACATTTAGCACTGCATCCTTTTTTACAGGTGCAAAAAATTGAGTTTAGCAGTTTTTCCGGCGCAGATGGGAGTAAAGTCTGGATTGGTCCCAATGCATTATCAACCAACTTCCTACCCCAATCTGTTTGGCCCAGCTGATAACCAAGCCACGTCTGAACTTGATAATATACCCGAAAAAGATGTTGATGAGCAGCGACTGAGGTTGGAGGAAGACAAGCTAATTGTACTTGTTTTTTATTCCGAGTGTTTTTAACAAAACATGCATATCGATACTTATCTAAGCGAACAGAGGGACAGATGTTGCTTCAAGGTTACACTAGCGTATGCATTAAGGGACATTTACAACTTTTTTAATTGTTTTATCTCAGAAGCGGTAGCTTTTAGCAAAAAAATTATTGATACCTTTTTTATAGATAATTTTATGATCTACAATTTTTGTTGGCGGTAATTTCACGATAAAACTTACCGTCTTGAAGAAAATCGTGAAAAACCCATTTTTTTTGACCTTTGACCTTGAGTCAATTTTTTCCATGGGTCGTAACGATGGGTAATTTTGAAAAATTGTATTTAATTGTGTTTTGAACAAGTTTACTCAGTTTCAGCTTGATGGTAATTTTTGTAGCTTTGCTCTTGTTTTTTGACCTAATTTGACCGGATTATTGTGCGAATGGCTGGAATATTAACAACGTGCGGGTGGAAGGCTAATGATCGTCTTGTGCTCCGATGGTGAAAAGGAGATGGCGGAACCAACTCATGGCGTTCGCTCGCACACTCCCAGAAATAAAACCTGTAAAACGACAGGCTAGCAAATCATTAATGAGCCTCACGGCGCGTGACTCCACCGAGTCCAGAGCAGCAAGATAGCTATTTAGCGGATCTACCCCAGAGGTGGCAGCTTGGATAAGATGCCAAGCTTTTTGGCAGCAGTTTTTGCTGAGGACTCAATGTAGTCACCGTAGTTAAGGCTTACTGACAGCTCAATACTAAGCAGCTGGATGTGGTTGGAGCCAGATCAATAGGGCTCCGCTTCGACGAGAATAAACTCGCCTGCGTTTTGGCTGAATCATTTTATTTGTTTCGTCGAACTTGGTGCTATTTTTCACATGTAAAATTTGGTTTTGCGGGTTCTGTCAAGTAGTTATAACCTACCTATTTCATTTTAAAATTCAGATTGAAAAAAGTTGTAACCCTAGGCGGTTAGGTAATTTAAGGTAATACCTACTGGAAAATGGCTAGAGCGGTCTTTCTGTAAACTCTTTATCTTGTGACGCAAGTCAAGGCGAGGAATATCGCTACAGCGCACTACGCCAATCGAACCAAATAATGCTGATGGATAGGTTATATTCATACCCTAATTCAGCTGTCATTACTTTACCAAACATCCCCCCCAATTAGTGAAAACTTGAACTAAACTGCGAACCACCTCAAACACGAGTTCACTGGAGGCGGGCGCGTCGAGTTCACATAATTGAATTCAGACATAATTTCAAGGACTGAGCCGGCTTTATGAATATACACGGCCGAAGTGCAATTCGATTTGAAAACATACCAAGTTTCAACCGGCGCGTGATCAAAGAGCATTTATTTGCTGTTTATTGATGAATGTAGCGATATATTAACAAGTAAATGAATTTACGTAAGTATATTTTTTTGACGACCGACTTGGTGTAATGGTTAAGAAGTTGGCTACTACACCAGAGGTCGCGGGTTCGATCCCCGCACAGTACAAACATTTGTGTGCATGAACTTGTCTGTTTGTACTGGCCTGGGTGTCTCCTATGTATAATAAGTATGTATTTACAAAAGAAAATGTATTTAAGTATGTTTATCCGTTGTCTAGTATCCCATAACACAAGCTTTAATTAGCTTACTTTGGGGCTAGATGGCGCTGTGTGGAATAATGTCCAGGGGATATTTATTTATTATATTTGGTTTGCAGCGCGTTGAAAATACAAAATCAGAGACTACTTGTATAATTCTATCGAATCAGACCCTCAGTTTCACGATTAATCTTATGTGTACGTTACATAATACAGTATATACACCAATGTTAAATCCATAAATAACATTTGAATAATATATCAATATAAAACTGGCGTATCACTGTATGTTTCATTCTAAGTTTGTTATATGAGACTATGTCATGTAGTATTCTGGTATGGAAAATACATCTATATCGAATCTGAAATCGTCCATCGAAAATCTCAGTGTGATAAACACTTAGTCCGCCTGTGAATGTATATATACTCATTAAAAAACATACAAAAGCCTTCACTCTTCGCTAAAGCAATGGAAACATAGGTGAAGATTACCACTCACATCTTGTTTTATAGATAGATAGATAGATAATACTCTTTATTGTACATTTACAAAAGAAACTTAATGCCAAATATTACTTACATAAAACAATGCACAATTTAGGCGGCCAACCTACAGGTAGAGGACATATATTATAAGAATGGCAAGTACGTGCATAACTACGTAAACTTAATAAGTAACATAAATAAAATAATATTAATAATATACCATAATCATAAGAGGACATTAAAATAAGTTAAACATAGATGATACAGAAACCAATAATAGCGAATACACCAAAGCTAGCTTGAAAATTAGAAAAGATAAATTGTAATATATTATGAATAATCACCGCGACAGATAATGTGATTTGACCTTTGCCTTGAAGATAGGAAGGGATTGAGATTCCCTAATAGAGAGGGGTAAGGAATTCCACAATCGGATAGACTGTACAGTAAAGGATTGTGTGTAGGAGTGTGAGGAATGAGAAGGGAGTTTAAGTCGAAGTGTTCGAGATGATCGCATTTGTGGTCCGCGAGTTGGTTGCAGAAAGTGGAATTGCTCTTTGAGGTACGCTGGTGACTTGGGATTAAATGATACATTATACAACAAAGAAAGAATATGGGCGTTACGGCGAAGACGTATGGGGAGCCAGTAAAGCTGAGCTCGGTATTCGGATACGTGGTCGTACTTACGCAGACCGAAGATGAGGCGTATGCAACAGTTTTGGAGTCTTTCGAGCTTATCAAGGAGTTTTTCATTGAGATCTAAGTAACAGCAGTCTGCATAGTCAAGTATAGAACAAAGTAAGGCCTGAAACAGCGCAATTTTGGTTGGTATCGGAAGGAAACTACGTAATCTACTTAAACAACTTGCAGCAGCAGACATTTTCCTGCTTACCTCGCTTATCTAAGATGAGGCGTATGCAACAGTTTTGGAGTCTTTCGAGCTTATCAAGGAGTTTTTCATTGAGATCTAAGTAACAGCAGTCTGCATAGTCAAGTATAGAACAAAGTAAGGCCTGAAACAGCGCAATTTTGGTTGGTATCGGAAGGAAACTACGTAATCTACTTAAACAACTTGCAGCAGCAGACATTTTCCTGCTTACCTCGCTTATCTGCGCCTTTCAGGTCAAAGTGCTATCTATGAGGACTCCCAAGTTCTTCACCACTTTACTAAATTGAATCGGGACGCTGTCAAATGAAATTGTGGGCAATGAGTTCCAATCAATTCTGTCAATCTGCCAGGGGCTGCCAACAATGATTTTCTGCGTTTTTGACCTTGCGCGACGAGTTGACCTTGAGCCCAAACGAGGTGCTGCAGCATATTTTTTTTTTTTTTTTTAATAATAAAATCTTTATTTGAAACCAATAACAACATTTACAAACAATTTTAGCGTTAATGACCGCAGTAGTCGAAGACTGTGTCACAGTCACTAGCGCCCGCCTCAAGGACAGACGTTTCAGACTTTACTTACATTATAAAAAGATTTTGTTTTGAAGTGTGTGTGCGTGTGTGTGTGTGTGTGTGTGTTAATGCGTGTGTTTGTGCGAGAGTGAGTGAGCAATATCGTACATGAGAGTGTGTGTTTGTGATAGAGGTATGTATTTATTTATGAACATAAAAAATATATAAATATATAGGAAATAGAACCACAAAATAATATTAACAAAATAAGAATAAAGATAGCACATGTTTTCATTAGTTATTTAATTAAGGATTCCACAGCATCGTAGTCGAGATTCAGAAGCCACTCATTTATCTCTCAATGTGGTTTATCTGTCAAGTGGCAAACTCAATATGGTTCAAATCGGTGTTTAAAGTTTAAATGACGCCTAGGAGATCAGTAAGGCTACCCTGCGAATAAATCTGGAAATCGTCTGCATATAGGTGGTAGGAAGAAGTAAGTGTTCTAGTGAAGTTTTTTATTGTGTGCTATAGAAAAAAAAGAGATCTGAAGAATCGAGCGCCATTATTCAGAAAACCTCGAAGATCTCTTAAATTAGTAGAAACTTCACTAAGGAGGACGACTTGAGTTTGCTGATTGATTGGAACTGCATTGCTGGGATAAAGTCAGCTTTCTGAATGAACACGACTGCGCCAATTTAATATCGCAAAACAGAAATATCACCCCGTCGTGTTTATTGACATTATTATCGATGCTATGCAGAATAAAATGTGTGCATGTTTATTTTGATTTCCAAAATGAAATAGGAAAATAATTGAAACGAAAACTTTGCTGGCTTTCTTTTATATGTAGGCAATGTGTTTTGAGGAGGTATTTTTGGAGGTAACACAACCCCAAAAAAATGTGTAGTGTCAACAGCTGAATCACTAGATTTTAAAATGTATATTTTAAGGACTTTTATGTTATAAAAAACCATTCATAGTAAGTTTGAGTGTTCAATGAAATTTTACGCAACTTTCGAAAGTTGTCTTTTATTTTATACATTATATAATGCCATGTGCACAAAAAAAACTTTGCCAGACAACGAACCGAACCTCATGGTCTCGAAGTAACGATAAATAGTAACAGACAAGGATCTAAACCAGGGGCGTCTCACAGCACACCTACCTACACCCAAACACAAATTACACATGCGGCGCGGCTGCCCAGACAGATAATCCGCTCGGAAAAAACCGCCATTTTGATCACACACATAGACAAAGGGAGTTTACAGGCTATACAAACAAGTGAGAACCGGTCACGCGGCGAGTCGCACTTTCGCGAGTGTTTTTTTGTTTTTGACGAACTTTGTGCAATTTTACACATGATGTATTTTTTTGGTGGGTTCTATCAAGTAGGTATAACCTACGTACTTCATTTTAAAAAAATCAGAGCAAGTATAACTTGGCGGTCAGGCAAGCTTAGGTAACCATAGTGGAAAAGGCGAGAGCGGTCTTTCTGCAAACTCCTTATTTTGTTACTTAGACCAATTTAGAAAAGTTTGTTCCCTGAATTGATTCAACTGAGAGTCGAACCCGTATCACCACGCAAATCACGCGAGATGCCGTACTACGCTTGACGCCAATTGTGTAAAGGGAATCTAGGCTAGCGCTTATGTCTACAAGCGTTCAGAAAGCCGCCGATTTATATTTCGTTAACATAATCGCTCAGACAGTGGAAAATTTATAGGCCTAGGGCTAGACTGGGGAAGATAAATGTTTCGCGCGAGTGGATTAACGGTGGTATGGAGACGCGAACAAAAGAGCGTGTACAATTATTGGAGCAGGCAGTCTGGAAATTATTTATCATGAAAACATATATGTAAGAGAAATTCGATGTTATTTATGGATAAGTTATCAGTATCTAATGATTAATGAAATATAGTTTTCTTTACGAGTCTGTTGGTGCTAATGTTAGTTTTCTCATTTCATTCATGATTATAAAGATTTGTTTTCGTTATATCATTATGTCACCAAACCGCATTTGAGAAGCTTGGTGACTAAGCCAACACCCATCAATTGTAGCGATGGCTTGATTTTAATGATGGAGGCCTTGCCCAGCAGTGGGACAGTATATAGTTTAGTTACTTTACTTCACTTTAATAAATGTCTGGTTATCATTGTCTATTTATTTATGAACCTTGACTTGGGAGCAACAATTACTCACTCCAACCGTCAGTCGTTAGTTTATTATAATACTAGAATTAGATCTGAAAAATGGGGGCACGATTTTTGCTTCCAAGTGTATTTAAAGTAAGTTATTATGTCAATCAGCATCTGACTCCCAAAATCATACGTGAAATAAAATTATATCACTTCCAGGGCCCGTGAAAACGTATACAAATGAACTAATTTGTCGTCACGTGCGAACATTTATGCAAAATCAGAATCAATACTAAGTAGATTTTTTTCACAGTGCTGTCGAATTGTCAATATTAATATTTTAACTCTAACCATAGTAACAATCTACATACTGACCAGAAGTATTGGCCTTGGTTGTAAAATTTAAAACTAAATTTGTATTAGTAGGAGCTACGCCAGTCGATTTTCATACAAAAGAAGTAACTTTGAAGCCTTGATTCTCCGCCAAGGATTGACTGAGCTGTGATCTGATGATAGGCATTCATGGAGTAAATGGATGAGATCTAGATCGCCATACACAACCTCAGATCTGATCACCATTTTAATAGGTGTAAGGATATGTTTAAAAATAACGCGTAAATAGCATTAAAATGTATGGAAATCCTTAAACAAAGAACTCGGACCCTTGTATCTCTTAGATTCAAATGTTGATCAGATCCGTTGTCTGTGTATGGCAATCTCCTCCATTCACTCTCTAGATGACTATCATCAGTACGTCTACCACGAGTTTCACCTTTAAAGTTTCATTATCGTTCGCGTAAAAAAATGTAATGGGATTTGACATTGCCATGTCATGTGTCCTCCCAAAATATTTTTTTTACGCGAACGATAACATTAATGTAAAGTGGCAACTCGTGGTAAACGTACAGATCACAGCTCAGTCAATCCTTGGCGGAGAATCAAGGATTCAAAGTTGCTTTGTATGAAAATCTACTGGTGTCCCTAATTATGTGGCCACTACTGTATGAATGTATTTGGTACTTTCTGCATAGTTTTAAATGCAATACCAAAACATGGGCAGTTTTTAATGTCGAAAGCTGTCATGAACTGGTTCGATTAAAGTATGGAAAAGATAGGATTAATATTCTTTATTGCACATTAAAAAAACAATACAGGTTGGTTTACATGAGATAATACGATGACACATAAGTAGGCGGTCTTATGAGCAATCTCTTTCAGACAACAAATTTTAAACACTATTGGGTTTTTGCAACGAAATTAATTTTATGGTAAATGGATTTACTTATTTCATCTCGACGTTGGTAAAAATAGGTAAATAGGAATAGGTAAATCCATTTAACATAAAATTCATTTCGTTGTAAAAACCCAAAAGTGTTTAAAATTTGCAATGAAAAATGCATCAAGAAAATTTAAAATGTTATCTTCCAGGCAACCCAATTAGAGAAAAATGTAAAGAAAAGTGCACAACATTTTTATGTAGTTGTGAATTCAATATTCAATATATATAATACAGTGACGAAAAGAGGGCTGCTGAGTATTCTATTCACCAAGATGGCAACAGTCACTTGCCTTTTTCGACCACGTTAGGGATGAAATCTTGATGTTTGTTATGTTGAAATTCAATGTTTCAATGACCTTAGTTTTTTTTTTCAAATCTAATCTTCAGTTAGCATTATAAAACTCAAGACGAACTCTTCCATCCCGTTTTATTCCAGTTCTATCTTCATTTGTTCACAGTAAGGGGTTGGGAGGAGTTGCAATAAATGTAGTTTACGGTTGCCCCGGATATAGGTTCAGTTTTTGTGGCGCAAACTCGGTATACTGACTATAACTCAGAAAGTGGGTGAAAGATATTCCTTTGATGCATTTGTGACGTCACGCTTGTTTTTTCGAAGATTTATTCCGAAAATTCGGTGCGAAGTTTTTCGATTACGAAAGAGAATTATGTGATTCGTAAATCAGTTTTTAGAACATTTGACTCTTGTACGGTCAGCAATATTATTTACCTTTGTGGCTGACTGTCCTTATCATCCATAAATAAATAAAGTTGTGTATGTAGGTAGAGTTTTAGAAAGAATGCATATTTATAAATAGGAATCATTCTAAGGGGTATGAACCTTAGTGGCATAGGCCATTTTCTTTTTTTCTCGATCTTTCCGCGCACTATTAAAGTGACAATATACTGAAAGAGGACATAAAAACAAACCGTGCGCCGTGGCTAGTGGCTATACCAGCCTTCATACAAAAATCTCCAAACCCCCGTGCGAACCACTTTTTTTTCTTTCTGAAAATCTTTTGAGAAGACCTCTTCAGAGGCCTAAATAGAAAAAAGAGAAATGTCACAACAGATTTAAGTTTTGAAATAATATTTTTTTATTGTCCAAATTATACCCCATCATTATTTAACAAAATATAAATTATTTTACTAAATAGATTACTACTCTCCCAATATCCAGCTATTTCGTGGGAGAATCGCCGTGTAATCAGAAACTTAGTTAATCAAATAAACCTTTTTTTACAGCCACTAGCGCTCTGCTGATTGGTTCTGACTTGAATCAATTACCAACAAAGACATACTAATAAATATACACTGTGTATCGCTCGGCAATTTTCCGCTAAGCTCCCATTGATCACGTTATCGCGTGCGATACACGTCGATTGGCTGAATCGCTCCCAACTTTTTATTCGCGCCATAATAATGACAGAAGTATCGATTATGACGTGAAAACTTTGAACATTAGCTCCCTGAGTAATCACAATCGAAAAGAACAAAGAAAATTGATTTATGAGTGAGGCATTTTTATTATTATTGTGGGGATATTTTGGTGGAAGCCATTATTCCCTAAAGTGATAATTCAAGTTTCAACACCGCCTCTTATGCGAAAGATTATGCCTCGCGTCTTTGCCTACACAGCGTAGGCGTTACATAGCAGTGGTAAAATGGTCTTTATATTATTGGTTTAAGGTGATATTTGTCAAAGTGTCTAACTTAAATTGTGGTCGACCTAACCAATGAGTTTCTGTAAACTTTATGATTCAATATCGATTCATTGCCAATTTCCACAAGCCATCTAAAGATGAAGGCCTTTTGAGGGTGGGTTACGGTGGCTAAATGTTATAATGCAGGAGTTGGGTAATAGATTTAAATTGTAGTATTATGAAGACAAAATGACGTTTGAAAAAAAACAAGAGTGGGCAGCTACGAGTAGTTGTTTAACATTAGGGTTTTGGGATACTAGTTTTCAGAAAAGTTTATAAATAAAATTGACAATATTTAAATTGTTGTAAATTTATTTCTGATTTTCCCAAAATATCCTATCAAACTGCTCCCATACCTGAAGTTTCTACATGTTAATAAGTTCCTGAATATCGTTATGGTAGCATGTTTAAACAAAAGTCAGAAATAATCTTTGAATGGCTGGCATTTGACAAAGCAAGGTTAAAAAAACGAGAACGCGGCGATGTTTGAATAGCTCGGAAAGTGAAATGTAATCTTACGGTGCGTTTACACCAAGCGAGCGAATGCTCATTCTATCCTTACTCTATGCTTTATCTGTCTGTCTCTGTTTCTACAAAGATAATCTGAGAGAGAGAGGGGATTTAATGAGCAGGTGTAAACGCACCATTACAATAACACGTCTCGTTTTGTTATTTAAACTTGGTTTAAATGTTTTTTTCTATAATATAAGTTTGAGAACTCCCTCAATCCCATAAAAGTTATTCATAGTAAGCGATCTATCCACTTGGCCTTTTCCATTAGATTTTCTATTCACAACAGAACTGATAACTCCATAATTGATTCTGTAAGGGTCTCGAGCGTCTCGCGAGTTGTCTTAACTTCGAGTGTAATTCAATTTCTCCCTCTTATAGCTCAAGAAATATGTTTACAATCCCTAAAATATCGGCGTTAGTAATTTGTCTTTGGGCAAGTTCGTTTCTTTCAGTATCTGGGGAGCAGCGATGTTGTTCTTGCGAAATCTTTCACGCGATTTGCTTTGGAAAATTCTGACAAATCTTTGTAATTTCGTTTTTTTTATAAATGGCCTGTTCACTTTCTTTTAACCAAGGATAATTTGCTAATGTTTTGTTTTGATGTCGCAGACTTTAATCCTGCCTAATGCACAGGTTGTGGGTTGGAGTTTTTAATATTAATATTTTTAGGTTTTGTTATGGCCATGTGAATAATAACGATGTAAGATACTTAACAATGTGCTCGGCTTAAAATTCAGAGGACCTGAATTCAAATACTTGTTGTTGGAGAAAGTGTTATTATCAGTAGTAGCTAAATACCTACATCTGTTGAAGACAAAGTAACAATACAGTCTTAATATTTAGACTTACTTTTAAATTCAGCTTTTTGTACCTGCAATTAAAGATAACAAAATTAAATATTGCGTAGGTTTTGTTTGCTTAAAGAATAATACATAGTGCACCATCAATGGTAGTATATTTTCTTACTTATACTGGGTGATTGTTTAAACTGTAAGGATAAGTGTGTGACATAGCAGTAAATAAAAGATGGTCGACACAACACAAGCAAATACAATAATGTTTGTCTGGGGCGGCAATTTAATCCAAAGTTTCGTAGCAATAGGCGTGTTTAATTAAGCCTATATTATATTCTCGCTATTTGACGCATTTGATGGCAAGATGAAGTGATGATGTGTATTGTTGCGGACCCCGACGTGATATCACGTCGGGGTCCACCACTGTTGCAGTGCTGTCGAGGAGACGCAATAAGACACAGTTGGACCTTAAGAATTACTATATAACCACAGACGGAATGGCAGTGAAATGAGACAACAGTTGGTAATAGTCTGGTTTATTATAATTCTACTAAAGCTTATATACGAACTCATACACGTACACTGTGTGTGCTCAATCTTACTACGTGACCATCAAAATCAAAAACATAATTTACCCTCTTGCAAAATTGAAGTCCTGAAAAATTGCAATGACATAGGATGTTAATTATATCACTTCAACGGAATCGGGGCACTGGTTTGAATAATCTACCTGATCTTATCATGTACGTGCTATTGTCTTTTTCCAAACCATCACGTTCTCGAACCATTATTTATAATAAACGCTGTGCAGGCAAATACCTTCTCATAGGTGATTTTGTATGCCTATGCACTTTTACGACAATATTGTCACGGCCACTTATGTGTGCAATATTGTTAAATAAAATCTTCTTAGCACCTTTGTTGTCCTCGGCTTGGGGAACTTGTTGATGCTTTATAATATTTCTTCTTCCTGGCGTATCCCTTGGCTCGTTTCGTTACACGATAACCTAAGAAATCAAACTCGCTCTGGAGGAATTAACTAACCAATTAATTAACCCATTTTCGTACAATTTTTCGAACACAATCTCCATGGGTTAATTTTTGAACCATCTGCGGCCTAGATGTAGCTTACACTTCGGAGACATTTGTTCCGGTATCGTTAAAATACCTCATACCACTTTTTCGGTCGATTACAATAAGGGGTTACATTAACCAAGATATTCGCTCCGGCATCGATTTAAAAACCTCAACCTCGACCTTCTCGGTCGGTAACAGTGAGGGGTTACATTACCTAGGATATTTGCTCCTGTATCGATTAAAAAAACTCAACCTCGACCTTTTCGGTCGCTAAAAAGGGTTGCTTCCAATTGCATGGTTCCTCACATCTGTGAGCGTATTTTCCATATTTACGATGATAATGACAAATTGTTGCTTCTTTGTTACGCGATCTTGAACTTGACTTCGGTGCGTAATACATACTTGCGATAATTGCTGCGTGGGCTATTCTTGCGTTTCGTATTGTTTTGCACACATTTCCGTTTGTACTTGTTTTAGCTGCGTCAGCACACCTTCTAACATTTGATAATGACCTTCGCTTGCGCTGTCGTATAAACAGGGTGTCCTTTATCCAGATCCGAAGATTCTGTGACGGCTTGCTTTTGTAGGGCGATGACTGCTTCAAACTGGGCAAACCAAAGACGGGCTGATCCTTCCAGAATTCCGGAATATGGAATACGACGGCGGTGCTGATAGTGACTGCTTGCGACGCACTGATACACGATTTGCGCGGAAATACCATTTTGTTGTTTCAGGGTCGCGTATTTGTTCCGACGCGGAGTCACCACTGTTGCTGACCCCGACGTGATATCACGTCGGGGTCCACCACTGTTGCAGTGCTGTCTAGGAGACGCAATAAGACACAGTTGGACCTTAAGAATTACTATAACCACAGACGGAATGGCAGTGAAATGAGACAACAGTTGGTAATAGTCTGGTTTATTGTAATTCTACTAAAGCTTATATACGAACTCATACACGTACACTGTGTGTGCCTAATCTTACTACGTGACCATCCGGCACATGTATGAGTGGTTTCTTTGGATACAAGGAACCTGCAACCAGCCTCTCAATCTCATGTGTTATTCAAAAATCAACAACGGCCAACCAAGGGCCAGGAATGATAATACTGATGATGATTCGTAACTTGAAGTCTTTCAAAATTGCTAGCTCGCAAAGCGTTGAATTTAATAAAAGATATAAGAATTTCAAGCTCCGTTAAAATGTCCATAGCTTGCACTTAATGCAATCAATTCAGAAGAAATATTGCACACTAGTCGGCGATTCATTACACTGCTCAGAATAATCTAGACATTTCAGGAGCAGGATTTTTAAATGGTATATTTTATATCGAGGGACTAAACGAAGCCATAATTTACCAGAGGTGGAGTCAATAAAACCGAGGGTATATTAAGTTGGCGTTTAGTCTCGAGGTGCAAACTGTACTTTCCATTTTGAGTGCGAGAGAAATTGACAACTTAGTACAAAAACATTGAAAACTGAACAAATTTACACTCGACAAAAATTCTTAAATTTTCGCGGTCAGTTTTTTCTTCGAAACCAGTCACAGATTAACAATTTAAAACACATGGCAACACCTTTGCGGACAAACCATGGAACTAAAACTCTCAACATTTTCGCAATGAGGATGGTCCGTCCACACTCCACATAATTTAACAGTATATTTACTGGCTGTTTGAGTTGGTCTATGTCACATGAAGGAAATTAAAAAACTAAATTTTACTGTTTACTCCCTAGAGACTAAAGTTTTAGTCCCGCTTCGTAGGGCTATATTGGCGTACTTTTAGAGCATGAGAAGTGAAATAGTGTATTTTATATCGAGGGACTAAACGAAGCCATAATATACCAGAGGTGGTTTGACTACCGAGCATGCAATGAAACCGAGGGTATATTAAGTTGGCGTTTAGTCTCGAGGTACAAACTTTTTCACTTTAAGTGCGAGAAAAATAGTCAATTTAGTACAAAAACATTTAAAACCGAATAAATTTACACTCGACAAAAATTTTAAAATTTTCGCGGTCAGTTTTTCCACTTCGTAGGGCTATATTGGCGTACTTTAAGAGCATGAGAAGTGAAAAAAGGTTTTTAGAAAGTTCTGGATTCGTAAAATAAACCAACACGAGCAGGTTCGTTTTCAGGAAAGTTGAGCGAACCCTTTTCATTGATGTTTTGTACGAAACAAATGCAAACATCAAACGAGAAACTATGTGATTAATTGGTTTTATTGAAGGCTCAACTTTCTTGATGTCGACGATTGTTTGCGCAATGCCTTTTTTTTCGTGTTCGTTCAGGAAACAAACATTTATGTTTGTTAGTATATTTGGTGTGCGATTTTGCTAATAATACAACATAGTTTTTAATTAACGCTAACTTTGTCCTTTTAAATACAGGGCCTTTTATAATCGCTTAAATCCGGTTAAGTTAATTAATTAAACTGAGATAAGCAAGCCATGAAGATGGGTTGGTGCCTGGTAACCGCTGAATATCTGGATATGAAAGATCACATTACCTAGATAATTGCTCGCAACGCTCCGTTTAGGTAATAAACTTGACACAAGTATGAGAGATTGTTATGAGGCCCATGTCCTTTTCATTTCCTTTCTCATTACCATGACAACGAATGAATTAAATTCAGATTCTTGGAACCTGCGAAAACCAGCGATCATGCCTAGCGAGAAACAGTATTTATCACCCCTGAACAATTCAAACAACGCCGCTCCGCCACCGGTAAGTCCGGAAACTATTACAGGCAAGTAGAATTTGAATACAACGAGTATTACAAGCTCGGAAAATTTAAATACAACTTCAAATGCACCGGTTATGAAAAAGCTTTTTAATTTTTTTACCGTATTCTTCTTTAATAAAAGCGTCTTCTCAGAGACAAGAAGTTGCAAAGTCGTCTAGTGTTAGTACGGGAGTGACTTTTTTCATATTTCGTTTTATCTGGTGTTACACAACACCATTTGAGGAAACACCTTTGGTTTTCCGTAAAATAAATGTATTTGCATACAGTTAATAATAATTAAATAATTTCGTACCTCTCTTCAAACAGTGGCTACTTAATTCTCAATCATTTTAACTACCCAATGCTCAATCCATTATTTCATTCCATAATGGTATATCTTCAGGTGGTACATTCATAAAAGAGATAGCTTCCTCTCTAAGTGATGTAAAATAGTCTTTAATTAATGTCACCGTTCGGCTCATCTGAATATTTTGACGGAATATTTTGAGAATAAGTTGTAGATTTAGGATTTCTGTCTGATTTGTTAATTTCGTATGTTATTTGCTTTTGAAAATGACTTTCTCTCAAAAAAAAATGCTATTTCGGCCGGTTTGTGTATGTAATGAGACAAATGACGTATTTTATTTCAATTCTAATTTTGAAATTTGTTAAAATGACATTTAATTTAATTTGTTTTTACTTTGTATGTTATAATTATGTATGAATATTGATTTAATTTGATTTTTATGTTATTCTAATTTGATTTAATTTTAATTACTTAAACAACGTTGCTATGCCCTAACAGGGTTCATGTTATTGGTACTGGTTTGATATGTTTACCATCTTTGTAACCACATGATTGCAATAAATATTTTGACTTTGACTTTGACTTTGACATCTTTCCATTCATGTATTCGTTGATCTGTGGTAGCGTTTTTGTATGAGGGTTAACTAGTCAGAATTAATAAATTAAGTGCTATAAAGAAGTTCTGTAATATTACTTCAGGTCGGAACACTTTCAACATATAAAAGTGAATTCGTTTTCCGCACGCAGTATTCCAAAACCTATTCTCTGAGAGTGGGTTTTAGCGTATGCTCCGAAAATTATGGCTACAAACTTCACAGAACATTTTTCATGCAATATTTTTGTGATATTCAAATTGCGTTCTTGTGCCGTAATTTAAAAAGTTCAAGAATATAGCGTGCTTTGTGAAATTTCTCGCAAGTTAGTATATATAGTCCCACTCGCATAATGCGATCGTTCTTGGCAAACACTGGTCTGGAATGCTCTTGTAACTTTGCTTTAAGCAAATGCAGGTGGGTAAGGGAAGAGTCTTTTAACTTTCTATGAAACTGTTGTAATAGATGCTTAAATCGGCCTTAAACTACTTAAAGTTGGGGGCCACTGATCGCAGACGTTGAAGGATTGCTTTTCTTAAAGTCCTTTAGCATCTCACCGCTAGTTTATCTAGAACAAGAATTTGAAAAATTTATTTTATCAAGCAAGAAGACATTTACATTTCTCCTCCGGCCACCTTGAAAAATAGAGTTTTATATGTTCACAGCAAACGTTTTAGTGCCACCAAACACTGGGTCACACTTTTTGAATAAATTAGCATGAAAACGATGCAAACTGAGCATTAGAGTGCTTTTCCACCGGAGATGTGCTAACGTTGCTGTGAATACGTTTGATATCCTCCAATCAAAAAAAAATAAAAAATCACATTCACTGGTCCGCATAGCACAGCACTGAGCGAAACGGGTTTTACTAATCTTTGTTCTATAAATGGATGTTTTTTTGCTGGTGGATGCGTGCTATGTATGCGTGCTATAGATGCATGCTGTGCGTGTCTTCCCAACTGTCGATATATCGGATAGTTCGAGCTGCGCATCTTCATCGCACGCCACGCTGCGGCGGCGCATCTTTATAGCACTTCTTACTCGCTCCATCACACAGCATATCACAGTGGAAACGGTTGAATCGTTTTGTAGCTGAGCTTGCACATTCTCGCAGCATAGCTGCATTCGTCACGATGTAAAGCAACCTTCTGGTGGCGTTGAGTGATACACTTTCCGCGCACATTCGAAGTCACTGGCTTTTTGCCACTGCGGGCGCGGGTACGATGAATTCTTACGACACTATAGCGTAGTGTACTATAGCATGGTTTCACGCTTGTCCCGGGTTTGGTTCTTAATCGGTTCAATTCAGGAAATGTTATATTTTAAATTGACTCTGAAGTCGGTGTGCTGGGAGATGCCCCTGACTTCATTTCCTGTCTGGCACCTTGTAACACAAGGATATATCCTTACTTAGAGACCATGACATGTAGTGTGACTTTTGGCTGTGATTAGTGTCTTGATCTCCATACTAGTGGTAGCGTTTGGTGGTCATCACAAGTGGCCCATTGTGTGGTAGCATTAAAGCTTCGAATGACAATGTTTTTGACGGTGAGGATTTTATTGTTAAGGCGTAAACTCACGCCAAAATCATAAATTCTGACGTGGTTACAGGCCTGTATCCTCCTAAATAGATGTGCAAAAAAAACTGTTTTTTTTACAATCAACTTTTAAATGTTATCTGCATGCCGTACGTTTAAAATTGTCGTAGGAAAGAAATTTCCATACTGAAAGAATTTCGGAAAAGGGTTTTTGTAAAACTTCAATTTGCTAAGGCTCCTAGTGTGATTTGTATACTTTTTACAAGAAAATTTAGGCCATCAAGTCTTCTTTATTCTGTACGATAGGTTTTCAAAAATACCTCCTGTGCCCCAAGAAAATAAATTTTTTGGTGTTTTGTTGCGAGCGTGCTCCCGCGTGGGTGTCTGCGGGGGCGACGGGCGGCAGTACCACTCCGTTATTCAGACGAGAGCCAGAAAATTGACGAACACACGGGCCTCAAGGTGGGTTTAGACCAAGGGTGGCCAACCTTATCAACAGCAGGGCCAAATTTCGGAAAAAAAAATCGCACCGGGCCGCAGTACTTACCAAAGTTTTAACTAACGCACAAAAATATTAAATTAAAGCAAATTTCTTAGTAAAAAGGAAAAAGGTACTAAAAAAACTGTATTATTCTGTTAACTAAACTAATTTTTAATATTACTGAGATAGTTATATGACTTTGTTTAGCAGAACTAAGCTCACCAATGTTTATCTCAACTGAAGTCGTTGCTACACGTAAACAGTTTTCTAGATGATTTCAGTAATCAGTGTTCTCATTTGGGATTTAATGTTTCATCCTACTAAAAAATTGTGCACACGTGTGTTTCCCAATAATGAAGTCATGAACAGAGCATGTTTATAGAACGCAGTATATTTCTCCTTGTCAAAATAGTTTTAATAGAACTCTTCTAAGCCAACCTGATTGCAGTGAATTTTTGTTTCAGCTAATTTTCTCAAAAAAGTTTACTCAGCTCTGCGGGCCACACGTCGGCAATCGGCGGGCCGCTGGTTGGTCCTCGGTTTAGACCAAGCGAGCGAATGCTAAGCATTCTCTCTTTTCTCTCTCAGTCCGCGGAGATCCTAGAGCCTAGAGCTGAAATAATGATAAAAGAAATAATGATGTAAGAGCGGTTTCAAACTTGCATCTTATACATGCGCATAAGCACGTTTTTGAAAACGCACATAAACAAGCAGGCGCGCCTTTTGCCACACTTGTATAATCCTAAAGACATTCAAAACTGCCGTTTCGTGCAAACACGCATCGGGTTTTTTGAAGCGCGCTTGTGAACAAGCGCGTATGCCAACGCAAACGTATATGCGTGAAAAAAAAGATTTAGTATTGGACCTATGTTGCTAAAATTCATTTTGCAAGTCAAATAAACATTTTTCAACAAATAACTAATATTACCTATACTTACTTATTTCCTACGCTCGGCGCATTTCCTTTGAGAGGCAAGAAACGAGGGTAATTCTATTCGTTCCTCTGGCGCGTTCTGGGATAACTAAATTATATGCCAACTTATTTAACTATACCGGGTTAAATTTCATTCTTCACTATGTTTATGTGTTCTACCATGGTTTTATTTGTCTTCCTATCAGGTGTCTGCTTGAAATTATATTTATTTTACAATTTAATTTATTTCTAATTTTTTTTTTTTTTAAATAAACTTTAGTTATAGCTTTAGATATAGATAAATTATAGTCATGAAAAACAAGCACAGCAATTTATAAAATAAAACCTAGTTGGTTGAAACTGTGGTTTTATAGGAACTTAAATATGAACTTATTCAAGTGAATCAGGTTTCCATGATATGGAAAGGAGAGTTTTAAAAAAAAACTGATATGCTATTTTTGCATTTAAGATTTGTCGTTCAACGTGCCAGAGAAGGTTTAAAATATTTGATAGCCTTTATAGCAAATTTATCTTAAAACATATCTATAGCACCCATTCTGCTAAATAGAATGTGTGCTATAGATATGTTTTAAGATGAATTTAACAGATGCAAAGATAGTAAATAGATTCGAGCTTGTATTTACAAGATCGTTTCATTCTTCAACGAACTCATACAGAACAAGTATGAGCAAAGACAAAGAAATATCTTTCTATATACTTATTAAATGCATACCGGTTTTATATTGTACTCGTATCATTTAATTCGTATCGGTTATTCCTTCAGTTTCACGTCAAAACGTAAAAGACAAAAGTAACTGCTGTTAATTTAAATCAGCTTCAACGTTGAGAAAGCGCTTTCAACGTTATTGAACATGACCTTCCAGCGACAAAGGTCACAACTCAAACTTATTTAACTCAATTCGTATTGAATAGAAACAATAGCTAGTAAACAAGGCATTGTTATCCCCGTTTAAAACTCAACCATAGTGTAGAACCAGTATTGTCGAAGACTAACGAATTCAAAGCTTCATACTATACAGCTTTAACCTTTTGTACAGTTCTCATTCACGGCTCGGATCACGGATCTCGCGCAGACTCCCGTACTAAAAGTTTACGTCACGTAAAATACGATAGCTAACTACAATACGTCTACCACGAGTTGCCAATTTGAATTTATACTATCGTTCGCGTAAAAAAATTGTATTGGGATGACACATGACATGACATGACAATGTCAAATCCCAATACATTTTTTAACGCGAACGATAATGTAAATTTAAAGTTTTAACTCGTGGTAGACGTACATGAACTTGATTGCCATTTTTAGTCCTGTTAATATTTACAACAGGCGCTGCAGCGAAATCCTATGCAACAACTTTGAACGCTGGTGATTATCGCTTCACACCCCGAAACCAGATGCAATGAACCCAGAAATGGTCATCATCATCCGTGCGGTCTATCCCGGTTGTGAACCCACACTGGAGTGTGGGGTCCCAGGGTCCGCCTTTCTTATTTTCTTGGCCCACTACGCGCGGTCTTGTGCATCCTCAGTGGGAAATGGTACTGCATGCTAAATGTTTTGTTCAAAATGCAATCATTTTATTTGCATCAAACATGGTTTAAATAGTTCTTCGTTACATTCAGAGTCACATATGCCACAGGAATTGGCACACAAATATTATTAGAAATATTAATACAAAGGGAATAAATGAATTACTGCAACGCTACGTTTTGAAAGTATTTAAAGATTCAATAAGCTTTCATATTGAATTCATGAATCAATTTGTAATCAACCTCCGCAGTTTCTGATTTTTAGAACGTGGGACCATTTTAATTTGAGAACAGGACAATATGAGGGTGTCCCTCTTAAAAAATAAACCTAAATATTGCATTCATGAAAAAAAAACAGATTGTTAGCAGTACCTACTAATAAAGTTCAATTTCAATGATAATACTTATCACAATCGTTTCCATGTATAAATTCTAGTATTCATAATAAGACACTAATCACAGAATAAAATCTAAATAGAAAATACAAGGCGCTGTTAAATTTGCTCATGACAACACACTACTTGTCATGGTCTCGAAGTAAGGAGAAATATCCCTGTGTTACGTGGTAGCAGACGAGGAATCAAGCCAGGGGCGTCTCCCAGCACTCCCGGACCCGAATCAATGTAGAAAAGATCGTTTACTGACTTGACTTGACCGGAAATCGAACACGGGACACTGCGGAAGTTAAGGCGAGAAACCGTGCTACAGCGCACTACTTACTGCAGCAGACCCAAACAAAGTAATTTACATGTAAGAAATTAATTTGAGTGTTCATGTGGATAATGCGGTTTTATCGTTGAAATAACTTCAAAAATTTTCCTATTGTCGAAAATGCTTGAATAGACTAATTAACACGCTTGCCAACACACGTACAAATTTCCTAACTTAGTCGTAAGTTATTGTCGCTGCATCAACTCCTAATGAACGTTCAAGATACAAACTTGTGCATTGAGCCAGTTAGAACTATAACGGGAACATATGAACGTTCGGCAAGTTTAACGTTCATTGAGGACGGTTTATGGACATAATCTACCAGAGCATTGGCTTAACGATGCTCACATACGTTTAGCTGAAGTCTAAGTGCAGGAGATAATGGTCTTTAATGTATTCTCCCTAGTCTTTAGTCTAAAACATATTCTACCACTTCGCATTATTAGATTAGATTGCAAAAATGTGATAGTAATTATCAGCTTCTTAAGTATAGGTTTTTAAAGCTTCAGAATGTTTTTCGGATCTAAAACGTTTAGGCAGGGGCGAGCCTAAATAAACCTCGTTTACCGCAATTGTCCAAACAACCATGATAAATGATTAGTTAGCAATTACCATGTTAATTTTTAGAGAGAAGTCAGGGGTACATTTTGAAAAATCCATACCGTAATATAATAACATAATGTAAATCAGAGTTTTGAATTTCTTGTTATTCACTTGTACCAATTGGTCAGATGAATGAATGAATGAATGAATGAATGATTTATTTCATAGAATATGGTACATTAATATAATGTTAGGTCAAATTGGTATTGGCGCAGCATATTCTACCTCTTTACAGGCATAGAAATGTTACAATATCATACAAAATAAAATACAATTAGAGTTAAAATGTAAAAATAATCCTGTACAATATTTCAATCAAAGCTTCTAAGGTCAAATATGGAATATATTAATTAGCATTGTTATGGTCTAGAAACTCCCTAATGGAATAAAAACAATTCTCGATTGAACCAAAGCTAGTTTTGAATCACCTATTTTGAGTCTATTCTTTGGTCTAGGACGTAATTCCTTTGAATATTCCCTTTTAACCTCTTTAAATCATTTGGGATTATTTTTAACAAATATGCAAATTTGCTTAATGTACAAAGATGGCAATGTCAACAATTTGCGTTTTTTAAATAACGGTCTTCATGAATCCAGGTAATAAGCTCCAAACAAAGATCTCAGACACCCTTTTTGGACTCTAAATAGAAGTTCCATATTTGTACAGTTACCCCATATCATGACGCTGTATTGCAACATGGACGCTACATGAGCGTGGTAAGCTAGAAGATGGGCTATTTCATTGACTTTATTCAAATAGAAACTACCACATGAAAACGGTTATATACAATAATTGAGGATTGGGAACCGCCAGTATTAATGAATTGCCACAACACAGTTAGTATTGAAAATTAAATTAAATAACCACATGAATTACAATCAGATTCGGTTACAGTTTGCAAAGCCTCCCAGATTTAGCTTCTAAATATGAAATATTCAGCCTCAAACCCTTCTGCTAAACTGAACATGACTGGGCGCACAAATATAGCATCAACAAAATCGATGTACGAGCTCCAAACCGCCACATAACATACTTACGATCAAAGCAAATAATATTTCGGGCCAAAATTTCCATACGGCTAATGTAAGTGATACATAATATAGAAAGGGCCCGAGTAGCGTTCCTTGAGGGATCCTTTTAGTGGGATGCCATAAATCAGGTCTTAATGGAGTGTGTAAGGTTCGAGATTCGCCTCAGAATTTTAGACTGACCAGAAGAGAGGATAGATGGCAAAAATATTGATAGACTGGCGTGTTTTTGTCATTGCTGAAGCTAAAGATAATAATTTAGGAAAGAAATGGTCATTTGCACTTTTAAGAAAGGACTCTGCTGCTACAGGTAGAAGTATATAACATTGAAATTATTAAAGTAAAGAAAAAATATTGCACAACATAACAGCAATACCAGGGCATTGTACAATTTAAATAAAAACAGTTATGAAATAATAAAAAAAAATACACAGCAATAGTTATAATTTATAACGGCCCTCGCAAAATTTGTGGCATACATTGACAATAATAGACCTTATTCAATGTAATGTGACTATGCAATTAATAAATGAATGAATGAATGAATAACGTGGGGCTCGTCAGCAAATACATCACATAAGTTGAAGTCACATTTCGAAATTAATGGATAGGGGCTTAGTCATCAAATTTGGTTTGGTGATCTATTGATGAACTTGTATTCCATGTTAACTTGACGAGCTAAGAATACTGTTCCGAAAATATTTCTCACTAAACATAATAAGTATTAAGAAGATACAGAAGCGCCGTTTTTCCATACAAACGTAGACCCCTGTTTCCTCCCTAGATATTGCTAGTAGAGGAATATTTTTTCTCAAAAAATCTATGGCTAATATGAGCATGTCCCTACGTTTCCTTTTTTTTGATAAACTAATTATCAAAAGAGATATGACACTTAGCAAATCTAAAAAAATGGGCAGATTTTCCGCTGTGTTCAAACTTGAACAAAATTAATTTGATTATATTACATAAAAAATTAAAACATAGGAACACGGCCAAAGCCTTTTACTAAATTTGCTGAAAAAATAATTCAATCGGTCAAGTTTTCGAAAAGGGATCAGGGCACTAGGAAGTGTCGATTTTGTGTACTTTTGAAAGGTAATTTTGATCTGAATTGCAGTTGTCTCTGTTGCACTCTGCGAAGGGCTCGAGGTTTGAACAAGACAGCTATAGATTTTACAATACCAATTTTTCAATTCTCTCGATCGTGCTGTGTCCTTTTGAGTGAATTTTTATTTTTAGCATTTAACAATGCACTATTTCCCACAACGATAGAAACGCATCTTACACAATCCTGCGGCTGCTCTTCCAAATGTGCTATCGAGGCCATTATCAGACCTCGCTAATTTGTCCAGTCTCTAGATGTATTTTACCCTGTACGCCAACGTTGTTTTTTCAGTGATAGCATTATGATACCTATAGGCATTTTCGCAAAATATAGTTTGACTTTCGATTAAGATTGATTGAGCCCTGAGATCTGTACGTCTACCACGAGTTTCCACTTTAAATTTACATTATCGTACGCGCAAAATAATTGTATTGGGATGACATGGCATGACAATGTCAAATCTCAATACATTTTTTTACGCGTACGATAACGTTAATTTAAAATGGCAACTCGTGGTAGACGTATGATCGTATTTGGATAGTTTTTACCTTTATGTAGATAGTAATAATACCTATTTTTGATACAAAAAGGACGTACAAAGGTCGGGTACGCGTAATAAACTATTCTTATTAAGTTTTACCAAATGAAGCATTAACTTAACATTCCACGAATACCTCATAAACCAAAATAAATTGCCTTAAAACCGCTACAGAAATCCATACAGCTGCCATAACGATTCTTAAAATATAAGATACAATCCTTTGTAATTGTGTTTAATATCATTACCTACTTTCTTAAAGACTGTTTTTAGCTTCTTTCCTCCTAAAGTGCCAAAGTTTTCGTATTATGAAGAACATCCACTTAAGTTGAGCCTCATTTTGGGGGGTGCTGCTTAAAGTTATTTTTTTAACCATACTTTGATGTGGAAACAACTGCGGCTTAATCCTTTTCAATAATAAATGTAGATTGTTCCGAATTGCTGGAAGTGCTATTAATTAGATCAGAATTTAGAACGAGGTTTCACTTTCGAGTTGAGCAGATGTGCTGGTTGTCCTTGAACAGAGGCGCTTTCTGAACTTTCTTTTAGAGGATTGCAACTTTACAGATAAACGCGATTGTGAGCTTTTGTAATCAGTAAATTTGGTTACCATAAGCTAGAAAAAACCGCAATGGGTTTTCAGAAACTCAATTGCTGGAAACCGATAGTTTGTGGTAACATGCGGGGTTAGTAAGACTAACAATGGAAAATCAACAGCTCCCCGATTAAGAATGAGCCTTTGTAATGATAGTGACCTGAACTACTGACAAAGATAGAAATTAAAGTGTCAAATGAAAAAGAAGCCAAAGCCATACACTTTTCTAGTTACGTTCAGTTTCTAGAATAATTGATTTTTAATTAACCTGAAACTGTAGTGCCGATCTTTTTATTTCAAAATCTTAAGACTCATAATTCATCCGAAGGCAAGTGATGTTTCAATAGCTGAAATTTGATAATCACTAACCAAGACCTAGGGCCTTAAAGGCATGGTCGCCTGCCACTTGACGCTCTAAAGATATTATAAATTATATTAGCCTTACCAGTCTCTATAGCGAGTTATCTACAGACTATCGAGTGAATCTCAAAAACCCCTGTTACGTGAGCTTCAGGTGAAATCAACAGATCAAATGCTGCCGACTCAGAAATCAATTAAACGAAATTCTGAAAATTTACATTCACGCTACGTTTCACATATTAAGTCAGTGATTTGGCGTTTCCATTCACATTGCTTTTGAGTTTTAACCACTATTCATCCTTTGGCTTTCAAATAATTACCAAGAATTTATTTTCTAAACGTTCAATTTACAGCGAAAACATCAAGTAACTAATTGACTTTTGACTCAGCTTAAAATATTACACGATTCGACAAATAGAAACATCAAGAACTCAAACAGCTTGGATAAATAAACTCTGGGAGAATGTTGAAG
The DNA here is from genome assembly GCA_947369235.1 of Udea olivalis. Taxonomy (NCBI): domain Eukaryota; kingdom Metazoa; phylum Arthropoda; class Insecta; order Lepidoptera; family Crambidae; genus Udea; species Udea olivalis. The sequence continues at coordinate 16,969,226 of OX376359.1, forward strand.
CAGAATTGGAGGCATAAACTGGTGAAGGAAATGTTTGTATGAGTTTATAATTAGCGCAACCCAATACTGATTAAGTAATAAAATATAATGTAATACATATTTTACTGATCATCATTTGTCTCAATTTCATGAATATTTTGAATACTAAGATTTTTCAGATAAAACGCTTATTGTACAGTTCTTACTGTATAATGGATTCTATGATTATTAGCACCCAAAAGGGTACCTCTTAGTATCAAGACACAGGAAGGCTACGTTTGATCCCAGCGAAAAAGAAGTGTGGCCATCTGTACGTCTACCACGAGTTGCCACTTTAAATTTACATTATCGTTCGCGTAGAAATTTGTATTTGGATTTGACATGACTGGTTTTTTTGGTAATTTAATTAAGAGAAAGTCTACGTCATTAATGTTGTATTTGAAATCGAAAAATGTTACCATATACTTCATGATCGCTGTCAAAGTTTAAAGTAATCCTTCACAAATGGATGTCGATTTCCGAATTAGGCTACGGAACCCTGAAACCCTTAATAAACCTTGCAGTAAAATTTGTAAAGTCAAGCGTCAAGTTATTGAGCTTGTAGGCACATTAATTAGACCCGTTACAGGTTACCAAGAAACTTTGAACGTGTTCCCGGTTAAGGGAATAGTGACGTCATATCAAAATACATTGGAAGCCCATGCGAAGGGAAATTGATCAAGACTGATCTTGTAAAATGGACAATTGTAAGGATGTTAGAATACAATTCTGTAGTCCCTGGTATTTTGACAAAACAGCGGCAAATACCAAATTTTCTTAATTGTCACTGTGTTTTGGTTTTGAACATTTATTTTACGCCTTCTTTTTTCTCACTCTTATTAAAATATTTAAAATTTCAGTCAACCATTATTCTCAATGTTGAGGATGTAATCGCATCAGATAACTCGAACTGAGCACATTGAACGAGACACAAATTCTCCCAAATCTCCACTTTATCACACACGAGAGTGTTGTACAGCCCGTGTACATCTCTTATACAACTCGTAGCGGTAATTGTGATCTCTGTTTACCATAATTAATATTCATGAGTACTCGGCTAAACGCTTGGTAGGAATTTCTCAAAACGTTTGACTTGTGTTTGCGCCGATCTTGTTGCGAAAACACTTCTGTTTACGTTTCGTTACTATTTGTTTTCTTATTCAAGCTTCACTTAATCAGTCAAACTTATACACGAGTAGGTAAGTAACTCCTTTGGAGAAAGAATATAAGGTGTGTCTTTGCTACAAAATAAAGAGTGTAAACAGAAGGACCGCTCGCGCCTTTTTCCTAAAGGCCTGTTCAAACCTGAGCGGTATTCGCTGCCGCTGTTGGTAGCGCTCAGGTATTTAGTATCAAGTTCCGCGGTAAAATGTACCGCTACCCACAGCGGCAGGAAATACCACTCAGGGCTTAAACTTGCCTGCTGCCTAGGGTTACTCCTTCATCGACGGGTGGAAAGTAAATAGAGCTATCTGCAAAATAGCAACTTTACAGGTGAGCGAAAAAACCGGAGAAGTTGTACTTTTTTGTAATGAATTAGCCGATTCTTCTGAAAACTTTATCATTACATATTTATACTCTTATTCACTTGTACATTATGTTGGATTTACTTTGTTGTTATTTTCCGAGATCTTGCAGTTAGTCGTCATCAACGTTGTATCAAAAATAAAACCGATTGAGCCAAGTACCAGTTGGTCGCATATACATGGGACTATTCATTTCGTGTATAAATTGCATTTGCTTTTATTTACTGTAACGAGTTTTCGAATAAACCTTTAATTTTAAGATAAATGACTACTTTATTCATATACATTGATAGAATATCTACTATAGAACGTAATAATAATGATTTTTATGCTTCGCATTTTTTAGATAGCCTTTATGCTTCGCATTTTTTAGATATTAAGTTACGTGCAAATGAGGTCAAATGAAATACTATAACTTTGATATAAACCATCGCATCGAATTACACATCAAGCTTGTGCTGCATATCATTGTCTAAAACCAGCTTCGCAACAGCAAGTCCAGCCGGGACCTTGTGTTCCGCTCTGCGCGGTGGCATGTGGTTCAGTTTCATTCTAGATCTGATAGGACGATGGTCAGTTCAGCCTTGGGCACCCCGCATTGCTCTTTTAATAGGTACATCTCCCATATCTTTCCTTTGTACTATGATGTAATCAAGAGGATGCCAATGTCCAGAGCGTGGGTGCATCCAGGATGTTTTGTATTTATGAGGTAACCTGAAAAATGTGTTCGAATTGCTGAGATCGAATTCAGAGCATAAAGTCAACAGTTCTGAATCATGGAAATTACACTCGCCCAGGCGATATGCTCAGTACCAACACGCGCATAGGAATCACCGAGCAAGATCAATTTGTCACAGGCTGGAATCCAGTATAACTTCACGAAGACTTCCATAAAATTGATGTTTATCTTCATCAGTTGTTGTCATAGTGGGTGCATACACGCTCACGAGATGCAAGTATTTCTTGGCTGCCATATGAAGCCGCAAGGACAGGATTCGATTGTTAATGCCTTTAGGAGGTTCAATTAGAGATTTGGCAAAGCTGTTCCGGATCGCAAAACCAACGCGTATCCAGCGCTACTTCTGTGAAACTACTTCAAGTGGCGTATTTTTTTTTTTTTTGATAGGTAACAAACAAACTAAGTAGTAAATTAAGAAATAATAAGCTATAATTAAATGAAAAATAAATATCTTGGGATCCAAATAGTTCTCAGTATTCATTAAAATTGTTTTTTACAAATAATACATATCTTTTAAATATTTACAGAAACTACTATATTCAATATTTTCATAACCGTTTGACATGCCTCTTATAACCGTATAAAAGTTTTAATGACTACGATACTCAAAAAAAATATCAGAATTGCTGTGAGAATAAAGACACTCACATTCAAACATAGGCACAGATTCACGCGAAAAACAAGACGACCGAATGATGATGGTGAATGATGACTAAAGATGTTTTTCCAATTTAAATAGTGCGAAATCAATTTTCTTATGAAATTCTAATGACTAGTTTCAAACGATAACATTTTATCATCTAAATCTTGGTTTAAATATTGTCAATATTGTTCAACCTTCAAAACCCTTCGTCCTGTTTAGATCGTTTGTATATATTTGCGATGTCTACAAACTTGTGATCTCTGATTCATCGGTTGAATATTTAATGCCTGGCTTTCGTTTAATCTTTCTTATCTGCTAATGTTTTCGAGAAGTTTCGAATAGGGATTAGCTGATCTTGCTTTGAGTCCTCAATATTGTTTTAGGGGGCTTTGAGAAATCGCGCTGGGTATTAATAGTTGATGGAAAGTTGCTTTGAACCTTTATGCGTCGTCAGCTTTTGCTTTTAAATCTTTGGCGAATATTATCATTTCATTTTAAAAGTTTCAAACAAACAAATATAGCAAAAATAACAAGTTACAAATTAAAGTGAATATAATAATAAATTTAAATTGGCTTTAGGCCTTTCGCAAGCCTCAAAGGACAGGGTCCCTGTGGGCGCTAGAATTTTCAACGAACCTGCAAAATAATACATAATACATATGGCGTGGTATATATAAACATAATGTGACTTTACCTCCGTGGCGGCGCATCGGAAAGATGATCCTAACCCAGTAGACCCTCAACTCAGTTGTTACTTTTGTTAACTCCAAATGGGTTTGCGTTTGGCTGAGGTCAAACTCGTCTAGTTTCGCTTCCTGGTCATTACTATGACGAGGCCGATGGTAGCATTTTCTGGCTATGCGTGTTCCACCATATTGGTTTGAAGACTTGTATAATACTCGTATAGGTTGTATGTATTCGGGAACAGACGCAGGGAGGTACTCTTTTTAAATGATATAAAATGCAATATTTTGACGTTGAAGCAACGGTAGTGGCAACATTGCTAGCAATAGCAAACAATATTGATGGTTTATCGATTTTTACTTAACCTTGATAATTCTAAGGCGATATTAACGAAGGCGATGTCACGAAAAACACACTCTGCCCGACCTGGGAATTGAACCCGGGACCTCCGGGTTTCGGGCCGAACCCTGGATCTACGCAGCCACGGAGTTGTTTAAGAATGTTGATTTTTTTAAATATCAGCTGAAACCGCACTGGGTACTAGAACTGCTTGTAATTTTGTCTTATACTATTTAAGAGGCCTTTAAATCTCTTAATCTTTTCAGGCTTTGAAGTATTAAAAATTTAACTGTGAATTAATACAAACGTCGCCCTCATTTATTACCTTCTTGATGGATAATAGACGATAAATTTTAAATTTATTTATTTATTATTTATTGCACATTTATGAAAATAGGTACAATTGGCGGACTTAATGCCTAGAGGCATTCTCTACCAGTCAACCGCAAGGTTTAACAGAGAACATACAAATTTTGGGCTGTGCAACGTATGGAGTTTGGTGCAAGAAAATACAAACAACAAATTTGTTACTTAACTAAAACTTTAAAACCTACTAATACTCAAACTAACAAATACCTAATACAATTCGTAAACCTAAATAAATCATATATAGATCATAGTATACTACATAAATACATTCAAACTATATATACTTATCATGCCAACAAAATATATATACATTGAAAATAAATATACTAATATAATATTAAATAATAATATATAATATGAAATTAAATTAAATGGCCATTTAAGAGAGTTAAACGTAGATGCCTGAATCTGAACTCAATGAAATGGTTTACTGAATCAGCGGCTCACTTAAAATGCTTACGCAACGACCTCTTCAGAGCAAGTTTGGAGGTAGATTTCTGAATGTTACTTGGGAGAGAGTTCCAGAGCCGTATGGCAGACAGTCTGAAGGAGCTTGACATGTAGGAGGAAAAGAAAAGGGGTGTAAATAGAGCTAAAGTTTTACTTGAACGGAGATCTTTTTGATGAGACGAGTGTAGGAATTGAAACTTATTTTTTAGGTACATCGGTGAGTTTGAATCGAAGAGAATAGAAAAAAGAACACACAAAATTCTCACTTTTCTGCGTTGACGAATCGGTAACCAGTTGAGCTTAGATCGATAATAAGAAATGTCAACGTACTTTCGCAATCCGAAGATAAAGCGGATACAGTTATTCAGGAGTCTGTCAAGTTTGTTGAGAAGTTCCTGTGAGATATTAGTAAAACAAACATCAGCATAGTCGAGAATAGGCAGGACAAGAGCCTGGACGAGCAGAACTGTGGTGTTGACTGGTAGAAAAAATTTGAAGCGGTAAAGCGCTCGCAGCTTCCAGGTTATCCTTCTGCTCATCTCCTTCCCCTGCTGGCCCCAGCTCAGTGTGCTGTCCATGAAAAGACAGAGATTTTTGACGCATGATGAAAATGGTATCAAGTCGCAGTCCATCACTACCGGAGTAATAGGTGAACAGCCAGCCGCACGCAACTGATAGGAGCTACCAAACATTATAGCCTGACACTTGCCCGGGTTAACTTTGACACCAAACTTGAGTGACCACTCACTGATGCAGCTGAGGTCATAGTTAAGTTTGTCAATGGCGGCGTTTAAGTCAACAATACCCGCCTGCACGTACAGTTGCAGATCATCGGCATGCAAGTGGTGTGAGCATTGAATTTTATCTGTAAGCATATTTATAAAAACCGAAAACAGGATAGGCGATAAAATTCCACCTTGCGGTACACCTGTCTCCAAGTCTGACCAATCCGAAAGGACTTGATCCACGCAAACAGCCTGCTGGCGCTCGCACAGGTAGGAAGAGAACCAATCTACAGCCGAAGGAGAGAGATGACTCAAGACTGCCAGGAGAATATCATGATCAACGGTATTGAAGGCGTTGGAGAAGTCTATCAAAACAAGAACCGTCAACCGAGAATCCTCCATACCAGCCCTGATATCATCAGTGACTTTATTAAGTGCTGTAGTTGTACTGTGCCCTGGTCGAAAGCCTGATTTGTACTGACTAAGCATCCCATTGCCCAAGACGTGACTAGAAAATTGCTTATGAGCAGCTGCTTCGAGAATTTTAGACAAAAAGGGCAGTAAAGAGATGGGATGGAATTGATTTAGACTGCTTAGGTTCGCAACCTTAGGAAGAGGGATGACAAACGCTCGACGCCATAGTTTAGGAAATTGAGAATCGGTGAAAGAGAAATTCACGATATGGGTGATAGCTGGAAGAATATGATCTAACACACGGAGAATCATGGACCGGCTTATATCATTGAAACCAATGGCCTTAGACTTAATGCAGTTGATTATCTTTCTTATCTCCTCGTCAGATACTGGAGAGAATGAAAACATATTGCAAGAGAGAGGAAGCAGTGAGATAATTGAGGAAATCGTGCTGCGTTTAGTAAAGTCATCTAGTGGGATGGAGGAGGAGAAGTGCTTATTAAGATCATTGGGAGAAAAAGGAGTAGAGCTCAAGCTAGATGGTGTTTTACCAAAGCCGAGAGTGTTGAGAAATTTCCATATGTCAGAAGAAGAGGATAAGGTAACGTTTTCATGAATATGACGACGCTTTGCAGATCTAACCATTTGGCTGCAACGGTTTCTGGCCCTTCTAAACGTGTCCCACTTGTCAGCACAACGGTCTCTTTTAAAGTTGCTGAAAGCTCTGTCACGCCTGGACATCGCCATACGGACACCTCTGGTAATCCACGGCGCGGGCGGCCTCCTCACTTTGACAGATTTTACGGGCGCGTGCTTGTTGAAAAGGTCTAAAATAGTTTTATTAAAAACTTCGAGCTTGGCGTCTACCGTATCAGCAAGAACTAGAGAAGAAAATTCAATGGATGAAGCATCAAGCAGTAGACTTTCTTCATCAATATCAGAGAAGTTCCGCAGGCTTACAATCGCTGGCTGTAGTTTAGGAGGGCGAAGATTGTAAGATACGAGTATAAATAGCAAGTCATGATGAGAGAAACCAGTCATCTATCCACGTGTCATCGGTGTCAATATTATGATGCGTTGCGTTGAAAGGAAGGATGGAGAGATTCACTGACTCAACGATAGATTTAAGGTGGCTAGACCGTGAAGTATCTTTTAAAAGATCGGTGTTGAGGTCACCCATTAAATGACACCTTATAGAACATTTTTGAGGTGACCTTGAATAATAAATGCTGGAAAAGTTTGGAACAGGAATTGCTCGTTAACCGAAACTATAGGTAAATTATAGGACATAGTAGTCATTTCGTTTCAAGGATATCGTGTATTCCAATTATTGTAGCCTAAAATACGCCTACGTTTCAAACCTAGATAGTATCAGACAGAGACAGAGGCTTTTGTCACATATTAGACATGCGCGGCGCTTTAGTGGGGAGTGACAATTAATTCATAACACCCTCGTTTTACTAAACTACTGAACTAGTTTTAACCTTAGAACAATGACGCATAGAAGGAGAGTCGGGGCATCCGTTTTGATGCCATAAATAAGACGTCACGTCTGGATCTGAACTTACCGATGTTAATTTCTCGAGGTTAGAGCTTCTTCAAAATGTTTATTTGTGCAGTAAATGGTTGCAACAGCATAACATATAAGAACAAGTAGTATTCATACAATAAAATTTTAAACACTGAAAATTATAATTACATGTGTAACGAATTGTATTTTGACTATTTTTGACGGTCGATTTTGGCATCACAAATAGCGCGATTTTTTGTATGGAACTATCCTTCCAGGTGTAATTATTCTAAGGTTTTAACAGTGTTTGCAAGGCCCGGAAATATATTATATTACTGAAATCACAAATCTAAAGGACACCGTTGAAATCTGACCCAGCATGCAGGAACGAATGTCCTTCATTATAATTCTTCTATTTTTTTGTTATTCTATTATTAATTATTTATAGTAAACGGACATTCTGTGGTTAGTAACGAAAAATAAAAAATTCTGCAATTATTACACAATTTCATAATTACGAGTATGGTTGGTGGTGGATATGATTGGTGGACGGTTTGTCAAAAAAGATGGAGTATTACTTTTTTAAAGTAAGTAAAGTAAAAAAGTAAAGTAAAAAATCATTTATTCATTTAAGCTTGTACAAAGCACTTATGACATGTCAAAAAAAAAGTATATAGAAATAATAATAATAAACGTAAATAAAATAGTACAATATTAGTACACATCGTGAATATACATAATGTGAATCTACCACCGGTTCGGACGTTGCTTCTTATCGAGAAGACTCCGGCAAGAAACTCGATAGTTACTCTTTTCAACTTTGTTTGTTTTACAAAAAATAAATTCAGAGTACAGTGAATGCGAGTAGAAAAAAGAACACAATATTGAGCAGAGGAGCAGATTATTCCTACTATGACCACAAACTTTTGTCGTTCAAGTAATCCTCTACATTATAATAACCTTGTTTCATTAACTTTGCTTTAATTGCAGACTTAAACTTGTGAAGAGGTAGATCAACAAGACTTTGAGGTATTTTGTTAAAGTATTTTACAGATTGACCCACAAATGAGTTTCCCACCTTGTGTAGCCTAAGACTGGGAGTTTTCAATTTGTTTTTATTTCTGGTATTATGTTTATGAGTGTCACTGTTTTTTTTGAACAGATGCAAGTTTTTGCGCACATACATTATGTTATCTAAAATATACTGAGCATGCACAGTTAAAATATCGATCTGCTTAAATACTTCCCTAAGCGAGTCGCGTGGTCTAAGTTTGTAAATGGAGCGGATGGCTCTTTTTTGAAGTACAAAAATGGTGTTCAAGTCTGCAGCTGAACCCCACAACAGTAGACCATACGACATAACACTATGAAAGTAGCTA